>CM065775.1:341479236-342104208 GCA_033296515.1 Macrochelys suwanniensis
CTTTCAGACCAAGTTGCTGAGCACACACAGCTCCCACTGACTTCAACTGGAGCCATGGTTGCTCAGCACTTCTGAAAACCAGGCCCAAAAGGTCAGGGGTGAATCTGTATCTCGCCGTTCAATTCCTGGTTCTTCCTTCTTCCGTGGATGTTCCTGCTGGGTTTAGCATGGCCCACAGCTTCCACTGAGGTACCTATGGCAAGATACCCCAGAACCACATAATCCCTCATAACCATATAGGCCCGGGTAACCCCAGTATCCCCCATGGCCCAATAACCCCCCGTAACCGTAAAGGCCCCCGTAACCACCATATCTCCCTAAACCATACAACCCTCCGTAACGGCCTCCATAGCTGTAGATTCCCCCCAAACCGAAGGAGCCTCCGAAACCGGCTCCCACCACAGGTGCTCCTACAGCTGCCACATCGCTTTGCTGAGGGAAATTGCTCATAATTGGTCCGGGGAGGGTCACAGCAATCGGTGAGGGTCTGATCACCACTTCGGAGTCAGGGCACTGCCTAACGCACGGCTTGTTGCAGCTGCCAGTAACTGGACTGGGTCAGGCCACCCCGCATTCTGGATAGCCCAGGCTGGAGAAAGTCATCTTTCTGGGATGGAGATAAACCTGAAACACACAACAGGGCCTAGAGTAAAGAGCAGGTAGAAGTGCCAGTGAAAGAAAGGCTTCCAAGCTCGGTTACAATTGTAGTGAGGTCTGCATGGAGCCCAAGAGAGAGAGGAGAAGTGGATCTAATCTCTGTGTCTGTGTGCTCATGTATTTGTTCCTATTTTCTCCTTCTACGCCTCTTGTCCACTCCGCAGTAAACTTCCCTCCCAACCGGCCCCTTTGATCCCCTCTCAGTGACTTTGTCTGAAAAACACCGACTAGAATAAGAGTAACTATTTCCATGCTGGACACCTGGGATTCCGGGTCCATTTTAAACATTTCTCAAAGAGAATGTGGTTGGGATCATGGTAATCACATATTTTCATTTGAGGATTTAACCTCTGCATGGAAACCAGTTGAGCTCAGTATCACAGTGCGACTCTTTGGTTTTCCAAACCTTGGGAGTCACCAAAACTTGCTGATGAATAAGCAGAAACATTGCTGTTCTCCTAACAAATCATTTAAGACAAACTCCTCAACTGGGGTAAAATGGGTTCAGGTCCACTGACTTCCATGGAGCGACACTAAATTACGCCATCTGAGGAGAAGCACCTTCAATGGGTTTATCTGCTCAGGAGAACGTAGAAATTGCTAGACTGGGTCACACCACTTGTCAGCTCAGTATGTTCTTGTTTCTCCAATAGTGAGGAGTAATAGCTGCTTCAGAGTAAAGTGGAAGAGCACCGAATTGTCCTTTTCTGGCCAAACCTGAAAAAAATTCTCCTTAATCCAGTTAAGTGAAAAATGTCTCAGTGACTTTCATAAGTTACTGAAAAGATTTAAATGCCCTAATTCTTTTTCCAGTTAATAGGAAATCTGTTTCCCAGTTGCATATGTTGCTCTTAAAATCCCTCCTTTAGCTTCGGATCATGAATCCACCAGCGCCTACAACTGAATAATTACACAGGATAGTTATGGAAGAACACCCTGATCCCTGACAAAAATCACAGCGAGCACATGCAAGTTTGCACCTTAAATAGTGGGAGGCTCTACAGTGATATCTCTGGGGTTAGAAAGAGATTGAGTTGAATTGGACTTACCCAGTTCACCGGGGAGATGAAGTCCAGAGAAGTGTTTAGAAGAGGTCTGAGTCGTGAGCACTTTTATACAGTTTCTAGGACTGCCTGGAGGATCTGAGATGCTGTTTGTGGAAGAGGTCCTAATTAGTTACCAAACAAATCTGACTGCCTTCATAAGTCCTCCTTTGGGATAGAGTAGATTTCCTCAGCATTGGTTATTAGTGGGCTAATCTCAGCCTCAGAGGGCATGACATGAACGTCGAACTCTTCAGCTGTCTTTTGTCTTAAAATTGTACAGGCCAATTGCATTTCTCGTGTCATTCCACTGACTTTATAGGTGCCCCAATGAGAATGAATGTCAAGGTGATTCTGAGGAGCATCAGTAGTACATGTGGGTGTCATGAAAGGAATCCAGTTTGGTTCTTTAAATTCATAAGTTTCGTGATTAGGGGCATTGGGCAGTTCATTCTAAACGTGATTGGAAGCAGGGAGCCATTTTTCTCCATTCTAAGCACCTACATTCCCAATGGGTCAGATCCAATTCCCTTTGAAATAAGTGGAAATCATTCCATTGCTTCCAGCATGTTTTCTGTCAGGAAATTTAAGTCTGTAATTCACCGTTTGGCAGGGGGATAGTGAAATGCCTATGAACAATGTTAGTCCCATTTTAAACTTTCAAACTGAGTCTTAGCAGGGACTTAAGTGGAGCATGGGTCCATATTCATGGATAGGATATATCCTAGTCAACCTTCAGCATGTGGTCCATCTGCTGGCGGGCCATTAGACATTTTGTTTACATTGACCGTCCGCAGGCATGGCCCCCCGCAGCTCCCAGTGCCCGCGGTTTGCCGTTCCTGGCCAATAGGAGCTGTGGGAAGCAGCACAGGCCACAGGTACGTACTGGCTGCTGATTCCCCTTTCTATTGGTACTTGGAGATAGACACAACCCTCCCCCCCAACTAAGTTTTAGTAAGTGGCCAACAGTCCCCTGACATCTACTGACAAATGTGTTCAGTCCAGCATCACAAGATGGTACATTGGTTTGTAAACCTCAGCGAATCACCAACACTTGCTGATGAATAAACAAAAATGGGTTTTTTAAATCAAAACAAAACACAAACCCCCAGCTCCTCCCCTGGTGTAAATCTGCTCTGTTCCACTGGCCTCACTGGAGCTACACTAAGTTAGACCAGACGAGGATCTGCACCTAGAATTACATCTGCACATGAGAAGGTAGCAGTTGCCATGCCTGAAGAGACGAGTGGCCCATCGAATGCAGTATCCTGTCTCAATCAGTGTCACTCACCAGCTGTTTCAGAAGAAAAGAGAAGAACATTGAATTAGTCCTTGATGGAGGAAACTTCAGAGAGTTTCATCATAAACCCTACATCAAAAATTGGGGGTGAGATTTTTTGGAGATCCTTAAGGGATCTGAATGCCCAAGTCCGCACTAAAATCAATAGGCTCTAGTGTCCCAAATCCATATCTCGCTCTGAAAATCCAGGGCTTAACTTCTAAACCACGAAGAAACTAACGCCTGCAACTTGATAAAAAATAATTGAAAAACCCCAAAACTCTTCCTACTGTTCAGAATCACAGAGTGTCTGTGCAAGATTCAGTTCTAAATTAAAAGGATCCCTAGCACCTCGTCTGAACAGTTATGGAGAGAGCGACTTGAATAGGATTCTCTAGTTTACAGAGGAGAATAAGTTAAAGTGATTAGAAGACCCGTGAATCATGAGTATTTTTAGACAGTTTTTTACGCTGCCGGAGGCCTTGAGAGGCCTTTTGTTCCTGAAGGGCTAATTAGTTAAAAAGAAAACTTTGTGTAACTCCTTCAACTGATGTAATTTTTTTCATCCGTGTTTTTGAGGATTATTTTCTTCCTCATGCCACATGAGGTGAGGAGCACATTACACCCTATAGCTCTCATTCCTCTGAAAACACCATTGCTGGGATCATTCTACTGACTTCACTGATGCTGCAGTGGGATATTCGGAAGCAGTGAATGGGAACTGTCCAAAGCAGTTCAGGAGCGGTGGTGACCATGGGGTGAGTAATCACTATATGACTAGGTTTTATTGCTGACTCTGCCACTTTCTCCCTGTGTAAGCTTCACCTCAATGTGCTTAGTTCACCTCCACATAAACCAGATCTCATAGTGATATTATGCTCGATGATCAGAGGCTTTCTCAGATCAAAGGAGTTCAAAACACTGCAGGTTCATTAAAGTTGTGTGTGTGCACAGGGCTGTATTATTTTATTCGTAGGATTTTTGTGTGGGACTAGATGCCCTCAAATTATGGGTTAGGATTCAAGGGTTCTCACAACAATTTTTTTGGTGGCCTTTGACTGACCCGTCTCTCTGTCCCTGCCTCCCAGAGCCCTTCACCGGGAGCCTGTCCTGGGAATGGGGGTTGGGAACTCACCGGCTGCCTGCAGAGTTCTAGGCTCCCCGTGTCCCATCCAGGTGGGAGCGGGGGAGTGGCTGGGGACCAAATGCTGCAGCCGCCTCCACAGAAAAGAGCTGCCTCACGTGCTGTGCACACGGGCCCCACATGTCTCCAGAGGCGCTGCCCAGAACCCCTGAGGAGGCTGCACGGTTCAGGGCGCTGACCCCTACTGGCGATTCCACTGCAAACACCAAAGAGTCGCATCTCACTGCCTTTGGTAAAAGCTACTCAGTAGCAACAGGTGGGCACTGCTAGAAGGGGCTGATGGCTTTGCACCCCCACAATCCCCGCCCATGCTTTGGAAGCTGTCGTAGCTGCAAAAAAATCCGCTGGTGGCCTCACTTGAGAAACGCCGGATTAAAGAAACTTTACAAATCCATTTAAGGTTTCTGATGTCATAACAATAGTCAGTGGACGATTCCTAGCTTTTGAATATGGGGCTGTTTGATTTTCATTGAAAAAAGCTTTGCATTTCTCTTTATTTGGTAAACAGTCCTTTACAAAGCTCAAGAGTCAGATACTGAGTCACTGGACATCGGTACGACTCCCTAGACGTCAATGACGTTCTGTACTTTAAAACTCAGCCCTGGTCTACACTACGAGTTTAGGTCGAATTTATTAGTGTTATTTCGATTGATCCGTGCACCCGTCCACACGACGAAGCCCTTAACATCGACTTCTAGGGCTCTTAAAATCGATCTCGCCACTCCACCCCCAACGAGGGGATTAGCGCTTAAAGCGATATTGCCGAATCGATGTAGGCTTAGTGAGGACGCAATTCGACGGTATTGGCCTCCTGGATCTATCCCACAGTGCAACATTTGACCGCTCTGGACAGCAGTCTGAGCTCCAATGCTCCGCCCAGGTAGACAGGAAAAGCCCCGCGAACTTTTGAATTTCATTTCCTGTTTGGCCAGCGTGGTGAGCTGCAGGTGAGCGCAGATCTCATCAGCAGAGGTGACCATGATGGAGTCCCAGAACCGAAGACGAGCTCCAGCATGGACCGAGCGTGAGGTACGCGATCTGATCGCTGTATGGGGAGACGAAACCGTGCTAGCAGAGCTACGGTCCAAAAGAAGAAACGCCAATACATATGCCAAAGTCTCCAAGGGCATGCAGGACAGAGGCTACAACAGGGACGCGCAACAGTGCCGCGTGAAAATTAAGGAGCTCAGGCAAGCCTACCAAAAAACCAGAGATGCAAACAAACGCTCTGGGTCAGAGCCCCAGACATGCCGCTTCTATGATGAGCTGCATGCCATTCTAGGGGGTGCACCCAGCACTGACCCACCCATGTGGTATGACTCCGTATGTGGATCATCAGAAACCACAGAGGAGCATGATGATGATAATGATGCTGAAAATAGCGCCCAGACACAGCAAGGAAGCGGAGAAGCCCTTTTCCCCGACAGCCAGGAACTCTTTGTCACCCTGGAGCCAGTACCCTACGAACCCACCCAAGGCGTGCTCGATGCAGGAGAAGGGACCTCTGGTGAGTGTACCTCTGTTAATTAATACATGTTTTATAAGCAAGCATGTTTAATGATTAATTCGCGGCCAGTACAGCTACAGCTACTGGGAAACTCTGTTAACATGTTCGGGGATGGAGCAGAAATCCTCCGGGGACATCTCCAGAAAGCTCTCCTGGATGTACTCCCAAAGCCTGTGCAAAAGGTTTCTGGGGAGGGCAGCCTTATCCTGTGCTCCGTGGTAACACACTCTACCACGCCAGGCCAGTAGCACGTAGTCTGGAATCATTGCTTTGCAAAGCATGGCGGCGTATGGTCCCGGTGTTTGCTGGCATTCAAGCAACATCCGTTCTTTATCTGTCTGTGTTATCCTCAGAAGAGTGATATCATTCATGGTCACCTGGTTGAAATAGGGGAATTTTATTAAGGGGGTATTCAGAGGGGCTCCGTCCCTGCTGGGCTGTTTGCCTGTGGCTGAACGGAAATCTTCCCCGCTGTGACCCACGCGGTGGGGGGAGGGGGAACAGCGAACATCTTGGATGTGTGTCTGTGTGTGTGTGGGGGGGTGTCGATTAGGTTCGCGCTGCACGTTAACCCGAAAACCGCCGCCCCTCCCTTTTCAATTGCCAACCAGTTTTAAATTGCCAGCCCAAAGGCTGTTTGTTATGGGAAATGAGGGGGTTGCTGTTTGAAAACATTCCCACATGTTATGAAGGTTAAAGAAGCCTATAGACTGTGGCTTACCATGGCTGCCTGCAAGCCGAATTCTGTTGCCCGCCGGACCTGCTTGTGTGATCTCTCACACCAAACCGGCAGACCCTCAATATAACAGGCAAAGTGCAACCTTGGACCAAATGCATATGTGATATGTAATGTTTGGAGCATTGTTCTCTAATATGTGTCTTTTAAAGTACTCCTCTCCCGTTTGTTTCCTCCCGCAGCTGCAAATGTTTCAACGCCACCCCTTTCATCACCGTCCCAGAGGCTAGCGAAGATTAGAAGTAAAAAAAAAAGGAATCGAGACGATATGTTCTCAGAACTCATGGAATCCTCCCACACTGAAGCTGCCCAGCAGAATGCGTGGAGGCAGACACTGTCAGAGTCCAGGAAGGCAGAATTTGATCGTGTGGACAGGTGGCGTGCTGAAGACAATGACTGGCGGGATGAAGAGAGACAGCAGCGGGATGAAGAGAGTAGGTGGCGTCAGCGTGCAGAGAGAAGGCAGGATGCAATTCTGAGGCTACTGGAGGATCAAACGGAAATCCTCCGGCTTATGGCTGAGGAAAGGCGTAGGGTTCAGGAAAGGCCGCCTGAGCCCAGACCGCCGCTACAGCCCCTGTGTAACCAACAGCCCTCCTTCCCGAGTCCTATAACCTCATCCCCGAGACGCCCAAGAACGCGTTTGGGCGGCCTCCGTGCACCCAACCACTCAAGTCAAGAGAACAGTCCAAGCAAGAAAGGGCTGGCATTCAATAAGTTTTAAAGTGCTGTGTGTCCTTGTCCTTCCCTCATCCCCTCCTCCACCACCCATCCTGGTGCTTCCCTTCCTCCACCAGCTATCCCGGGAGACTGTGGCAGTTACCCCCATAGTTCCCCCTCTTTGTTTTACGAATTAATAAAGAATGCATGATTTTTAAGCAACAATGACTTTATTTCCTCTGTGAGCGGTGATCGAGCGGGGGAGGGCAGGGCGGTTTGGGTAAAGGGAAGTAGAGTGAATGAAGGGGCGGGGCTTTTCATTACAGGGGAAAAACAGAACTTTCACACAGCATCCTGGCCATTCATGAAACTGGTTTTCAAAGCTTCCCTGATGCGCAACGCACCCTGCTGTACTCTTGTAATAGCCCTGGTGTCTGGCTGCGCATAACCAGTGGCCAGGCGATTTGCCTCAACCTCCCACCCCGCCATAAACGTCTCCCCCTTACTCTCACAGATATTGTGGAGCGCACAGCAAGCAGTAATAATAATGGGAATATTGTTTTCGCTGAGATCTAACCTAGTCAATAAACTTCGCCAGCGAGCTTTTAAATGCCCAAATGCACATTCCACCACCATTCTGCACTTGCTCAGCCTATAGTTGAAAAGGTCCTGACTACTGTCCAGGCTACCTGTGTATGGCTTCATGAGCCATGGCATTAAGGGGTAGGCTGGGTCTCCAAGGATAACTATAGGCATCTCAACATCCCCAACGGTTATTTTCTGGTCTGGGAAGAAAGTCCCTTGGTGCAGCAGCCGAAACAGACCAGAGTTCCTGAAGATGCGAGCGTCATGTACCTTTCCTGGCCATCCCACGTTGATGTTGGTGAAACGTCCCTTGTGATCCACCAGTGCTTGCAGCACTATTGAAAAGTAACCCTTTCGGTTTCTGTACTCGCTGGCTTGGTGGTCCGGTGCCAAGATAGGGATATGGGTTCCGTCTATCGCCCCACCACAGTTCGGGAACCCCATTGCTGCAAAGCCATCCAGTATGAGCTGCACATTTCCCAGACTCACAACCCTTGGTACCAGCAGCTTGGTGATCGCCCTGGCTACTTCCATCACAACAGCCCCCACTGTAGATTTTCCCACTCCGAATTGATTTGCGACTGACCGGTAGCTGTCTGGCGTTGCAAGCTTCCACAGGGCTATCGCCAGTCGCTTCTCTACTGTGAGGGCTGCTCTCATCTTGGTGTTCTTGCGCTTCAGGGCAGGGGAAAGCAACTCACAAAGTTCCATGAAAGTGCCCTTACGCATGCGAAAGTTTCGCAGCCACTGGGATTCATCCCAGACCTGCAGCACTATGTGGTCCCACCAGTCTGTGCTTGTTTCCCGGGCCCAGAATCGGCGTTCCACTGTATCAACAAGCCCCATTAACACCATGATGTCCACCTTGCGGGGGGGCCTTTTTTGAGAGAGGTCTGTGTCCATGTCCTCATCACTGTCCTCAGGGCGCTGCTGTCGCCTCCTCGCCTGCTGTAGCTCTAGCAGCTCCTGGTTCTCGTTCTCCATATACTCCTGGACAATGCGCGTGGTGTTCATAACGGCGAGAACAGCCGCGGTGATCTGATCGTGCTCCATGCTTTCCCTGGTATGCTGTTTGCAGGACAGCAGAGTGGCAGCAGAAGCGGCGGGTGGATAACAATGGAGTCAGCAATATGGCGCCCATATGAGAAAAGGCGCGAAAGGATTTTTTGCTCCCCCCTCAGTTGCTTTCATGGAGGGAGGGGGGAGCAAGGGTTAGGCTCATTTCCTTCTAGCAGCAGATGGTACAATATGCGGCGAGCAAGGGTTAGGCGCCTTCCCTTCTAGCAGCAGATGGTACAATATGCTTGATATCCATCATCATCTCCTGGCCCCCTCAAGGATTGAACTCGCAACCCCGGGTTTAGCGGGCCAACGCTCAGACCGCTGAGCTATCCCTCCGCCCGTGTTCCAGGCAGTACTGAATCTCCCTTAAACAAAACGTAAAAAAGAGAATGACCAGAGTCACTCTAGTCATTCCCATTTATGTCCAAGCGCCCCCGGCCAGCCACACCATAGGCCGCCGGCCAGGAGCACATGAATTTCAATCATATTGTACGATCTGCAGCTAGAAGGTAAGGAGCTTCTGCTGTATGGTCCCGCGACCACAACCATTTATGGCACATTGCACGACTACCAGCCTCAGGCGGAATAGCCCCCCCAAGGATTGAACTTGCAACCCCAGGTTTAGCGGGCCAACGCTCAGAACGCTGAGCTATCCCTCTGCCTGTATTATAGCGTGACTGAATCCCCACTAGACCTAATGTCCAGGCGTACGCTGGAGATGTACGGTAATTGTGAGCTGAGCAGGCTTCCGTAGCAAACACGGAAACCCCGGAAAAAAGGTGTGAAAAAGATTGCTTTCACGGAGGGAGGGAGGGACGTTTGATGGCTTGACGACATGTACCCAGAACCACCAGCGACAATGTTTTCTGCCCCATCAGGCTTTGGGATCGCAACCCAGAATTCCAATGGGCGGCGGAGACTGCGGGAACTGTGGGACAGCTACCCGCAATGCAACGCTCCGAAAGTCGGCGCTAGCCCCGCTACTGTGGACACAGTCCGTCGACCTCATGGTGTTAATGCTCTTTAGTGGGGACACACACAATCGATTCCATAAATTCGGGTTTTAAAGTATCGACTTCTATAATTTCGACCTAATTCTGTAGTGTAGACGTACCCTGAGAGAAGTCATTTAATGCTACTCAGGTTAGAAGAAATCCTGGTGGGGGTGTATTTCCCACTTTAAAAATAATTCTAAATCTGGCTGAAAAGCTTTGTGTGAGAGACGGGTCTTGCAGAATGCCCTAGGTTATTCAGAATTGTAATTAACCCAGTCCAATCCCACAGCAATGTGACCTTTGAAGAAGTTCTGCTTAACTCTGTCAGTCTTGTACTTCTTCCTTTTCTTTATTAGCTGAAGTCTCTCCCAAGACCCAGTTCTCTTGGCTGCTCATGGGTGGAGATGCAGTACCTGATGTTCCCCATTGCTTTCCCTGTGCTTTGGATCTGAGCACCAGGGGGTAGAGGTGCCAAGTATCCAGAGAGATACACTCCCAACAAGGATTCTCTAACCCGAGCTACATAAAGTGCATTCCTTCAATTGGAAGTTGATGGAACTGTTCCCTTTTACACTGGTTCAGTATCTACCCTTAAACTTCAAAATATATACAAAAAGGAAATGTAAAGGTTCATTGAACGAAAATCAAAGAGCCCCGATTTCAAAGGCTAGGAATCACAAACTGAGCACTGGAGTGACATCTGAGACCTTGACACGCATTTTTAAAGTGATTCTAATCTTCAGTTTTGGAACCTCTAATCCTAGTAAAAAGTTATTGCTGCTTTAGTAATTCATCTTTTTGGCTGTATAACACTTGATGCATGTTTGTGAAGTGCTTTGAAATGCTTAGATTGGAGGAAGCCTCAGCTAATCCACCCTGAAAGTAACTATTATATCTGTTTGCCACGGAGGTAAACGGAGGCACATTCAGGTGAAGGTCAGACAGGGAGCGACTGTCAGAGTCAGAAATAAACCCCAATAGTTGGGACTACTCATGCCAAACATTAACCTGTGTCTCCTGAACCCTACTAGATGCTGACAGATACGTCACTAACCTGAGAATAACTTTTAGAGAGGCTCATTCTGGAATATTTTTTATTTTGTTTTGATGATTTTGAGGGGAACTTTTGGGTGAAACATCTTCTCTTCTAAGTGTGATCAATGATCAACTATCGAGAGTCTTGTAATGCACCTTAACTCCCTTTATTTGTAGTTGTTATCTCAGTGTTGTGTATTTAAACTTGAGCAGAATTACATTTTCTTGTACCAAATTTTTTTCCGAGTTTGAACAAGCTTGAAATGTACACACTTGTAATTCCTTTGGACCTTTATTATCCTCATGCATAAAGAAGGCAATTTTGAAGAGATACTATTCTGTACCACATTTCACAAACCTGAAAGAATTAATTACCATTGCATTATTGTGACCCATTAGAGAGAGGTGATTCCAAGGAGAGAAAAAGTAGTGCACACAGGGCACTTAGCCCTGGGCTACACTGGGGGGGTGGGGAGGGGTCGATCTACGATACGCAACTTCAGCTACGTGAATAACATAGCTGAAGTCGGCGTATCGTAATCGACTTACCTGGCCGTGAGAACAGCGGCGAGTCGATCGCTGCCGCTCCCCCGTCGACTCCGCTTCCGCCTTTCACCGAGGTGGATTTCCGGAGTCGACGAGGAGCGCGTTCGGGGATCGATTAAGCGCGTCTAAATGAGACACGATAAATCAATCCCCGATAGATCGATTGCTCCCCGCCGATCCAGCGGGTAGTGAAGACAAGCACTTAGTGGCTTTATTGCAGTGGGTGCTACGAATTTAAACAAGTTTTTAAAGCTTGAATTCCACCTTGATATTTACAAGGCTACCGCACTCTTGGAGAAAATTGACAGACTTGTAATTCCTTTGGAGAAGTATTAGAGTCAGGTATAAAGAAGCCACAGTTGAAATGGATCACAACATTAGCCAGTTTTTTATTGTTGACGCTGAGGATGCAAACATTTTTTAACCAGACATGTTACTAATCTAGTCTTGTAACACATTGTAACAGGGAACAACCTAGAGCTCAGCCTGTGGTAAGAGGAGTGAGAAGAATTGGGTTGTATTTCTGTTTCTGCAACTGACTCCTGTGTGTGACCTTCACCTCAACATGTCTCTTTTTCTAGGCCTATCAAACACAGAGAGTCGAGTGTGAAGGCTGGAAGTTCTTCAGCGTGCTTCGAACTGAAGATTCAAAGCCCCTCACAAACACTCGCTGGTGTTTCACACATGCAAAGGGTTCTATTCTTGGAATACTAATACATTGTTGTGGGGATTAGACGCCTCTGCACTGAGTCATACAGTCACTTTAAACAAAATGGAGGGCAAGGTCTCTCTTAATCAGGTCATGATTTAAGGCCACACAATTTGGGGCTATTTAATTTTCACTCAAATGTAGTTTTGAATTTGGTATTTAAAAACTGTGCAGGGCAGAATGGCCCAGTCCAGTTGCTATCAGCTTCAACGAACCGTGTGTTAGGCAGTGCCCTGACTCCGAAGTGGTGATCAGACACTTCCTGGGTTTTGTGACCCTCCCAGGACCAATTCTCCATAATTTTCCTCAGGAGAGCCAAGTAGGACCATAGGAACACCTGTGGTGAGAGTGGGTTTTGGGGACTCATTTGCTTTTTTGGAGCTGCATTGTCTTACATGACCTCAGTTCCTTGTCTGCTCATGGACGGAGAGATGGTTTCTGTTAGAGTAGAAGTTCCAAGACTTAACTCAAAACCTTTCTGTAAAAGAGCACTGCTTCTTTTCATTCTCTGCCATCCACCCCCTTGGCCCATGAGCAAATTTGCCCTAGCCAGCCCTTTGAGACTGGTTTGGTGACTCAAGTGGAGGTCTAATGTTAGGTCAATTTTACTCACCATAGGGTAAGGTTCACTCCTGGGAAGAGGGCCATCACAAAGGCCCATGCTCCTCTGAAATCTCTGCTGAGACGCAGTTTGACAGTTTAAAATTGGACTAAAGTTGTTCATAGGTAATGTACTATCCCCCATCCGAAGGGTGAAGTTCAGACTTAAAGTCCTGACAAGAAAAATACTGGAGACAATGGAATGATTCCCATTGATTTCAAAGGGGATTATTTTCATAGATTCATAGATTCTAGGGCTGGAAGGGACCTCGAGAGGTCATTGAGTCCAGCCCCCTGCCCTCATGGCAGGACCAATTACTGTCTAGACCATCCCTGATAGACATTTATCTAACCTACTCTTAAATATCTCCAGAGATGGAGATTCCACAACCTCCCTGCTTCTGACCTGCTGAGAATTACTTCTGACCTGCTGAGAATGGAGGTGGTCAGAATGGAGAAAAATGGCTCTCTGCTTCCTAGCATGTTTAGAATGAACTGCCCAATGCTCCTAATCACGACCAGCATGAATTGAAAGGACCAAATTGGATTCCTTTCATGACACTCATTTGTGCTACTGATGCTGTTCAGAATCACCTTGAGAATCATTATTATTGCAGCACCTATAAAGTCAGTGGAATGACATGGCTTGTACAATTTTAATTTGGAATGGCTTGTACAATTTTAAGATGAAAGACAGCTGAAGAGCATAACATGCATGTCACGCCCTCTGAGGCTGAGATTAGCCCAATAATCACCAACGCTGAGGAAAACAGCTCTATCCAAAGGAGGATTTAGCAAAGCAATCAAGTTTTTTTGGTAACTAATTAGGACCAACTCCAGAAACAGCATCTCAGATCCTCCAGGCAGTCCTAGGAACTATATAAAAGTGCTCACCACTTAGGGCTCTTCTAAACACTTCTCCAGACTTCATCTCCTCAGTGAACTGGGTAAGTTCAATTTGAGTCTATCTCTTTCTAACCCCAGAGATATCACTGTAGGGCAGTGACTCTCAAACTTTTTTACTGGTGACCCCTTTCACATAGCAAGCCTCTGAGTGCAACCCCCCTTATAAATTAAAAACACTGTTTTATCTATTTAACACCATTATAAGTGCTGGAGGCAAAACGGGATTTGGGGTGGAGGTTGCCAGCTTGCGACCCCCCATGTAATAACCGTCCGATCCCCTGATGAGTCCCGACCTCCAATTAGAGAACCCCTGCTGTAGGACATCTTTCAGTTAAGGTGGAATCTTGCATGTTCTTGCTGTGATTTTTACTAGGGATCAGGATCTTCTTCCATAATTATCTTGTGTTGTTATTTAGTTGCAGGCACTGGTGGATTCATGATCTGAACCTAAAGGGGGAATTAAAGAGCAACATGTGCATTTGGGAAACATATTTCCTATTAACTGGAAAAAGAATTAGGGCATTTAAATCTTTTCAGTAACTTTAGAAAGTCCCTGAGCCATTTTTCACTTAGCTGGATTAGGAAGAAATTTTTCTAGGTTAGTCCAGAAAGGGCCAATTCAGTGCTTTTCTACTTTGTTCTGAAGCAGCTGTTACTCCTCACTATTGGAGACAAGCGAATGGATGAAGTTGACAAGTGGTGTGCTCCAGTTGAGCATTTCCTATGTTCTCCTGAGCAGATAAACCCATTGAAGGTGCTTCTCCTCAGATGGTGTAATTTAGTGTTGCTTCATGGAAGTCACTGGACCTGAACCCATTTTACCCCAGCTGAACAGTTTGTCTGTGATTTTTTAGGAGTAAAGAAAAGTTTCTGTTTCTTGTTTCAGCAAGTATTCGTGATTCCCAAGGTTTGGAAGTCACTCTATGATATCGGGCTGAACTGGTTTGCATGCAGAGGTTAAATCCTCAAAGGAAAGGGAGTGATTACCATACTCCCAACCACGTTCTCTTTGAGAAATGTTTAAAATGGTTCCAGAATCACAGGTGTCCATCATGGAAATAGTTACACTTATTCTAGTCAGTGTTTTGAAGACAAAGTCATTGAGAGGAGCTCAAAGGGGCCGTTTGTGAGGGAAGTTTACTGCGAGTGGAGCAGAGGCATAGAAAGAGAAAATAGGAACAAATACATGACCACACACATAGAAACTAAGTCCACTTCTCTTCTCTCTCTTGGGCCCCATGCAGACTTCACTACAATTGTAACCGAGCTTTGAAACCTTTCTTCCACCAGCCCTTGTACCTTCTCTTTACTCTACTCCCTGTTGTGTGTTTCAGGTTTATCTCCATCCCAGAAAGATGACTTTCTCCAGCCTGGGCTATCCAGAATGCGGGGTTGCCCGGCCCAGTCCAGTTACTGGCAGCTGCAACGAGCCGTGCGTTAGGCAGTGCCCTGACTCCGAAGTGGTGATCAGACCCTCGCCAGTTGTTGTGACCCTCCCAGGACCAATTCTGAGCAATTTCCCTCAGCAGAGCGAAGTGGCAGCTGTAGGAGCACCTCTGGTGGGAGCCAGTTTCGGGGGCTCATTCGGTTTGGGGGGATTGTACGGCTATGGAGGCCATTACGGAGGGTTGTACGGTTTAGGGAGATATGGTGGTTACGGGGGCCTTTACGGTTACGGGGGATTATTGGGCCATGGGGGATACTGCGGTTACCCAGGCCATTATGGTTACGGGGGATTATTGGGCCATGGGGGATACTGCGGTTACCCGGGTCTTTATGGTTATGGGGGATTATGGGGATATGGGGGATATGGCCGTAGGTATCTTGGTGGATATTGTGGGCCATGTTAAACGCAGCAGGAACATCCACGGAAGAAACAATAACCAGGACATTAACTGCAAGATAGATTTCCACCCCTGGCCTTTTGGGCCTGGTTTTCAGAAGTGCTGAGCAACCATGGCTCCAGTTGAAGTCAGTGGGAGCTGTGTGTGCTCAGCACCTCGGTCTGATGGCCATGCTGCATGTCTAATGTTACGCTTTATCACTCTTTCTGCCAACACTTTCCCAGCCATGGGCTGATTCTCTTATTCCCATGTGGACTCATTCTGAATTACATGCAGGCTGTTTACACTGACCCCGCAGTATGAAGGAAACAGGGGCCTTAAGATAGTAGACATCATTTACGTTTATTATCATTTTAAGTGCCTTTACAAGGGGAAAAAGAGACCTTGCTTTCAAGGAGAATTAGGCCCAATATGTTCTATCCTTTCCATCAGCATGTACCTTTAACTCCTCACTTTGACCTTTGCTGTGTCAGATGTCTAATAGAGAAGCTGCATAGTCCTCTGCTTCTATTTTGCTTTTTCTTATTTCCCACCGACTGGGGTAAAACAAGGAACTTCAAATGGTTAGAAAGGGGACTTGTTTGTCAACCTCTGCTGCTGCAACAAAGCAAACAGAACATCTTGTCTGAAATGTGCCTCATTGAGGTGTGTGATCAGTCGCAACTCTTCTTGAAATACATTCTTTCTGCTCTGTAGTATTTCTTCCTGTAACTGTGTACTGCCAATTTCATTTGCATTAAAAACTCTGCTGCATCATAATATCGGTCCTCTTGTTGTACTTGTTTCTCCCTCCTTGGTTAAAAATTGTGTTGGACGAAATTCCTCCCTTTGGACCGGCAATACCGGGTACTTCTCCAGTTGTAATTTTTGAAGCCCTGGATAGATAGAGTCTTTTCCTGCAAAGACTTAGAGACAGATTTTCACTTAATGTATGTTTTCCCTTTAGTTTCAAGAAGACCAATCATACGGGTTGGGTTAAGTGTCTGCAAGAGTCTTTGCAGGACAGCGACCCAGCTTTTCGTAAGGAAAAGAAAGGTGGCCACCAGATCACATACTTACTGCAATGTTAACTGTAGAGCAAGGGTGACGGATTCTTCCTAATAGTGGGAGGGCCATGAGGCCTCACCAACCTGTGGCCCCACTCCTGCCCTCCTCTTCCCCCAAGGTCCCACCCCCTGGCCAAGCTGAAACTGGAACCAGGCTGGGGAGCCCAACCCCCCAGCAGACCCCAGCCCGTATCCCCAGCTTCCGCCCCCCCCACCCATGGCAGATGGCGGGGCCAAGGTTCCCCACAGTTGCCTGTGTGGTTCATACTCTGACCGAGCTCCTGCTTCTGGCAAAGACTGAGGGTGGAGTCTCGTGGGTAAGAGTAGGGGTAGGGGGTTGGAGCTGCATAAAAAGTGGACCCAACCCATAGTGGTTCCTGGCCCCCCCCTTAACCCACCCACCCCCGGTTTCATCTGCTCATAGCCCCCACCTTAATTCCAGACAGAGATTGAGTGTGAAGTGTGATACGTTCTGTGCTGCTCCCAGCTTCTGCCCTTGGGGCAGGGAGTTTGTTTATAAACAGAGGCAGAGTTATTAAGATAACAAAAGGTTTGTCCTTAAATTAAATTAAGGATCATTAGATGATCCTGAAAGCATTGGCAGGCACTCCAGTTAACAGATAGGAAACCAAAGGTTGGAATAAATGGTCCATTTTCAGAATGGAGAGAAATAAATAGTGGTGTCCTCCAGGGGCGTGTACAAGGACCATCGTTGTTCAACATATTCATAAGGATCTAGAAAAAGGGATAAACACTGAGGTGGCATAATCTGAAGATGATAAAAAATTACTCAAAATAGTTAAGTCCAAAGCTGACTGCAGAGGACTTAATGTCAATGTTTATCTACCATCCCTGATAGATAAATGTCTATCAGGGATGGTCTAGACAGTATTTGGTCCTGCAATGAGGGCAGGGGGCTGGACTCGATGACCTCTCAAGGTCCCTTCCAGCCCTAGAATCTATGAATCTATGAATCTATGACTCTCACAAAAGTGGGTGACTTGGCAACAAAATGGCAGATTACATTCAATGTTAAATGCAAAGTAATGCACATGGCAAAATATAATCCCAACTATACATACAAAACGAAGGGGTCTAAATTAGCTGTTACCCATCAAAAAAGAGATAGAATATCAGGGTTGGAAGGGACCTTAGGAGGTCATCTAGTTCAAATGCCTGCTTAAAGCAGGACCAATCCCCAATTTTTGCCTTACATCCCTAAATAGCCCCCCCTCAAGGATTGAACTCTCAACCCTGGGTTTAGCAGGTCAATGCTCAAACCACTGAGCTATGCCTCCCCCAAAAGATCTTGGAGTCCTTTGCAGTACTCTGGAAGCACTATGCTTCCAGAGTGCTTCAAATTTATAGCAAAAAGAAAATAAGAAAGAAATACTTGTGGCACCTTAGAGACTAACAAATTTATTTCAGCATAAGCTTTCATGGGTTAGAACCCACTTCATCGGATGCATGGAATGGAACGTACAGTGGACAGATATTTATACAGTCAGAGAAACATGATAAGGTGGAAGTGCCTATACCAACCTAAAGAGGCTAATTAATTGAGAGGAACCGTAACAGCAGGGGAAGAAAAACCTTTGAAGTGATAAACAAGATGGCCATTGCGGACAGTTGACACACAGGTGTGAATGAGGATCGTTAACTTAAGGGAAATAGAATCAATTAACGTAATGGCCAAGCCATTCCAAGTCTCTATTTAATCCTGAGTTGATGGTATCTAGTTTGCATATCAATTCAAGTTCAACAGCTTCTCGTTGTAGCCTGTTTTTCAAGTTTATCTGTTGTAAAATTGCGACCCTCAAGTCTGTCACTGAGTGGTTAGGGAGGTTGAAATGTTCTCCTACTGGTTTTTGAATGTTATGATTCCTGATGTCAGATCTATTTCCCTTAAGTTAACGATCCTCATTCACACCTGTGTGTCAACTGTCCGCAATGGCCATCTTGTTTATCACTTCAAAGGTTTTTCTTCCCCTGCTGTTATGGTTCCTCTCAATTAATTAGCCTCTTAAGGTTGGTATAGGCACTTCCACCTTATCATGTTTCTCTGACTGTATAAATATCTGTCCATTGTATGTTCCATTCCATGCATCCGATGAAGTGGGTTCTAACCCACGAAAGCTTATGCTGAAATAAATTTGTTAGTCTCTAAGGTGCCACAAGTATTTCTTTCTTTCTTATTTTCTTTTTGCTGACACAGATTAACACGGCTACTACACTGTAACCTATCAAATTTATAGGAATCCTTCTCACTGTGTCTGTATCATCCTGAACTGCGGAACGCTCATTCTCCACTTTCAGAAGACTTAAAAATGATCTACAGTCATCAATGGGACAGATGCAGAGTAAGTAGCTGTCCTTAACGTGCATCAAGATCATACCAGGGAACTAGATGTAAATAAAATTGCTGACAGTTTCATCTAGAAATCTATAGTGAGACGTAATGTCTTTAAACTGGGATGTTAGTGAAAACAGCTTGTAGGTGATTGCAATGATTTTGATATACTGCAATTCATGATAATGTAATTACGTAGTTCTAACAATGTAATCATTATTAGAATAGTAAAGATACCAAATATAAACACATATTCAATAATTATAATATGAAAGAAGTGTATAAATATGCGGAAAAAAGCCTACTCCCCAAATTGCTCTCACCCCACACCTGTTCAAAAGAACCCACTGGCAAAAAGAAAAGTCAGTGCCTATATCTGACACCACCTTTGCATTAACTTTGCAATGCTGGAGATGAGTTGACAAAATCTTGGGCAATTGGCAGAAATAGTTCGGCTTTATACTGAGAGTTTGGATTTCATTGCACCAATAAAGCTTAGTTAAATTAATCTTCTCATTCTTTGCCCCCATGTGTTTATCAACTGGTCAGCAACAATGTCCATTCCTTGGTCAAATTACATGAACAAAAGTTGATTTCACAAGGATGTTGCCATCACACCTGACTGAGTCCATTCTGCCTGTGACAGTTTCAGTCACAGAGACCCCCTTCGGGCTGTCAGCTGATGTGCTGAATTTACCTCTGAGCCCGTTTTCCCTGCCAGCTTGGGACTCCAGAAACCTACCTTGCTGAGCCAGACATGCTACCCTGCCACAACACAAACCCAGGTCTGGTCCATGACCCCAAAGCTGCAGATTTTAACCAAGAACTGCTCAGTAGGTCACCTATCTCCAGCACCCAGACACCCAGTTCCCAATGGGATCCAAACCCCAAATAAATCTGTTTGACTCTGTATAAAGCTTATACAGGGTAAACTCATAAATTGTCCACCCTCTGTAACACTGATAGAGAGATATGCACAGCTGTTTGCTCCCCCGGGTATTAATCACTTACTCTGGGTTTACTAATAAACAAAAGTGATTTTATTTAGTATAAAAAGTAGGATTTAAGTGGTTTCAAGTAATAACAGACAGAACAAAGTAAGTTACCAAGCAAAATAAAAGAAAACATGCAAGCCTAAGCCTAATACATTAAGAAACTGATTTTAGGTAAATCTCACCCTCTGAGATGTTCCAATAAGCTTCTTTCACAGACTAGACTCCAATCCTTTCCCTTGGTACAGCCCTTGTTAGTTCCAGCAGACATCTTAGGTGGAAAGCAGTGGTGTTTTCATGACTGGAAGCCCCATTTGTTCTGTTCCACCCCCTTTTATATCTTTGGCACAAGGCAGGAATCTTTTGTTTCTCTTGGTCCCCAACTCTCCTTCTAAATGGAAAAGCACCAGGTTTAAGATGGATTCCAGTATCAGGTGACATGGTCACATAACACAAGAACTGGGAGGTCACCAAATGAAATTAACAGGCAGCGGGATTAAAACAAATAAAAGGAAATATTTCTTCACACAAAGCACAGTCAACCTGTGGAATTCCTTGTGAGGGGATGTTGTGAAGGCCAAGACCATAATCGGGTTAAAAAAAAACAACTAGATAAATTCATGGAGGATAGGTCCGTCAATGGCTCTTAGCCAGGATGGGCAAGGATGGTGTCCCTTGCCTCTGTTTGCCAGAAGCTGAGAATGAGCGACAGGGGATGGATCACTTGATGATTACCTGTTCTGTTCATTCCCTCTGGGGCACCTGGTACTGGCCACTGTCAGAAGACAGGATACTGGGCTAGATGGACCCTTGATCTGACCCAGTACGGCCATTGTTATGTTCTTATGTGAAACCCCCTCCATTCTTCCAGGGCTGGCTGGCACATGTGCAGGAAGGATTGCAGGTAAATAAACCATTTACAACCAATTGTCCTAGTCAATGGGAGCCATCAAGATTCTAAACCACCATTAATGGCCCACACTTTGCATAGTTACAATAGGACCTCAGAGTTATATTTCATATTTCTAGCTTCAGATACAAGGATGATACAGGTATACAATTAAGAGGAATATATTCAGTAGGTAATAACCTTTGTAATTATATCTTACAAGAGACCTTTTGCCTGAAGCTATTCCAGTTACATCATATTTACGCTCATAAGCCTATTTCCATAAAACATTATAGAGTGCAACATCACAGTGCCCATATAGACAAATTACACTACGCCAATGTCATCTGCAGGAGTCAGGATTCTCATGTGTGATATGAAGAGATTCTTGCCGAGACCATTAATTCCGTACAAGAATCTCATGGTTTTTGAGATAACTGTGACTCACTGCACTCCGTACTACCTGTCTTGTATAAAAAACCCTGGATGTACCATGACTTGAGATTGCAAGAACTGCAGATAAAAAAGTTACATTTCTCACTACATTTTTCTTCAACACTTTTGTGGCTCTCAGTTCCCAGTGGATGAACATTTTCCACTAGTCAATTTTTTGATTTGACAACACAAAAGTAAAAATTTACCCAGACCTTCCTGCCTGCTTAAGGACACGATACAATACTTAGGTGGGCAGGGAGATTTAGACGTCTGGCTATGGGGTTTGTGTAAAAGCAACACAGCTCTAATCTTCAATATCAGACCGTCCCTATGGACCTCTCCTTGGAACGGAAGAACATAGGCATTGCTACAGAAGATCAGGCCTCTCTCCAACGGCGGTCAGTACCAGATACTTCACAGGGAGGTGCAAGAAACCCAGCAGAACACAGTTGTTCTGGGATCACCTGCCCATAGAAGAAATTTTTCTCTATCTCCTGTCAATCAGATCTGTCTGCAGTATTGGATGATACCCTGAAGCGCAAGAGTTTATAACCTTGCCAAACTTGAAGAAATGCTGTAAATCCACGTGGACTCCACGTGGGCACCAATGATACTGCCAAGAATGACCTTGAGCGTATTACTGCAGACTACGTGGCTCTGGGAAGAAGGATAAAGGAGTTTGAGGCGCAAGTGGTGTTCTCGTCCATTCTCCCTGTGGCAGGAAAAGGCCGGGGTAGAGACCGTCGAATCGTGGAAGTCAACGAATGGCTACGCAGATGGTGTCGGAGAGAAGGGTTTGGATTCTTTGACCATGGGATGGTGTTCCAAGAAGAAGGAGTGCTAGGCAGAGATGGGCTCCACCTGACGAAGAGAGGGAAGAGCATCTTTGGAAGCAGGCTGGCTAACCTAGTGAGGAGGGCTTTAAACTAGGTTCACCGGGGGAAGGAGACCAAAGCCCCGAGGTAAGTGGGGAAGTGGGATACCGGGAGGAAGCACAAGTAGGTGAGTGCAAGAGGGGAGGGCTCCTGCCCCACACTGGGACAGCAGGACGATCGGTGAGTTATCTTAAATGCCTATACACAAATGCAAGAAGCCTGGGGAACAAGCAGGGAGAACTGGAAGTCCTGGCACAGTCAAGGAATTATGATGTAATTGGAATAACAGAGACTTGGTGGGATAACTCACATGATTGGAGTACTGTCATGGATGGATATAAACTGTTCAGGAAGGATAGGCAGGGCAGAAAAGGTGGGGGAGTTGCGTTGTATGTAAGAGAGCAGTATGACTGCTCAGAGCTCCAGTATGAAACTGCAGAAAAACCTGAGAGTCTCTGGATTAAATTTAGAAGTGGGAGCAACAAGGGTAATGTCGTGGTGGGAGTCTGCTACAGACCACCAGACCAGGGGGATGAGGTGGACGAGGCTTTCTTCCAGCAACTAACAGAAGTTACTAGATCACAGGCCCTGGTTCTCATGGGTGACTTTAATCACCCCGATATCTGCTGGGAGAGCAATACAGCGGTGCACAGACAATCCAGGAAGTTTTTGGAAAGTGTAGGGGACAATTTCCTGGTGCAAGTGCTGGAGGAACCAACTAGGGGAAAAGCTCTTCATGACCTGCTGCTCACAAACAGGGAAGAAATAGTAGAGGAAGCAATAGTGGATGGGAACCTGGGAGGCAGTGACCATGAGATGGTTGAGTTCAGGATCCTGACGCAAGGAAGAAAGGAGAGCAGTAGAACAGAGACCCTGGACTTCAGAAAAGCAGACTTCGACTCCCTCAGGGAACTGAAGGGCAAGGTCCCCTGGGAGAATAACATGAGGGGGAAAGGAGTCGAGGAAAGCTGGCTGTATTTTAAAGAATCCTTATTGAGGTTGCAGGAACAAACCATCCCGATGTGTAGAAAGAAAAGTAAATATGGCAGGCGACCAGCTTGGCTTAACAGTGAAATCCTTGCTCGTCTTAAACACAAAAAAGCAGCTTACAAGAAGTGGAAGATTGGACAAATGACCAGGGAGGAGTATATAAATATTGTTCAGGCATGCAGGAGTGAAATTAGGAAGGCCAAATCACACTTGGAGCTGCAGCTAGCCGGAGATGTTAGGAGTAACAAGAAGGGTTTCTTCGGGTATGTGAGCAACAAGAAGAAAGTCAAGGAAAGTGTGGGCCCCTTGCTGAATGAGGGAGGGAACCTAGTGACAGAGGATGTGGAGAAAGCTAGTGTACTCAATGCTTTTTTTGCCTCTGTCTTCACAGACAAGGTCAGCTCCCAGGCGGCTGCACTCCGCAGCACGGTATGGGGAAGAGGTGACCAGCCCTCTGTGGAGAAAGAAGTAGTTCGGGACTATTTAGAAAAGCTGGACGAACACAAGTCCATGGGGCCGGATGCACTGCATCCGAGGGTGCTAAAGGAGTTGGCCGATGTGATTGCAGAGCCATTGGCCATTATCTTTGACAAATCATGGCAATCGGGGGAGGTCCCGGATGACTGGAAAAAAGCTAATGTAGTGCCCATCTTTAAAAAAGGGAAGAAGGAAGATCCGGGGAACTACAGGCCAGTCAGTCTCACCTCAGTCCCTGGAAAAATCATGGAACAGGTCCTCAAGGAATCAATTCTGAACCACTTAAAGGAGGGGAAAGTGATCAGGAACAGTCAGCATGGATTCACCAAGGGCAAGTCATGCCAGACTAACCTAATTGCCTTCTATGATGAGATAACTGGCTCTGTGGATGAGGGGAAAGCAGTGGATGTGCTATTTCTTGACTTTAGCAAAGCTTTTAATACAGTCTCCCACAGTGTTCTTGCCAGCAAGTTAAGGAAGTATGGGCTGGATGAATGGACGGTAAGGTGGATAGAAAACTGGCTGGATGGTCGTGCTCAACGGGTAGTGATCAATGGCTCCATGTCTAGTTGGCAGCCGGTATCAAGTGGAGTGCCCCAAGGGTCGGTGCTGGGGCCGGTTTTGTTCAATATCTTCATCAGCGATCTGGAGGATGGTGTGGACTGCACCCTTAGCAAGTTTGCAGATGACACTAAACTGGGAGGAGTGGTTGATACGCTGGAGGGTAGGGACAGGAAACAGAGGGACCTAGACAAATTAGAGGATTGGGCCAAAAGAAATCTGATGAGGTTCAACAAGGACAAGTGCAGAGTCCTGCACTTAGGACGGAAGAATCCCATGCACTGCTACAGACTAGGGACCGAATGGCTGGGCAGCAGTTCTGCAGAAAAGGACCTAGGGGTTACGGTGGACGAAAAGCTGAATATGAGTCAACAGTGTGCCCTTGTTGCCAAGAAGGCTAACGGCATTTTGGGCTGTATAAGTAGGGGCATTTCCAGCAGATCGAGGGACGTGATTATTCTCCTCTATTCGGCACTGGTGAGGCCTCATTTGGAGTACTGTGTCCAGTTTTGGGCCCCACGCTACAGGAAGGATGTGGATAAATTGGAAAGAGTCCAACGGAGGGCAACAAAAATGATTAGGGGGCTGGAGCACATGACTTATGAGGAGAGGCTGAGGGAACTGGGATTGTTTAGCCTGCAGAAGAGAAGAATGAGGGGGGATTTGATAGCTGCTTTCAACTACCTGAAAGGGGTTTCCAAAGAGGATGGATCTAGACTGTTCTCAGTGGTAGAAGATGACAGAACAAGGAGTAATGGTCTCAAGTTGCAGAGGGGGAGGTTTAGGTTGGATATTAGGAAAAACTTTTTCACTAGTAGGGTGGTGAAGCACTGGAATGGGTTCCCTAGGGAGGTGGTGGAATCTCCTTCCTTAGAGGTTTTTAAGGTCAGGCTTGACAAAGCCCTGGCTGGGATGATCTAATTGGGTTTGGTCCTGCTTTGAGCAGGGGGTTGGACTAGATGACCTCCTGAGGTCCCTTCCAACCCTGAGATTCTATGATTCTATGATTCTATGAAATCCATCTCAGTCTCCATTTGCTCCAGATTGCTGTAAGCACCATTCTGTGTGTATCACCAACCGACACTTCTCAACTCATCCCTCCCCTTTGAGATACACTAGGATCAATTATGTAACCAAGAGAGTCTTGTGAGAGACTTCAGCTAATAAAGAAAAGGAAGAAGCACAACACTGACAGTTGAGGATACCTTCTTCAATGATCAAAGAGCTGTGAGATGATACTGGATTAACTGGAAGTCTGATCAACCTAGGGCATTCTGCGAGACCCGTCTGCCACAAAAAGCTTTTCAACCAGAATTAGAATTATTTTTAAGGTGGAATTTCTTCTCACCCAAGCAGCATTAAATGCCTTCCCTCAGTTGTAAGGCACACAACATCATTGAAGTCTAGGGAACTCTACTGATGTCCACTGACTCAGTATCTGCCTCTTGAGCTTTGTAAAGGACTGTTTGCTAAAGAAAGGGAAATGCAAAGCTTCTTTTAATTAAAATCAAACAGCCTCAAATCTGGAGGCTGGGAATCATCCACTGACTATTGATATGACATCAGAAACCTTAACATGGATTTGTAAAGTTTGTTTAATCCAGCGTTTCTCAAATGAGGCCACCAGTGGATTTCTTTGCAGCTACGTCAGCCTCCAAAGCATGGGCGGGGATTGTGGGGGTGCAAAGAAGCAGCCCATTCTGGCAGCGCCCACCTGCTGCTACTGAGTAGCTGTTACCAAAGGCAGTGAGATGCGCCTCTTTGGTGTTTGCAGCGGCATCGCCAGCACATGTGTTGCCTTGCACCGCGCAGCCTCCTTGGGGGCGCCGGGCAGCGCCTTTGGAGACATGTGGGGCCCATCTGCGCGGCACGAGGCAGCTCTTGTTGGTGGAGGCGGCTGCAGCGTTTGGTTGCCGGGCCACTTCCCTGCTCCCACCAGGATGGGAAACGGGGAGCTTGAAACTGGGCAGGCAGCCGGTGAGTTCCCAACCCACCCTCCCCAAGGCAGGTTCTTGGCGAAGGGCTCTGGGAGGCAGGGACAGAGAGATGGGTTTGTCAAAGGCCACCAAAAAAATTGTGAGAACCCTTGAATCCTAATCCATAATTTGGGGGCATTTAATCCCTTGAATCCTAACCCATAATTTGGGGGCATCTAATCCTACAAAAAAATTCTATTATTAAAATAATAGAACTCTCTGCACGCACACAACTTTAATGAGCCTGCAGTGCTTTGAAGTCCTTTGATCTGAGGAAGCCTCTGATCATCGAGCATGATATCACTGTGAGATCTGGTTTATGTGGAGGGGAAAGAGCACATTGAGGTGAAGGTTACACAGGGAGCAAGTGTCAGAGTCAGTAATAAAACCCAGTCCTAGTGATTACTCACCCCATGCTCACCACCGCTCCTGACCTGCATTGGACAGCTCCCATTCAAGGTTTCCGAATATCCCACTGCAGCATCAGTGAAGTCAATAGAATGATCCCAGGAATGTAGCTGGCCCATAAATAGGGTGACCAGATGTCCCATTTTAAAAACGGACAGTTCCATTCTTTGTGACTTTTTCTTATATAGGTGCCTATTTCCTCCCACACCCTGTCCCGTTTTTTCACAGTTGCTACCTGGTCACCCTACCCACCCATAAAGTTTTCAGATGAAAGAGCTGCAGGATGTAATGTGCACCTTGCCCTATGTGGAGCTGGGAACAAACTAATCCTCAAAAACATGGGGGGGGGAGGGGGGAGGAATTACATCAGTTGAAGGAGTTATGCAACATTTACTTTTTAACTAATTGGGCCTTCAGGAACAAAGGGCCTCTCAAGTCCTCCGGTAGTGTAAAAAACTGCCTAAAAGCACTCATGACTCAGGGGTCTCCTAATCCCTTTAATTTATTCTCCTCTGTGAACTAGAGAATCCTTTTCAAGTCGCTCTCTCCATAACCGTTCAGCTGAGGTGCTAGAAGTAATTTAAATTTAGGATTGAATCTTACACAGACACTCTGTGATTCTGAAGAGTGGGAAGGGTTTGGGTTTTTTGTTTTTTTTTAATCGAGTTGCAGGGGTTGGTTTCCTCGTGGTTTATAAATTAAGGCCTGGATTTTCAGAGCAGGACAGGATACTGCATTACATGAGCCACTTGTTTATCCCAGCCTGGCAACTGCTACGACCTCATGTGCAGAAGTGAATCTAGGTGCGGATCCTCGTCTGGTCTAATTTAGCGCAGCTCCTGTTAAGCCAGTGGAACAGAGCCGATTTACAGCAGGGGAGGAGGTGGGGTTTGTGTTTTGTTTTGATTTTAAAATCCCAGTTTTGTTTATTCATCAGCAAGTGCTGGTGACTCGCTGAGGTTCACAAACCAAATCGCCGCCTTGTGTTGCTGGGCTGAACTCGTCTGTCAGTAGGTGTCTGTCAGGGGACTGTTGGCCCCTTACTAAAGCTCAGCGAGGTTTTATTCATGGCCCTCTCCCAGTACCAAAAGAAAGGGGAAGGACCAAAGAGAAATCAGGATGCTGCGACTGACAGTCCCCAGGGGCAATGGGGAATCAGGATCCTACGTCTGACAGTCCCTGAGACCAATGGGGAGAGCCCCATGCTGCAGGTCAGCCTGATTGACAGGGCAGGCAGGCCAATGAGGGAGTCAGGAGCCCGGGGTCCCGTCCCCCGTGGGCGCTGGAGCTGCCTGAGCGGGAGGCCGAGCTGAGGGCAGAGCAGCCGGCAGAGCTGAGCTGAGCAGAGCCTCAGCAGCCTGACGGGCCAGAGGAGCCGCCCAGAGAGCAGAGCTGAGCTGGAGGCAGAGCCGCACCCACGCTGAGGCAGAGAGGAGCTGGAGCCGGGGCTGGAGCCGTCCGGAGCCGGGTGCGGTGAGCAGCCGGGGAGAGCGGGGGGGGCCCTGGGCAGAGGGAGTGGGAAATGTAATCTTTTTCTCTGCAGGTCCTGCAATATCAAGTCATGGTACATCCGGGGGGCGGGGGGGGGGTCTAGTCATGGTTACTTCCAAAACCATGATATTCTTGTACGGAATGCATAGTCTAGGCACAAATCTCTTCCTAGCACACATGAGATTCTTGACTCCTGCCGATGACGTTGGTATTACATATTAAATACTCACACCTTCTTGTCAACTGTTGGAAATGGGCCACTCTCTTTACACTGGCCTCATTAACACTACAAAAGTGACTTCTACTCCTTCTCGTCGACTGTTGAGAATTGCCTGCTTCCAGCCTAAAGTGAACTGGCTCGTTAGCACTGGCCCCACACTTAGTAAGTACTGACCCCATCTTTTCATATTTATATCTCCCTGCTGTATGTTCCACTCCATGCATGGGGGATGAGTTTTCCCAAGCCCCTAGATAGGTTGTAGCAGCAGGACAAAATAAGCCAAATAAGCCAATGGTCTAAAAGATTACATAATGGTTCCGCCCATGGCCCAAATTAACATATTGCTGACAGACAGGTAATTACCCCAAACTATGTCTATTAAAGTGTATAAGTTAAATTCTAATTTTGGGGTCCTGGGGAATGAGGTAGCAGCTCTCCCAGTTGATTGACAGGTACATTCCTGGAGATTTAAAGCAAGAAGGCAGTAATTAGTACTTAACAATAACAACTGTTTATAATTTTACCCTTGCATTTCTGTGGGCTAGGATTAGCATACATCAGTGAGGGGTGGGTGTCATAACTCATGTCAATCATATTAGGCCTCTCCCCAAACTATGTCTGGAATCCAGGGGGGTATTGTACTTCTATCTCCTCCCTGCATTAGGGAGTTAACTTTGAAGCCTTTCTCAGCGCTTCATGTGCCTATAATTTGCGATAAGGACTCCCTTTTACATTCGGAGTTAGGCTGACTCCACTCAGTGACTTGAAACCCACAGAAGGTTATCTGCTTACCCCAGCTTTCTCTTAGCCAAGTACTGGTCTCTATTAGCTGGCCCTCATTCCCAGGCCAAGCTGTGGACTCCGGGCCTATATGAAAGGTTCTTAGCAGAAACTGCAGTTAAGATCTTGCATCCACAGCAAATGGATTTGGCCCTTAAATTAGAGTACATTAAAATCATTGCAATCACCTACAAGCTGTCTTCAGTAATGTCCCAGTTTAAAGACATTACCTCTCACTGTAGCTTACTGGATGAAACTCTCAGCAATCTTATTTATGTCTAGTTCCCTGGTATCGTCTTGATGCCCGTTAAGGATTATTCAGTTGCGTCTGTCCCATTGGTGATTGGAGATAATTTGTAAGTCTTCTGAAGCCTCTGTTTATAAACAAACTCCCTGCCCCGAGGGCAGAAGCTGGGAGGAGCACAGAATTTATCACATTCCACACTCAAGCTCTGTCTGGGGTTAAGGTGTGCATTGTGAGCAGACATCTGGTATAAAATGGGGAGGGAGGGAAAGGAAACACTATGGGTCGTGGTCCACTTTTTATGTGGGCCCAGCCCCCTGCCCCTCCTCTTCCCCATGAGACACGGCCATCAAACTAGACCAGAAGCAGGAGCCGGTTCCGGGTAAGAGCTGCATGGGGGTGGGGAGAGTTCCCCCTGTCCCACTGATTTTCTGCTTGGCTTGTACTGAGCATGCTCAGAGGGACTGAACATGCTCAGTAACACTGCTGAAGCCGCTGCCCTCACTCTGCCCCCCCACTATCAGCAACCCTGGGTCGCCTATGCATGGACCCTACACCTGTCATGTGTGTGGGGCCTGGGACATGGACCGGGGGCTGCTCTGGGGCCCCACCGCCTTGGCAGATGGAGGAGCCCGGTCTCTCCGCCCTGGTTCTGGCTTCGGCTTGGCTAGGGAGACGGTACCTTGGGGAAAGGAGATGGGCAGGAATGGGCACCTGGAAGGAGCAGGGCCTCGTGCCACACCCACACTATTAGGAAGAATCCATCACCCCTGGTCTACAGTTAACATCATATTAACTATCTGATCTGCTGGACACTTATCTTTTCCTTACAAAAACCTGGCTCACTGTCCTGCAAAGACTCATGCAGACTCTTACCACAAACCATGTGATTGGTGTTCTTGAAACCAAATTAAAACTTACATTGTTAAAGTGAAAATCTGTCTAAGTCTTTGCAGGAAAAGAGTCTTTGCTAAAACAGGTAACGCAAGAAGGAACTCCACCCTGGTAGTCAAGGCCTGAAGAATGCTATCAACCACCCCCAGGGCTGGATTCTCCTATCACTGCAGGGCTTTGAAAATGGCAACTGGAGAAGTGCCCGGTTCTGCCGTCTCCAAAGGGATGAATTTCATCCAATATGATTTTTTAGGTAGGAGGGAGGAACAAGGAGAACCAGAAGACCGATATTATGATGCAGCAAAGTTTTTAATGCAAATGAAATGGACAGTACAGTTACAGGAAGAAATACTACAGAGCAGAAAGAATGTCTTTCCAGTGTTTCAAGAAGAGTTGCGACCGATCACACGCCTCAATGGCATGTATTTCAGACAAGATGTTCTGTTTGCTTTCATTCAGCTGCAGAGGTTGACAAACAAGCCCCCTTTGTAACAATTTTAAGTGCCTTGTTTTACCCCAGTTGGTGGGAAATGAGACAAAGCAAAATAGAAGCAGAGGAGTACACGGCGTCTCCACTATATATCGGCCGTAGCAAAGGTCGAAGTGAGGCGTTAAAGGTACATATTGATAGAAAGGATAGAACATGTAGTGCCAAAAGGGACTTAAAATGACAATAAACATAAATTATGCCTACTATCTTAAGTCCCCTGTTTTCTTCACACTGCGGGGTCAGTGTAAACAGCCTGCGTGTAATTCAGAGTGAGTCCACATGTCAATAAGAGAATCAGCCCATGGCTGGGAAAGTGTTGGCAGAAAGAGTGATAAAGCGTAACATTAGACAGGCAGCATGGCCATCAGACCGAGGTGCTGAGCACACACAGCTCCCACTGACTTCAACTGGAGCCATGTTTGCTCAGCACTTCTGAAAGCCAGGCCCAAAATGTCAGGGGTGAATCTGTATCTTGCCGTTCATTTCCTGGTTTTTCCTTCTTCCGTGGATGTTCCTGCTGGGTTTAACATGGCCCACAATATCCACCATGATACCTACGGCCATATCCCCCGTATCCCCATAATCCCCCGTAACCATAAAGGCCCGGGTAACTGCAGTATCCCCCATGGCCCAATAATCCTCCGTAACCATAATAGCCCGGGTAACCGCAGTATCCCCCATGGCCCAATAATCCCCTGTAACCATAATAGCCCGGGTAACCGCAGTATCCCCCATGGCCCAATAATCCCCCATAACCGTAAAGGCCCCCGTAACCACCATATCTCCCTAAACCATACAACCCTCCGTAATGGCCTCCATAGCCGTACAATCCCCCCAAACCAAATGAGCCTCCAAAACCGGCTCCCACCACAGGTGCTCCTACAGCTGCCACATCACTTTGCTGAGGGAAATTGCTCATAATTGGTCCAGGGAGGGTCACAACAACCGGTGAGGGGCTGATCACCACTTCGGAGTCAGGGCACTGCCTAACGCATGGCTCGTTGCAGCTGCCAGTAACTGGACTGGGCCGGGCCACCCCGCATTCTGGATAGCCCAGGCTGGGGAAAGTCATCTTTCTGGGATGGAGGTAAACCTGAAACACACAACAGGGACTAGAGTAAAGAGAAGGTACAAGTACTGGTGAAAGAAAGGCTTCAAAGCTCGGTTACAATTGTAGTGAGGTCTGCATGGGGCCCAAGAGAGAGAGGAGAAGTGGTGATGTATTTGCCTCTATTTTCTCTTTCTGTGCCTCTTGTCCACTGGCAGTAAGCTTCCCTCCCAACCGGCCCCTTTGATCCCCTATCGACGAATTTGCCTGAAAAATACCGACTAGAATAAGTGTAACTATTTCCATGATGGACACCTGTGATTCTGGAATCATTTTAAACATTTCTCAAAGAGAACGTGGATGTTATCATGGTAATCACATTTTTGCATTTCAGAAATTAACCTCTGCATGCAAACCAGTTGCGTGCGGTATCACAGTGTGACTCTTTAGTTTTCCAAATCTTGGGAGTCACCAAAACTTGCTGATGAATAAACAGAAACTTTGCTTTTCTTCTAACAAATCACTAAAAACAAACTCCTCAGCTGGGGTAAAATGGGTTCAGGTCCACTGACTTCCATGGAGCGACCTGAAATTACACCATCTGAGGAGAAGCACCTTCAATGGGTTTATCTGCTCAGGAGAACATAGGAAATGCTCGACTGGAGCACACCACTTGTCAACTTCATCCATTCCTTTGTCTCCAATAGTGAGGAGTAACAGCTGCTTTAGAATAAAGTAGAAGAACACCAAGTTGCGGGGAGGGATAGCTCAGTGGTTTGAGCATTAGCTTGCTAAACCCAGGATTATGCGTTCAAGCCTTGAGGGGGCCATTTTGGAGTCTGGGGCAAAAATCTGTCAGGGAACAGTATTTGGTCCTGCTAGTAGAGGCAGGGGACTGGACTCAATGACCTTCAAGGTCTTTCCAGTTCTAGGAGATAGGCATATCTCCATTTTACTTATTTATTTATTTAAATTGGCCCTTTCTTGACTAACCTGGGAAAATTTCTTCCTAATCCAACTAAGTGAAAAATGGCTAAGGGACTTTCTAAAGTTACTGAAAAGATTTAAATGCCTTAATTCTTTTTCCAGTTCATGGGAAATATGTTTCCCAATTGCATATGTTGATCTTGAAGTCCCTCCTTTTGTTTCAGATCATGAATCCACCAGCGCCTACAACTGAATAATGACACAAGATAGTTATGGAAGAACAACCTGATCCCTAATAAAAAGACAGTGAGTAAATGCAAGATTCCACCTTAAAAGAAAAGAGTCCCTACTGTGATATCTTTGGGGTTAGAAAGAGATTGAGTTGAATTGGACTTACCCGGTTCACCGAGGAGATGAAGTCCAGAGAAGTGTTTAGAAGAGCCCTTAGTCTTGAGCATTTTTATACAGTTCCTAGGACTGCCCGAAGGCTCTCCGACGCTGTTTATGGAGGAGGTCCTAAGTACTTAACAAACAAACTTGATTGCCTTTGTAAGTCCTTTTTTGGATGGAGCTGTTTTCCTCAGCGTTGGTGATTATTGGGCTAATCTCAGCCTCAGAGGGCGTGACATGCACGTTGCACTCTTCAGTTCTCTTTCATCTTAAAATTATTTAGGCCAATTACATTTCTTGTGTCATTGCAACGACTTTATTGATGCTGCAATGAGAATGAATGTCAAGGCGATTCTGAGAGACAGCAGTAGCAAAAGTGGGTGTTGTTAAAGTAATCTATATTGGTCCTATCAGTTCATGTTGATCATTATTAGGGACATGGGGCAATACATTCTAAACATGCTAGGAAACAGGGAGCCACATTTCTCCATTTTTAACTTTCAAACTCTGTCTTAGCAGGGTCTTAAGTGGACCATGGGCCTTTATCATGGTCCTCTGCTCAGGGGTGAATTTTAACCTAAGGTGAGTAAAACATTGGACTTCCACTTGGGTCACCAATGATGCTGTCTCAAAGGGTTACTTAGAGCAGATTTGCTCATGGGTCAAGGGGAGGGATGGCTCAGAGTGAAAGGAAGGAGTTCTCTTTTTCAAAAAGGTTTTGAGTTAAGTCTTGGAACCTCTACCCTACCAGAAACCATCTCTCCATCTCTGAGCAGCCAAGAAAAGGACATCTTGTGAATCAATGCAGCAGAGTGAGCCCAGCAAGAAACCGAGGAGAGATGAAAATGACACATTCTTGGTGATTGGGGCGATGGCTGTGGGATGAGATCTGACATAAAGTCTGACCTGTCATAGAGCATGTTGCAGAAAACATTCCTGCCTGAACCAAACTGTTGTTTAACATGTACAAAATATCCCCAAGAGTGGGTTCCTTATCCAGGGAAGAGGGGAGAAGCGTCTTGCTTTGATTTTATGGTCCTCGGCCTCTTTGAAGGTGAAGCAACAAAGCTGATTTACACCAAGCGAGCATCTTCATTTTCTAATAAAAAAATCCCTCCAAAAGCGAATGAGCCCCCAAAACCACCTCTGACCACAGCGGCTCCCATGGTCCCACTTGACTCTGCTGAGGGAAATTGCAGAAAATTGATCCTCAGAGGGTCACAAGAACCGGTGAGGGTCCAATCACTACTTCAGAGTCAGGGCACAGCCTAGCAATCATCTCCTTGAAGCTGATAGCAACTGGACTGGGCCGTTCTACCCCGCACAGTTTTTAAGAAATACCAAATTCAAAACTACATTTGAATAAAAATGAAATAGCCCCAAATTGTGTGGCCTTAATCATGACCTGATTAAGGGAATGACACGAGAGACCTTGGCCTCCATTTTGCTTAAAGTGACTGTATAAATCAGTGCAGAAGCGTCTAATCCCCACAACAATGCATTAGTATTCCAAGAATAGAACCCTTTGCACGTATGAAACACCAGCGAGTGTTTGTGAGGGGCTTTGAATTTTTGAGTTCTGAGGACACTGAAGAACTTCCAACCTTAACACCCCGACTCTCTGTGTTTGAAAAACAGAGGGCCTAGAAAAAGAGGGACTTTAAGGTGAAGGTCACATGGGGTCAATTGCAGAAACAGAAATACAACCCAATAGGTCGGACTCCCCCTACCACAGGCTGAGCTCTAGGTTGTTCTCTGTTACACTGTGTTACAAGACAAGGTTGGTATCATGTCTGGTTACAAAATGTTTCCATCCTTGGATCTCAGCGTCAACAATAAAAAAAATGGCTAATTTTGTGATCCACTTGAATTGTGGCTTTTTCATACTTGAGGATAATACTTCTCCAAAGGAATTACAAGTCTGTCAATTTTCCAAGAGTGCAGTAGTCTTGTAAATATCAAGTTGGGGTTTATTTCTGATTCTGCCAATTGCTCCTTGACTGACCTTCACCTGAATGTGCCTCCATTTACCTCCGTTGCAAGCAGGTATAATTGTAACTTTCAGGGTGGATTGTCTGAGGCTTCCTCCGATGTAAGCATTTCAAAACACTTCACAAACACTCATCAAGTGTTATGTAGCCCAAGAAATTAATGAATGAGTAAAACAGTAATAACTTTTTACTGGGATTAGATGTTCCAACACTGAAGTTTAGATTCGCTTTAAAAATGCATCTCAAGGTCTCAGATGTCACTCCAGCGCTCAGTTTGTGATTCGTAGCCTTTGAAATTGGGGCTGTTTGATTTTCATTCAATATATCTTTGCATTTCCCTTTTATATCTATTTTTAAGTTTAAGGGTAGATACTGAACCAGTGTAAAAGGGAACAGTTCCATCAACTTCCAATTGAAGGAATGCACTTTACCTCGCCCGAGTTAGAGAAACTGAGAAGGTGGACATGTCTATACCAATGTTAAGAGGCTAATTAATTGAAAGGAACTGTTATCAGTAGAAACTTTTGAAGTGATAATCAACAGGGGCTATTCCAGACAGTTGACACAAAGGTGTTAAGGGGGAAATAAATTCAATTAACATAATGACTGAGCCATCCACGGTCAATATTCAAGCCTAAGGTAAGTAGGGAGTGATTTTTAAAGTGGAAAAAACACCCCCACAAGGAGGTTAGGGGATAGCCTCTCCCAGCCGGAGGTTCACGCACTGCCCATGTGTCTGAGCACCAGGGGGATGAGATGCCGAGTATGCACAGAGATACACTCCCAACAAGGTTTCTCTAACTTGGGCTAGGTAAAGTGCATTCTTTTACTCAAAAAGGAATGCGCTTGACCTAGACTTAACTCAAAACCTTTCTGAAAAAGAGAACTGCTTCCTTTCACTCTGAGCCATCCCTCCCCTTGACCCATGAGCAAATCTGCTTTAAGTAGCCCTTTGAGACAGCATCATTGGTGACCCAAGTGGAGGTCCAATGTTTTACTCACCATAGGTTAAAATTCACCCCTGAGCAGAGGACCATGATAAAGGCCCATGCTTCACTAAAGTCCCTGCTAAGACAGAGTTTGAAAGTTAAAAATGGAGAAATATGGCTCCGTTTCCTAGCATGTTTAGAATGAATTGCCCCATGTCCCTAATAATGATCAGCATGAACTGATAGGACCAATATGGATTACTGTAACGACACTCACTTTTGCTACTGCTGTCTCTCAGAATCACCTTGACATTCATTCTCATTGCAGCATCAATAAAGTCATTGCAATGACACGAGAAATGTAATTGGCCTAAATAATTTTAAGATGAAAGAGAACTGAAGAGTGCAACGCGCATGTCACGCCCTCTGAGGCTGAGATTAGCCCAATAATCACCAACGCTGAGGAAAACAGCTCCATCCAAAAAAGGACTTACAAAGGCAATCAAGTTTGTTTGTTAAGTACTTAGGACCTCCTCCATAAACAGCGTCAGAGATCCTTCGGGCAGTCCTAGGAACTGTATAAAAGTGCTCACGACTAAGGGCTCGTCTAAACACTTCTCTGGACTTCATCTCCACGGTGAACCGGGTAAGTCCAATTCAACTCAATCTCTTTCTAACCCCAAAGATATCACAGTAGAGCCTCTTTTCATTTAAGGTGGAATCTTGCATGTACTCACTGCCTTTTTATTAGAGATCAGGTTGTTCTTCCATAACTATCTTGTGTCATTATTCAGTTGTAGGCGCTGGTGGATTCATGATCTGAAACAAAAGGAGGGACTTCAAGATCAACATATGCAATTGGGAAACATATTTCCCATGAACTGGAAAAAGAATTAGGGCATTTAAATCTTTTCAGTAACTTTAGAAAGTCCCTGAGCCATTTTTCACTTAGTTGGATTAGGAAGAAATTTTCCCAGGTTAGTCCAGAAAGGGCCAATTTGGTGCTCTTCTACTTTATTCTAAAGCAGCTGTTACTCCTCACTATTGGAGACAAGGGAATGGATGAAGTTGACAAGTGGTGTGCTCCAGTCGAGCATTTCCTAAGTTCTCCTGAGCAGATAAACCCATTGAAGGTGCTTCTCCTCAGATGGTGTAATTTCAGGTCGCTCCATGGAAGTCAGTGGACCTGAACCCATTTTACCCCAGCTGAGGAGTTTGTTTTTAGTGATTTGTTAGAAGAAAAGCAAAGTTTCTGTTTATTCATCAGCAAGTTTTGGTGACTCCCAAGGTTTGGAAAACCAAAGAGTCGCACTGTGATACCGAGCTCAACTGGTGTCCATGCAGAGGTTAAATCCTCAGATGAAAATATGTGATTACCATGATAGCATCCACGTTCTCTTTGAGAAATGTTTAAAATGATTCCAGAATCACAGGTGTCCATCATGGAAATAGTTACACTTATTCTAGTCGGTATTTTTCAGGCAAATTCGTCGATAGGGGATCAAAGGGGCCGGTTGGGAGGGAAGCTTACTGACAGTGGACAAGAGGCAAAGAAAGAGAAAATAGAGGCAAATACATCACCAGTTCTCCTCTCTCTCTTGGGCCCCATGCAGACCTCAGTACAATTGTAACCGAGCTTTGAAGCCTTTCTTCCACCTGCCCTTGTACCTTCTCTTTACTCTAGTCCCTGTTGTGTGTTTCAGGTTTATCTCCATCCCAGAAAGATGACTTTCTCCAGCCTGGGCTATCCAGAATGCGGGGTGGCCCGGCCCAGTCCAGTTACTGGCAGCTGCAACGAGCCGTGCGTTAGGCAGTGCCCTGACTCCGAAGTGGTGATCAGACCCTCACCGGTTGTTGTGACCCTCCCTGGACCAATTATGAGCAATTTCCCTCAGCAAAGCGATGTGGCAGCTGTAGGAGCACCTGTGGTGGGAGCCGGTTTTGGAGGCTCATTCGGTTTGGGGGGATTGTACGGCTATGGAGGCCATTACGGAGGGTTGTATGGTTTAGGGAGATATGGTGGTTACGGGGGCCTTTACGGTTATGGGGGATTATTGGGCCATGGGGGATACTGCGGTTACCCGGGCCTTTACGGTTACGGGGGATTATTGGGCCATGGGGGATACTGCGGTTACCCGGGTCTTTATGGTTACGGGGGATTATGGGGATATGGGGGATATGGCCGTAGGTATCATGGTGGATATTGTGGGCCATGTTAAACCCAGCAGGAACATCCACGGAAGAAGGAAGAACCAGGAAACGAATGGCAAGATACAGATTCACTCCTGACATTTTGGGCCTGGCTTTCAGAAGTGCTGTGCAAACATGGCTCCAGTTGAAGTCAGTGGGAGCTGTGTGTGCTCAGCAACTTGGTCTGATGGCCATGCTGAATGTCTAATGTTACGCTTTATCACTCTTTCTGCCAACGCTTTCCCAGCCATGGGCTGATTCTCTTATTCACATGTGGACTCACTCTGAATTACACACAGGCTGTTTACACTGACCCCGCAGTGTGAAGAAAACAGAGGACTTAAGATAGTAAGCATCATTTATGTTTATTGTCATTTTAAGTCCCTTTTGGCACCACATGTTCTATCCTTTCTATCAATATGTACCTTTAACGCCTCACTTCGACCTTTGCTACGGCCGATATATAATGGAGATGCTGCGTAGTCCTCTGCTTCTATTTTGCTTTGTCTCATTTCCCACCAACTGGGGTAAAACAAGGCACTTAAAATTGTTACAAAGGGGGCTTGTTTGTCAACCTCTGCAGCTGAATGAAAGCAAACAGAACATCTTGTCTGAAATACATGCCATTGAGGCGTGTGATCGGTCGCAACTCTTCTTGAAACACTGGAAAGACATTCTTTCTGTTCGGTAGTATTTCTTCCTGTAACTGTACTGTCCATTTCATTTGCATTAAAAACTTTGCTGCATCATAATATCGGTCTTCTGGTTCTCCTTGTTCCTCCTTCCTTCCTAAAAAATCATATTGGATGAAATTCATCCCTTTGGAGACGGCAGCACCGGGCACTTCTCCAGTTGCCATTTTCAAAGCCCTGCAGTGATAGGAGAATCTAGCACTGGGAGTGGTTGATAGCATTCTTCAGGCCCTGACTACCAGGGTGGAGTTCCTTCTTGCGTCACCTGTTTTAGCAAAGACTCTTTTCCTGCAAAGACTTAGACAGATTTTCACTTTAAGAATGTACGTTTTTCCTTTGATTTCAAGAAGACCAATCTCATGGTTCGCGGTAAGAGTCTGCATGAGTCTTTGCAGGAGAGAAAGCCAGGTTTCCGTAAGGAAAAGAGAAGTGGCCACCAGATCAGATATTTAATGCGATGTTAACTGTAGACTGGGGTGACAGATTCTTCCTAATAGTGTGGGTGTGGCATGAGTCCCTGCTTGTTCCAGGTGCCCATTCCTGCCCCTCTTCTTTCCCCGAGGTACCATCTCTCTGGCCAAACCGAAGCTACATTTGGAAACACAGAGCATGGGAGTTGCCTTACCAAGTGGGAGTTCAGTCCAGCATCGCAAGGCGGTGCTTTAGTTTGTAAACCTCAGTGAGTCATCGAGACTTGCTATGAATAGGAAAACTGGGTTTTTAAAATCAAAACAAAACACAAACCCCCAGCTCCTCCCCTGGTGTAAATCTGCTCTTTTTCACTGGCTACACCAGTTAGACCAGACGAGCATCTGCACCTAGAATTACTTCTGCATATGAGAACGTAACAGTTGCCATGCTGGAAGAGACGAGCGGTCCATCTAATGCAGTATCCTGTCTTGCCCTGAAAATCCAGGCCTTAACTTATAAACCATGACGAAACCAACACCTGCAACTCAATAAGAGAAAAAAAACTGAAAAAACCCCAAACCGTTCCCACTGTTCAGAATCACAGAGTGTCTGTGCAAGACTCAGTCCTAAATTAAAGGAATCACTGGCACGTCTTCTGAATGGTTATGGAGAGAGCGACTTGAATAGGATTCTCTAAAATGATCCTCAAAAAGACAGAGGGGAAAATCACATCGATTGAAGGAGTTACTCAAAGTTTGATTTGTAACTAATTGGGCCTCAGGAACAAAGGGCCTCTCAAGTCCTCCAGCAGCCTAAAAAACTGTCTAAAAACACTCATGCCTCGGGGGTCTTCTAACAGCTTTATCTAGTTCTTCGACATGAACTTGAGAAGTCCTGTTCCACTTGCTCTCTCCCTAACCGCTCAGATTATGTGCTCCATAAAGGCTAATTCATTGTTCTTCTGCTTTCTTCCGAAGCAGCCGCTGAGTGACACTCATTGAGACAGGAAACTGCGTTACATGAGCCGCTCATCCAGCCTGGGAACTGCAACGTTCTCATGTGCAGAAGTGATTCTAGGTGCGGATCCTCGTCTGGGCTAATTTAGTGCAGCTCCAGTGAGGCCAGTGGAACAGAGCCGATTTACAGCAGGGGAGGAGCTGGGGGGTTGTGTTTTGTTTTGATTTAAAAACCCAGTTTTGTTTATTCATCAGGAGCCCGGGGTCCCGTCCCCCTTGTGAGCTGGAGCTGCCTGAGCGGGAGGCCGAGCTGAGGGCAGAGCAGCCGGCAAAGCTGAGCTGAGCAGAGCCTCAGCAGCCTGACGGGCCAGAGGAGCCGCCCAGAGAGCAGAGCTGAGCTGGAGGCAGAGCCGCACCCACGCTGAGGCAGAGAGGAGCTGGAGCCGGGGCTGGAGCCGTCCGGAGCCGGGTGCGGTGAGCAGCCGGGGAGAGCGGGGGGGGGGGCCCTGGGCAGAGGGTCCAGCACAGGGAGACGCCACCAGCCACGGGGGGGATCAGACCCGGACGGGGGCTTGACGCTGGGGGAAGGGTCCTGCCCCCTAGAGCCTGAGGGCGTGTGGGACCCGCCAGAGCAAGTGTCCGACCCGCAGCATCCCGGCAGCACAGCCGGGGCCTGACCAGAGTGAAATAAGTAATTAACAATGGTGGGGGACAGACTTGATTGTCAAACTCTGCAACGGCAATAAGGAAGTAAGAGAACTGAGTGAGAAATACACCACTTTGGAGCTGGGGATAGGATATGGTCCTGCATGAAACCATGGAAATGTAGTCTTGCTACTCTGATTCTTTTCCCTTATTCTTTTTTTTTTTATTTGAAATTTTTTTTGACTGTACTTTATTTCAAATTCAAATATATACTACTTCATACTATTGGTCTGCTGGTTTAATTACTCTTCCATTCATTATCTCTTCCTATCACCAAAGGATTCCACATCTCTTGGCCAAAAGTGTTCTCCAGATTTGGTACTCCTAATGTGGGTGCACAACTCGGGAAAGCTTGTGACCTATGATCAAGAAATGTTGAGCATGACCAGGTCTGGTTTCCTTCAATGGGAATTTTGAGTACTCGGTACTTTAGAAAAATGGGCCTGTAGCCTCTCTTATCAGGCATCTAAAATCAATGGCTCCTTTGGCAAGAGATTGGCTTAACTGCATCCACAAGCAACATCATTGGAATAGTTGCTTATTTACCCAAGCCCCATTTCTGTTAAGTCTTTAGTCTTGCATGAGATGCTCTCACTGGAATTCAAAGGCTCAGAGTTCCCAGGCCTTCCAGTTTAAAAGAAAAGAATAAAGAATTAAGTAAATATTTTAGAGAGGCACCTTGACGACATTCAGGCATTTCTTATCAATGAAACTTCTGATCCGGTGGTAAATATCAAAAGGTTTATTCCCCACTTAAGGCAACTCCCATCTTTTCATATGCTGTGTATTTATACCTCGCTACTGTATGCTCCACTTCATGCATCTGACGAAGTGGGTTTTAGCCCACGAAAGCTTATGCCCAACTAAATGTGTTAGTCTCTAGAGTGCCACACAGACTCCTCGGTGTTTTTGCTTATACAAGGCTGGTAATATGGAGTGCAGTGAGTCACAGTTACCTCAAAAACCATGAGAATGAATATTCTGGGCACGAATCTCTTCCTATCACACATGAGATTCTTCACTCCTGCAGATGACGTTGGTGTAGTTTCTAATTTTTCTATTTGGGCAGAATGGACTCACTCAAGTGTAATGACCAAAAGTTGATTTCACAAGGATGTCGCCATGTCATTTGACCAAGGAGTGGACATTGCTGCTGACCAATTGATAAACGCGTCAGGTAAAAGAATGAGAAGATTAATTTAGCTGAGTTTTATAGGTGCAAAGAAATCCAAACTCTCAATATGAAGCTGAACTATTTCTGCCCCATTGCCCTAGAGTTTCTCAGCTCATTCCCAGCATTGTAAAGTTAATGCAAAGGTGGTGTCAAGCATAGACCCTTACTTTTGTTTTCACCAGTGGGTTTTTCCAAAGGGTGTGTATGTTTGGGGAGGGCGGGCCAATTTTGGGGATAGGCTGTTTTCAGCATATTTATACACTTCTTTCATTTTCTAATTATTGACTATGTGTCTATCATTGGTATCTTTACTATTTTAATTATGATTAAATTGTCGTGAACTACATAACTACATTATCATGAATTACAGTACATTAAAATCATTACAATGACCTACAAGCTGTCTTCACTAACATCCCAGTTTAAAGACATTATGTCTCACTGTAGCTTTCTGGATGAAACTGTCAGCAATATTATTTACATCTAGTTCCTGGTATGGTCTTGATGCCCGTTAAGGACATCTGCATTATTCAGTTCATCTATACCATTGATGACTAGAGATAATTTGTAAGTCTTCTGAAGCCTCTGTTTATAAACAAACTCCCTGCCCCGAGGGCAGAAGCTGGGAGCAGCACAGAATTTATCACATTCCACACTCAAACTCTGTCTGGGGTTAGGGTGTGCACTGTGAGCAGACCTCTGGTATAAAACGGAGGAGGGAGGGAAAGGAAACACTATTGGTCGTGGTCCACATTTGATGTGGGCCCAGCCCCCTGCCCTTCCTCTGACCCATGAGACTTCATCATCAGACTAGACCAGAAGCAGGAGCCATTTAGGGTAGGAGATGCACGGGGGTGAGGATGGTTCCCCCAGAACGATTTTCTGCTTGGCTTGTACAGAACATGCTCAGACGGACTGAACGTGCTCAGTAACACTGCTGAAACCGCTGCCCTCACTCTGACCCCCCCTAGGGGCAAGCACGGTTCGCCTACGTGTGTACCCTCCACCTGCCATGTGCGTGGGGCCCAGGAGCTGGGGACATGGATGGGGGCTGCTCTGGGGCCCCTCTGCACCATCAGATGGAGGAGCCCAGGCTTCTTGGCCTGGCTCCATATTCGGCTTGGTCCTGGAGATGGCACCTCGGGGAAAAAGAGGGGCAGGATTGGGTCCCCGGAAGGGGCAGGGACTCGTGCCACACACACACTATTAGGAAGAATCTGTCGCCCCTGCTCTACAGTTAACATCGCATTAACTATCTGATCTGGTGGACACTTTTCTTTTCCTTACAAAAACCTGGCTCTCTGTCCTAAAAAGACTCACACAGACTCTTACCACAAACCCTGAGATTGGTCTTCTTGAAATCAAAGGAAAAACGTACATTCTTAAAGTGAAAATCTGTCTAAGTCTTTGCAGGAAAAGAGTCTTTGCTAAAACAGGTGACGCAAGAAGGAACTCCACCCTGGTAGTCAGGGCCTGAAGAATGCTATCAACCACCCCCAGGGCTGGATTCTCCTATCACTGCAGGGCTTTGAAAATGGCAACTGGAGAAGTGCCCGGTTCTGCCATCTCCAAAGGGATGAATTTCATCCAATATGATTTTTTAGGTAGGAGGGAGGAACAAGGAGAACCAGAAGACCGATATTATGATGCAGCAAAGTTTTTAATGCAAATGAAATGGACAGTACAGTTACAGGAAGAAATACTACCGAACAGAAAGAATGTCTTTCCAGTGTTTCAAGAAGAGTTGCGACCGATCACACGCCTCAATGGCATGTATGTCAGACAAGATGTTCTGTTTGCTTTCATTCAGCTGCAGAGGTTGACAAACAAGCCCCCTTTGTAACAATTTTAAGTGCCTTGTTTTACCCCAGTTGGTGGGAAATGAGACAAAGCAAAATAGAAGCAGAGGACTACGCAGCATCTCCATTATATATCGGCCGTAGCAAAGGTCGAAGTGAGGCGTTAAAGGTACATATTGATAGAAAGGATAGAACATGTGGTACCAAAAGGGACTTAAAATGACAATAAACATAAATGATGCCTACTATCTTAAGTCCCCTGTTTTCTTCACACTGCGGGGTGAGTGTAAACAGCCTGTGTGTAATTCAGAGTGAGTCCACATGTGAATAAGAGAATCAGCCCATGGCTGGGAAAGCGTTGGCAGAAAGAGTGATAAAGCGTAACATTAGACATGCAGCATGGCCATCAGACCAAGGTGCTGAGCACACACAGCTCCCACTGACTTCAACTGGAGCCATGTTTGCTCAGCACTTCTGAAAGCCAGGCCCAAAATGTCAGGAGTGAATCTGTATCTTGCCGTTCGTTTCCTGGTTCTTCTTTCTTCTGTGGATGTTCCTGCTGGGTTTAACAGGGCCCACAAAATCCACCATGATACCTACGGCCATATCCCCCATATCCCCATAATCCCCCGTAACCATAAAGGCCCGGGTAACCGCAGTATCCCCCATGGCCCAATAATCCCCCGTAACCGTAAAGGCCTGGGTAACCGCAGTATCCCCCATGGCCCAATAATCCCCCATAACCGTAAAGGCCCCCGTAACCACCATATCTCCCTAAACCATACAACCCTCCGTAATGGCCTCCATAGCCGTACAATCCCCCCAAACCGAATGAGCCTCCAAAACCGGCTCCCACCACAGGTGCTCCTACAGCTGCCACATCGCTTTGCTGAGGGAAATTGCTCATAATTGGCCCAGGGAGGGTCACAACAACCGGTGAGGGTCTGATCACCACTTCGGAGTCAGGGCACTGCCTAACGCACGGCTCGTTGCAGCTGCCAGTAACTGGACTGGGCCGGGCCACCCCGCATTCTGGATAGCCCAGGCTGGGGAAAGTCATCTTTCTGGGATGGAGATAAACCTGAAACACACAGCAGGGACTAGAGTAAAGAGAAGGTACAAGTGCTGGTGGAAGAAAGGCTTCAAAGCTCAGTTACAATTGTAGTGAGGTCTGCATGGGGCCCAAGAGAGAGAGGAGAACTGGTGATGTATTTGCCTCTATTTTCTCTTTCTGTGCCTCTTGTCCACTGGCAGTAAGCTTCCCTCCCAACCGGCCCCTTTGATCCCCTATCGACGAATTTGCCTGAAAAATACCGACTAGAATAAGTGTAACTATTTCCATGATGGACACCTGTGATTCTGGAACCATTTTAAACATTTCTCAAAGAGAACGTGGATGCTATCATGGTAATCACATTTTTGCATTTCAGAAATTAACCTCTGAATGCAAACCAGTTGTGTGCGGTATCACAGTGCGACTCTTTGGTTTTCCAAACCTTGGGAGTCACCAAAACGTGCTGATGAATAAACAGAAACTTTGCTTTTCTTCTAACAAATCACTAAAAACAAACTCCTCAGCTGGGGTAAAATGGGTTCAGGTCCACTGACTTCCATGGAGCGACCTGAAATTATACCATCTGAGGAGAAGCACCTTCAATGGGTTTATCTGCTCAGGAGAACATAGGAAATGCTCGACTGGAGCACACCACTTGTCAACTTCATCCATTCCCTTGTCTCCAATAGTGAGGAGTAACAGCTGCTTTAGAATAAAGTAGAAGAGCACCAAATTGGCCCTTTCTGGACTAACCTGGGAAAATTTCTTCCTAATCCAACTAAGTGAAAAATGGCTCAGGGACTTTCTAAAGTTACTGAAAAGATTTAAATGCCCTAATTCTTTTTCCAGTTCATGGGAAATATGTTTCCCAATTGCATATGTTGATCTTGAAGTCCCTCCTTTTGTTTCAGATCATGAATCCACCAGCGCCTACAACTGAATAATGACACAAGATAGTTATGGAAGAACAACCTGATCCCTAATAAAAAGGCAGTGAGTACATGCAAGATTCCACCTTAAATGAAAAGAGGCTCTACTGTGATATCTTTGGGGTTAGAAAGAGATTGAGTTGAATTGGACTTACCCGGTTCACCGTGGAGATGAAGTCCAGAGAAGTGTTTAGATGAACCCTTAGTCGTGAGCACTTTTATACAGTTTCTAGGACTGCCCGAAGGATCTCTGACGCTGTTTATGGAGGAGGTCCTAAGTAGTTAACAAACAAACTTGATTGCCTTTGTAAGTCCTTTTTTGGATGGAGCTGTTTTCCTCAGCGTTGGTGATTATTGGGCTAATCTCAGCCTCAGAGGGCGTGACATTCACCTTGCACTCTTCAGTTCTCTTTCATCTTAAAATTATTTAGGCCAATTACATTTCTCGTGTCATTGCAATGACTTTATTGATGCTGCAATGAGAATGAATGTCAAGGTGATTCTGAGAGACAGCAGTAGCAAAAGTGAGTGTCGTTAAATTAATCCATATTGGTCCTATCAGTTCATGCTGATCATTATTAGGGACATGGGGCAATTCATTCTAAACATGCTAGGAAACGGAGCCATATTTCTCCATTTTTAACTTTCAAACTCTGTCTTAGCAGGGACTTTAGTGGAGCATGGGCCTTTATCATGGTCCTCTGCTCAGGGGTGAATTTTAACCTATGGTGAGTAAAACATTGGACCTCCACTTGGGTCACCAATGATGCTGTCTCAAAGGGCTACTTAGAGCAGATTTGCTCATGGGTCAAGGGGAGGGATGGCTCAGAGTGAAAGGAAGGAGTTCTCTTTTTCAGAAAGGTTTTGAGTTAAGTCTTGGAAGCTCTACCCTCCCAGAAACCATCACTCCATCCATCAGCAGCCAAGAAAAAGACGTCTTGCGAATCAATGCAGCTGAGTGAGCCCAGCAAGAAATCGAGGAGAGAGGAAAATGACATATTGTTGGTGAATGAGGCGATGGCTGTGGGACCTGACCTGATTAAGGGAATGACACAAGAGACCTTGGCCTCCATTTTGTTTAAAGAATAGAACCCTTTGCATGTGTGAAACACCAGCGAGTGTTTGTGAGGGGCTTTGAATTTTTGAGTTCTGAGGACACTGAAGAACTTCCAACCTTAACACCCCGACTCTCTGTGTTTGAAAAACAGAGGGCCTAGAAAAAGAGGGACTTTAAAGTGAAGGTCACATGGGGTCAATTGCAGATACAGAAATACAGCCCAATAGTCCTGACTCCCCCTACCGAAGGCTGAGCTCTATGTTGTTCTCTGTTACACTGTGTTACAAGACAAGAATGGTATGTCTGGTTACAAAATGTTTCCATCCTTGGATCTCAGCGTCAACAATAAAAAAATGGCTAATTTTGTGATCCACTTGAATTGTGGCTTTTTCATACTTGAGGATAATACTTCTCCAAAGGAATTACAACTCTGTCAGTTTTCCAAGAGTGCAGTAGTCTTGTAAATATCAAGTTGGGGTTTATTTCTGATTCTGCCAATTGCTCCTTGACTGACCTTCACCTGAATGTGTCTCCATTTACCTCCGTTGCAAGCAGGTATAATTGTAACTTTCAGGGTGGATTGTCTGAGGCTTCCTCCGATCTAAGCATTTCAAAGCACTTCACAAACACTTATCAAGTGTTATGCAGCCCAAGAAATTAATGAATGAGTAAAGCAGTAATAACTTTTTACTGGGATTAGATGTTTCAGCACTGAAGTTTAGATTCGCTTTAAAAATGCATCTCAAGGTCTCAGATGTCACTCCAGTGCTCAGTTTGTTATTCGTAGCCTTTGAAATTGGGGCTGTTTGATTTTCATTCAATATATCTTTGCATTTCCCTTTTATATCTGTTTTTAAGTTTAAGGGTAGATACTGAACCAGTGTAAAAGGGAACAGTTCCATCAAATTCCAAATGAAGGAATGCACTTTACCTCGCCCGAGTTAGAGAAACCTTGTTGGGAGTGTATCTCTGTGCATACTCGGCATCTCAACCCCCTGGTGCTCAGAGACATGGGCAGTGCATGAACCTCCGGCTGGGAGAGGCTATCCCCTGCCCCGCCCCTTCCGCCAAGGCCCTGCCACAGCCAATCTCCCCGCCGCCAAGCCGAGAGCTGCCCCCCTCCGCAGCCACTGACTCAGTCCCGCAGCTAGCCCCCCAGACCCAAAGGAGTGCTGGGAGGGTTGGTGGTGGGCGGCCCCAATCTTCCCAGCTAGGGGAGGGGAAGGTGGGCGGAATGTGGCCCCAGCCACAGAGCACGGGAGGGTGGGTGGCGAGCGCCCCAGCCTCCCCAGTCCCAGACTGCAGGAAGGTGGCCGGTGAACGGCCCCAGTCCCAAAGCACTAGGGGCCTGGACTCGGAGCTGGGAGGACTGGAGCAGCAACTGCAAGTAGGGAGTGTCACGGAAGGGGGCGGGGTCACACTTGACTGTCTGGGGAGGCAACACCTCCCCCTGCCTATGCAACCCGCCACCCCTGCTCAAAGCCAATGTTCAGGGAAACCAATGGGAAATATCAGGTACTGCATCGCCACCCATGAGCAGCCAAGAGAACTGGGTCTTGGGAGAGACTTCAGCTAATAAAGAAAAGGAAGAAGAACAACACCGACAGTTAATGAGGTCTGGGATGAGACTGGGTTAATTGCAAGTCTGACCAACCTAGGGCATTCTGCAAGACCTGTCTCCCACACAAGGCTTTTCAGCCAGAATTAGAATGATTTTTAAAGTGGAAAATACACCCCCACCAGGATTTCTTCTAACCCGAGCAGCATTTAATGCCTTGCCTCAGTTGTAAGGCAGAGAACGTCACTGAAGTGTATGGAGCTGTACTGACGTCCCGTGGCTCAGTATCTGCCTCTTCAGCTTTGTAAAGGACTGTTTGCTAAAGAAAGGGAAATGCAAAGCTTTATTGAATGAAAATCAAACAGCCCCAAATTCAGAAGCTAGGAATCATCCACTGACTATTGTCTTGACATCAGAAACCTTAACATGGATTTGTAAAGTTAGTTTAATCCGGCGTTTCTCAAAAGAGGCACCAGCGGATTTTTTTGCAGCTCCGTCAGCCTCAAAGGCATGGGCGGGGATTGTGGGGGTGCAAAGCAGCAGCCCCTTCACGCGGCGCCCACCTGTTGCTACTGAGTAGCTGTTACGAAAGGCAGTGAGATGCGCCTCTTTGGTGTTTGCAGTGGAATCGCCAGTAGGGGTCAGCGCCCTGAACCGTGCAGCCTCCTCAGGGGTTCTGGGCAGCGCCTCTGGAGACATGTGGGGCCCGTGTGCACAGCACGTGAGGCAGCTCTTTTCTGTTGAGGCGGCTGCAGCATTTGGTCCCCGGGCCGCTCCCCCGCTCCCACCTGGATGGGACATGGGGAGCCTAGGACTCTGCAGTCAGCCGGTGAGTTCCCAACCCCCATTCCCAGGACAGGGTCTCGGCGAAGGGCTCTGGGAGGCAGGGACAGAGAGACGGGTTTGTCAAAGGCCACCAAAAATATTGTTGTGAGAACCCTTGAATCCTAATCCATAAATTGGGGGCATCTGGTCGACAAACACATTCTGCTCTTAAAATAATAGAACTCTCTGCACACACACAACTGTAATGAGCCTGCAGTGCTTTGAAGTCCTTTGATTTGAGGAAGCCTCTGATCATGGAGCAGAATATCACTGTGAGATCTGGTTTATGTGGAGGTGAACGAGCACATTGAGGTGAAGGTTACACAGGGAGCAAGTGTCAGAGCCAGCAGTAAAACCTAGTCCTAGTGATTACTCACCCCATGCTCACCACCGCTCCTGAACTTCATTGGACAGTTCCCATTCACTGCTTCCAAATATCCCACTGCATCGTCAGTGAAGTCAGTAGAATGATCCCAGGAATGTAGCTCGTCCATAGAATTTTCAGAGGAAAGAGCTGCAGGGTGTAATGTGCACCTCGCCGCATGTGGAGTTAGGAAGAAAATGATCCTCAAAAAGACAGAGGGGAAAAAATCAATTGAAGGAGTTACTCAAGCTTTGATTTTTAACTAATTGGGCCTTCAGGAACAAAGGGCCTCTCAAGTCCTCCAGCAGCCTAAAAACTGTCTAAAAACACTCATGACTCGGGGGTCTTCTAACAGCTTTATCTAGTTCTCCGATGTGAACTTGAGAAGACCTATTCCACTTGCTCTCTCCCTAACCGCTCAGATGACGTTCTGCATAAAGGGCTAATGCATTGTTCTTCTGCTTTCTTCTGACACATCCGGTGAGTGACACTCATTGAGACAAGATACTACATTAGATGGGCCACTCGTTTCTTCCAGCCTGGCAACTGCTACGACCTCATGTGCAGAAGTGAATCTAGGTGCGGATCCTCGTCTGGTCTAATTTAGCGCAGCTCCTGTTAAGCCAGTGGAACAGAGCCGATTTACAGCAGGGGAGGAGGTGGGGTTTGTGTTTTGTTTTGATTTTAAAATCCCAGTTTTGTTTATTCATCAGCAAGTGCTGGTGACTCGCTGAGGTTCACAAACCAAATCGCCGCCTTGTGTTGCTGGGCTGAACTCGTCTGTCAGTAGGTGTCTGTCAGGGGACTGTTGGCCCCTTACTAAAGCTCAGCGAGGTTTTATTCGTGGCCCTCTCCCAGTACCAAAAGAAAGGGGAAGGACCAAAGAGAAATCAGGATGCTGCGACTGACAGTCCCCAGGGGCAATGGGGAATCAGGATCCTACGTCTGACAGTCCCTGAGACCAATGGGGAGAGCCCCATGCTGCAGGTCAGCCTGATTGACAGGGCAGGCAGGCCAATGAGGGAGTCAGGAGCCCGGGGTCCCGTCCCCCGTGGGCGCTGGAGCTGCCTGAGCGGGAGGCCGAGCTGAGGGCAGAGCAGCCGGCAGAGCTGAGCTGAGCAGAGCCTCAGCAGCCTGACGGGCCAGAGGAGCCGCCCAGAGAGCAGAGCTGAGCTGGAGGCAGAGCCGCACCCACGCTGAGGCAGAGAGGAGCTGGAGCCGGGGCTGGAGCCGTCCGGAGCCGGGTGCGGTGAGCAGCCGGGGAGAGCGGGGGGGGGGGCCCGGGGCAGAGGGTCCAGCGCAGGGAGACGCCACCAGCCACGGGGGGGATCAGACCCGGACGGGGGCTTGACGCTGGGGGAAGGGTCCTGCCCCCTAGAGCCTGAGGGCGTGTGGGACCCGCCAGAGCAAGTGTCCGACCCGCAGCATCCCGGCAGCACAGCCGGGGCCTGACCAGAGTGAAATAAGTAATGAACAATGGTGGGGGACAGACTTGATTGTCAAACTCTACAACGGCAATAAGGAAGTAAGAGAACTGAGTGAGAAATACACCACTGTGGCCTCATTTGAGAAACGCCGGATTAAACTAACTTTACAAATCCATGTTAAGGTTTCTGATGTCAAGACAATAGTCAGTGGATGATTCCTAGCTTCTGAATTTGGGGCTGTTTGATTTTCATTCAATAAAGCTTTGCATTTCCCTTTCTTTAGCAAACAGCCCTTTACAAAGCTGAAGAGGCAGATACTGAGCCACGGGACGTCAGTTCAGCTCCATAGACTTCAGTGACGTTCTCTGCCTTACAACTGAGGCAAGGCATTAAATGCTGCTCGGGTTAGAAGAAATCCTGGTGGGGGTGTATTTTCCACTTTAAAAATCATTCTAATTCTGGCTGAAAAGCCTTGTGTGGGAGACAGGTCTTGCAGAATGCCCTAGGTTGGTCAGACTTGCAATTAACCCAGTCTCATCCCAGACCTCATTAACTGTCGGTGTTGTTCTTCTTCCTTTTCTTTATTAGCTGAAGTCTCTCCCAAGACCCAGTTCTCTTGGCTGCTCATGGGTGGCGATGCAGTACCTGATATTTCCCATTGGTTTCCCTGAACATTGGCTTTGAGCAGGGGTGGCGGGTTGCATAGGCAGGGGGAGGTGTTGCCTCCCCAGACAGTCAAGTGTGACCCCGCCCCCTTCCGTGACACTCCCTACTTGCAGTTGCTGCTCCAGTCCTCCCAGCTCCGAGTCCAGGCCCCTAGTGCTTTGGGACTGGGGCCGTTCACCGGCCACCTTCCTGCAGTCTGGGACTGGGGAGGCTGGGGCGCTCGCCACCCACCCTCCAGTGCTCCGTGGCTGGGGCCACATTCCGCCCACCTTCCCCTCCCCTAGCTGGGAAGATTGGGGCCGCCCACCACCAACCCTCCCAGCACTCCTTTGGGTCTGGGGGGCTAGCTGCGGGACTGAGTCAGTGGCTGTGGAGGGGGGCAGCTCTCGGCTTGGCGGTGGGGAGATTGGCTGTGGCGGGGCCTTGGCAGAAGGGGCGGGGCAGGGGATAGCCTCTCCCAGCCGGAGGTTCACGTACTGCCCATGTCTCTGAGCACCAGGGGGTTGAGATGCCGAGTATGCACAGAGATACACTCCCAACAAGGTTTCTCTAACTCGGGCGAGGTAAAGTGCATTCCTTCATTTGGAATTTGATGGAACTGTTCCCTTTTACACTGGTTCAGTATCTACCCTTAAACTTAAAAATAGATATAAAAGGGAAATGCAAAGATATATTGAATGAAAATCAAACAGCCCCAATTTCAAAGGCTACGAATCACAAACTGAGCACTGGAGTGACATCTGAGACCTTGAGATGCATTTTTAAAGCGAATCTAAACTTCAGTGTTGGAACATCTAATCCCAGTAAAAAGTTATTACTGCTTTACTCATTCATTAATTTCTTGGGCTGCATAACACTTGATGAGTGTTTGTGAAGTGCTTTGAAATGCTTAGATCGGAGGAAGCCTCAGACAATCCACTCTGAAAGTTACAATTATACCTGCTTGCAACGGAGGTAAATGGAGGCACATTCAGGTGAAGGTCAGTCAAGGAGCAATTGGCAGAATCAGAAATAAACCCCAACTTGATATTTACAAGACTACTGCACTCTTGGATAATTGACAGACTTGTAATTCCTTTGGAGAAGTATTATCCTCAAGTATGAAAAAGCCACAATTCAAGTGGATCACAAAATTAGCCATTTTTTTTATTGTTGACGCTGAGATCCAAGGATGGAAACATTTTGTAACCAGACATGATACCAACCTTGTCTTGTAACACAGTGTAACAGAGAACAACCTAGAGCTCAGCCTGTGGTAGGGGGAGTCAGGACTATTGGGTTGTATTTCTGTTTCTGCAATGGACCCCATGTGACCTTCACCTTAAAGTCCCTCTTTTTCTAGGCCCTCTGTTTTTCAAACACAGAGAGTCGGGGTGTTAAGGTTGGAAGTTCTTCAGTGTCCTCAGAACTCAAAAATTCAAAGCTCCTCACAAACACTCGCTGGTGTTTCATACGTGCAAAGGGTTCTATTCTTGGAATGCTAATGCATTGTTGTGTGGATTAGACGCCTCTGCACTGAGTTATACAGCCACTTTAAGCAAAATGGAGGCCAAGGTCTCTCGTGTCATTCCCTTAATCAGGTCATGATTAAGGCCACACAATTTGGGGCTATTTCATTTTCTTTCAAATGTAGTTTTGAATTTGGTATTTCTTAAAAACTGTGCGGGGTAGAACGGCCCAGTCCAGTTGCTATCAGCTTCAAGGAGCTGACTGCTAGGCTGTGCCCTGACTCTGAAGTAGTGATCGGACCCTCACCGGTTCTTGTGACCCTCTGAGGATCAATTTTCTGCAATTTCCCTCAGCAGAGTCAAGTGGGACCATGGGAGATGCTGTGGTCAGAGTTGGTTTTGGGGGCTCATTCGCTTTTGGAGGGATTTTTTTATTAGAAAATGAAGATGCTCGCTTGGTGTAAATCAGCTTTGTTGCTTCACCTTCAAAGAGGCCGAGGACCATAAAATTAAAGCAAGACGCTTCTCCCCTCTTCCCTGGATAAGGAACCCACTCTTGGGGATATTTTGTACATGTTAAACAACAGTTTGGTTCAGGCAGAAATGTTTTCTGCAACATGCTCTATGACAGGTCAGACTTTATGTCAGATCTCATCCCACAGCCATCGCCCCAATCACCAAGAATGTGTCATTTTCATCTCTCCTCGGTTTCTTGCTGGGCTTACTCAGCTGCATTGATTCACAAGATGTCCTTTTCTTGGCTGCTCAGAGATGGAGAGATGGTTTCTGGTAGGGTAGAGGTTCCAAGACTTAACTCAAAACCTTTTTGAAAAAGAGAACTCCTTCCTATCACTCTGAGCCATCCCTCCCCCTGACCCATGATCAAATCTGCTCTAAGTAACCCTTTGAGACAGCATCATTGGTGACCCAAGTGGAAGTCCAATGTTTTACTCACCATAGGTTAAAATTCACCCCTGAGCAGAGGACCATGAGAAAGGCCTATGCTCCACTTAAGACCCTGCTAAGACAGAGTTTGAAAGTAAAAAATGGAGAAATATGGCTCCGTTTCCTAGCATGTTTAGAATGAATTGCCCCATGTCCCTAATAATGATCAACATGAACTGATAGGACCAATATGGATTACTTTAACGACACTCACTTTTGCTACTGCTGTCTCTCAGAATCGCCTTGACATTCATTCTCATTGCAGCATCAATAAAGTCATTTCAATGACACGAGAAGTGTAATTAGCCTAAATAATTTTAAGATGAAAGAGAACTGAAGAGTGCAAAGTGCATGTCACGCCCTCTGAGGCTGAGATTAGCCCAATAATCACCAACGCTGAGGAAAACAGCTCCATCCAAAAAAGGACTTACAAAGGCAATCAAGTTTGTTTGTTAACTGCTTCGGACCTCCTCCATAAACAGCGTCAGAGATCCTTCGGGCAGTTCTAGGAACTGTATAAAAGTGCTCACGACTAAGGGCTCTTCTAAACACTTCTCTGGACTTCATCTCCTCGGTGAACCGGGTAAGTCCAATTCAACTCAATCTCTTTCTTACCCCAAAGATATCACAGTAGAGCCTCTTTTCATTTAAGGTGGAATCTTGCATGTACTCACTGTGATTTTTATCAGGGATCAGGTTGTTCTTCCATAACTATCTTGTGTCATTATTCAGTTGTAGGCGCTGGTGGATTCATGATCTGAAACAAAAGGAGGGACTTCAAGATCAACATATGCAATTGGGAAACATATTTCCCATGAACTGGAAAAAGAATTAGGGCATTTAAATCTTTTCAGTAACTTTAGAAAGTCCCTGAGCCATTTTTCACTTAGTTGGATTAGGAAGAAATTTTCCCAGGTTAGTCCAGAAAGGGCCAATTTGGTGCTCTTCTACTTTATTCTAAAGCAGCTGTTACTCCTCACTATTGGAGACAAGGGAATGGATGAAGTTGACAAGTGGTGTGCTCCAGTCGAGCATTTCCTATGTTCTCCTGAGCAGATAAACCCATTGAAGGTGCTTCTCCTCAGATGGTATAATTTCAGGTCGCTCCATGGAAGTCAGTGGACCTGAACCCATTTTACCCCAGCTGAGGAGTTTGTTTTTAGTGATTTGTTAGAAGAAAAGCAAAGTTTCTGTTTATTCATCAGCAAGTTTTGGTGACTTCCAAGGTTTGGAAAACTAGAGTCACACTGTGATACCGCACACAACTGGTTTGCATGCAGAGGTTAATTTCTGAAATGCAAAAATGTGATTACCATGATACCATCCACATTCTCTTTGAGAAATGTTTTAAATGGTTCCAGAATCACAGGTGTCCATCATGGAAATAGTTACACTTATTCTAGTCGGTATTTATCAGGCAAATTCGTCGATAGGGGATCAAAGGGGCCGGTTGGGAGGGAAGCTTACTGACAGTGGACAAGAGGCATAGAAAGAGAAAATAGAGGCAAATACATCACCACTTCTCCTCTCTCTCTTGGGCCCCATGCAGACCTCAGTAGAATTGTAACCGAGCTTTGAAGCCTTTCTTCCACCTGCCCTTGTACCTTCTCTTTACTCTAGTCCCTGTTGTGTGTTTCAGGTTTACCTCCATCCCAGAAAGATGACTTTCCCCAGCCTGGGCTATCCAGAATGCGGGGTGGCCCGGCCCAGTCCAGTTACTGGCAGCTGCAACGAGCCGTGCGTTAGGCAGTGCCCTGACTCCGAAGTGGTGATCAGACCCTCACCGGTTGTTGTGACCCTCCCTGGACCAATTATGAGCAATTTCCCTCAGCAAAGCGATGTGGCAGCTGTAGGAGCACCTGTGGTGGGAGCCAGTTTTGGAGGCTCATTCGGTTTGGGGGGATTGTACGGCTATGGAGGCCATTACGGAGGGTTGTATGGTTTAGGGAGATATGGTGGTTACGGGGGCCTTTACGGTTACGGGGGATTATTGGGCCATGGGGGATACTGCGGTTACCCGGGCCTTTACGGTTACGGGGGATTATTGGGCCATGGGGGATACTGCGGTTACCCGGGCCTTTATGGTTACGGGGGATTATGGGGATACGGGGGATATGGCCGTAGGTATCATGGTGGATATTGTGGGCCATGTTAAACCCAGCAGGAACATCCACGGAAGAAGGAAGAACCAGGAAACGAACGGCAAGATACAGATTCACTCCTGACATTTTGGGCCTGGCTTTCAGAAGTGCTGAGCAAACATGGCTCCAGTTGAAGTCAGTGGGAGCTGTGTGTGCTCAGCACCTTGGTCTGATGGCCATGCTGCATGTCTAATGTTACGCTTTATCACTCTTTCTGCCAACGCTTTCCCAGCCATGGGCTGATTCTCTTATTCACATGTGGACTCACTCTGAATTACACACAGGCTGTTTACACTCACCCCGCAGTGTGAAGAAAACAGGGGACTTAAGATAGTAGGCATCATTTATGTTTATTGTCATTTTAAGTCCCTTTTGGCACCACATGTTCTATCCTTTCTATCAATATGTACCTTTAACGCCTCACTGTGACCTTTGCTACGGCCGATATATAATGGAGACGCTGCGTAGTCCTCCGCTTCTATTTTGCTTTGTCTCATTTCCCACCAACTGGGGTAAAACAAGGCACTTAAAATTGTTACAAAGGGGGCTTGTTTGTCAACCTCTGCAGCTGAATGAAAGCAAACAGAACATCTTGTCTGAAATACATGCCATTGAGGCGTGTGATCGGTCGCAACTCTTCTTGAAACACTGGAAAGACATTCTTTCTGTTCGGTAGTATTTCTTCCTGTAACTGTACTGTCCATTTTATTTGCATTAAAAACTTTGCTGCATCATAATATCGGTCTTCTGGTTCTCCTTGTTCCTCCCCCCTTCCTAAAAAATCATATGGGATGAAATTCATCCCTTTGGAGACGGCAGCACCGGGCACTTCCCCAGTTGCAATTTGCAAAGCCCTGCAGTGATAGGAGAATCCAGCCCTGGGGGTGGTTGATAGCATTCTTCAGGCCCTGAAAACCAGGGTAGAGTTCCTCCTTGCATTACCTGTTTTAGCAAAGAGTATTTTCCTGCAAAGACTTAGACAGATATTCACTTTAGGAATGTAAGTTTTTATTTTGATTTCAAGACGACCAGTCACATGGTTTGTGGTAAGAGTCTGCGTGAGTCTTTGCAGGACAGTGAGCCAGGTTTCCATAAGGCAAAGAGAAGTGGCCACCAGATCCGATAGTTAATGCGTTGTTAACTGTAGACCAGGGGAGACAGATTCTTCCTAATAGTGTGGATGTGGCACGAGACCCTGCCCCTTCCGGGGGCCCATTCATGCCCCTCCTCTACCACCAAGGCCCGGCCTCCCTAGACTAGCCGAAGCTGGAGCCAGGCCAGTGAGCCCGGGCTCCTCCATCTGCTGGGGCAGAGGGGTCCCAGAGCAGCCCCCGGTCCGTGTCCCCAGCTCCCAGGCCCCACACACATGGCAGGTGGAGGGTCCACTTATAGGCCACCCGTACCTGCCGATAGTGGGGGGGGCAAGGTGAGGGCAGCGGCTTCAGCAGTGTTACTGAGCATATTCAGTCCATCTGAACATGCTCAGTACAAACAAAGCAGAAAATCGGTAGGGGGAAACCCTCCCCACCCCCGTGCAGCTCTTCCCCTGAACCAGCTCCCTCTTCCAGTCTAGTCTGATGATGGAGTCTCATGGAGAAGAGGAGTGGCAGGGGGCTTGGCCCACATAAAAAGTGGACCACGACCAATAGTGTTTCCTTTCCCTCCCTCCCCCGTTTTATACCAGAGGTCTGCTCACAGTGCACACCCTAACCCATGACAGAGTGTGAGTGTGGAATGTGATAAATTCTGTGCTGCTCCCAGCTTCTGCCCTCGGGGCAGGGAGTTTGTTTATAAACAGAAGCTTCAGAAGACTTTCAAATTATCTCCAGTCATCAATGGTATAGATGCAACTGAATAATGCAGCTGTCCTTAACGGGCATCAAGACCATACCAGGAACTAGATGTAAATAATATTGCTGACAGTTTCATCCAGAAAGCTACATTGAGACGTAATGTCTTGAAACTGGAACATTAGTGAAGACAGCTTGTAGGTGATTGCAATGATTTTAATGTACTGTAATTCATGATAACGTAATTATGTAGTTCATAAGAATTTAATCATTATTAAAATAGTAAAGATACCAATGATAGACACATATTCAATCATTAGAATATGAAAGAAGTGTATAAATATGCTGAAAACAGCCTATCCCCAAAATTGGCCCGCCCTCCCCAAACATACACACCGTTTCAAAAAACCCACTGGTGAAAACAAAAGTCAGGGCCTATGCTTGACACCACCTTTGCATTAACTTTGCAATGCTGGAGATAAGCTGAGAAACTCTAGGGCAATGGGGCAGAAATAGTTCAGCTCCATATTGAGAGTTTGGATTTCATTGCACTAATAAAGCTCAGTTAAATTAATCTTCTCATTCTTTGCCCTCAAGTGTTTGTCAACTGGTCAGCAGCAATGTCCACTCCTTGGTCAAATGACATGACCAAAAGTTGATTTCACAATGGTGTTGCCAACACACTTGACTGAGTCCATTCTGCCCATATAGAAAAATTACAAACTACGCCAACGTCATCTGCAGGAGTCAAGAATCTCATGTGTGATAGGAAGAGATTCATGCCCAGAATATTCATTCCGTACAAGAATCTCATGGTTTATGAAGTAACTGTGACTCACTTTGCTCCATATTACCAGTCTTGTATAAAACACCCTGGATGCACCATGACTTGATATTGCAGGAACTGTAGAGAAAAAGAATGCATGTCCCACTCCATTTTTCTTCAACATTTTTGTGGCTCTCAGTTCCCAGAACATGAACATTTTCCATTAATCAAATGTTTGATTTGACAACACAAAAGTAAAAATGTATCCAGACCGTCTGCCTCTTTAAGGACATGATACAATACTCAGGTGGGGAGAGGAGATTTAACCATCTGGCTACGGGTTTTGTGTGAGAGCAACACAACTCTAATCTTCAACATCAGACCGTCCCTATGGACCCCTCCTTGGAACGGAAGAGCATAGGCTTGCTACAGAAGATCAGGCCTCTCTCCCACAGCGGTCAGTACCAGACGCTTCACAGGGAGGTGCAAGAAACCCAGCAGAACACAGTTGTTCTGGGATCACCTGCCCATAGAGGAGCCTTTTCACTATCCCCCGTCAATCAGATCTAGCTCCAGTATTGGACGATATGCTGAAGCACAAGAGTTTATATCCTTGCCAAACTTGAAGAAATCCAGTAAATGCAGTAAGTCCATCTCAGTCTCCATTTGCTCCAGAGTACCATGGCAGAGCTTTTGTTAGTAGGGGGTCACAAAAGTTTTGTGCCTTTGGCTAAAGCGCACATGGAAGCTGAGGATTTGCAAGCTGAGTTGACCATGGCAGCTGTCCCTCAGAATCCTACACAAATTCTTCCGGGGAAAGACTTTTTTTTGATGTGGCTATGTCTGTCCCGGGATCTGTCAGCAGTGAGGAGGAATCCTGTGCTGAAGCCCAAGTGGGAAGGAGCAAAGCTACAGAAACTGCTGAGGAAATGGGAGACTCTCCAGCCGTGCAAGGCAGTTTGCTACCAGGGGTGGGAGTCAGTAGAACCAGCTCCTGTCCCATGGCTGTTCCCTCGGGCGATGGGAATGTTTTGTGCGGAAGTAGGAAGTTTGTCCATGTTTCTGGCTGCCAGGAAGTTGCAGTTAAGCAAGTAGCAGAACTCACTCTAAAATGCACAGAAAAAGGTGTTGTAGAGGAAAGCCCGGAGAAAAGTGGTGGAGTTCTGGGGACCCTGGGGTGGCGGTGGATTCCATGGGCTTTGTAACTGGGGGCAAACCCAATTCAAAGAGGGAGGAGGGTGCAATGCTTACCAGTAAAGGGTCTGTTCTGGCTGTTAGCTGTGAGCCCACAGCTGAGCAGGGGGCAGATTCCTCTCTAGGGAGCACAGGGGCGTGTGCCCCACAGGGGGGCCCAGAGAAAGAAGTTAAGAAGTAAAGTGTGGGGGGGTACAGGAATGTCTCCTCACTAATTACAGGGGAAGGCTTGCCCAGGAGAAATTTGCTGGATCTGCATCTGTAATCCCAGGCACCTCACCTGTGGCTCAGGTTTTAAGGGGGAACTATGTAACTGACCTACCTGTGGGAGCAGCTATACTCCTGACCTCTGGGGAATGGAGAGAGAGGTGACTGAGGGGATCCCAATCTAGGTCCCATTATTGCAAAAATGTTTTTCCTGTTGTACTTGTGAAAACTAACTCTGTCCCTTTAAGGTGGGGGTGGGGGGTTCTTCCAAGCCTTCTGGGGTCAGTGAATATGCTAATGAACCCTCTGACCAAGGGGAGGAGACAGTCATTTCCCAGGCAGGTAAACCCCTCCCCACAGCTAAGCATCAAACACTGAGTGATGCAGGCGGGCAACTCAAAGGAATCCCAGGAGTGGGGGCAGATTCTTCGCATGGGCTTAACCCTGGAGAGGAAATGCAGCACCCCAGGAGGTGGGCCAGTGACATACAAGGTCCCCATACACCTTTTCCTTGCCAAACCCCCAATGACATACCTAAAGTAAGAACCTTTGCTGAGGGAATGAGGCATACAATAAATGCTGAACAAACGGATCTGTTTAGACAGAAGGCATGGTATGATAATCATACTTGGAAGCACCTCCCTCTTATGAATTTGCTGGTAATTTTATGTCTCTTACTACAGACACTATGGGTTAAGACAAAGAATTTGATACTGGTGGGAAATACTTTAAAAATATGTGACATGAATGATTTTTGGAAGAATCTTTGGTACAGATTAGGAGTGGTAAGAAGGAAGTCCTATAAGAATACTGCTTCTGAGCTAGTACCTGTGAACAGGCTTAGAGTTTGGCATAGCAGAGAAAGCATAATCAATCTAGACTATGTGGAAGGGGAAAATGAGGCACATCGCCTCATGGTATAGGTGGCTAAATGCCAAGACACCTACATTTTAAATGATATTGATATCTGCATTATGTTAACAATGTTTTAACAGTGTGTTTTCAGTCGTGAAAATACACCAAAATCTTTTCAGACATCCTGGGAACAGAAACCCAGAACTTTGCAAAAAGACCTATGGATAACATTGGAGGTAGTATAACCAAAGCCAAAAAAGGATTTTAGGCGCACTGCTGCCACATTGGTTAGTGACCAAACCTCTGGCAGTAGTCTAAGGGGAGAGGTGTGACGTTACACCCCATATTCTTCATAGAAATGTAAGCAGAGTCTGGATGAGCTCTACCCTGACATCTGGTGGTGAGTTGTGGAAAGGGATGTCAGGAATGTCAGGGGCTAATCTTGTTTGCATGGACACACCCACCGCTTGTCCAAATGGTCATTTTGGCTGCTGTGGGAGCCCCAGTTTCTCTGTTATTGGGGCAGGAAGAATAAAGTGTTGTTACCCTGATTATGTGAATCAAGGACAGTGGGCTTTTGTTATGATGAAGGGACTCACCATTAGCTAAGCAGCACTTGCTAGGCGAGGGACATGGATTCCAAAACCCAGTGAATTGAGAGAGGCTGAGGATAGGTATTTGTATCTGGTAGCATGGGCCTCTTCGGAGGGTCCTAAATGTCAATTGCCCCTTCTTCTCTCTCTCTGCTGTGGAATATCAGAGCTAATTTTGAGTTCCTTAGGAGTCTAATCACAGGCTGCTGAGTTGAAATCACTCTGGACTAAGTGTGCAAATGAGCACAAAGGCTCCCCTAACTACAAGCTGAAATCACTAAAAAGCTGAAATTATTGTGAGCTGAAATCACTGAGCACTGTGTTAAGTAGTGGGGGAGCCAGAAGATATATTGCTGAGCGGCTGGTGGAGCGGAGCTGCTGACGGAGCGGAGCAGTTGGTGGGACAGCCGGAGCGGCTGGCGGGACGGCTGAGCGGAGTGACTCATGGGATGGCTGGCGGAGCAGAGCCCAGCGAAGCCCCACCAAGGGACGGGGTAGTCAGCTTCGAGGCACGTAAGGTGCCCCTTACCTCTCCCCTCCCCATTTCTACCCAGACTTGGGGGGTGTAACACTCTGCAGATGAACTTTTGAACTCTGTGTCTGGACTTTTGGGTTGTTGGACTTTTGGGACTTTGGGTGATTTTTGGGGTTGCTGGACTCAAGAACCAAAGGGAAAGGACATGGCCAATTTGCTGGGGTGGCTCGTTGCTCACAGTTTGGTTTACAAATCCTAGATGTGGTGTTTCCCCAACAAAAGGCCGCATTGTTTCTCTCTGTCATTAAAAGGTTTTTCTACACTCAGACTCTGTGCTTGCGAGAGGGGAAGTACTGCCTCTTAGAGGCGCCCGGGGGGGTGATATATATTTGTCCCAGGTCACTGGGTGGGGGCTCGAGCGGGTTTTGCATTGTGTCATTGGAATGGAACCCCTAGATACGGAACCCGGCCCTTGTTGCTGCCGACTCTGACTGGCAGAAGGGTTACAGAAATATGGTTATGATATGAATATGGCATAACTAAGGTATACTTTATACAAGATGGCTCATGTAAGATATCATTGAACAGGTTATGACCTACTGAATGTGCTTATCTCATTTGTATGCATGTATCATTTTTGTATCTGAAGCTGGGAATATTGACCATGTATCTGTATTTCAAATGTGTTACATTGGGTGACACCCACTAGCAGCCTTCAGGTACGACAGTAAAAAGGCCAAACAATATTAATGGCTTATCGAGGGAATGCACACAAACACAAGGATTACCCCAGGAACTGTGTGCAATAGAAACCTCTCAGAGACAATGACAACATGAGTGGACCTTACTCTCCCTACAACACACCTGAGGAAAAGACTGAACTGTGAGAAGTGATGGTCCCTGGCTAAGATTTTTAGCCAGGGTATGAAAATCTGGGAAAGCCAAGGCAACTTGTGCCTTAAGAATCATCCAGCCTGCTTATCACTCAGGGTGAGAATTTGCTAATTTATATCTTACCTATCTAGTGTGTTAAACTCAGTTTGCGGTTTTTATTTATTTACTGAGGTAATCTGCTTTAATCTGTTTTCTATCCCTTAACCACTTAAAATTTACTTTTTGTAGTTAATTAACTTATTTCTTGTTTATAACATAACCCAGTTTGTACAATTCATATCGGGGTGGGCGGGGTAAGAAGCTACGCACGTCTCTCCACATTAAAGGAGACGGCGAATTTTTATGAGCTTGAGCTGTGCAGATCTCTCTATACAGTGCAAGACAATATTATTTGGGGTTTACTCCCCAAAAGGGGTGTGCACGTGAGTGCTGGGTGAACCCTCTCACACAGAGCTGACTTCAGTCTGTGCCTGCAGCTGGGTGTGGGTGTGCTGCAAGAGGCCGGAGAGCCTAATTCAGCAAAACAGGGAGAGGGAGTCCAGGCTAGTGGAGAGGGAGAGGCTCAGTGAAACCCCAGTACATCTAATAGCAACCAGGACGGTGGAGGGGGTGGGAGTAGGGTGTCCAATCCATCACAGAATGGAAGAGCAATTACACCAGAAAAACAAGAGTATGAGGTAGTATATATAAGAAAGAAAGAAAGAAAGAAAGATGAACCTAACGAGCTCTTTTGAATCCTTGTTACTCTCTTTGTCCTAAATAGATCCTGTCTCTAAGAAGCATAAAAATATAAAATTTCTATCATTAATACTTGGGATTTCCAGTCCATTAAAAAAAAATACCCCACAGAAGATGGCTGGGATAGCATTAATAATGCTAGTTTCCTTGTTAGGATGTAGCCTCTATGTGAGAGGGGGATGGTCCCACTATCGTGGGGAACTTACTGGGCTTATACACTCCCCCAGTGGAACTGGCTAGCCAAGAATCTCAGTCCTCGTTCCCACTCCTTTTATCCAGAGGCTGCCTGACCTCTAGAGCTCCCCTTCCAATTTCCTCTGTCACAGAGACTGTGTAACCCTGACAACGGTGACCCCAGGATTCCTGGGGGGCTCGACCCACAGTCTTGTCATGGACACTTAGGACAGGGGTAGGGTGTCCCCACTCCGGGGTGCTCTCTTCACACCGGGTGTTCCCTGACCCACTGATCACTGCATGTAGTTCAAAGCAAAAGCAATTTATTAAACAGCAACTAACAAATAAATAAGGAGAAACGGGAAAGGTTAAAGGAACAAGTCACCCCACCCTGTGGGCTCAGGGACACCACAAACAGCCGTCTCTGGAGTGCAAGGGCAGTTCACACTCTGCTCCTCACCACGCGCCAGGCCTCCTGCCCGGGCCCTGGCTGTGCTGCCGGGATGCTGCGGGTCGGACACTTGCTCTGGCGGGTCCCACACGCCCTCAGGCTCTAGGGGGCAGGACCCTTCCCCCAGCGTCAAGCCCCCGTCCGGGTCTGATCCCCCTCTTGGCTGGTGGCGTCTCCCTGTGCTGGACCCTCTGCCCAGGGTCCCCTCTCCCCCCCGCTCTCCGCACCAAGGGTCTGGAACGGGTCCCATATGAGGAGAGATTAAAGAGGCTAGGACTTTTTAGCTTGGAAAAGAGGAGACTAAGGGGGGATATGATAGAGATATATACAATTATGAGTGGTGTTGAGGAAGTGAATAAGGAAAAGTTATTTACTTGTTCTCATAATAGAAGAACTAGGGGCCACCCAATGAAATTAGTGGGCAGCAGGTTTAAAACAAATAAAAGGAAGTTCTTCTTCACACAGCGCACAGTCAACCTGTGGAACTCTTTGCCTGAGGAGGCTGTGAAGGCTAGAACTATAACAGGGTTTAAAAGAGAACTGGATAAATTCATGGAGGTTAAGTCCATTAATGGCTATTAACCAGGATGGGTAAGGAATGGTGTCCTTAGCCTCTGTTTGTCAGAGGGGGGTGATGGATGGCAGGAGAGAGATCACTTGATCATTACCTGTTGGGTCCACTCACTCCGGGTCACCTGGCATTGGCCACTGTCGGTGGACAGGATACTGGGCTGGATGGACCTTTGGTCTGACCCAGTACGGCCTTTCTTATGTTCTTATGAACTGTTCCCTTTTACACTGGTTCAGTATCTACCCTTAAACTTCAATATATATATAAAAGGGAAATGCAAAGCTACACGGAACGAAAATCAAGAGCCCCAATTTCAAAGGCTAGGAATCACAAGCTGAGCACTGGAGTGACATCTGAGACCTTGACATGTATTTTTAAAGTAAATCTAATCTTCAGTGTTGGAACATCTAATCCCAGTAAAGATTATTACTACTTTAGTAATTCATCTCTTTGGCTGTATAACACTTGATGAGTGTTTGTGAAGTGTTTTGAAATGCTTAGATCGGAGGAAGCCTCAGACAATCCACCCTGAAAGTTACAATTATACCTGTTTTCCATGGAGGTAAATGGAGGCATATTCAGGTGAAGGTCAGACAGGGAGCGACTGGCAGAGTCAGAAATAAACCCCAACAGTGGGGACTACTTATTGCAAACACCAACCTATATCTGCTGAACCCTATTGAATGCTTCCAGATTCGTCACTAACCTGAGAGTAACTCTAAGAGCTTGTCTTCACTACCCGCCGGATCGGCGGGTAGCAATTGATCTATCGGGGATTGATTTTTCATGTCTCGTTTGGACGCGATTAATCGATCCCCGAAAGGACTCCTCGCCGACTCCGGAAATCCACCTCCGTGAAAGGCGGAAGCGGAGTCGACGTGGGAGCGGCAGCGATCGACTCGCCACCGTCCTCATCGCCAGGTAAGACGATCAACGATACGCCGACTTCAGCTACGGTATTCACGTAGCTGAAGTTGCGTATCATAGATCGACGCCCCCCCCCCCAGTGTAGCCCTGGGCTTAGGGAGGTTTATTGTGGAATTTTGTTGTTGTTGTTCTGATGATTTTCAGGGGAACTTTTGGGTGAAACATCTTTTCATCTAAGTGTGAACAATGATCAACCATTGATAGTTTTGCAAAGCTCCTTAACTCCCTTTATTTGTAGTTGTTGTCTCAGTGGTGGGTATTTACACTGGAGGATAAATAAATTGTCTTGTACCAAAATTTTGCCCAGCTTGAATTCTATATTGAGATTTTTATTCCTACACTACACATGAACAAGCTTGAAATGTACACACTTGTAATTCCTTTGGACCTTCATTATCCTCATGTATAAAGAAGACAATGTTGAAGAGATATACAACTTTGTACCTCCTTTCACAAACCTGGAAGACTTCATTACCTTTACGTTACTGTGACCCATTTGGGAGATATGATTCCAAGGAGAGAAAAGTAGTGCACACAGCCCGTGGTGTCTATATTGCAGTGGGAATCACAACCTGAGCACTGGAGTGACATCTGAGACCTTGACGTGCATTTTTAAAGTGAATCTAATCTTCAGTGTTGGAACATCTAATCCCAGTAAAAAGTTATTACTACTTTAATAATTCATCTCTTTGGCTGTATGAAACTTGATGAGTGTTTGTGAAGTGCTTTGAAATGCTTAGATCAGAGGAAGCTTCTCACAATCCACCCTGAAAGTTACAATTATACCTGTTTGCCAAGGAGGCAAATGGAGGCACATTCAGGTGAAGGTCAGACAGGTAGCGATTGGCAGAGTCAGAAATAAACCTCAACAGATGGGACTACTCGTGCCAAACACTAACCTGTATCATCTGAACCCTACTGGATGCAAACATTTTGTTACCAGCCATGTTACTAACCTTGTCTTGTAACACAGTGTAACAGGGATCAACCAAGAGCTCAGCCTGTGGTAGGAGGAGTCAGGACTATTGGGCTGTATTTCTGTTTCTGCAACTGACCCTATGTGACTTTCACCTCAGTGTGCCTCTTTTTCTAGGCCTATCAAACATAGAGAGTCAGGATGTTAAGGCTGGAAGTTCTTAAGCATCCTCAGAACTCCAGAGTTCAAAGCCCCTTACAAACACTCGCTGGTGTTTCACACATGCCAAAGGTTGTATTCTTAGAATATCAATAAATTGTTGTGGGGATTAGATGCCTCTGCACTGAGTCATACAGTGACTTTAAACAAAATGGAGGCCAAGGTCTCTCGTGTCATTCCCTTAATCAGGTCATGATTTAAGGCCACACAATTTCAGGCTCTTTCATTTTCATTCAAATGTAGTTTTGAATTTGGCATTTCTTAAAAAACCATAGGGGGTAGAACGGCCCAGTCAAGTTGCTACCAGCTTCAATGACCTGTGCATTAGGCAGTGCCCTGACTCCGGAGTGGTGATCAGACCCTCACCAGTTCTCTTGACCACCCCAGGACCAATTCTCCACAATTTCACTTAGCAGAGCCAAGTGGGACCATAAGAGCGCCTGTGGTCAGAGCCGGTTTCGGGCACTCATTCACTTTTGGAGCAATTTTTTTATTGGAAAATGAAGGTGCTCTCTTGGAGTAAATTACCAATCGAAGCAAGATACTTCTGCCCGCTTCCCTGGATATGGAACCCACCCTTTAAACAACATTCTGGTTCAGGCAGGAATGTTTTCTGCAACATGCCCTATGGCTGGTCAGACATTATGTCAAATCTCATCCCACAGCCATCTCCTCCTTCACCGAGAATGCGTCATTTTAATCTCTCCTGGGGTTCCTGCTGGGCTCACTCAGCTACATTTTCTTACAAGACCTCAGTTCCTTGGCTGCTCAAGGATGGAGAGATGGTTTCCAGTAGAGTAGAGGTTCCAAGACTTAACTCAAAACCTTTCTGTAAAAGAGCACTGTGTCCTTTCACTTTGAGTCATCCCACCCCTTGGCCCATGAGCAAATCTGCTCTAGGTGGCCCTTTGAGACAGCATCATTGGTGCCCCAAGTGGAGGTCCAATGTTAGGTCAAGTTTTAGTCACAATAGGGTAGGATTCCCTGGGCAGAGGGACATCACAAAGGCCGATGCTCCACTTAAGACCCTGTTAAGACCCAGTTTGAAATTTTAGAATTGGACTACAGTTGTCTATAGGCATCGTACCATCCGCCAGCCAAAGGGCGAATTTCAGACTTAAAGTCCTGACAAAAATCATACTGGAGGCAATGGAATGATTCCCATTGATTTGAAAGGGGATTGGATCTGACCTGCTGGGAATGGAGGTGGTGAGAATGGAGAAAAATGGATCGCTGCTTCCTAGTATGTTTAGAATAAACCGCCCCATGCCCCTAATCACGACCAGCATGAATTGAAAGGACTAGACTGTATTCTTTTCATGACACCCACTTGTGCTACTGATGCTGTGCAGAATCACGTTGATAATCATTATTATTGCAGCACCTATGAAGACTGTGGAATGGTACAAGAAATGCAGTTGGCCTGTACAATTTTAAGATGAAAGACAGCTGAAGAGTGCAGCATGCAAGTCACACCCTCTGAGGATGCGATTAGCTCAATAATCACCAACGCTGAGGAAAACAGCTCTATCCAAAGGAGGACTTACAAAGGCAATGAAATTTGTTTGGTCACTAATTAGGACCTTCCCCACAAACAGCATCTCAGATCCTCTGGGCAGTCCTAGGAACTGTATAAAAGTGCTCACCACTCAGGGCTCTTCTAAACATTTTTCCGGACTTCATCTCCTCAGTGAACTGGGTAAGTCCAATTCCACTCGATCGCTTTCTAACCCCAAAGATATCACAGAAGGGCCTCTTTTCATTTAAAATGGAATCTTGCATGTGCTCACTAAGATTTTTGTCAGGGATCAGGGTGGTCTCCCATAACTATCTTGAGTAGTGATTCAGTTGCAGGCGCTGGCAGATTCATGATCTGAAACTAAAGGAAGCAACGTATGAAATTCGAAAACATATTTCCTATTAACTGGAAGAAGAATTAGGGCATTTGAATCTTTTCAGTAACTTATGAAAGTCCCTGAGGCATTTTACACTTAGCTGGATTCGGAAGAAACTTTCCCATGTTAGTCCAGCAAGGGCCAAATCAGTGGTTTTCTACTGTACTCTAAAGCAGCTGTTACTTCTCACTATTTGAGACACAAGAATAGATGAAGCTGACCAGTGGTGTGCTCCAGTCTAGCAATTCCTATGTTCTCCTGGGCAGAAATATCCAGTGAAGGTGCTTCTCCTCAGATGGTGTAATTTCATGTCGCTCCATGGAAGTCAGTGGACCTGAACCCATTTTACCCCAGCTGAGGAGTTTGTTTTTAGTGATTTGTTAGAAGAAAAGCAAAGTTTCTGTTTATTCATCAGCAAGTTTTGGTGACTCCCAAGGTTTGGAAAACTAAAGAGTCACACTGTGATACCGCACGCAACTGGTTTCCATCCAGAGGTTAATTTCTGAAATGCAAAAGTTTGATTACCATGATACCATCCACTTTCTCTTTGAGAAATGTTTAAAATGGTTCCAGAATCACAGGTGTCCATCATGGAAATAGTTACACTTATTCTAGTCGGTATTTTTCAGGCAAATTCATCGATAGGGGATCAAAGGGGCCGGTTGGGAGGGAAGCTTACTGACAGTGGACAAGAGGCACAGAAAGAGAAAATAGAGGCAAATACATCACCACTTCTCCTCTCTCTCTCTTGCACCCCATGCAGACCTCAGTACAATTGTAACCGAGCTTTGAAGCCTTTCTTCCACCTGCCCTTGTACCTTCTCTTTACTCTAGTCCCTGTTGTGTGTTTCAGGTTTACCTCCATCCCAGAAAGATGACTTTCTCCAGCCTGGGCTATCCAGAATGCGGGGTGGCCCGGCCCAGTCCAGTTACTGGCAGCTGCAACGAGCCGTGCGTTAGGCAGTGCCCTGACTCCGAAGTGGTGATCAGACCCTCACCAGTTGTTGTGACCCTCCCCGGACCAATTCTGAGCAATTACCCTCAGCAAAGCGATGTGGCAGCTGTAGGAGCACCTGTGGTGGGAGCCGGTTTTGGAGGCTCATTCGGTTTGGGGGGATCGTACGGCTATGGAGGCCATTACGGAGGCTTGTATGGTTTAGGGAGATATGGTGGTTACGGGGGCCTTTACGGTTATGGGGGATTGTTGGGCCATGGGGGATACTGGGGTTACCCGGGCCATTATGGTTACGGGGGATTATTGGGTCATGGGGGATACTGCAGTTACCCAGGGCTTTATGGTTACAGGGGATTATGGGGATATGGGGGATATGGCCGTAGGTATCTTGGTGGATATTGTGGGCCATGCTAAACCCAGCAGGAATATCCATGGAAGAAGGAAGAACTAGGAAACGAACAGCGAGATACAGATTCAACTTCTGGGTATGGCTTTCAGAAGTACTGTGCAAACATGGCTCCACATGAACTCAGTGGGAGAATAGGTGCCGACTCCATTGGTGCTCCGGGGCTGGAGGATCCATGGGGAAAAATTGGTGGGTGCTCTGCACCCACTGGCAACCAAGCTCCCCACCCCACGCCCCTGCCCCAGCTCACCTCACCTCCGCCTCCTCCCCTGAGCACGCCGGGTCCCCACTTCTCCTCCCAGTGCTTGCCGCCACAAAACAGCTGTTTCACGGTGTAACAAGCTGTGGGAGGGAGCGGGGAGGAGTGGGAATGCGGCGCGCTAAGGGGAGGAGGTGGGGAAGAGGTGGGGCCGGGGCAGGGATTTTGGGAAAGAGTCTAATAGGGGCTGGAAGGGGGCAGAGCTGGGGCAGGGACTTTGGGGAAGGGGTTGGAATGGGGGCAGGGCAGGGGTGGAGTCAGGGTGGGGCCAGAGGCAGGTGGGGGTCAAGAACCCACCGGCGCACACAGAAGTCGGCGCCTATGAGTGGGAGCTTTGTGTGCTCAGCACCTTGGTCTGATAGCCATGCTGCATTTCTAATGTTGCACTTTATCACTCTTTCTGCTAATGTTTTCCCAGCCATGTGCTGATTCTTTTATTCACATGTGGGCTCATTCTGAATTACACACAGGCTGTTTACACTGACCCCGTAGTGTGCAAGAAACAGGGGCCTGAGACATGCATCGTTTACATTCATTATCACTTTAAGTCCCTTTTCAAGGGGAAAAAGAGACCTTGCTTTTAAGGAGAATTAGGCCCTATATATTCTATCCTTTCCATTGGTACATACCTTTAACGCCTCACCTTGACCTTTGCTGTAGCAGATGTATAATGGAGAAGCTGCATGGTCCTCTGCTTCTATTTTGCTTTGTCTCATTTCCCACCAACTGCGGTAAAACAAGGCACTTAAAATTGTTACAAAGGGGCCTTGTTTGTCAACCTCTGCAGCTGAAAGAAAGCAAACAGAACATCTTGTCTGAAATACATCCCATTGAGGCAGGTAATCGGTCGCAGCCCTTCTTGAAACACCGGAAATACATTCTTTCTGCTCTGTAGTATTTCTTCCTGTAACTGTGTACTGCCAATTTCATTTGAATTAAAAACTCTGCTGCATCATAATATCAGTCTTCTGGTTCTCCTTGTTCCTCCCTCCTTGCTTAAAAATTGTATGGGACGAAATTCTTTCCTGTGGAGCCGGCGCCACCGGGCACTTCTCAGATTGCAATTTTCAAAGCACTGGAGTGAGAGGAGAATCCAGCCCTGGGAGTGGCTGATAGCATTCTGCAGGCCCTGAGTACCAGGCTGGAGTTCCTCCTGGCATTACCTGTTTTAATAAAGAGTTTTTTCCTGCAAAGACTTAGGGCTTGACTACACTTGCAAGTTAGAACGCATTAAAGCGGCCCCAGGCGCCCTAACTCCTTAGGTGTCCATGCTGGCAAGGCACGTAGAGCGCCTGGACTCTGCAGCTGGAGCGCTCCTAGTAATCCACCTCCACGAGAAGCATAACGCTTGCCGCGCCCCGGCTGAAATGCCCGGGCGTCAGTGTGGACAAGGTGTTGCATTACTGGACTCTGATTGGCCTCCGGAAACGTCCCATAATCCCCTGAAGTCAAGTGGCCACTCTTCTCATTGTTTTGAAATCAGCTGCAGGCATGAGGATATCCCCTTTCAAAGCTCCATTTCTGACAGCCGGCTGCTTATCTCCTCCAGGACAAAGCAACCATTACTGTGGAATGCTGTGTTTGAGAGAGAGAGGCAAGGGGGGAGGGGGATCTGCTGCTGTCTGAATTTACAAGACAGCATGGTGACATGCTCTCAGCCCCCCAAAACACTGTCTCTCCCCCCACATACACACAACACACTCCCTGTCACAGTGCACCCCGCAAATTTGAAAAGCACGTTGCAGCCACTTGCACACTGGGATAGCTACCACCAGAGGCGCCAACTTCTGCTCCTGCCGGTGGGGCCTTAAGCTTACACAAGCCCTAAGAAGTATCAATATATACAATTTCTATCATTAATGCCTAGGATTTCCAGTCCATTAAAAAAAAATACCCCACAGAACATGGCTGGGATAGCATTAATAATGCTGGTTTGCTTGTTAGGATGTAACCTTTATGTGAGTGGGGGATGGTCCCATTATCATGGGGAACTTTCCTGGCTTATACACTCCCCCAGCTGAATGGGTTAGTGAAAGAATCAGAGTCCTCGCTCCCACTCCCTTTACCCAGAGGCTGCCTGACCTCGAGGGCTCCCCGTCCACTCTCCTGTGTGGCAGAGTCCTCGTAACCCCAACAAGGCTGGGCCCAGGATTCCTGGGGGGCTCGACCCACAGTCTTGTCATGGACACTTAGGACAGGGGTAGGGTGTCCCCACTCCGGGGTGCTCTCTTCACACCGGGTGTTCCCTGACCCACTGATCACTGCATGTAGTTCAAAGCAAAAGCAATTTATTAAACAGCAACTAACAAATAAATAAGGAGAAACGGGAAAGGTTAAAGGAACAAGTCACCCCACCCTGACGGCTCAGGGACACCACAAACAGCCGTCTCTGGAGTGCAAGGACATCAAGTTTGCAGATGACACTAAACTGGGAGGAGTGGTTGATACGCTGGAGGGTAGGGACAGGATACAGAGGGACCTAGACAAATTAGAGGATTGGGCCAAAAGAAATCTGATGAGGTTCAGCAAGGACAAGTGCAGAGTCCTGCACTTAGGACGGAAGAATCCCATGCACTGCTACAGACTAGGGACCGAATGGCTGGGCAGCAGTTCTGCAGAAAAGGACCTAGGGGTTACGGTGGACGAAAAGCTGAATATGAGTCAACAGTGTGCCCTTGTTGCCAAGAAGGCTAACGGCATTTTGGGCTGTATAAGTAGGGGCATTTCCAGCAGATCGAGGGACGTGATTATTCCCCTCTATTCGGCACTGGTGAGGCCTCATTTGGAGTACTGTGTCCAGTTTTGGGCCCCACGCTACAAGAAGGATGTGGATAAATTGGAAAGAGTCCAACGGAGGGCAACAAAAATGATTAGGGGGCTGGAGCACATGACTTATGAGGAGAGGCTGAGGGAACTGGGATTGTTTAGCCTGCAGAAGAGAAGAATGAGGGGGGATTTGATAGCTGCTTTCAACCAGCTAAAAGGGGGTTCCAAAGAGGATGGATCTAGACTGTTCTCAGTGGTAGAAGATGACAGAACAAGGAGTAATGGTCTCAAGTTGCAGAGGGGGAGGTTTAGGTTGGATATTAGGAAAAAAAATTTCACTAGTAGGGTGGTGAAGCACTGGAATGGGTTGCCTAGGGAGGTGGTGGAATCTCCTTCCTTAGAGGTTTTTAAGGTCAGGCTTGACAAAGCCCTGGCTGGGATGATCTAATTGGGGTTGGTCCTGCTTTGAGCAGGGGGTTGGACTAGATGACCTCCTGAGGTCCCTTCCAACCCTGAGATTCTATGATTCTATGATTCACACTCTGCTCATCACCACGCGCCAGGCCTCCTGCCCGGACCCTGGCTGTGCTGCCGGGATGCTGCGGGTCGGACACTTGCTCTGGCGGGTCCCACACGCCCTCAGGCTCTAGGGGGCAGGACCCTTCCCCCAGCGTCAAGCCCCCGTCCGGGTCTGATCCCCCCCTTGGCTGGTGGCGTCTCCCTGTGCTGGACCCTCTGCCCAGGGTCCCCCCCGCTCTCCCTGGCTGCTCACCGCACCCGGCTCTGGAAGGAGGACGGGACCCCGGCCTCCTGACTCCCTCATTGGTCTGCCCGCCCTGTCAATCAGGCTGACCTGCAGCATTAGGCTCTCCCCATTGCCCCTGGGGACTGTCAGTCCCAGGCTCCTGATTTCTCATTGGGCCCTGCCCCTTTCTTTCGGTACTGGGAGCGGGCCATGAAAACACCCCACTGAGCTTTAGAAAAGGGCCAACAGTCCCCTGACAGACACCTGCTGACAAACGAGTTCAGCCCAGCAACACAAGGTGGGGCTTTGGTTTGTAAACCTCAGCGAGCCACCAACACTTGCTATGAATAAATAAAACTGGTTATATAAATCAGAACAAAACATAAAACACCCCCTCCTGCCCTGGTGTAAATCTGCTCTGTTCCACCGGCTTTGCTGGAGCTGCACTAAGTTAGACCAGATGAGGATCTGCACCTAGATTCACTTCTGCCTATGAGAAGGTAGCAGTTGTCATGCTGGAAGAGACAAGTGGCCCATCTAATGCAGTATCCTGTCTCAATCAGTGTCACTCACCAGCTGTTTCAGAAGAAAGCAGAAGAACAATGAATGAGTCCTTTATGGAGTAAACTTAGGGAGTTTCTTCATAAACCCTAAATTAAAAATCGGGGGTGAGATTTTTCAGAGCTCCCTAAGGGATTTGAATGCCCAAGTCCTCACTAAAATCAATAGGCTCTGGTGTCCCAACTCCATGTCTTGCTCTGAAAACGCAGGGCTTAATTTATAAACCATGAAGAAACTAACGCCTGCAACTCGATAACAGAAAAAAAATGAGAAAAAACCCAAACCCTTCCCACTGTTCAGAATCACAGAGTGTCTGTGCAAGATTCAGTCCTAAATTAAAAAGATCCCTAGCACATCATCCGAATGGTAATGGAGAGCGAGAAAAGGATTTGAATAGGATTCTCTAGTTCACAAAGGAGAATAAGTTAAAGTGGTTAGAAGACCCCTGAGTCATGAGTGTTTTTATACAGTTTTTAGGCCACCGGAGGACTTGAGAGGCCCTTTGTTCCTGAAGGCTCAATTAGTTAAGAAGCAAATTTTGCGAAACTCCTTCAACTTATGTAATTTTTTTCCTCCGTTTTTTTTTTTATGATTAATTTGTTCTTAACACCACATGAGGGGAGGTACACCTTACACCCTGCAGCTCCCTTTCCTCTGAAAACTTTATGGGCCAGCTACATACCTGGGATCATTCTACTGACTTCACTGATGCTGCAGTGGTAGGGTGACCAGATGACAAGAATAAAATATCAGGACACTATGGGGGGGGGGGGGCAGCCACAGGCTCACAGCCCCCACCCCACTGGAGCCATGAGGGAAGGGGGATACACAGACTGAGGAAGCCGTGGGTCGGGGGTGCAGGGCCCTGGCTCTAGCCGCAGCCCCGCCACGGGTCGGGGGCTCACGGCCCCCGCTCCAGCCCTGCTGCAGGCCACGGATTGGGGGCACCTGGCCCCCACCACAAGCACATGGCCCTGGCTCCTGCTCGCAGCCTCGCTGCAAGCCGCGGGCGCAGGGCCCCAGCCGCAGCCCTGCCGCTTACCTGGGGAACGGTTCCCACCTCCTGGGAAGCACCTGGCAGGTGTTACCCGGGGTTCTTTCAACCCAGAGCTCTCAGTAACTTCTACTCTGTGGGAGGTGGTGTCAGGAAATAAATCAGGGGAGACATGGCCGTCCGACCGATAGATGACTGGCACAAACAGGACAACACAAGAGTGCTTTCACTTAAAGCTAAACTTTATTTAGTCTCAAGCACTTACACATGTCTGCAACAGGTTAGTAAAACACCCCCAACCCTCAATAATTACCAAAGCTGACCGTGGCTTTCGAGTGGCACCGTAACAGGCTTCTGCTGGCCAAACTTCTGTCTGCCGGTGGGGACCCCAAGATGCGTCCAGAGGGAGCATCCCTGAAGAGCCCCTTCCGAGTAGTCCAGTTACCTCAAACTTTTTCCCCTTATTTATACATTAGTAACACAATGACATATCCCTTAAAGAAAACTTGCTAAGCAAGCAGTTTTTAAAGATCAAGCAAGAGATTTTCTTATGGTCATCAATTTACCAGATATGTGGGTTTTTTTCAGAATGTCCTGGGGGCACATATAGACCGACTTCCTGTTTTTCTAAATTACATAGATCAGCAATTTCAACATTCTCAGCAGAAAGGGCGCAGGGTGAAGCTGCCCTGTCTGTGGCACCCAAATCCCCCTCCCCTCCTGCCTTGGTTACCCTGAGGCCGCTGCATGACCAATTTACAACCTGCTGACTTGGCTACTGTTAGCAACAAGCAATAGTGGTTTAGGCACTTTACTGCCTTGCCAAAATTTCCCCATACAGCAGGTTCCTCTGGCTCCTAGGGTCAGCAGCGGCCAGCAGGGTCTCCACTCCACGTGCTGCGCTTGCCACAAGCACCGGCTCCAGCTGCCATTGGCTGGAAGCTGTGGGGGCAGGACTTATTTGGGGGCGGGAGTAGCACGCAGCGCCCCAGGGTCAGGGGCAGCCAGGAGGGGTCTGCGTCCTTTCCGTGCCCGCAGCTCCCATTGGCCAGCCTGTGATGGAGCCAGCGCTTGTGGTAGGTGCAGCACGCCAAGACCCTCACCACCCGGCCACCCCTGTGCCTAGGGGCAGCAGGGTCCTGCAGCCCACCGTTTCCTGGGAGCCGCCCCAAATAAGCACCGCCAGGACGCCAGGTGAGCGCTCACCAGTGTACTCCTCCAGCCCCGAGCCAAAATATCGGGACAAATGGCGTCACGGTCGGGACGCGGGATAAACAACTAAATATCGGGACAGTCCCGATTTTATCAGGACATCTGGTCACCCTATGCAGTGGGATATATCAGTAACCTTGAATAGTAACTGCTCAATGCAGTTCGGGAGCAACAGAACATGGGGTGAGTAATCACTATGACTGGGTTTTATTGCTGACTCTACTGCTTGCTCCCTGTGTAACCTTCACCTCAATGAGCTTGTTCACCTCCACATAAACCAGATCTCATAGTGATATTCTGCTCGATGATCAGAGGCTTCCTCAAATCAAAGGATTTCAAAGCACTGCAGGCTCATTAAAGTTGTGTGTGTACAGAGAGTTCTATTATTTTAATAGCAGAATTTTTTCCTGGGACTAGATGCTCCCAAACTGCGGATTAGAATAGGGATTGCTTTTGCTTCGGACCTGGAGGGTACACATCAGCCAGGTCTCAGGGTGGCTGACAAGACTCTTTGCTGTTTTTTCAGCAATACGGTTACAAGAGAAAGTCAGCACCAGAGACGTTTTCCGGTGCTCCATTTTCTCGCTTTGCGATTCTTGTTTCTGCCCTTGTGCAGGAGTTTTGTTTTGTCTTTAAGGAAACAAGATTTGATGTTAACAACAACAGCAGCTCCAGCCCCTATCGACTAACTTGTTCTCTTTTCCCCAAACAGGACAGTTAGGACCATCTTTAATACCATCTAATACCATCTAATACCAGCCTGTCAGACAGGTTCTCGCTATAAAACTCTGCAACTCCAGGAATAGGGAGTAAGGGCGAGTCCTCAAATGAAAACCTTCCTTAACTCTTTCATTTCCAAATGCTTTCACTGTTTTTCCTTCTCTTTTTCTGTGTCTTTTATAAAACGTTGTGAAGATTGTCAATGGTGTGTTTGCCATGTGACTAAGCAGGCTGAGGTCTCTATCCTCCAAACCCTGAAGTATGCTTAACTGTCTAGTGTTGTACAGCGACAAGGTCCTGGTAATGTCTTTGACTCTCTGGGCCCATTTATTCCACGAAAACTCACACAAGAGGCTCAGTTTTTACAACCAATTCAACCCCAGTAGAAACCCGGCCTCTGCCGTTCTCCACGGCCTCCTTGTGCACAGATGGGGACTCCAGTCTGGCCCAATCAAACAATGAAACTATAAACTTTCCACGCTTATGATGTTTATTAATAATCCCCCATGTACACTATTTATCAGGTATCACAAGTTCTTTGCCAAGGTGGGCTCCACAGAAGGGATTGTGGGTCTGGCGGGATTTGTGAGTGAGATATATTTATTCAATTAAACCCTTACTTAAAAACCAGGTGATTCTACTCATCAATATACCCAAACAACAGAAAGTCCCACACAGCGCCACTGCTTTTAACCCACCCGGGAGCATGGCATGCTTACAACATACAGTACTTACAGCAATCAGAAGAAATAAAAAGATGAGGACATAGACAGTGAAACATTGCAGAAGGCCACAAATCAGTTGACAACAATTGAGGAACCTGCAGTACTCAAAAATAGGGAACTAGATTGGATTTTTTCATACCGCTTCTTTATGTCACTCATTGGATACACAACCATGTTTGATCCATTTCTGTTACCAAACAAGATTAATATCTGCCTGTTACCCATATGTGGCATTCCAGGTGTTCATAACCTTACCTCTAATCACTAATATTAATAAACTGTCAGTCATTCTTTAATCATTCCTATGCATTATTGTGATCTAACTGCCTAGTTACCAAATTGCAAAAAAACAAACAAACCCCAAAGCCCCGTCTAACTTGTGCAACTTATGGTGTAATTGTCCTTTTGTGGTTATTTGTTTACTTGCACACAATGAGAAGACATAACTTGTAACCCGAGGTTATGTCCCGAGGCCTTGATCATTTCAGCCAAAAAACTCTCCCTAACATGACTGTCATACAAGGCCTCACATTAATAAAACAGGCCTTTAACAATAACAAAGCCCAATAACCCAATTATTTATATTTTCCTACTTCCTATTACAGCTTCAATAACACTCATGATTAATTCTATAGGCATGCTTAGCCAATACATTATATTTTACCCGAAACTATAGATCTTCCATCATCAGGTAAAGGGTCAACAGACCCCCATTGTTAGGGTGACCATAGCCCCAACACTTCATTAATTAGCAGTGACCTGATCTTCTTTTTCAGGTGGTGTTCCCAAAAACAGGAACTGAAATAATAATAATGGGTCTCTAATAGTTTTTTAACAATGATATAAAACAAAGCTTTGGAGCGATGACAGTACAGCTAGTTTCCCGAACAACTATAACATTTTCAGTGAGTTACTAGGCAATACTGAGCATTCGGGGTATAGGTTAGTCTTTTCATGGAATCCTCCACCTTGTCAGCCGCACCAGACATGATGACCTACCAGCTGCTGCTCCTTTGGACTCATCTCACATGTTTTATTTCTCGTCCTCACCACACACAGGGGTGATCACCTCACAGACACTGCACCTGCATGCATACTGGTAAAATAAATAAATGCTAATCTCCTAGAACTGGAAGGACCTTGAGAGGTCATTGAGTCCAGTCCCTTGCCTTTACTAGCAGGACCAAGTACTATCCCCTGACAGATTTTTTTGCCCCAGATCCCTCAGTGGCCCCCTCAAGGATTGAACTCAGAACCCTTGGTTTAGGATGCCAATGCGCAAACCACTGAGCTATCCCTCCCCCCTTGGTAGGCAAGGGGCTCCTCATATTTGGGTGTTCCATTGATCTGCTGTCTTTAACCACCACCTATAACCCAATATGTTTTTGTTTCCCGTTACCCAACTGAATACCTATTGCATACAGACCAGACATACGTGTGGGAGTATTATACATTGGTACAAAAGTTTCATTGATGCAAGCCGGACAGGCAACATATTTTGGTTATTAAAGCTTCTTAGGATGACATGTATAAACAGTTCCCAAATGCTATGACTGTCACTGATGCATCAGGTTGCAATGTTGGATTTTGATTGATGTGAAATTGAATCTCAGTCCCAAAAGTTACCTCTCGATTGCTACTTTCAGTGAAAGCTTCTTTTTCTATGTGTGGCACATTGCATGTGAATTTTCGCCTAGCTTTAGGTGCTGTTACCAGATTTGCCCGTTACTTTGGGGTACGCTCATTTATTAGGGTTACTCTCCTGGGGGGCGTGCTGTAATTCTATCAATGTACTGCTTGTACCATGTGTGTTCTCATAGGGAGCTCTACTGCTCCCTTCTACAAGTCCCCTCCCAATGGAGCTATCCTGCAGGACCTAGGTTCCCTAGGTCTGGGTTCCTCCAGCCCCAGAACTGGAACACACACACACACACGCACACACACACGCACACTAACAGAATAAGTCTGAGTGGACCAGGTCAATCAGCACTTTCAAGCTGACCCCATTATATGTCCCTGGCTCAATGGGCTGGGCCAAGCAGCACTTTCAAGCTGCCACCCTTATATGCCACAGGTTCAGCACGTCCCTATCCCCACTTTCACATCACAGTTGTACTGGTCGTAACCCACTTGATGAGCAAACCCCACACGATTTTGGGGCACCACAGGGATCTTTAGCTTAGGTAAAAGAAGCGCTGCTGCAGAGTAAATGGGGAAGCCAGCAACACAAAAGAGTAAAGTTCAGAGAGAGGATAGGGAGGGAAGCAACCGGCTTAACCATAAAAGTTATTTATTGAATAATAGTAATAACCACACAAGGAGAGTCTAAACAAACATAACAGTTACATCATTAAAGGGTAATACCTGAGGTAGAAAAGGAGAGAGAGAGAGAGAGAGAGAGATGGGATCTCACTGCTCCCTGAAGCTTGACCTGGTCGGGGTTCCCAGGTGATGGTGGTAGCTCAGGGTTCTGAGTGCTGGAGACAGGCAGAGGCCCCAGCATGATCAGTCAGGAGAGGATGAAATCCCAGTGGAACTGATGCAGAGTTTGGGTCCATGCATCAGAACACTGACTTGAACATAGGTCGGGGTTTTTGTAGAGAAACAACAATGGTTCAAGGGAGAACACTACATTTGTTTATGAGTAAACTCAAGCGTTTTCTTTAGGCTAGACAATAGGAGCTGATCAGTCTTGGCTATGGGTGGTGTTTTCTTCCAGGGAGCTCACAATGCAATTAGGCTGCTTCAGTATTTTAGATACCAATCAAGGATTCATTACTAGGATTGGTCTGATAACTGCTGAGCTGGGGTATCCAGGCATAGGTTCATTAACATCTGGAGCAGAGATCCCCCATGATGCAGTGCATCCCTGCTTTTCTGGTCCCAGAGTTCAGTGCAGTTCTCTGTTCTCCATTCTGTATGCTAATGGAGAAGTCTTAATCTTGTCACCCTTGTCAGGAGGGGTCTAGGTGTGTCTCCCACCACCCTTCACTGCTCTCTGCAAGTCTTTTCTCTGATCGGTTTTGGTTCAAGCAGAGACCGGTGGGCGGTGTCTTTCATGAGTCAGACAGGCTGGATACTGTGCCCTGGTTCCCCAAGAACACAGAGCTGACTGGTATCAGTGCAAAGCAAATGACTCAGCCAGGCTCTGGTTGGAGGGCACACTATGGAGACTGCTGATGCAGGATGAGCAGCCCCACCACAATTTGGGATTCATCTGTAGCCCTTCTCTGTGGGACAGACCTTCCTCCCGGTACACATTTAATTAATTAGGAAGGCAAAACCTATTTACGTTTTGTTTGTTACCAGTGATTTGAATTTATTATACAACTAAACTAAGCTTTTTAATAATGTGATATGGTTTTAAGCACCTGTGGCACCAGTCATGCTCTGATACATCATATAAGAAGGGCTACCAACCTCCAAGGTTTTTGTGTTGTTTTTTTCCTTTTTCTCTTTTTGACAGCAACATACTGTTGTTAGATGTTTGGCCGTATGTGTGTGTTTTCCATGTATGCTGTCCCAGCTCTGTGCAGACAGCTGGCACAGCAGTCCTTGAGCAAACAGCCCAATGACCACAAGATCCATTAAGGTGTGAAGGCGCCCAGCCAGGTTTATTGTCGACAAACCACGGTAATAGCACCTGGCAGACTACGAGGATACTAAGACAGGTATGCCCATGACAATGGACGCAGCTCAGTGAATGGCTGGACTTTCCATTCCCCTCTCAGTTGGCCAAAGACACTCTCTCAGAGACTCCATTTTATACATCAATACAAACAAGTTACGTACTGCCCCTCTGATGTAGTTAGCTGACACCCTCTGACGTAGCCACATATCACCCATCACCTTGTACATCTCTATCCATCGCACTGTTATTCTGACCTAGTCTTTAGGATAGGTCAGCGTGTTCCTGTTATCTTTGGGGAATGTGTTGGTATCAAGGTGTTCTGGTACCACCCTTCTGGAATGTGTTTGTGTGAGTGCTCTGTGCCTAACACCTCTTAGGAATGTGTGTTTCTGAAATATCAGCCCTGTTCTTGCCAAATTCTGTGAGCTTGCAAGCAGGCAGAGACTGACTTCTCCTCACTTTGCTTCTTTGCTTTATATCAGCAAAGCTTGACCACTACTTTAGTTCAGGCCTTAGGCCTCACACCCAGTGTCATAGCCAGGTTTAGAGCACAGGGGGAGCGGAGCTAAAAAAAGGCGCCTCCCCTTGTACTCACCCCGCTGCACTCTTTGGCGGCACTTTGGTGGTGGGTCCTTCACTCGCTCCGGGTCTTCAGTGGTACCCACCGCCGAAGTGCCACCGAAGACCCAGAGCGAGTGAAGGACCCGCCACCACTGAAGTGCCGCCGAACAGCTGGAGCGCCACCCTGTGCGTGCTTTTTTTTTAGCTCCACGCAAAAGGCGCCGGGAGCAAAAAGCATCAGGAGCAAAAAAAGGGTGCTGGGAGCAAAAGGAGGCTGGAGCAAAAAAAAAGACTCCGCTCTGGCTGAAGCACAGGAGCAAAAGTCGCCGGAACACAAAAAAGGCGCCGCTTCTGCTCAGTGGGGGAGCCACCGCTCCCCCTGCTCCCCCCCTGGCTACGCTACTGCTCACACCAGGCCTCTGATACAAGGCCTTATGTTTCAGGCTCTCTTTCTACTACACATACCAATGCACCAGCTTAACCATCTTTTAATTTCATAATTTGGTTGGTGCTTTGCATTGTCCCCAAAACCTGGGGCTGATAAAGGTGTCAGGGTTTCCTCCCCACTCTGGACTCTGGGGTACAGATCTGGGGACCCTCATAAAAGACCCCCTAAGCTTATTTCTACCAGCTTAGGTTAAAAACTTCCCCAAGACACAAATTCCTTCCCTTGTCTTTGGACGGTATTGCTGCCACCACTAAGTGATTTAGACAAAGATTCAGGAAAAGGACCACTTGGAGTTCCTATTTCCCCAAAATATTCCCCCAAGCCCCTTCACCCCCTTTCCTGGGAGGCTTGAGAATAATATACCAACCAATTGCCTTTAATAAAAGTACAGACCAGACCCTTTATGTTTAGGACACTAAAATCAATCAGGTTCTTAAAAGAAGAACTTTATTATAAAGAAAAAAAGTAAAAGAAGCACCTCTGTAAAATCTGGATGGAAGGTAATTTTACAGGGTAATAAAAAGATTTAAAACACAGAGGATTCCCCTCCAGGCTCAACTTCCAAATTACAAAAATAGGAATAAACCTCCCTCTTAGCATAGGGAAAATTCACAAGCTAAAACAAAAGATAATCTAATGCATTTTCTTGCTATTACTTACAATTTTTGTAAACTTAGATGCTTATTTCAGGTAGGGTTTTAGGAGATGTTTTTTCCTGCCCTGGTCCCTCTCTATCTGAGAGAGAACAACAAAGAGAGCACAAACAAAACCTCCCCCTATAGATTTGAAAGTATCTTCTTTCCTTATTGGTCCTTTTGGTCAGGTGCCAACCAGTTATTTGCTTCTTAACCCCTTACAGGTAAAGGAGGGATTTTAGGCTACCCTTAGCTGTATGTTTATGACAAAGGGAAAGGGACCTTCTGCTAGAATTATAATAATCATCAATAATCTTGTAATACTTGGCCAGTAACATGAGTCTTTTGCTCTGATTTTATTTTTGATTAAATTAGTTTTTCTTTTGTGTAGGAGGCAGTGATCCTACAAAATCAATTGGAGGGTTATTTGGTCCCTGATGTTTTTCAGAGGGAACCTCTGTAGTCTAAGGCCTTTTTGCATTGAGGAGCAGTGGTAGCAACCATTAGCTAAAAGTGGGGAGTCATGTCCCATCTAAACTGTACAAAATAATAGACTATCTGGTTGTTAAGAAAGCATTCCAGCCATAAGGAAGTATAGCACCAGATCAACAGATAGACATTAAGATGTTTAAAGGAAAACTTTGCAAGATAACACTCAGTCTGGCAGAACCACTTAGCAGCAGTTTCAGCTGTGAAAGCTCTACTTCCCTTTTGTTTTACCTTTAATTGTTTCTGTCTCTTGCCTAACTGGCTTCACAATATTTGAATTTACTCTTGTATGTAGGAGAGTAATGGGCTAGGATTGGTTAAAGAATTGTTTCACAATGTGCTAGGATTGGTTAAAATATTGTTTCGTAATACTTTAGTAAAAATGATTGGTTAAGGTACAGATAAGCAGGACCTAAGTTTAACTATATAAACTGAGGTCCAAAAGGAAGTTCTTTGGAACCTTGCTACAGGACACAAACCAAGATCAAACCTGCCAGAACTCAATTCCCTGCACCATCATTCCGTGCAGAAGCCGGAACCCCAGACAATCCTAGCCTGACTGGCCATCGGGAGAAGTCAGTCTGCTTTATCAGGAGTGGTGAGCATTGTGTGCTTAGTGAGTGTATTTTGTTGATTACTGGTTAATAAATACAAGTTAAGGATATTACTGGGTAAATGTTCTTTCACTTGGAAAAGGTCCCACCAACCAGTAGAGGGACAATGAATTGTAGGCCCAGGGAGGGTAGTGAGTGGGAGCCTTAAATTGTGAAGGTAACACGTTTTAACTGCTGAATTGTTTTTCCAATATTTTTATTTTCCTTTTGTGATGCTGGCAGGCCAGGGACCAGCTCATGCTAAAATCTCCATGTCTCACCTGGACAGTAGCAGATACATAGCTGGATTCAGTCTGGCTCACCTGTGGATTTATATAGATAAAATAAGGATTACAATTATAAGAAAATGTTTAGCAGTTCGACTCTATTGAATTCTTGTGAGCTGCTGCCTGCATTAATCTAACTTGTAATAACTTGTATATCTGGACATGACATATCTTGACTTTAGCAAAGCTTTTGATACGGTCTCCCACAGTATTCTTGCCAGCAAGTTAAAAAAGTATGGATTGGATTAATGAACTACAAGGTGGATAGAAAGCTGGCTAGATCGTTGGGCTCAATGGGTAGTGATCAACTGCTCGATGTCTAGTTCGCAGCCAGTATCAAATGGAGAGTCCCAGGGGTCGATCCTGGGGCCGGTTTTTTTCAACATCTTTATTAATTATCTGGATGAAGGGATGGATTGCACCCTCAGCAAGTTCGCAGATGACACTAAACTGGGGGGAGAGGTAGATACACTGGAGGGTAGGGATAGGGTTCAGAGTGACCTATCTATTGGAAGGTTGGGTCAAAAGAAATCTGATGAGATTCAACAAGGACAAGTGCAGAGTCCTGCACTTAGGACAGAAGAATCCCATGCACCGCTACAGGCTGGGGACCGACTGACTAAGCAGCAGTTCTGCAGAAAAGGACCTGGGGATTACAGTTGATGAGAAGCTGGATATGAGTCAACAGTGTGCCCTTGTTGCCAAGAAGGCTAAGGGCATATTGGGCTGCATTAGTAGGAGCATTGCCAGCAGATTGAGGGAAGTGATTATTCCCCTCTATTTGACACTGATGAGGCCACATCTGCAGTATTGCATCCAGTTTTGGGCCCCCCACTACAGAAAGGATGTGGACAAATTGGAGAGAGTCCAGCAGAGGGCAATGAAAATGATTAGGGGGCTGGGGCACATGACTTACGAGGAGAGGCTGAGGAAACTGGGCTTGTTTAGTCTGCAGAAGAGAAGAGTGGGCGGGATTTGATAGCAACCTTCAACTACCTGAAGGGGGGTTCCAAAGAAGATGGAGCTTGGCTGTTCTCAGTGGTGGCAGATGACAGAACAAGGAGCAATGGTCTCAAGTTGCAGTGGGGGAGGTCTAGGTTGGATATTAGGAAACACTATTTCACTAGGAGGGTGGTGAAGAACTGGAATGGGTTCCCTAGGGAGGTGGTGGAATCTCCATCCTTACAGGTTTTTAAGGCCCAGCTTGCTAAAGCCCTGGCTGGGATGATTTAGTTGGTGTTGGTCCTGCTTTGAGCAGGGGGTTGGACTAGATGACCTCCTAAGGTCTCTTCCAACCCTGATATTCTATGACTCTATGATTCTATGATCTGTGTTCCATATTGGAATGTAATATCTGAGCGGGTGGAGGGTGAGCCTCTGTGACTGTATGAATCACCATACAGGAGAAGGAAGTGGTGAAGAGCTGCTTGTCTACAGAAATGGTTACGCCCCCTCCTGAAACAGGAGACCCGTCGATGCCAGACCAGCTCAAGTTGGGGATTACAACTGGAAACTCCCCTGGACTGAGAAACCATCCGCATCAAACCGGACTAAAGATCTTATTGTTCTGCTGTCCTCCCACCGAAGATGAGTCAGGCAAGGGGACTCCTCCCAACAGCTGAGTTTGCCGCTCAGAGCACAGGGAAGGAGGGAGATAAAATCCCCAAACCGAAGGAACTAGGAATCTCTATTCTGCTTGGATTCAGGGGGCAGGGGAGGGGCAAGGTGTTTCTAGGCATAAGCAAGAGATCCCCAGCTGCTTAGCCTGGGTTAGCCCTAAAGGACAAATAGCGCTTGCTGTTTATAGAAGCCTGTATTACCTCTTGAAACCTAAGTCTGTACCTCATTCATGTGTCTGTGGGTTTGTCTTCATGTGTAGCCCTGCAGCTTTCGGGAAGATGCTACAGTACTACACTGACAGGAGAGCTTCTCCCATTGGCATAGTTAAATCACCTCCCTGAGAGGCGGTAGCTATGTCCCATCGCCTAGTGCTGTCTTCAGTGGGGGTTAGGTCGGTGTAACTGCATCGCTCAGGGGTCTGGATATTTTACACTCCTGAGTGACATAGTTATACCCATATACGTTTATAGTGTAGACCTGGCCTATGCTCGCTTTAATCCGTAAATAACTCTCTGGTTATTTAGCCTGATCCTTCGGGATTAGGAGTAACCTGAATATTGCTGTGGTTCTTGGTGTAGGGGGTCATCACAGAGATTCACTTGCCTGGGTGGCGAGACAGACCAGCGTGCCCAAGGGGACGGTCTGGGATTTTGTGTTAAGGCTGATAAAGTGCCTGCGGATTTGGCACTTGGAGCAGCTGGTTGGTGAAAATCTCAGTTTCGAATTAACAACCCACTTGGGGTTTGTGCCCTGGTTTTTAACAATCTGCCCTGAGGCTGGTACTCACGCTCTTGCCTCACCATTGGGAGCACAACTTGTATAGGCCTTTATATCAGGTACTAAATCCTTTCACTTCCCTTAACTGAAGAGAGTGGATGGGAGTCACAGGCTAGCTCCCAAACACATGAGAGCCTGTTTGCATCCCACTCCCCTTCTGGCTACTAAATTAGCTCTACGAAAATAAGAAAGAAAAACTTGTAGCACCTTAGAGACTAACAAATTTATTTCAGCATAAGCTTATGCTGAAATAAATTTGTTAGTCTCTAAGGTGCTACAAGTTTTTCTTTCTTATTTTCGTTTTGCTGACACAGACTAACACGGCTACTACACTGAAACCTAAATTAGCTCTGTTGTTTTGGAGGTACATTTATTTTACCTTGCAAACCTAAAGGGGTCCACTAGAACAAGAGGCTAAAATGCCCACATACAATAAAAGAGTAGCATACTTGAGGGCGAACCATTTAAATAGGTGAACCCTCAAAAACACCAGAATGACAAATATGTCAGGGCACTGCAGAGCCAAGCAGAATCAAAAAAGAATACGATTCAAATATTAACTCAGGGTGCACTCCAAAACTTCATTGCACAAGCCACTCGGACCACTTCCAAATACATGGTGCAGAAGGTGGACTTTTTGCAACAGCTTTAATTACCATGAGCTGAATCTACCTCTAATCAACAAGCCCAGGCACATTAGCTTGTCCATCACAGGTTGATCCAAGACAGCTCTCTCAAGATCAGTCCAGAGTCAACATTTGCCTCCTGTCGGGGTGATGGGTTTAATATTTATCCCAACACCATGTTACTTAGCTGAGACTAGATTGACAATTTATAACACAGATAACCAAACAATATATACTGTTATATTTTACAACATTTTAGCCATAGCATGCTTGCAGCTATCAATACTGCATTCATATTATGGTGGGTTTTTTTGTTTTTAAGTAACTTACCCCAATATCTTAATAATTCCTAAACATTATTGCAGTCTTACTGCCTAGTTACCAGCTTGCAAAAAAAAACCCACCCCAAAACTCCCTCTATCTTTTGCAACTTGTGGTGTACCCACCCTTTCATGGTTATTATAGCAAAGCTTACAACCCAGTTATTTCTATTCTCCTACTTCCTGTTATTATTTCTATAAGCATTGGCAGATAAATTATATTTTACCCAAAACTGCAGATCCTCCATGATCATGTCAGGGCTCAATGTGATGGGGTGTGCACGCCACACAGGACTGGAAACTTTGTAAGGTGGCCAGGTAGGCCCATTAATCCCACAGGCTGCACCTGGAGCAAGAGCCAGGGAGCGGGAAATTGACTGCAAGCAGGTTCAGCTGGGCAGGACTAGGCAGGGCCTATAAAACCAGGAAGTTGGCAACAGACAGGGTCTGCTGCTGGGAAAGGGCAGCCACACCCTGCGAAGAGGGAGGAGGGCTGGGAGTGGTTCACCCAGAGAAAGGAGGAGAACCAGGAGTGATAGGAAGCAGGCCAGGGAACGTGCAGTGAGGGCTGGGAGAATGAAGCTCAGAACTGCTGGCCTGAGGACCCCTGAACTAGAACCGGGACAGAGGGCTAGCTCGGGTTCCCCTGCCAGCTGCTGAGGGAGTGGCACCTGCGAAGTGAATGAGAAGACTACCTAGGGCTGCTGAAGGAAAGACTTTGATATACCCCAGAAGGGGGGGAATGGCGAATGACCAGGCTGGAGGGCGAGTTCACAAAGAGGACACTGTGGGTCCTGGGACGAGAGAATTGCTGCAGACCTGGGAGAGAGCCAGTGTGGCTGCATGCGAGCACAGGGAGGGGCGTCGACCTCGAGAGCTAATCCCCAGAGTGACCAGGAGGGGGCGCCAGACACGTGGCGCATGGAGCACCCCGTGACAATCAACACCAGCAATGACAGCTGCCGAGCAGAACTGGGCTGAGTCCCGCGGCCCAGCAACGCACCGACCAGCGCTTCCAAGCCCTGGTGCTCCCTCACCCCAGGCAGCAAACGCTTGGTTCTCCAGCAGCCGTGATTAGCTCCAGGTGACAAACTGAGATGGCGACGTGATGGAGCATCCCTGACTGGCATCGGCACAGCACAGAACTCAAGCGGGCTGACTCCACGGGTGCCGAGCGAGCAACCCACCCCAACCCACAGGAAGTCCGTGACACTTGGCCAACCCCTAAGGCTTTGTCCAGACAGAGGGTTTGCCTCAGCTGCTGCCATGGAGAGAGCGACACCGTCTCACCCAGGCAGAGCTCACCCCGGCTTGGAACCGAGGTAAGCAGCGGGTTGCCGTGGAGCAGCTGGGCTGATGCCGGGCCCTGAGTGCGCGCGACGTGACTGAAGGAACCGCAACGCGGAGCCAGTTCCACCCCAGCCCAGCCCAAGAGCCGGAGTGCAGCAGCTGCCCCCTGGTGGCTGGGTACCGTAAACACGCACACCCACGTCTCATGACCACACTCGCGGGACGTTACGGCATCCGCCACTCTCCGCAGGAGCCCGGCTCCGCGGGACGTCACCTCCCCACGGCTGGGCCCGTCCGAGCCACGCTGAGCTGGGCTTGGGTTTAATCTGCGGCGGTTCTGCGCAACTCCGCCCACAATTTGTGCCCTCCCTCCGGTCCCGTCACCGTGCCATGGGCCCCTCTGTCTAGTGCTCCGGAAGGATGGTCTCCTTGTGCAGGCACTGAACGGGGACTCTGAAGATCTAGGCTGACTCCCTGCAGACTCCTTGGGTGACCTTGGCCACGTCCTTTTGTCTCCTGGTGCCTTAGTTCCCCTCTGTAACCTGGGGACCACAGCACTGCCCTCCTTCACAGGAGTTGGGGCCATAAATCCAGTCACAAGGGTGGGGAGGTCAAAGCTATGGTGGCTGGGTCACAGAAGTACCTGGAGAAAGGGGGACGGTCCGCAGCTGATTACAGAGAGCCCAGGCAGGTGGATTTCTGGCCCACTGGCTGAGGGCATTAAGCTATTACTGTCCTTGCATGCCCTCAGTGGGGCCGTGACCTGGGCTGCACTGAGGGCAGGAGCTGCCGAGATGGGCCTCACGAGGCGAGGTGTAGGTCACCTGACCAGCCTGGAGCCCAGAGCGAGAGAAAAAATTAACTTCTAACGTGCCCTTGGACTTCAGACACTGCGCAGCCCACCAGCCCCCTGGCTCGCCGGCATCCTCTGGGAAAGGAGCCAGGAAACTGGATTTAATGAATGGGGATTTCACAGGCATCCTTCCCCCAAAGGCGCTGCCAGGGAACTCTGGCCCAGGGCATCAGGGCAAACCGCACCTCTGAGGGAGAGAGGCCCTGGTCTTCTGCGTGCCCTGGGATTTGAACCATGGTTGCAGGGGGCCCTGGTGGTTCACCCCAGGGAGCGTTCACCGGGCTAGGGGTCACCTTAAACCCTCCCAAACGACTGATCTCTGGAGCAGCAGGTCCAACCCACCCACCCCCACCCCCGGGTGTCCCCAGGGTGACACTAAGCCCTGATTGGCTGAGCCACATGAGAGTTTCCCAACACACCTCCCCAGCCCGGAGCGTCCCAGGGCAGCGGGGGCCGTTCAGCCAGGGCTGGTCTCGGGAGGGAGGTGCAGCCGGGGCAGAGCCAGCGGGTTCCCCAGGCACCGGGTCAGGAGCTGCCCGGAGCAGGGGAGCCTGGACACCAGCCCCGGGACGTGTCCGCCCCATGTCCCAGCAAGGGGGCTCCCGGCCGCTCCGGGGGGGAGCCGAGCCCCTGCCCGGGGTCTCTCTGCTGAGCGCCCCGTGGGACCGGGCAGCGCCCTCCTCAGCCCCCGCCTGTTGCCCATGCCCCGGCTCTGTCCCTGCAGCATCCAGCCCCATGGACCAGACCGGCCCGGCCTCGGGCAGCAGCTTCCCGGCGCTGATCCGCAAGAAGCGGGATGGGGAGAAGCTGCAGGACAAGGAGATTCGCCACTTCGTCCGGGCCGTGACCCGCGGAGGGCTCCAGGAGGGGCAGATGGGTGAGGTGGGCCGGGCACCCCCAGAGCCGACCTGGGGGACCTCGGTGGGGCCAGGCAGGTCCCAGGGGTGATGGGGGTTAGGTCTTGGGGGGATGGAGGAACCCAGGTGGTAGGGGGGTCCAGGGGCGATGGGGGACCCAGGGGGTAGGCAGGTTCCATGGGGGGATTATGGATGGGGATTAGGTCCTGGAGGGGGATTGGGATGCAGGGGGCAGGTGGGTCCATGGCGGGATGAGAAACAGGGGTTAGGTCCTGGGGAGATTGGGGACCCAGGGAGCAGACAGGTCCCATGGGGGGATTATGGACGGGAGTTAGGTCCTCAGGGGTGGGGGATGCAGGGCAGGTGGATCCCGGAGAGATGGAGATTAGGTCCTGGGAGAATGGGGGACACTGGGGGCAGCACGCCCAGTGGTGACCTTGCCTGTCCCATTTCCCTGGGGGGTGAGGACCTCTGAGGACCTCTGCTCTGAGCTGAGAAATGGACTCCCAGGCCGAGCTGGGCGCGGATCCTAGGGGAGCCCCCTCTGCTTTGGCCCCGACCCAGCGATGGGCTGTTTCTGCCCAGGGCAGGAGGCCTCAAAGTGCCCGGAGTTAATTGCTGCCCTGGGTGGGGGCAGGGTGGGGAGAGCCCACCACAGGGGCTGCGGCTCCCGCCCATCCCCTCCCCACAACACACCCCAGCCGCCCATTCCCAGAGCTGTGGGACCCTGGGCCAATTACACCCTGCCCAACCCCCATCAATGCTGGCTCCAGCATGGTACTGCCAGTGCCCATCCTCCCGAGCTCTGCCTCCATCCCCTGGCACTCAGCCCCAGTTCTGTCCCCCAGGGGCAATGCTGATGGCCATCCGGCTGCGGGGCATGGACCCGGATGAGACGCTGACTCTGACCCGGGAGATGGCGGTGTCGGGAAGGGTCCTGGAGTGGCCCGACGGCTGGCAGAGGCTCCTGGTGGACAAACACTCCACCGGGGGGGTGGGGGACAAGGTCAGCCTGCCCCTGGCCCCAGCCCTGGCGGCCTGCGGCTGTAAGGTGAGTGCCAGGGCCCGGCAGCCTCTGCTCCCTGGGCAGAGGCCCGGGGGGTTCACGGCGACTTGCCCGGGTCCCCATATCCCCTGGAAGGGCAGAGATGAAGGCGGGTGTGCTGGGAACCAGGAGAGGCCTGTGTCTCCCAGCGGGCAGGGCTGGCAGCATGGTAGCGGGTACACCCAGGTGCCCTGGTACTGGCCTGGGTCTGCCATTGCAGCAGAGATGGGTGCCCTGGCAGTCTCTGCCCGGTGTGGGTTCCCTTCGGCACCAAGGCAAGGGGCTCATCCCTCTACCCCTGTCCTGCCCGGCTGCCTCTCACCAGGGCCCGTGGCCTTCTCCTCCCCCGCCAGGTGCCCATGATCAGCGGCCGGGGCCTGGGCCATACCGGGGGCACGCTGGACAAGCTGGAGTCCGTGCCGGGGTTTGACGTCTCTCAGAGCCCCGAGCAGGTGAGGGGGGCCGCCGCGGGGGCCGGGTCGGTGCCAGGGGAGGGAGACCCGAGGGCCTGCCTGGTATTGCGCTGCACCCACTCTGGGACAATGGGAGGGGGCACAGAGCGAGCATCCATAGGGGCCCAGCACATGAACAGGGCGTCTGATGGAGGCAGGGGGAGACCTGAGCCGGGGGAGAGCCCCAGCGCTCCCCTCCTCCAGGCTTCTTCCTGAGCCCCTCAGACAGCTGCACCCAATGCCTCTGCCCATCACCGGGGTCGGGCATCTGGGCTCTGCCCGCCTCCTGCCACAGGCTGGCTGCTTTGCACTCGGCTGTTGCCCGGAAAGGGCGCTGCTGGGGGAACTGGCCGCGCCTGGCTTTGAGGGGGCACACACTGACGGCCCCTCCCCGCTGCTGCAGATGAGGCGCATCCTGGAGCAGGTGGGGTGCTGCATCGTGGGGCAAAGCGAGGAGCTGGTCCCGGCAGACAAGGTGCTCTACGGCCTGCGGGACGTCACGGCCACCGTCGACAGCCTGCCCCTCATCACAGGTACCAGGGCAGCTGCCTGGCTGCCTCCCCTGGGGCCTTCGCAGGGGGCGGCACGCACGGGGCAGGCGTCCTGAGGCTGCCCCCCTGGGGGTGGCAGGGCCCGCAAGGCGCAGTGGGAGCCAGCGCTCTGCGCCCGGTCAGCGACGTCTGAGATCCGGGGGGGCTGGGAGTGGGGAGGACCCTGGGGGACCCAGAAGGCTGGGAGACCCACGTTGAGAGAGAAGAGAAGCTGGCCTCGCCCCCAACGTCCAGCCCCCATCAGCCCTGGTGTGAACGCCTTCCCCTTGGGCTGGCTCAGAGCCCAGCGCTCACGCCTTGTGCCGAGTGTGGTGTCGCTGCCCAGCGGGTCGGCCAGCGGACGGTGCCAGGGACTCGGGGGAGGGGAGACTGTCGGTGGGAGCCAGATACCGGAAATCAAGGCAGGGCGTTGCAGCCGTCCCCGGCGCGGCGGGCTCCTGGCACAGGGCCTAGCCTTGCCCGCGGGATCCCTCCAACGGGAGCTGAGCCGAGGCGGGCTGGGCCGGCAGCGCCCTGCCCCGGCAATGGCGGTGCCCCTCTCTGAGCCGGCTTCCCCCCCGGTGCTGCAGCTTCCATTCTGAGCAAGAAGGCAGCAGAGAAGGTCTCGGCACTGGTGCTGGACGTGAAGTTCGGCAGCGCCGCCCTCTACACCAGCCTGGAGAGCGCCCGGACCCTGGCCCAGAGCCTGGTGAGCGGCCCAGACCCGCCAACCCTGGGGGAGGGGGGCACAGCCGTTCCCACCCACCCCAGGAGCCCCGAGTGGCCTGGCCCCTCCCTACTCTGCCTGCAGGGGCCTCCTGTCCGCCCATCATCCCTGGGCTGACTGGCCTCCCCTGCCCTCTCCCTATGGGGCTAGAGGCCTCCTGCAGGTCCCTGACACCGGGAGGGGTGCCCGGTTCCCAGGCCTGTGCCACAGGGGAGGGCAGCCTATGCCCTGGCGTGAGGGGAGCTGGGACGTGCCTGTCACTCCACGACAATTCCCGGAGGAAGGTCTGTGTCCTTCCCGGGGAGCCGAGGACAGCACCCCGCCTCCAGAGGGTGAGGCCAGGCCAGGCCGGGCAGGAAGGGTCTGCAGCCCCCATGAGACGGTGACGCAGGGTGGGAGGTGCCCCTCAGTCCCTGGGGGGACGCCGGGCTCCTGTCCCCAGGCCCGGCTGCCCCAAACACTCCCTGCCCCTCCCTCCTGTCCCCGCAGGTGTCGGTGGGCAGCCGGCTGGGGATCTGCACAGTGGCCATGCTCAGCAGGATGGACGGGCCCCTGGGGCAGCGCGTGGGACACTCCCTGGAGGTGCTGGAGGCCCTGCAGTGCCTGGAGGGCCGGGGGCCGGCGGATCTGCAGCAGCTGGTCACCACGCTAGGTGTGGGGAGCTCAGGAATTGCAGCGCTGGGGGGGACGGGGACAACAGCTGCCCAAGGGTTAATGCCATCCCTGGACAGCAACGAACAGGGGCGGCGGGTGAACCGGGAGCTGGGGGAGGCTAGACCCCGGCTGGACCTCTCCCTCTGCCCAGGGCCCTGCACCTCCCACCCCACTTCCCCCACCGGAGCCCAGAGGGGGCCCCCCACCCCCAGCCCTGGGCCACCGTAGTGCTCCCACTCCCCTCAGCCCCCAGTAGGGTGACCAGACGTCCCGATTTTATAGGGACAGTCCCGATTTTTTGGGTCTTTTTCTTATATAGGCTCCTATTACCCCCCTCCCCGTCCCGATTTTTCACACTTACTGTCTGGTTACCCTAGCCCCTAGCGCGGCGGGCAGCGCGGCCCCCCCAGCGTTCCCAGCCGGGGCAAGGGCACCGGAGCCCTCCCAAAAGATGACGGTGAAAGCAGCCCCCTGCCCGCCCCCAGCTGCCTGCCCCCGGCGCCGCTCTCCCCGACCCGGCTCCGGCTGGGGCCCTCGGAGCTGCAGCCCAGCCATGATAAGAGCCGGGCGGGCAGCTGTGGGGAGCCATGACAGACCCTCCACCTGCCCATGGGGGGGAGAGGGGCAAATGGCCCCCAGCCCATGTCCCACGCCCGGGGCAGGTGGAGGGGCCACGACTCCGCGGCTCTTATCATGGCTCTTATCAGCGCCAAGGCCCCACCGCCCCCGGCCGGAGCCGGGTCAGGGAGAGCCGCGCAGGCCGTGGGAGAAGCCGACGCGGAGTCGCACGAATGAACCTCCACACAGAGCTGGCCTGGCTACAGTCAGATCCCCCACCCCACATGGGAGACGTGGGGGGCGGAGGCCAGTAGCTGAGAGCGGGTGACTGGGTGGAACGGGGCCCGTGGGCAAGCCTGGGGCTGCCACATTCCAGGCCTGCCGGGGGGGCTGTGTCCGGGACAACAGGTCGAGGAGCAGCAGCTTGGGGCAGAGGGGTGGGAGGGGGCTGCGTGAGGGAGGGGGGTCTCCGTGGGCAGGATGAGACCCCAGCCCATCTCTCCCTGTGCAGGGGGCTGGCTGGGAGGGGCTGTGTCCGGGACCACAGGTCGAGGAGCAGCAGCTTGGGGCAGAGGGGTGGGAGGGGGCTGCGTGAGGGAGGGGGATCTCCGTGGTGGGCCCCGGTGAGACCCCAGCCCGTCTCTCCCTGCCGGGGGGGCCGGCTGGGAGGGGGCTGTGTCCGGGACGTCAGGTCAAGGAGCAGCAGCTTGGGGCAGAGGGGTGGGAGGGGGCTGCGTGAGGGAGGGGATCTCCGTGGGCACCGGTGAGACCGTCTCTCCCTGCTCAGGGGGCTCTCTGCTGTGGCAGTGCGGGGAGGCCGGCTCGGTGGGGCAGGGCGCCGCCCGCATCGCAGCCACGCTGGCGGACGGCTCGGCCCTGGGGAAGTTCCAGGCCATGCTGCAGGCCCAGGGGGTGGAGGCCGGCCTGGCCCGCGCCCTGTGCACCGGGACGGAGGAGCAGCGCTACCAGGTGCTCGGCCGGGCTCGGGCCCAGGAGGAGCTGCCCGCGGCCCAGGACGGTAAGCAGCGGGGGGGGGGGGGGAAGCCCCAGCCCGCAGCTCCCCAGACAGCCCCAGGGGGAGCTGCTCTCTGCCCCTCACAATGGGAACCAAGGAAGCTGGTGCTGGGGAGAGGGGCACAGGCTAGAGCCCCCCACCCAGGGGGACCCCCTTGGGCATGAGGGGAGGGCAGGCCGGCGGGGTAGCAGGTTTGCTGCCTTCTGCACCTCAATGCCTCCAGGCTCCCCCCACCATCCCCACGTCTGGGCTCCCTGTGACCCTGGCTCGCAGGATGCTCTGGTGCCTCCGTAACTGCCGGCCCGTCTCCGCCCGTCTCCCCAGGCACCGTGCAGAGGGTCGAGGCCCTGCCCATCGCCCAGGTGCTGCATGAGCTGGGCGCCGGCCGCACCCGGAAGGGGCAGCCCATCAACCACCACGTGGGGGCCGAGCTGCTGGTGACGGTGGGGCAGCGCGTGGCTAAAGGTAAGAGCCGAGCGCACCCCGCCCAGGGCTCTCCAGCCACCCCCCTGCCCTGCGCTGCCTGCCCTGGGGTCTGCTCCTGGGGCCAGACAAAGGGGCAGAGTCCGGCCAGGCCCAGCCAGGCCCTTAGACCTTCTGTCCATCTTAGGGTTTTATTCTGCTGCCCATTCCCATAGCATCTGCCCGGCTCTGGGGCACCCATCCCCAGCTGCGCCCGAGTGCCCTCTGCCTGGCATGATATAGTTATTCTGAAGCTGGCGCTGCCCGTTCAGCGGTACAGAGCCTGGGGGCTCACATGGGTTCCCTTTGCCTGGGTGTAGGTGGCACTTCTGAACTGCTGGCCCCTGGGCTGGAGACTGGCACTGGCTTGGGGAGGGGGGGACACCTGGCACTACCCCCCACCAAATTGCAGATGGGGTAACGGGATGGGATTAGCGCAGGTGGAGGGAGTGGTAGGGACCCGTGAGGAGGGGTGCACACTTGGGGAGCCCCGGCCAGCCCATGACTTCTGACACCCCAAGAAGTCCTGGGAAGCTCCTGCCTCCCATCCCTTGGGTTAGGAACCAGCTGGTTCCTGTTTTGATCCCATCTCTGCCTAGGGAACGGGGCCCTTGCTGCCCATCCCAGCCCCAGCAGGTGCACCCCAAGAGCCCCGCTCCCTCCCAGCGCTGTCCTTCCCCACGCCCAGCCGGGGGTGACACATGCCTCAGCCCCTGCCCCCCGTCTCTGTAGGTTCACCCTGGATCCGGATTCACTACGACACCCCGGAGCTGAGCAACGATCAGAGACGCACCCTGCAGGGGGCGCTGGTCCTGGCAGGCTCGGAGCCCTTCACGCCCGGCGGCAAGGTCGCAGAGATCATCCTGCCACAGGGCAGCTGGACCCTGGAGGAGCTAACCGGGGGGCCGGGCTCGGGGAGCAGCCAGGCACTGCTCTGCTCTGCCTAAAGGGAGGGGTCCCCTGCCAGCGGGCTCCCCACAGCCCCACACAAACGCTGCCCCATGGACCCTCTGCCTCCGGGACAGTGCAACTCGCCACCACCCTTCAGCCCCACTGCCAGCCCCTGCCAGCGCTAACGACTGGGCAATAAAGTGTCTTGCTCGACTACCCCCTGGTGGCGATTTGGGGTAACAGCGAGTCCCTGGCCCTTTGCTGCGCTGTAGCCAGGTGGTTCGGGCTGGGCCGGCCGCTTGGCTCTAGGGGGGCTGCCCCCTAGAACGACCCTGCCCGCCCGTCCTCTGTGGCTGGCACCCTCGGGCGTCCGCCTTGCCACCACGATTCAGGCAGGCGCCCGCCCGCCGCCGTTCTGCCCTCGCCCCCCGTGGGGACAAAGCAGCTTCCGTCGGCGCTTCAGTTCGACGCCTTCCTCCGCCGCGTGCGGCCTGCGCTGGGGTGTGCAACGGGCCGCTCCTGGCCAGGGCCCAGCCCGGGTCCGTCGACGCGGGTGCAGCCCTCCCACTCTGGGTCCCGCGCGGGGGCGGGATCCCTGCTGGCGGAGGGGGGTCCCGCTGTGATTGCAACCCTGGCTTCCCGCGCAGCTCACGTCCCTCCTGTCCTGCCTGCGGGACACAGCTGCCTAGGGGGACGGGCACCCCTCATTGGGGGGGATCCAGGAGATGGGCATCCCCAGCTGGGGGGATGTGATGGGCATGGGGGGCATCCCTGGCCGGGGGGGGGGCTCTGCAGGGGCACGGGAGAAACCCCCAGTAGGGGGCTCTGTGGGGGAGGGGGACACCCCCAGATGGGGGTTCTGTGGGGGAAGGGGGCACCCCGAATTGGGGGGCTCTGGGAGGGAACGGGGACCCCCAGATGGGGGTTCTGTGGGGGAAGGGGGCACCCCCAATTGGGGGGCTCCATGGGGGAAGGGGAACACCCCCAGCAGGAGGCTCTGCAGGGGGGCACCCCCAATTGGGGGACTCTGGGGGGGGGGCATCCCCAGTGGGGGGGCTCCCTGCAGTTTAGACGAGGGTCTTGCCCGTTTTCTGGGCCAGCGGCTTGGCCCCCGGAGCCCCGCGCCCCGCCGCCAGGTGGCAGCCAGGCGCGCCCAGCGCTGTGCGGGCAGCGCCCCCTGCTGTCGGCAGGCGGGAATCACACATCAGCCGCGGAGCCCAGAGCGCAGGCGCAGAGCCAGGGGCGGAGCCGAGTGCCCGCGCTCCGAGAAAGGGAGGGGGAACTGTACAACTGCGCGTGCGTTGGGCGGGGCCCGGAGTGTGCGCGTTGGCGTTGGGGGATTCGTCACGGCACTTCCCCGTTTGGGCGCGTCCTGCACCCGTGCGGGTTCGGAGCGAATCTGCGGATGGGGAGAGACCGCGGCGCTGACGCCAGGTGGGAGCGGGGAACCCGGGGCGGGGCTCGCGGGGGCTGCGGGTCGGGAGTGAGGGGCACCGGCAGGGCAGGGGGCTGCAGGTCGGGAGTGAGGGGCACCGGCAGGGCGGGGGGGGGGGGCTGCACTGGCAGGGGGCTGCAGGTCGAGAGTGAGGGGCACCGGCAGGGCAGGGGGCTGCAGGTCGGGAGTGAGGGGCACCGGCAGGGCGGGGGGGGGGCTGCACTGGCAGGGGGCTGCAGGTCGAGAGTGAGGGGCACCGGCAGGGCGGGGGGGGGCTGCACTGGCAGGGGGCTGCGGGTCGGGAGTGAGGGGCACCGGCAGGGCGGGGGGGGGCTGCACTGGCAGGGGGCTGCAGGTCGAGAGTGAGGGGCACCGGCAGGGCAGGGGGCTGCAGGTCGGGAGTGAGGGGCACCGGCAGGGCGGGGGGGGGGCTGCACTGGCAGGGGGCTGCAGGTCGAGAGTGAGGGGCACCGGCAGGGCAGGGGGCTGCAGGTCGGGAGTGAGGGGCACCGGCAGGGCGGGGGGGGGGCTGCACTGGCAGGGGGCTGCAGGTCGGGAGTGAGGGGCACCGGCAGGGCGGGGGGGGGCTGCACTGGCAGGGGGCTGCGGGTCGGGAGTGAGGGGCACCGGCAGGGCTGCGGGGAGCCGGGGGCTGCGGGTCGGGAGTGAGGGGCACCGGCAGAGCTGGGGGGCTGCGGGTCGGGAGTGAGGGGCACCGGCAGGGCGGGGGCTGCAGGTCGGGAGTGAGGGGCACCGGCAGGGCGCGGGGGCGGGGCTGGCAGGGGCTGCGGGTCGGGAGTGAGGGGCACCGGCAGAGCTGGGGGGAGCCGGGGGCTGGCAGGGGGCTGCAGGTCGGGAGTGAGGGGCACCGGCAGGGCGGGGGGGGGGGGCTGGCAGGGGGCTGCGGGTCGGGAGTGAGGGGCACCGGCAGGGCTGCGGGGAGCCGGGGGCTGCGGGTCGGGAGTGAGGGGCACCGGCAGGGCTAGGAAGGGTGAGGCTGGGATACCAGGGGGCTGCGGGGCATCGGCAGCATTCTGGGGAGCCCAGGGCTGCAATGGGGGCGGGGGGGTGGCTGGAGCCAGGTCCATCCGCAGAACCGTGAGGCTGAGGATCCCCCCATGGTCCAGGAGCCTTTAGCCTGAGCTCCAGCGTTACCAGCCTCCTGCCATGAGGGTCTAAACTCAGGTGTTTCTCCCATCTCCGCTCTATGTTCCGGCTCCCCGCAGCCTCCCAGGGCCTGGCCCGCAGGCCGCCCACAATTCCCGCCTGGCCGAGCTTTCCGGAGGAGCCCAGCCCCAAACACTCGTTACCTGCGGCTCTTTTTCGTCCTCTCAGCTTTGCCCAGGATGTTTCGGACCCTCCCGCTCCAGAGCCGCTGGCCCTCGGCTCCACGCGCTGCCCATGGGAGATCCTGGGCTCTCCAGGATCCGGCCCCGAGACGCCCTCCAGCCGGCTGCGCCCAGTGCTCCGTATCGACGGCCAATAAAACAGCCTGGCCGCCACCCTGCTCAAAAGCCGGGGAAGGTGGCAGTCGCGGCTACACCCAGCCTGCAAGGCCGTTCCCGGGTGCAGCAGCAGGGACCCAGCAGCCAGGGTGGGCAGCACAGACCCTCTCCTGGAACAGGGTCACCAGGAGACTGTTCTCCCAGGGGGCCCCCTCGACCGGCGGCTCCGCCGCACGGATACAGCTGAGGACGCGGCTGCTCGTCACCGGCCTCCTCGGGGGGGCGGCCCTCGGCGGGTGGCTCTACCTCCGCTCTGAGAAGGGACGGCAGCAGAAGCTGCAGCGCATCCAGGAGCTGAAGAAACTGGCCATCGGCCAGGGCGACTTCCACCTGGTGGACCACACCGGGCAGCCCCGCTCCAAGGCCCATTTCTTGGGGCAGTGGGTGCTGCTCTACTTCGGCTTCACCCACTGCCCGGACATCTGCCCCGAGGAGCTGGAGAAGATGAGCCAGGTGGTGCGGCTGCTGGACCAGGAGCCGCGGCTGCCCCGGGTGCAGCCTGTCTTCATCACGGTGGACCCCGAGCGGGACGACGTGGCCGCGGTGGCCAAGTACGTGCGGGAGTTCCACCCGCGCCTGCTGGGGCTGACGGGCAGCCCGGAGCACGTGCGGGAGGCCGGCAGGGCCTATCGCGTCTACTACAGCGCCGGGCCCCGGGACGAGGACGACGACTACATCGTCGACCACACGGTGATCATCTACCTGCTCGGCCCCGACGGGCTCTTCCTGGACTACTACAACCGGAGCAAGAGCGAGGCGCAGATCGTCCAGAGCGTCAGGGGGCACATGGAGACCTACCAGACGCTCCTCAGCTGAGCGCCGCCCGGCAATAAACGCCCTGCTCGCAGCTAGGGCAGAACGGGGCCTGATCTCCTTTCCGTAGCCTGGCGCTGCTGCTCCGGGCCGAGCGCTGTGAAACAGGCAGTGGGGAAGGGGCCTTCTGCCACTGCAGGGGCTCAGCTCATCTCCCCCTGGGCCCAGCGGCCGGGATCCTTCCCCTACAGCTGCAGGGGCTCATTTCCTCCTGTGCCAGGTGGGTAGGACCCCCTCCCCCCACAGCTGCTGGGGCTCATCTCCTCCTGGGCCAGGTGGGCAGGAACTTCCCCCACCCCGAGGGCCAGGTGGGCAGGACACACACAGCCACAGGGGCTCTGCTCCTGGGCCAGGTGGGCAGGACCCTTCCCCCCCGAACCCTCCAGCCACAGGGGCTTGGCTCTTCCTAGGCCAGCTGGGCAGGATCCCCCGTGAGTGCTGTTCTCTAAACTGGCTGCACCAGGCCTGTCACCATCAGACCCAGTCCTGCTTGTGGTGGTGGTGGTGAACCCTTAGCCCGGGCGGAGCAGCCAAAATCCCGAGTCTCCTAGAAGAGAGAGAACGGGGTGTGGGGCCCGCAAGCGGCCGTGGAGGATGGAGCGCTGGCAGCGGCAGGCCGATTGTTGGAAGCGGCAGGCGGGGTGGTGGGGAGAGGTGGAAGCTGCATTGAACCTAAGGATTATTCAAAGCCCACCTAGGTGGATATTTAAGGGGGGGGGGGGGCATTTCCCACCAAGTCTCCTGGGAGGAGCTGGCTGGTCTATGGGGCTCAACCCAACCTGGGGGGCCAAGTCTCCTGCTGTCAAGTCCACGCCCTGCGGCTCTCACGCCACCGCTTAAAGGACTCGGCTCCTTCCACCAGCCAAAGGCCACAAGGCCAGTTTGCAGCAGGTCCCATGCCAGGCACGTCCAGGGGCTCCCCCCACCAGCACAGGGCAGGCTCGGGCAGCACATGGCACTCATGGAGCTGTGCAGTCACACTGCAACATTGGTCGCCCCATCTCAGCAAAGCTATTAGATGGGGAAACGGTACAGAGCAGGGCAACAAAGCTGGTGAGGGGCCTGGGACAGCTTCCATAGGAGGAGATTAGAAAGACGGGGACTGTCCAGCTTGGAAAAGAGACACCTAAGGGGGGATATGAGACGAGGCCTGTAAAATCATGAAGGAGGTGGAGAAAGTGGAGCCAGAAGTCGTCTTTACCCCTTCACACAACACATCCCAGGAGTCACCCACTGACATTAACAGGCAGCAGGTGTAAAACAGAGGAGGCAGTATCTCTTCACCCAATGCGCAGTCAGCCCATGGAACGCGTTGCTAGGGGAGGTTGCCAAGGCCAAAACTATACCTGGGTTCCAAAAGAATTAGGTCAATTCCTGGAGGACGGATCCAGCAGTGGTTAGTAGCCAAGCTGGCCAGGGCCAACCCCATGCTCCGGGGGGCCGTAGGCTCGGAGTGTCAGAAGCTGGGACAGGACGGGCTGGCTCACACAATAAATCCCCCTGTGCTGTTCAGCCCCTTGTTCAGGGCGCTGGGCTGGCTGGACCATGGGTCTAACCCCAGTCTTAGGGCTGCCACAGGGGTTGGGGCAGGAGCCTCGGGCCCAGGGGCTGCCCCTGCTGGCAGCTGAGGAAGGAATCGCTTGGGGCCACTCCACTCCGAGCAGAGCCATGGTTTTCTTTTAACAGTTGCATGCTGGGGGGTGGGGACTGCGGAGGGAGGAAGGATGAGACAGGATCCTCCACATCTGGCCTGTGAGTATTTGGGGTCAAAAGCTGGGCCCAGCTTGGGAATGGGGAGAGCCGTTTGTTTATACCCCATGGAGCTGGAGCCTGCCCATGGGCCCAATCCCCCCTCCCCCCATTCACAGGGAAAGCACTGCACCAGACCATACCCATTGTTTATTACTGCACAGGCTGTGCCAATGGAAAGAGACAGAGCAAAGGGAGAGGCAGAGGGGCCCACCCCCCAGGAGGAGGCCCTGGGCCCCCAGAAGACAGTCGAGGCAGCGAAAGGGACAGGCTGTACAGGGCGTGCCGCCAGAGCTCGGTATATACACAGGGAATGGGCAGGGCCCTAGGAACGCGGGGGGGGCCATGCACCCCAGAAACCCAACGGAGCTGTCAGTTTGACACAGAAGGGGCCATATAGGTGCGGAATCGCTCGTGCGCTCGCTCTTGGGTCAGGAGTCGCAGCCTCATGGTGTCCACGGCCTCCTCTAGGCCTGGCTGCTGGCTGATTTCCACCGTGTAGTCATTGGCCTGGAGGGGGAACGGTAGGGTTAGGAGACCGGCTAGGACTGGGATCCAGGAGTGGGGGCGGGGGCCGTTGCTGGGGCACACCACGGGTGAGGGGGCACGTGGGGGCAGGAATGCAGCGGCCCTGGGGCGTTATGCTCAGAGTCAAGGGCAGCAGCCTGCGTGGGAGTTCCAACTGCAGGAGGCCGGCCGCCCGCCCCACAGCAGGGTGGAGGGGCTGAGTGCTGTCCATGGGGAGCAGGGTGCCCCACCCGAGCCCAGACACTCACCAGCTGCAGTGAGGCCAGCATGGAGCGGCACACCTCGAAGGCTGGCTTCCCCGCCACCAGGCTGGCGAAGGAGTGCCACTCGCCCAGCCGCCCGCAGCTCGCCGCCAGCTGGTCCCCGTAGCTGTGGATGTCGAAGGCGGCTCGCTCCTCCTGCGCGGGAGAGGGGGAGTTAGACGCCGCGCCCAGCGCTGAGGGGCCAGGCCCCACTCGCCCACGGTCACTAGCAAATGCTGGCCAACTCCTGGGAGGATGACCCGGGCAGCCCCCTGCCCTAACCCACGTTACAACTGTCCGTCCGTCCAGGGCTGAGGGGCACCAGCAGAGCAGTGGTGGGAGCCAAGGGCGGGATAGCCGGGGGGCTGCAGGCTGGGTTTGAGGGGCACCGGCAGAGCTATAGGGAAAGCCCAGGCTGTGGGTCAGGATTGAGGGGCAGAGGTGTCCTCCGACTGGCAGAGGGGGGTACGGGCCAGGATTAGAGGGGCAGTAACAGTGCTGGGAGCCGCCCAGCCCTGGGTTCTTGCTCTAGGTTATGCCGCCGTTCGTTCCCCAGGCAGCAGCTAATCACAGACGCGCTCAGCCTGTAGTGGGGCAGGGGGTGGCAGCGCCATTAAGTCAACAGGGCGAGAGCTGCCCGCCAGGGAGCGGGGCCCAGGCCTGGGCTTCCCTGCAGGGAGCCGAGTACCAGGCTGAGCTCTCAGCCAGCGCAGAGCTGGGGGGCACAGGGACGTGCTCTCAAGCCTCATTTCCGCAACACCCTGCGTGCCCCACTGCCAGGGCCCAGCCCCCCTCGCTCCCAGCCCTCTACTGCGCGCTCCACCCACCCCTGGGGCTCATCCCCGCAGAGAGCCCGGCCCGTGCTCTGCCGGAACAGCTCCCGCATAGCCGGGGACAGGTTCCCACGCTCCGGCCTCACCTGCTCCTGCAGCTTGGGTTCCATCTTGTCCTCCCAGTCCCGGATGCGCTGGGACAGCACCGTCTCACGGGCATACTGCTGGGAGTTGGCAATGAACAGCTCCTGGGGTGGGGAGATGGGGGATCAGGGGAAAGGAGGAGGGGGACAGATTCCAGCCCCCGCCCCAGCTCTGCCTCACTCCCACCTCCCCGCCGGGCTCAGGGGAACATTGAAACGGAGACGTGCCAGCGTTTCCAGACCCCTGAGGCAGCGCTGACAGGGGCGCTGCCCCCCAGATGCAATGGGAGTGGTGGTGCTCACCCCTCCAGCAGCCAGGCAGCTCCCCCTCTCCGCTGGAGATCTCAGGCCTGACCTCTAACAGCACAGGCTAGAAATGGGGGCTCAGAGAATCCAGTGCTGTCCCTGGCCCAGCTGGGTCGAGGCTTTCCGACCTGCTAACAAGCCCAGCCTGCCCCCCACCATCCCTCTTGTTCCTGGGCTAGGAGGGAATGAACATTTACAGGCATCTCTGGAAAGCCACGGCCCTTCGCTACAGCATCAGGAAGGGCACGGCTGCCCAGGCAGCAAGACGGGCCGATGGGCAGCTGGCACTGCGGAGCCAGGCTCAGATAGAGAGGCCCTGCGCTCTCCCCCCCCGCCCCCCAGAGGATGGGTACGTACCACGTTTCTCCTCACCAGCTCCTCATAGCTCAGGGAGTCCGGGATTGCGCAGGGGCCTGAAAGCGAAGGGGACGCTGTAGCTGAGAGCAGCTCCGAGGCAGCGCAAGCCGTCACGGACGCCCTGCCAACCCACTGACAGGGACGTCACTTCCCCAGCGCCATGGGGCTCGCTGTCCCCGGGAAGCGCATGGAGCTTGCTACCTCAGCAGCTGGGTACATGCAAACGTGTGAGCACGCGCAGGGGTGGAGACACACACCACTCCCCTAACATAGGCAGGTTTTGATGAACCCACAGGCCAGATGGGGCCCGGTGCAGCCAACATCTCGGGCCCTACCAAATTCACGGCCGTGAAAAACACACCACGGTCCATGAAATCAGACCACCTCCATGAAATCTAGCTTTGGAGAGAAGGGGGAGGGGAGGGGCTGGGGGCACCCCCCCCCGGGGGCTCCTACCTTTCACTGGCTGCCGCTGCTGGTCCGCCAGGCTGGGGAGGCAGCGCAGAAGTGAGGGTGGCAATCCCGTGACCCCCTTACAACAGTTTTGCGACACCCCCTCCCCCAAGACCCATTTTTGGGTCAGGACCCCCACGGTTACAACACCCTGAAGTTTCAGATGTAAACATCTGAAAACGTGAAATTGACCAATTTTAAAACCCTCTGGCCATGAAATTGATTAAAATGGACTGTGAATTTGGTAGGACTCTACCCATCTCTAACCTAACTGCAACCCATGGAGACTACAAGTCCCAGCATGCAGTGCTCCATAGTAGATGGAGGACTGCATGCTGGGACACGTAGTCCACAGGTGCCCAGCTATAGTAACGCCCAGTCTGTTACGCATCCTTGCTGTAGCGCTCAGGCTCAGGCACGTTGCCAGGGCCGTTGCCAGCACAGGCCCCTCAGGGGTAAAAGAGGCTGCACCAGTCTGTGACAAGAATGGGGAGCTGAAGACGTCGCACTGTGGGGATCTGCTGGGACTACGTTACCCAGGTCGCCCTCGGCCAGCTGCTCCGGGGCCTCCAGGTGGATGTTCTCCTGCTCCAGGAAGTCATCTGCAGGAGAAAGAACTCTGGGTCACGGGTTCGAGCCCCGCTTAGCTCCCATGTGCTGAGCGCGGAGCCGCCGAGCCAAGGGGAGCAGGGATTGTGGGGCGTCCCTGCAGCCTGTTCTGTCCTTGACCCACCCAAGAGAGGACAAAGCCATCACCCAGCAGCTGCCCAGGGCCAGGAAATCCTGCACTGGCTTCCGAGGGGCACAGAGCCTGCCTGTCTAGCTCAGCTATGGCCCCAGCTCAGCAGGTCAGACAGACACTGTCCGGCAGCTACAACAGCCCCAGCACGAATTCTCACGCCAGTTTCTAGCGGGGTTGGGCCCAGCGTAGCAAATGCCACCGCTCTGATGGGCACTAACTGGCCCAGACCTCCTGGGGCAGGAGTGAGGCACAGTGGCCGGGATCCCGGGGCAGCTGTGATGGTGCACAGACTGCCCCGGCTCTGAGGCTTTCGGGAGTACCTGCCCCCTCGTCGTGATCCAGGTAGTCGTCCATTCGCTCCTCCTCCACAGCATTCAGCTCCTCGGCCTCCTCCCGCAGCTCCTCCTCCTGCAGATGCTTCCCCAGCAGCAACCCCTGGGAGAGGGAACAGGCCTGGCCGTCACCGCAGGTCTCAGTGTGAGAGCCTGCCTGCCACCAGTCGTCCTGGGGATTTACATCGCCATGACACCCATGGCCCCTGAGCAGTGCGTGTCGGGGGGGCTGCCCACGTGGTCCCTGCCCTGTGTGGGGCATGCCAGGGAAAGGTGCCCTTGCCACTGGCCAATCCTTGTGGCTGCCCAAGTGCCACCCAGCCCCATGGCAGCACGGGCGCTCACAGGAACCTGCCCGTTCTGCAGGCAGACCGAGGGCACCTCCACATTCACACCCGTGCCCCAGCGTCGCCGCTGCCTCACCATTCTCCTCTGCAGCTTCCTCTGCACGGCCATCCGCTCCTTCAGCTGCTTCCAGTACAGAACCTCCAGATCTGCCAAGACACAGCGGGAGCGTGGGAATTGCCCCGCCAGGCGGAGACGGACAGAGCCGGGCTGCGTGGCATGGACGCCCGGCACAGCTCCTGCCCGCGGGCTCTAGGCACGGCCCTGACTTGGCTGCAGTCACCGACTCGCTGGGCTCCGCCCTCGCCCCCGAGGGAAGGAAGAGCTCCAGGACAGGCACCTGCAGCCAAAGCACTGGGGCGGGAGCTGCTGCCAACCAACTGGGCCTGCAGCTCCCATCCCCCTGCAGTGAGACAGCTGACTGGGCATCCCGCCCCAACCAGTTTGGCCCAGCGCTCCCTGGGGTGGGGACATGCGTGTCCAGGTGGGGAGAGGGGTCATAGCACATTCTCTCCCCAACCCTCCACCTCACCGCCTGGATCTCTCGCCATGTGGGAGCTGGTATGTGCTAGAAAAGTACGTCGACCGAGCTACATCACGTGGGGGGGTGAAAATCCAGAGTGACGCAGTGAAGCTGACCTAAGTCCCCGTGCAGAAGGGGTCTTCCCTCGCCCTAGCTCCCACCTGTCAAGGAGACGGATTGGCCCTGTCAGTAGGAGAACCCCTCCCGTCGGCGTAGCTGGTGTCTACGCTGCAGTGTGCCGCTGGAGCGTTTCCAGGAGGAACACTCTGGGGCAGGGACAGCGCTGACACACTCTTTGGTTTCGCTCCGCGGGGCTCCGTGAGAAGCAGGCTCCAGAGGTGTTCGGGTGTGGGAGGGGAGGAGCATTTAGCAGCGTGGGCAGCGAAGGGAGGTTGCCTCACGCGCACATCACCAGCCATGTCCCGCTCACCAGCAAACGTGGGCCCTTTTCTCTTGGTCCTTCTGCTGTCGGCTCTGTCATTCTCTGGGAGAGAGACCAGAAACGGGTGACGTTAGACAGCCGGGTTTTGCGGGGGTAGCCCTGTCAGTCGGACACCAACCAACAGATCATTGGGGGCAGGCACGTGGCTGACTCAGAGCTTCGGGCACCAGCCGAGGATTGAGGTGACCCGGGTTAAAGTCCTTGCTCGTCCAGTGTCTCCTGGGGCGAGTCACGTTGTCTCTGGGTCTCAGTCCCCAGGTGTCCAGCAGGGAGGATACCCTGCCAGGCCTCTCGGGGGGTGGGGAGGAGCGATATATTACAGGTGGCAAGGCTCCGATACTACAGCAAGGGGGCCCGGATAAGATGGACAAACACACAGACGCCTCTGAGCGCGCCCTGTGACCATGCAAAGCTACTTTACCAGCCCTGGTACCACACAACGGGTACAGGGTTACCAGAACCTGCTCTGGAGAGGCAGGGCAGCCTGAGGAGGCCTGCGCCACTGAGGAAGCAGCGGCAAGAGGACCTGATAGAGGGATGCAAACAGGTGGGTTAGGGACGGTCACAGACACAGCTCTCTGCTCTCTCATGATACCCAAGCAAAGGGCAGGCACTGATGAGAGGACACGCCACGTGCCGCGCTCAGTCCTCTCATAGCAGTGACCTTCCTGAGCTCAGAAAGGACCAGACGTGTGTCTCTAGGTGAGAACACCCACAATTCTATTAGGCAGGGAACAAGGTATAAGGAATAGAAACCAGAGTAATTGAGAGGGGTTGGGAAGAACCGTCCCCTAGGGGGAGGGCCCACGAGCTCTGCGCCCCAGCAGCGGAACAGGGCTCCAGAGAGGGGGTTTCCATTTTTAGGAAGCTTGTGGGCCCTCCGAGAAAACCTTGACAATGTGACCCACGCGTAACTGATGCAGCTATATCTGCCTGAGTCTGCAGACAGCCCGAACCGATAGCTGTGCACCATTCCTTCCAGTTAGACCGGCTCCGAATCGTGACAACATCACTTTAAATGTCAGCCCCATTAACTGTTTCACTGCCAATCATTTTGGCAAGAACGCCCAACTAGTATGACCTATCCCATGATTTCAAACCCCCTCCCCAGGCTCGCAAGCCCCCACCTTCTCCCCTGACAGTCTCCACAGTGCAGTTCTACACTGGGCCATGCAACAGTCTCTGGTGTGCATGGACCTGAGGTGGGGGGGAAGACGGCCTGAACTAAATGGAATTGGGTATCACAATAAGCTGATAGGGCCACTCTGCCGTTCAACGTCCATTGCCCAGCTGGGGATTTCCCCCTCTGCTGCGCCGGACACAGCAGAGTCCAGGGCACAGGGCAGAATTTAGGACCAGCTTGCTGCGGAACACACGGAGCCCGGCTGTGGGCAGCATATTCTGTTCTGGGGTTTCCTGTCCCTTCCTGATGCAGGTCACTGGGCTGGATGGAGCCTGGGGCCAGTCCTGTGATCCACACCAAATGGCAGGAAGGAGAGAGGCTGAGGACAAGGGCCGCCGAACAGGGCGGGCTGTGGTCCCACGGCAGGACAAGGGGAGTCCCCAGGACAGAGTCCAGACACCAGCCGCCACGGGGCTAGGATGGCTGAGGCTGGGGGCGTCGAGAGGCCACGTCCCTTGGCGGAGAAGGGCCCTGCCAGGGAGCAGGCTGCAGGGTAGGGGAGCAGGGCTGGAGCGAAGATACTCACGGGTTGCAGAGAACCACTTCATGAAGTCCTGCAGCTTCCTGGGTGCCCTCCTCTTCCGCTTGCTGCCGGGCACGTCGTCCAGGTCACGCGGCACCGTGAAGGGTCTGTCTGGAGCCGGGTGCAGAGAAGGGAGTGAGCTGCAGTCACAGTGCGTGGGGAAAGGAAGGAAGCGGCAGGGGGGGAGGGGGGCTCTGCCAGTCTCTGCACCAGCAGCCACCAGCACTGGGCGCAGGTTCCAGGGAGACCCCTGGGCGGCTGGGTGGGCGTTAGCAGCCACTGACGCCCAGCCGTACAGTCCCAGGCCTCGGGACTCAGGACAAGGCCCGTGAACGTAGTCCCCGCCGGATCTGCCTTCTGCTCCAGAGGCTGCTCCGGACTCTTTGTGGCTCTGCTGTGCTGGAAGACGCACAGCGGGGGCCTGACACCACCCTCTGCCCAGCACAGCGCAATCCTGCAAGCGCCTTGGGAGGCGGGTTTGGGGCTGGCCAGGAAGGAGGAAGGTCCCTTTGGCTTTACAGCGTCAGGGTGTCAAAGTGCAGCCCACGATATTCGACAGCCTGGGCTGCAGGGGCCCTTCCCAGAGAGGCCACCAGGCCCGGCAGGCAACGCAGGCTGGGTGCTCCGGTCCAGGCAGGCAGGAACACATACGCCCTCCGGGTCGCACGGCTCAACTCAGGCTGGGGGCAGCCACATTCACTCCGCTAGCCACCCCCACCTAGGGGGAATGGTAGTTTGCTCCATGGACCGCAGGAGGCGCTAAGATGGGGGCGTCCCTGCTCACCGCACACACGCCCTTCCAGTGGTTCCTGGAGCTAAACACCCAGGCTAGGATATCATCCCAGGCCCTGCTATGGTCAAGCAGCTGCCAAACCCTGGAGAGCAGCCAGGCCGAGTCACCGGTCCGCTGGCCCCTCATTACCTTTCTTAAAGGGCTTGTCCTCAGAGTCGTCAAAGGGGTCGAGGCTTCGCCACGGATCCAGCATCTCCTGGCACAGAACGGGAGTGAACGGTGAACAAGACAGCTTGATGGCCAGGCTTCCCACTCGATCCCCCACGGCAGTCCCTCTCCCTGAGCAGGCAGGGAGCACCCGTGTACCCAACGCATGGGCACTCCAGGACCCACAGCGATTAGCTCTAGGGCCTGAGCCCATTGGCAGCTGCTCCGTGGCATACACAATGCAGTGGGGGAGCTCCCAGATCACCAGCCTCCAGCTGAGTTACTAGCTGGGAACTGCTCTCATTCCCAAAGGGACTCTGCTGCCCCTCTGGATGCGTCCCTACAGACCTCTCTCACCTTTATGTGGGCGCTGAGCTCCACGGCTGGGGCCCTTTCCCGCAGCATGTACCCCTTGCCCTCGGGCGCACTCTAGCGGGCAGAGAACAAGGCAGTTAGTTTCCTGAAGCTTCGTACAGACGTGAGAGTGATCAGCTGGGCTTGTGGGGACTGGCTGGACAGGAGTGAGTGCGGCAGCCCCACCTCCCCATGCCGCCCCCACGACGACGGCCCTACTCCTACCTTCTGCAGCTGAACGTGCCGGACGGCAGCAGGACTGGTCTCCACGCCCCCTTCTGGGGCATCAGGCAAGAAATCACCTCCTCCTCCTGCATCGTCATCGTCGTCACCAGCACACTCTGGTGCCACAGCACCTACCAGAGAGGGGCACCGTCACTCCCTGACGAGATGGGTCCCTTTCCACCCATGGGGCCACAACCAGCATAGGAAGCCATCCATCCTCTGCCCTCCCTGCTCCCGAGAGGGAACCTCTTCTTCAATTCTGAAAAAACAGCCCCCCTTTGAAGGCTGCAGCTCTTGAAAGAACAAGACATGGTTTCTTTCATAACACGGGCCCCGACACCCCCCACGGCACAGGGCTGCCAGCGCCAGGGAGAACTCGGGCATCCCCATTAACCCCTGTGGTTGGGAACCAGCCTGCCAGGGCCCAAGCTATGGGGGTGCCACCCTACCCAAAGCCCGCCGGCACCCCGGACCTCACATAGCAAACCGGACGCATCTCTCACCTTCATTTTCAGAGAAGTTCAAGACTGGGACAGGCGTCCCACAGGCACTGACCTCCATGGGCGCGTTTCCGGATCCCAGGGCGGCAGTCTGCCCTCCTGGCAGGGATGAGGCAGCATCGGGGGAGAGGAGGAGACTTGTTAATGATGTCCCCCAAGCATTACCCCACTGGGGTCTCAGCCCTTGGCTCCCCAAGGACCCCCCTTGAATAGCTGCGGGTTTGGCGACCAAGGCTCACTCCAGCCAGCCATAAACGAGGCCGGCTTGTATAGCGGCTTCCCCCATACCCCTCAGGTTGGCCCCTCCGATGGAGCCGAGTAGCAGAACCCAGGAGCAGAACCCAGGAGCCCCCAGGAAGGCATCACTGCCTATGGGGCACACTGCCTCAGCCAATCCCCTCGTCTCTCCCCCGCCCAGGCCGTGCTGCAGAAAGCCTCTGTCACTGTCCCCGCAGCATCCTCGCTGAAGGCAGGCCCAGCCACCGGAGAGTGCTCCGGGCCCTGCTCGGGAGTCATGCAGCAGCTAAGCGACCCACCTGGCCCGTCCCAGGGAACGGAAGGGGACAAGGATGCTGAAGGGGCAGGAATGAAGAGCCTCTCCACAGATGTACAGGGGAGCAGTGAACAGGACGGGGACTCTGCTATGGGAGGGTAAGGGGAGATCCCCAGCCCCATCCTGCACCTGTAGCGCTGCCGGGGTCCCCGGCCTGGTGTCTGGCTTGGAAGCACTGCATGGGTGAGAGGCCCGCCAGCTCCAGCATGAGGGCGCCGTTGGCGTGAGGGGTGCACGTGTTCATGCGGAAATCCTTCCGGCTGGCCAGGATCTCCCCCTTCCGGCTGAGAGGAGAAAGAGCGGCGTTAGAACGGCTCCGGCCCAGCACCATGGCTGGTTCCCAGGGTGCAGCCAGAGCGTGGGTTCGTAAAAGGTCGCATGGAGCCCCAGGAGGAAGGGAAAGAGACCCAGACCTGGGAGAGACCCGCTGGGTCCCATTGAGCCCAGTCACATCCCCAAGGCAGCATAGAATGGGACTTCTGTTGGCTCAGATCCTAGTGAAGGGGGCTACATAAGGGAGACCAAGATCTCCTTGTCCCCAGGCTGGCCACGCCCTTCTAAGCAGCACAGGCTGGTGTCCCATCCCCCTGTTGTTTAGCCAGACAGGACCGGTTTAGCTCCGCTCTTCTCTTCCTAAATCTCTCTCTTTGCACCCCAAACGCTTTGTTGCTCTCTGAGCTGCCCCCACCCCTGCACAGACCCCTCTTTCCAAACAACGGGGCCAGACAGAAGTGCAGAATCCCAGCTAGGAGCCCCCCGGAGCCAGGCAGAGCGGGACTATCCCCTCCCTGCTCCAGGACACAAGGCCTCTATCAGCCCAGGCTCACGTGGCAGTCTCATGTCGGACTGGCGTCTCACTCTCCTGCCTCTGTTCCCGACGGTCCCTGGCTGCTCCCCATGCTTGTCCTTCCATGATTGTTCTTCCCCCCAGTTGTGTTTCCCATGAGGAATCTCATGCGATGTCCTGCCCACATCTCTGAACTGGCTGGAGCCCTCTGGATTATTTCCCTCCCTCTGCTGTTCTCCCTCCTCTAGCTCGTTAATGAAGATGTTGAGTAGGGCCAGACCCTAACACCAATGGTGAGAAAATCCAAGAAAGACAGAAAAGCAGATGGCAGGAGAGGAGTGACTGAAAGGCGTTACAGGGGAAGCCATTACCTGAACAGGGGGTTGTCTTTCTTTTCTGCCTCTTCTGGGGGTACCAGGGCCATCGGAGTCAAGGGGACAATGTTCACAGTCTGCAAAGATAGGACAGCATGATCCCAGCTGCCCATCGCGGGAACAAAGGAGTCCGGCTGCAATCCACAGACAGGGCCCTTGCAGCCGGGAAGACGAGTTCACACATACGGAGAGCTTTTTCATCTGCTTCTCAGGGCTATCAGGGCCGGCTGGGCGCTGGGCAACGGTGTCCTGCCAGGGTCCAAACATCAGCCCGCACCAGCCAGATGGCAGCCATTGATACCCACGGTGTCACCACTTGCTGCTGAGGAGGGTTCTGGCTACAGGAATGGCTGGAAATACCCCCTCACTGGCAGAGGTCTCCCCTTGCGGCACTGCTCAGTTAGAGGAGGTGCTGGGGTGGGCAAGCTGGCGCACAGGACACGGCAGACTCTAGTCTCGGAAACCCCCTGATCAAGACACAGAAGGGACAGGAGAGGGGCAGGGAGGGCATGCAGGACGGGGACCGCGTCACTTACATTGGGCTGGTGATCCTTCTTCATGTCCACGCTCACCACGTTGGTGTCCTTGATGTCATCCAAGGAGAGGAACTGCAGGGAGAGAGCAGTAACACGGAGCACTTCACACAGAGAGCTGTCTCTCTTTGACATGCCGTAGAGACACACTCTGCTGATCCTCACAGCGCCCCCGTAGGCAGGTCGGGATCTCCGGGCCACGAGGGAGGGAAGTGTCGTGCCCCAGGTCACAGAGTGACTTCTGACTCCTTTCCCTGGGCTCAGTTCACCCCAACATGCTGCCCCCGATCCAAACAAGAACAGTTCTGCAGATCTGCATCTGAACCCGGGACCAAGGAGAGGAGGCAGAGAGCCAGTGGGAACTCTCCAAGCGGTGCATAGGGGCCATGGACTCCCAGATACTTGGTGGCAAACTCCTTCCAAAGCAAGCTGACCTCTTCACAAAAATGCCTTAGAACATGGTGAACAGTGAGTTTGGGGATAGCAGCAGAATTCACCGATACACTGTTATCTGTATAGAGGCAGTGTGACACACACACAGTACACTGAGCCTGGGAGCCTCAACACGTCCTGAGAAACGTCCCTAACCCCTAGGAGCCTTGGAGCTGGGAACCTTTCATCTCCACAGATACCACAGGACAGATACGAGGGCGACACGCCAGGCTCCCACAAGCAGCACTGCTGGTTAGCCATTACAGCTATATTGTGCACCTGTTAAAGGCTCTCCCAGCCCTCGGTGTGGCCCAGCAAGCATTCACACCCGCTTCGGCTGACAGCCCTCTGTCCCAGGAGATGGAGAGAGCCATGGAGATCAAGCGTTTAGTCTCTGGGGTGGAGCTGGAGGGCTGCAGAGGCTGAGGGCTCTGTCCCATGAGGTGAAGGGGTGGAATGCTGTATGGCTTCACTTATGGTGGTGTGTAGAGCACAGATACTGCACGGCCAGCTAGCAGCGTAGACACGTCTTAGGCAAGTAGAGTGCAGTCCCCCACAGGCCTGACCCCTAGGGTATACACACGCCCAAGCAGGGCGTCCCACGTCTACACTGCTCCTTTTAGCAGTGCAGTGTCCCGCTGCCTCCCCACCGCAGGAGCCTTTCACTCCGGTGTGTAGCTGTACTCTACTCACCACCCTAAGTGCAGACATAGCTGTAGAGACCAAACCCTCGGGCCCAGGGTGTTTGGGGGCAGGGGTGAGCCTAAATACCCCCTAGCCAGAGACAAGCGGTTTGGGAGTGGCCTGCTGGCAAGTGATCATAGCAACTAACCAGGCAGGGCACAGTTAGACTTGGCACCTGAGGCGGCAGCCTAAGGTCACCCACCACCATTTAACCTACCAGTAGGGTGACCAGATGTCCCGATTTTATAGGGACAGTCCCAATTTTGGGGTCTTTTTCTTATATAGGCTCCTCTTGCCACCCACCCCCTGTCCCTGTTCACACTTACTGTCTGGTCACCCTATCTACCAGCCAAGTACCTAGCACACGCCAGGCAGAGGACAGCTGGAATTCTGCCTGCGCTCCCCCTGCTGGCACACAGAGGGACTGCACACAGTAAGGACGCACACCACACCTGCTGTCTTACCTCTTCCTCCTCCGTCCTGGGCCCAGCGCTCACGTCAGCGTCGGTGCCGTCCTCCCCCACGGACGTAGGCTGTCTGTCCCGCCTGGGTCAGGGAGCGAAAAAACACAAGAGGGCGCTGGAGTTTTCTAAAAGCATTATTGTCAGCTGGGAAGTTCCCAGGGGCAGAGCCCAGGATGTCCAAGTGATTGGTAGGGTGTGCCCAGGGGCAACAGTTACTCTGACAAAAAACACAGGGATGTAACATGTCTCCTCCAGCCCAGGAGTGGGCAGCAGATAAAGCTACCGGGGCCTCTTTTGTCCTTGTGAAGTGCTATCGAAGGGCCCAGCGGGAAAGAGCCCAGGAGGGAGACAGCCACATCAGTAAGTTATTCTTCTAACATGCACTTGATTCCTATATGCAGGCCTGGCTCAGGGCTGGAGCCCACCACTCCTGCGCGGGAGTGCAAGTGGCTCAGAGGAAATGGGATTTGGCTGCAGTAGGGACGGGGGGCTTAGGCCTGGCCAGCTAATCCCTTGTTTGCTGAGTCGATCCGTTTCCGTCAGGGAATGGGGAAGGGAAAGTGGAGGGCACGTTTCACTTCGAGGCAGCCAGCACACAGCTTGGAGAGAATGGTTTAACACACTCCATTTCTAGCAGCCCCAGCTCCCTGCAACACCAGCAGCACCCTTCCCTGTTGGTTCTGTCCCTTCCCGCATCAGCAAGGCCCTGGCAGGTGCCTCTGCTGAGCCAGGCCCCTAGCTGAGAGAAGCAGAGGAGCCCAAAGTGAACTGCATTTCGGAGGTCGGTTTGCATGGCTGGAGCCAAGTGCCTGTTCAAAGTCAGAGCCATTAGCAAAGCTTCACCCGTCCGGGGAATTTCTGTTTCAGAACGGCTGAGGCTGTCCACCCTAAACAGATCTCGCCTCTCTTAACCGAAGACCTGTACTGAGCATGGGCCAGTTCCAATGGAGATACATGGGGATGGAAAAGTTACTGAAGAGGCAATATGCTACATTTGAAAACTGCTACTAAATGGGATCACCCTGCTAGTGAGGTGCCGAAAACCCCCCACGTCCCAGGCCTATTCAGCCATCCTGCCTAGATCCTCTTTCTATTTAATACCTCCACTCACTGGGCTGCATTGTGTGTTTTGTTACGTAATTAAGTTGTGCACTGAGACCGCTTGTAAAGCCTTTTGGGATAAAATGATCACACCAGCTAAGGCCTCAGTCCTACAGCTGGATCCCACCAGAGACCCCTCGTGCCTGTACAGACACCCACTGACTTCAACGTTATCCCGGGAGGATCCTTTGGCAGGACTGGAGCCAACCATTAAAACCAGCAAAAAATAACCACAGAGATGGTCCTGGATGACAACAGTTTAAAACCAGATAAAGAGCGAGCGTGCCTTATGATCTGAGCCGGAAGTCAGGACTCGTGGGTCTATTCCCCGCTCCGCGGGGGACTTCCTCTGTAGACTTGGGCAAGTCACTTTGCTTCCCACCTGCAAAAGGGGGATAATTTACCTATATCTAAGGGAAGGGGTGTCTGAAGGATTAGTTAGTGTTTGCAAAGTGCTACAAGACCCTTGCTTGGAAGAAACTAGGGAGGGGCAAAGAAGCGCAATAGTGATAAAAAGGACAGGAGCTGCAGGTCAGAAAGATATGCATTAGCCTGCCGAGCTGGGCTGGGGGAAATCATGGTGGGAGCCCCCAGCACTAAGCCCAGACACACTTCGCAAGACGCAACCTCCCGGAGAAGGAAAATCTTTACTTACTTTTTGTTGGAAATGAAGTCGAGGGCCTGGTAAACAAGAGAGTAGAGATATTCCACCTGCCAAAATAAGGCAAGAGGGTTAGAGGCTGGGATGTAAGGATCTCAGGGAGGCTGCCTCTGTTAGGGGCTAGGGTGGACAGGGGTCCTTCAAGAGGCCCCAATGTTTGTTTTTGATAACTTCAATGTTCTCACCAGGTCTTGGCACTTTCAGCCTTAACTCCAGCTTAGGGGGAGCGTTTTGCCTGAGGAACAAAGTACTATGTGGCGAGACTTGTAACTTCTGCAGGCTGCACGTCCATATACAAACAGAGACGGGGGTAGCCACAGTGGGGGCTGGGTGATGTCTATTGATTCTGGGCTACATTTAATACATCAGCACAGGTGGCCTAACACTTTCAGAGTCAAGCAAACTCCCCAGAGCACCCACTGTACAAGCCTCCAGCTGGCAAACTCCACAGAAGCTCTCCCCCCGGCCTTGCCGGGGCAGCAGGAGTGAGTCACGGCAGTTCTCCTTGGCTTCCCCACCTTCTTGCTGTAGATGCAGGCAGAACCCTGGATCAGCAGAGCTGCCTCTATGAAGTTCATGGTGGTTCTGCCGCCATCGAAGGAAATGCAGATCTGGTCCAGCTACAGAACACACACATGGGAAGACATAAGCTGATTTTACAGACTGGGTTTGAGAGACAACACAGCAGGAAGAGAGACTTTGGAGGGGACAAAGCCTTGGCCCCACAGCAAACCTGCAGTGGCACCTGGGGGACAAGATGAGAGGGGTGAATGGAGAACGCATTCTCTTGTAATCTTTGAGGCTAGAGCTCTTCCATAGGTGGCAACGGTTCTCCAAGGAACAGGTCTGTGCTGTGCAGAGCATCATTACTAAGCTCCTGTGGATCCAGGAACACTTCACAGGGAAGGCAGGGAGCAAAAGTAACTCAGGTGTGAGGTCCGGAACTTGATATTTAGAGTTTAAGACCAGCAACAATGTGGCTGGGCTGGCCTAGGGACAGGAACATTAGGGATCGAAACGAGCACCACATGCTAGGAATTCCAGCTGCATGGTCACTGGCCACACTGTGGCACTTGGATATCGACATTCCTCCCCGCCACCCTGTTCTTCGTGGATGGAAAGAATGCTTTACCTCCTCCAGATACTCCCCCAGCTGGGCTGCCACATCCACCTCCCAGTTCTTTGTGAGGTCCCGGATGGGCTGCAGAAGGTGCAGGAAGCGTGACTCCACATCCTCCATCATAACAGATCCCTAGAAGTGCAAGAAGTTACATTTCATCCAGGAGCCAGGCAGACAAGCCCACAGTCAGGAGGGGACAAAACGAGGACACAGGTCTGTCAGTTTGCTGACAACGCTGTCATTTGTGGCCTGTACTCATTGAATGGGATGCAGTCAGCTCAAAGGTGGCTCCAATTTGGTTTTTATAAAAAGTCAGCTTTTGTAAAACCTGAGGCCAATATAAATGTTTTAATTCAAACAAAAAACAAGGCTTTGTTTTGACATGAACATTCTCCTGTGTTGTCACAACACAGGGTAACAGTAAGCTAGTGTCGGAGAACCTACAAATAAAACATATTTATCTGATTTTAGACCTACATAAATGTCTGTAAATAAACAAACCTGATGATGAAACTGACTAGAAATGCCAGTGAAACTGACCAAGCCAAGCTAAGAGAAATAAAGTGAAGCATAAATTACTGATTGTATTATTTATACATTAGCAGCACCTGGTCGGAATTATGGCCTTGTTGGACTGGTTAATCTACAAACCTGAGCTCCAATTCTGCAAACAGTTAAGCACACATGTGACCCGACTGGTGACGTTATTGACATAAGCTGGGACCGTATAGATCATTGTTGCAACCAAGGTCCTGTAGTGGCACCAAATCTTGTATAAAGGGGGTCAAATGGGGTGTCTAAGACACGGTTATGGTTTGCTGGTTATTATTATGCTATCTGTATGTGTGTGTCATTTTGTAGTTGAAGTTATGAGTATTGGCTCTATACTGTCTGTATTTCAAACTTATGCTACGCTTCTGGGTTTGAAATACAGACAGTATACACCCAATATTCATAACTTCAACTACAAAATGATACACATAATAGCATAATAATAACCAGCAAACCGTAACCGTGTCTTAGACACCCCATTTGGGGCGACTATAGGACCTTGGTTGCAACATTGATGGATACGGTCCCAGCTTATGTCAATAACGTCACATCTGACTCCTGGGTCTTAGGACCCAGTCTGGTACAAAAAGTAATTTTCCCTCTGTTGATACTCACACCTTCTTGTCAACTGTTGGGAATGGGCCACATCCACCCTGATTGAATTGTCTCGTTAGCACTGACCCCCGACTTGGTAAGGCAACTCCCATCTTTTCATGTGCTGTATATTTATACCTGCCTACTGTATGTTCCACTCCATGCATCTGATGAAGTGGGTTTTAGCCCACGAAAGCTTATGCCCAAATAAATTTGTTAGTCTCTAAGGTGCAGGCTCACTCCTGGCCAGACTACTCTGAACTTTGGCAGCTCTTTCTCCCTACAGCATAAGAAGTGTAAAGTGATGCCCTTCATTGCATACCTGAGCATTCTTCTCAAACCAGCCCATCCCGAGTGCCTCTCCTGCTCTCCATCCTGCCCTCCCAGGCTGTGGATAGTGCCTCACCCCTCCCCCCTCCTTTTTTTAGCCAGTGTCAGAGAGTGGGCCTTGGTGCCTCATATGGGACCATGCTGACTGCAGTATCTGGCTGTCAGAGAGGGATGGAGGGGTCAGATCCAGGAGCGAAGAGAGGGGATGGGGGTGAGGGGGCAGGGAACGTGACAAGTTGGAGCGATAAGGGCTCAGGGAAGGGTCAGACCCTAGGGCAGTGGTTCTCAACCAGGGATATGTGTACCTCTGGGGGTTCGCAGAGGTCTTCCAGGGAGTACATCAACTCATCTAGATATTTGCCTAGTTTTACAACAGGCTACATAAAAAGCACTAGCGAAGTCAGTACCAACAAAAATTTCACAGAGACAATGACTTGTTTATACTGCTCTATATACTCTACATTGAAATGTAAGTACAATATACATATATTTCAAGTGATTTTTTTATAATTATATGGTAAAAATGAGAAAGTCAGCAATTTTTCAGTAATAGTGTGCTGGGACACTTTTGTATTTTTAATCTAATTTTGTAAGTTTTTAAGCGAGGTAAAAGTTGGGGTATGCAAGGCAGATCAGACTCCTGAAAGGGGTACAGCAGTCTGGAAAGATTGAGAACCACTGCCCTAGGACACAGGGGATGTCCGATCATGAAACGCAGGCGCAAAAAGGGAGAAGGATAAAGGAACCAGGGTCTCCCCAGGGACACGAGACTCAGGATGGTTTGTGTATCTTGGGGAAGACCCTGATACCAGATTGGGGTGTTCCTCACAGCACCGCCCTCCACTCTGGACCCCTGTCCCCCCAAGCTCTGGCCCCTCATCCCCACAGTACCCACCACAGCTCTGCCCCCCGTCCCCACAGCACCACCCCCCATCCCCATAGCGCCCGCCCCAGTTCTGCCCCCCATCCCCACAGCGCCCCACAGCTCTGCCCCCCATTCCCACAGCGCCCCACAGCTCTGCCCCCCTGTCCCCACAGCACCCCACAGCTCTGCCCCCCATTCCCACAGCACCCCCCCAGCTCTGTCCCCTGTCCCCACAGCACCCCCCCAGCTCTGCCCGACATCCCCCCAGTGCCCCCCCAGCTCTGTCCCCATCCCCACAGCACCCATCTCAGCTCTGCCCCTCCATCTCCACAGCACCCCCAGCACCGCACCCCATTCCCACATTACCCCCCCAGCTCTGCCCGCCATCCCCCCAGCACCCCCCCAGCACTGCCCCATCCCCACCACAGCTCTGCCCCTCCATCTCCACAGCACCCCCAGCACCACACCCCATTCCCACATTACCCCCCAGCTCCGCCCGCCATCCCCCCATCGCCCCCCAGCTCTGCCTCCCATCCCCCCAGTGCCCCCCCAGCACCACCCCCCATCCCCACAGCGCCCGCCCCAGTTCTGCCCCCCATCCCCACAGCGCCCCACAGCTCTGCCCCCCATTCCCACAGCACCCCCCCAGCTCCGCCCCCTGTCCCCACAGCACCCCCCCAGCTCTGCCCGACATCCCCCCAGTGCCCCCCCAGCTCTGTCCCCATCCCCACAGCACCCATCTCAGCTCTGCCCCTCCATCTCCACCGCACCCCATTCCCACATTACCCCCCAGCTCTGCAAGCCATCCCCCCATCCCTCCATCGCCCCCCCAGCTCTGCCTCCCATCCCCCCAGTGCCCCCCAGCTCTGCCCCTCCATCTCCACAGCACCCCCAGCACCGCACCCCATTCCCACATTACCCCCCAGCTCTGCCCCCATCCCCCCATCCCCCCAGTGCCCCCCCAGCTCTGCCCCCATCCCCCCATCCCCCCAGTGCCCCCCCAGCTCTGCCCCCGTCCCCCCAGTGCCCCCCCAGCTCTGCCCCCATCCCCCCATCCCCCCAGTGCCCCCCCAGCTCTGCCCCCATCCCCCCAGTGCCCCCCCAGCTCTGCCCCCATCCCCCCATCCCCCCAGTGCCCCCCCAGCTCTGGCCCCGTCCCCCCAGCGCCCCCCCAGCTCTGCCCCCGTCCCCCCAGCGCCCCCCCAGCTCTGCCCCCGTCCCCCCAGCTCTGCCCCCGTCCCCCCAGCGCCCCCCCAGCTCTGCCCCCGCCCCCCCAGCACCTAGGGTTGCCAACCCTCCAGGATTGGCCTGGAGTCTCCAGGAATTAAAGATGTCACGTGACGGAACCTCCCGGAATCCGTCCCACCCAAACTGGCCCCTAACAGAACGCCCCGCCCCGCCCCGCCCCGCCCCGAGTAGGTTCCCGGACCCCGGGGTGGGGCGAATCCAGACAATACGGTACCGGAGGGGCTGATTCATTACGGTGTCCGGACCGTACCACCGGGCTAGGCGGGGGGGGGGAGTTGTCGCGCCGGGGGGGACCAGGACCGTACCACACTCACCCCGCGGCACAGGGGGAATAGCACCGCTCCGCCTCAGCCCCCGAGACCGGCCACCATTTTGTTTTTCCCGCTCAAGAGCGGTGACGTCGGCCCGCGCGTGAGAGGGGCGCGGTGACGTCGCGGAGGGGGGGGGGGCGAGTCTCCCCCGTGGCCCCGCCCCTCGCGCTGGGCGGGTACTTGGGAGCGCGCGGGCCGGGGCCGCGGCCGGGGACGTGTCGTGCGCTCGGAGGTCGGGTCCCGTTGCCGCCGCTCGCGCCATGGGGGAGCCGCCGCGCCTGGCCCGGCAGCTGCTCCTGGGCGGCCTGGCCGCTGTCTACGTCGCCGCCTTCGCCTCGCTCTATCTGCAGATCCCGGGTACGGGGCGGGGGGGCTCTGCCCCGGGTGTGAGGGCGGGGCTGCCGGGGCCGGTCTGTCCCGGGGGGGGGGGTATGGGTCCCTGGGGGTGTGGGATGTCCCCCCCCGCAGGAGGTGGGGGGCTGGGCAGTGCCTGTGGGGCTGTGGTATGGGGGGGGGGGGGGGGTATGGGTCCCTGGGGGTGTGGGATGTCCCCCCCCGCAGGAGGTGGGGGGCTGGGCAGTGCCTGTGGGGCTGTGGTATGGGGGGGGGGGGTATGGGTCCCTGGGGGTGCGGGATGTCCCCCCCCCCCGCAGGAGGTGGGGGGCTGGGCAGTGCCTGTGGGGCTGTGGTACTGGGGGGGGGGTATGGGTCCCTGGGGGTGTGGGATGTCCCCCCCCCCCCGCAGGAGGTGGGGGGCTGGGCAGTGCCTGTGGGGCTGTGGTATGGGGGGGGGGGTATGGGTCCCTGGGGGTGTGGGATGTCCCCCCCCTGCAGGAGGTGGGGGGCTGGGCAGTGCCTGTGGGGCTGTGGTATGGGGGGGGGGGTATGGGTCCCTGGGGGTGTGGGATGTCCCCCCCCCGCAGGAGGTGGGGGGCTGGCAGTGCCTGTGGGGCTGTGGTATGGGTGGGGGGGGTATGGGTCCCTGGGGGTGCGGGATGTCCCCCCCCCCCCGCAGGAGGTGGGGGGCTGGGCAGTGCCTGTGGGGCTGTGGTACTGGGGGGGGGTATGGGTCCCTGGGGGTGTGGGATGTCCCCCCCCCCCCCCCGCAGGAGGTGGGGGGCTGGGCAGTGCCTGTGGGGCTGTGGTACTGGGGGGGGGTATGGGTCCCTGGGGGTGTGGGATGTCCCCCCCCCGCAGGAGGTGGGGGGGCTGGGCAGTGCCTGTGGGGCTGTGGTATGGGTGGGGGGGGTATGGGTCCCTGGGGGTGCGGGATGTCCCCCCCCCCCGCAGGAGGTGGGGGGCTGGGCAGTGCCTGTGGGGCTGTGGTATGGGTGGGGGGGGTATGGGTCCCTGGGGGTGCGGGATGTCCCCCCCCCCCCGCAGGAGGTGGGGGGCTGGGCAGTGCCTGTGGGGCTGTGGTACTGGGGGGGGGTATGGGTCCCTGGGGGTGCGGGATGTCCCCCCCCCCCGCAGGAGGTGGGGGGCTGGGCAGTGCCTGTGGGGCTGTGGTACTGGGGGGGGGTATGGGTCCCTGGGGGTGTGGGATGTCCCCCCCCCCCCCCGCAGGAGGTGGGGGGCTGGGCAGTGCCTGTGGGGCTGTGGTACTGGGGGGGGGTATGGGTCCCTGGGGGTGTGGGATGTCCCCCCCCCCCCCCGCAGGAGGTGGGGGGCTGGGCAGTGCCTGTGGGGCTGTGGTACTGGGGGGGGGTATGGGTCCCTGGGGGTGTGGGATGTCCCCCCCCCCCCCGCAGGAGGTGGGGGGCTGGGCAGTGCCTGTGGGGCTGTGGTATGGGGGGGGGGGGGGTATGGGTCCCTGGGGGTGTGGGATGTCCCCCCCCGCAGGAGGTGGGGGGCTGGGCAGTGCCTGTGGGGCTGTGGTATGGGTGGGGGGGGTATGGGTCCCTGGGGGTGCGGGATGTCCCCCCCCCCCCCCGCAGGAGGTGGGGGGCTGGGCAGTGCCTGTGGGGCTGTGGTACTGGGGGGGGGTATGGGTCCCTGGGGGTGTGGGATGTCCCCCCCCCCCCGCAGGAGGTGGGGGGCTGGGCAGTGCCTGTGGGGCTGTGGTACTGGGGGGGGGTATGGGTCCCTGGGGGTGTGGGATGTCCCCCCCCGCAGGAGGTGGGGGGCTGGGCAGTGCCTGTGGGGCTGTGGTATGGGTGGGGGGGGGTATGGGTCCCTGGGGTGTAGGATGTCCCCCCCCCCCCCCCCCGCAGGAGGTGGGGGGCTGGGCAGTGCCTGTGGGGCTGTGGTATGGGGGGGGGGGGTATGGGTCCCTGGGGGTGTGGGATGTCCCCCCCTGCAGGAGGTGGGGGGCTGGGCAGTGCCTGTGGGGCTGTGGTATGGGGGGGGGGGTATGGGTCCCTGGGGGTGTGGGATGTCCCCCCCCGCAGGAGGTGGGGGGCTGGGCAGTGCCTGTGGGGCTGTGGTATGGGTGGGGGGGGTATGGGTCCCTGGGGGTGCGGGATGTCCCCCCCCCCCCGCAGGAGGTGGGGGGCTGGGCAGTGCCTGTGGGGCTGTGGTACTGGGGGGGGGTATGGGTCCCTGGGGGTGTGGGATGTCCCCCCCCCCCCCCGCAGGAGGTGGGGGGCTGGGCAGTGCCTGTGGGGCTGTGGTACTGGGGGGGGGTATGGGTCCCTGGGGGTGTGGGATGTCCCCCCCCCGCAGGAGGTGGGGGGCTGGGCAGTGCCTGTGGGGCTGTGGTATGGGTGGGGGGGGTATGGGTCCCTGGGGGTGCGGGATGTCCCCCCCCCCCGCAGGAGGTGGGGGGCTGGGCAGTGCCTGTGGGGCTTGTGGTATGGGTGGGGGGGGTATGGGTCCCTGGGGGTGCGGGATGTCCCCCCCCCCCCCCCGCAGGAGGTGGGGGGCTGGGCAGTGCCTGTGGGGCCTGTGGGGTACTGGGGGGGGTATGGGTCCCTGGGGGTGCGGGATGTCCCCCCCCCCCGCAGGAGGTGGGGGGCTGGGCAGTGCCTGTGGGGCTGTGGTACTGGGGGGGGGTATGGGTCCCTGGGGGTGTGGGATGTCCCCCCCCCCCCGCAGGAGGTGGGGGGCTGGGCAGTGCCTGTGGGGCTGTGGTACTGGGGGGGGGTATGGGTCCCTGGGGGTGTGGGATGTCCCCCCCCCCCCCGCAGGAGGTGGGGGGGCTGGGCAGTGCCTGTGGGGCTGTGGTATGGGGGGGGGGGTATGGGTCCCTGGGGGTGTAGGATGTCCCCCCCTGCAGGAGGTGGGGGGCTGGGCAGTGCCTGTGGGGCTGTGGTATGGGGGGGGGGGGTATGGGTCCCTGGGGGTGTGGGATGTCCCCCCCCGCAGGAGGTGGGGGGCTGGGCAGTGCCTGTGGGGCTGTGGTATGGGTGGGGGGGTATGGGTCCCTGGGGGTGCGGGATGTCCCCCCCCCCCCCCCGCAGGAGGTGGGGGGCTGGGCAGTGCCTGTGGGGCTGTGGTACTGGGGGGGGGTATGGGTCCCTGGGGGTGTGGGATGTCCCCCCCCCCCCCCCCGCAGGAGGTGGGGGGCTGGGCAGTGCCTGTGGGGCTGTGGTACTGGGGGGGGGTATGGGTCCCCTGGGGGTGTGGGATGTCCCCCCCCGCAGGAGGTGGGGGGCTGGGCAGTGCCTGTGGGGCTGTGGTATGGGTGGGGGGGGGTATGGGTCCCTGGGGTGTAGGATGTCCCCCCCCCCCCCCCGCAGGAGGTGGGGGGCTGGGCAGTGCCTGTGGGGCTGTGGTATGGGGGGGGGGGGTATGGGTCCCTGGGGGTGTGGGATGTCCCCCCCTGCAGGAGGTGGGGGGCTGGGCAGTGCCTGTGGGGCTGTGGTATGGGGGGGGGGGTATGGGTCCCTGGGGGTGTGGGATGTCCCCCCCCCGCAGGAGGTGGGGGGCTGGGCAGTGCCTGTGGGGCTGTGGTATGGGTGGGGGGGGTATGGGTCCCTGGGGGTGCGGGATGTCCCCCCCCCCCCCCGCAGGAGGTGGGGGGCTGGGCAGTGCCTGTGGGGCTGTGGTACTGGGGGGGGGTATGGGTCCCTGGGGGTGTGGGATGTCCCCCCCCCCCCCCGCAGGAGGTGGGGGGCTGGGCAGTGCCTGTGGGGCTGTGGTACTGGGGGGGGGTATGGGTCCCTGGGGGTGTGGGATGTCCCCCCCCGCAGGAGGTGGGGGGCTGGGCAGTGCCTGTGGGGCTGTGGTATGGGTGGGGGGGGGTATGGGTCCCTGGGGTGTAGGATGTCCCCCCCCCCCCCCCCGCAGGAGGTGGGGGGCTGGGCAGTGCCTGTGGGGCTGTGGTACTGGGGGGGGGGGGGGCGTCCCTGGGGGTGTGGGATGTCCCCCCCCCCCCCGCAGGAGGTTGGGGGCTGGGCAGTGCCTGTGGGGCTGTGGTATGGGTGGGGGGGGATATGGGTTCCAGGGGGGGGGGGAATTGGGCAGTGCCCATGGGGCTGTGGTACTGGTGGGGGGGGTATGGGTCCTGGGGGGGGATGCTGCCCCCCCCCCCGCAGGAGGTGGGGGGGGTTGTGCTACACTGACAGGGACATGGGCTCTCTGCTGTGGGGGCCTGTCACTAGCTCGAGGCCTGGGCCTGTGTGAGGGGCTGAGGTGGGCGCGCAGCCCCCGGGGGTGGCTGGCAGGGGCAGGTCTCGCCCGGGGAGGTACTGCGGCCCAAGGGGCTCGCTGCCCGGTCCCTGGGAGCGCTCAGGCCAGCCCTCACCCAGGCGGTGTCTGGCGGTGCCCTAGGGCTGGCTGTGGGAGCCGAGCTTGGCGCCCCGCAAGCGCCCCGGCCGGAGAGATGAGGTGATGCTGGGATGAGGCAGGTGACAAGGTGTCGGTTACAACAGACCAGGAGGGGCTCCCACCTCCTCACACTGGGTGCATGTGGCCTGGCGTTAAGAGCGGGGCCTCGGGGTGGGCAGTTACCTAGCAATGGGCTGCGGTACCTCCGCCATCTCATCTGGATACAAGGGATGAGCACGGCGAAACCCATCGTCGGCGTCTCCTGTGAGGCCTTGTGTCAGGACCTGGTACCGTTGGGGCAAAGGGGAGGAAAGATGCAGGAGGTTGGCGGGAGGAGGGGTTGCAAAGCAAGGCTGGTGCTCTGGGCTGCTCTGTGGAGGTGGGGTTGGGAATGAGGAAGAAGAGGAGCAGATAGAAAGGCCGAAGATGAACTAGGAGTGGTAGAAAGTGCTGGTGTCCTGCCTGTAGCGGGATCAGATGCTACCCTGAGATTCCAAACACTGGGGAGGCGGGTGATGGGAAACAAGGGGAACAAGTCAGTCACTCCTTGCGGGAGGCTTGGCTCAGTTCAGTGAGGCTCCTGGGCCAAATCATGAGGATGGACAGTGAAGGCCTTTGTGGGAGAGGGGGAAACCTGTTATACTTCATTGACTCCTGCTGTTTTGGGGTGAGGGGGAGCGGAGCAGGTCCCAGCTGGAGAGCCTCATTCAGCAGTGACCCACAACAGCTAAGTGGCCAAGTTATGTAACCTGCCTCCATCTGGTGTTCTGTGGGGACTAAATCCTGTCCCCATTTCCCCAGAAAGTCTATTGGAGTTGGTCCCTCCTGGGCCAGATCTGGTTGGTGTCTGGAAATGGTGGGTTGTGGTGTGCGTGACCAAGTGGAGGATGAGGGGGTTCTGTTTAGGTGTGCATAGGGTCCCCATTGCCCTACTATTCTAGTACCCCTCAAACACTAGTATTTAATCCTGACTCTGGAGTAGGATGATGACTCTGGCTGAGCTGAGAATTGACCAGGATCCCCCTGAGTCGTAGGCTAGTGCCCTCCCAGTGCCTTCTTTACCTTGTACCCTCCTCCTGATAGCTTTTCCCGTTACCCTTCTCTTCTGTATACGTTACCCATGCCCACAGAATGCTACCCTGCTCCCAGTTGCACTACCCTACTCCTTATCCCACCATTCATGCTGCTGCGTCTCTCCCTGGGAGCTGTGCCTGCGAATACAGGCTGTGCTTGACCCCAGGTGCGGAGTTCTGTGCCGCTACCTTGGGAAGCGGTTCCTCAAGGCCTTCCAGGTGGTCCCTCCCTTTGCCCAGTACCTCCGGCCTCTGCTTAACCACTTTATTTGAGAGCCTTTTCTCTGTTTCCTGCCAGTTGCTGGTCGGGAGCTGGGCAAGCGGCCAAGTGCTCAGCCGCTCCAAGCAGGGCTTTTAATCTCCTAACTCGAGGCTGTGCTGGAGTGTAGCAGGGGGGTCCTTCTGATGTTGTTGCCTCTAAATCTGGAGTGGCCCCTAAAATCCACAAGGGGAGGATAATTCTCCCCACCCCACCCCACCCACTGAGAGTCCAGAGCTGCTCTAGAGAGTGAAAGAAGATGGCTGTGGCACAGTTTGGGCCCCCGCCCTTGAAACAGTCACGTCCTGCAAGGGAGAGTCCCCTGCAGGCTGGGGAAGGAGAGAGAGCCCTTCCTCTGCAAAGAGTAAAAGACTTCAAGACTGTTTAAGGCCTTGAACACATTTGGGTCCAGGCCATGCTGAGTACAGTGTGCTTGGGCTCTTATAGCAGGTGTAAGTGGTCCTGGCTACTATACCTCTGCATGCTGCTCTCCATTCCTGCCCACTTGGCTGGAATGTGCATCACTCTGCTCTCCTGCAGCTGCTCCCCTGGTTGGCTGGGCAGAGGCCTGGTTTGCTTGGCGAGCACAGTCCTGGTAACTATTCCACGTGGGCAGGCTTAATCTGGCAGCCCTGCAGGCTGTGTCCATGGATCGTCGGGCAGCTGTTCACCCCGGGCGCTCCAGATGGATGTTTCCCATGGTATGTTCATTCCCGCTCCCAGGCTCAGTGCCAGCAATGGAGGGTTGAATGTTGCTGCTGGGCTTCTGGACCTAGCTATATTCCTCTGATCCTGGCTCCCAGGGAGGGTGGCACTCAGTGAGTCCTCCTCCCAGGACAAACTTGCTCCCCAGAAAGGCTGGGTATCCCTTGGGAAGGGAGGAGTGCTTGTTTCTAGCGGATGGATAGTTACCTGTGAAGAGAGGTTGCTGGGTGTTGCAACTTCTTTTCCTGTCCCCCCTTCCCCAGGGCTCTATGGGAGAGATGGCATCCTGCCAGCCCGCAAGATGCTGCGTGTCTCTGGGAAGAGCTTCTGGGAGCAGCTGCGGGACTCCCCGACGCTGCTGTGGTTTGGCCCACGCCTGGGGCTGGACACAGAACTGGGCATGGAGCTGCTGTGCCTGCTGGGCGTACTGACCTCCTTCGGCGCCCTGGTGCTTGAGCCCCTGCGGGACAGCCTCGTCTTCCTGCTGCTCTGGGTGCTCTACCTCTCGCTCTACCAGGTATGTGGGCACTGGGGGGTGGGATGGAGCAGTGCATGGTTGGGGGCAGAGGCAGTCCCTTGAAGTGTGGGGGCACGGGCAGACTTCTCATCTGTGACAGGTACGTGATGGGAGTGCCCTCCTTGATGCTCTGCACCCACCTGTAGCTTGGGCCGTAATTGAGCAGGGGGTTAGCAGAGTCCCTGCTTGCAACAGGGCTTGCTTACCTGGTCCTCTTCCCTACTTTCCCTGCTGTTCTTACTTAGCTTCTCGCTCTTTAAAGCAGCCCAGCTCTCCTCCTGTCAGTCCTCTTCCCTCACCTCTGCCCAGGGGGATGGGGTGGCTGATTTTTCTCTCCATGGCAGGTGTTGGTCTTGCTATCTTGGGTTGAATTGAAGTCTCCATCCCTGCCCCTGTTCCTGGCTCCATAATGCCCCCCAGTTCCTTCTGGGGTTGAAATTCTCCATTTCCAAAAATTCTCCTATTTGGTCTGACTACTGTTGGGGCTTAGGAGTGGCCTCTTGAGAATGTGACACACCCACTTCCCACCTGCTCTGAGCAGGAATTTTACTCACTTAAATGACTTGGACTAGAAACCTCACACTATACTTGGTTTAAAAAAAACAAAAACCCCCAAATCTCTTAGCTCTCCAAAGCAAGCCAGGTTTGCAGAGAATCACTTCACTAAGCGCACCACCACTAAAGTCAGGATGTCACACAAGCATAGTGGTGCCTGACATTTTTAGCACACTTAAGGGATTTGCTGGTAGTGCTTGCAGGCTGCCTGGGCCCAATACTCCTTATTGAGGAACTTGTGGTGAGAGTCAGGTATCCTGGCAGTTTGTAAGCATGGTTTCTATTCCTTCTCACACCAGGGGAATTAAATGCAAAAGGTGGCACTTGCTGTATTGTATACCCTGAATTCCCTTGTGTAGGCAGCGTGGCTGAGTTAACCCTGTCAGTGCTACCTTAGCTTTCAGAGTATCCTGGCTATTGAGTGTTTGATATTTTGGCCTTAACACTGCATTAATACTAGTGTGTTGCATTTAATTGCTGGCTCTGAGCTCTCTGATCAGAACAGAGCTTCTCCCAGCTGCTGAGACAGGAGTCGTTTCCTGGCAGATCTCAATCAGAAGTGATTCCTGCGGGGTTGGGTGCGGGAGAGCAGAGCTAGTTGGGTCAGTTTGGGACACTAAGCAGACCAGCCATCTGGGATCACTGCATCCCAGGTGCTCTCCTCAAAGCCGTACACCTATCTGGTATCCCTGTGCGCACTAAGCAGTGAGTGCCGACAGCCTGCTCCAGCGCTAACACTGTGCTGATGTTCTACTTGCCCCCACATAGGGCTCTGGCCCCATGCCAGCCAGCTCCCCATTGAGAGCCTGCTGGATGGTTCTGCCTCTCCAAAGAGCTCCAGTTCGGCTGAGTCTGACTGAAGTACTCTAATGCCAGCAGCTGCCTCTTCCAAACCACCCGCAGCTTGTAGCAGTCCTGCCAGTTGTTGCGGTGGTAGGTGTGGAAAGGGGGCAGGGTGGGGAGCTTGTACTGTGGCCATGAGTGCTCCCCCCCCCAGCTGTGCAGAGGGAGTGAAGTACCCTGGCTGCAGCTTTGTGTAGCCAGGAAAAGCAAAGGTAAATGGGCTGTCCTCTTTGCTGGGACGGTAGCTGCCTCTGGCACTGGGCTCCCTCGGAACAGGGCCTAGGGGAAGTGCTCTCTGCCTTCCGAACTGATGGAGTTTGGTCTGCTAGGTGCAGCATCTCAGAGGCCCTCTCTGTCCCCAGGGCTGAGGCTTGGGAGGACCATATTCTGCCTCCGCTGGGAGTCTTGCCTCCTTCTCACGCAGGCCCCAGAGCCAAGCTAGCACCTTGTGTGTGTTGTGCTGCTCTCTGGAGTGCAGCACAATCCACAGTCCTCCCTTCCTGGGTTTGGGGATGTTCCGCTTGCTGCCTCTTCCCTTTTAAGGTGACATTGGAGAGAAATGTCATTCCTCTTATTGGAGCCTCCAGGGCTCCTCCCCTCTGGAGCAGCACTGACTCAGAATCTGGCAGTAATCAAATCCCCTGTGTTTCTAGTATAGTGTTGGCATGTCCACAGCTGTGGGCGAGTCAGGAGCTGGCCTCTGGAGTCAGCCTGTTACACTGTCAGTATTGATCTTCCTGCCCTATCTCTGAGCAAGCTCCAATCTTTAGTGGGTGTGAGAGGCTAATAGCACCAGGGCTAGAGGCAGGCATCGTGCAGGCTGGTATGGAGCAAGATTCACCTGCAAATGTCCATCAATCCTGACTCTCAGCCCCCTGCCATCCTAGCCCTGAGCTCCCTCAGTTCTGCTGCTACCCCTCAATCCCAACCCACAGTCCCCTTGTCCTTTGAGTTTTCCTTGGATGATCATCTGGGTGCCAGGCTCGACCCAGACAGCCCATCCCACTGAAACAAGCCAGGCCTGAAGCAGTAGCTCCCAGCATCACCCAGCCTTGTTGGAGCACATGATGTAGATGTGTCCCACCTCCTCACCCCTTCTGTCTTTGCCCCCCATGCCCAGGCATTGTGCTGGGGCCTTACCATGGCCCCACAGCTCTTGGCTGTGTGACAGTGCCTGGTCTCAACCCCTGGGGGTTGGATCAGGGCCTAATCATAGTATCTCAGGGTTGGAAGGGACCTCAGGAGGGTCGGAGGGGAGGGACAGCTCAATGGTTTGAGCATTGGCCTGCTAAACCTAGGGTTGTGAGTTCAATCCTTGAGGGGGCCACTTAGGGATCTGGGGCAAAAAAATCTGTTAGGGGACAGTACTTGGTCCTGCTAGTGAAGGCAGGGGACTGGACTCGATGACCTTTCAAGGTCGTTCCAGTTCTAGGAGATTGGCATATCTCCTTTATTTATTTATTTATTTATTATTTATTTATTTAAAACCCCCTGCTCAAAGCAGGACCAACCCCAACTAAATCATCCCAGCCAGGGCTTTGTCAAGCCTGAACTTAAAAACCTCTAAGGAAGGAGATTCCACCACCTCCCTAGGTAACCCATTCCAGTGCTTCACCACCCTACTAGTGAAAGTTTTTCCTAATATCCAACCTAAACCTCCCCCTCTGCAACTTAAGACCATTACTCCTTGTTCTGTCGTCTTCTACCACTGAGAACAGTCTAGATCCATCCTCTTTGGAACCCCCCTTCAGGTAGTTGAAAGCAGCTATCAAATCCCCCCTCATTCTTCTCTTCTGCAGGCTAAACAATCCCAGTTCCCTCAGCCTCTCCTCATAAGTCATGTGCTCCAGCCCCCTAATCATTTTTGTTGCCCTCCACTGGACTCTTTCCAATTTTTCCACATCCTTCTTGTAGTGTGGGGCCCAAAACTGGACACAGTACTCCAAATGAGGCCTCATCAGTGCCGAATAGAGGGGAATGATCATGTCCCTCGATCTGCTAGAAATGCCCCTACTTATACAACCCAAAATGCCATTAGCCTTCTTGGCAACAAGGGCACACTGACTCATATTCAGCTTTTCGTCCACTGTAACCCCTAGGTCCTTTTCTGCAGAACTGCTGCCCAGCCATTTGGTCCCTAGTCTGTAGCAGTGCATGGGATTTTTCCATCCCAAGTGCAGGACTCTGCACTTGTCCTTGTTGAACCTCATCATATTTCTTTTGGCCCAATCCTCTAATTTGTCTAGGTCCCTCTGTATCCTATCCCTACTCTCCCTTGCCACAAGGGAGCTGGCATTGCTACCTGGAATGTGCCCAGGAGAAGGCATTGTCTTCCCATGAGCCTTTGCAGTCTTCTCCCCTCCAGTCTGGGTGGGATAGAGAAGGCCGGAATGGGACGATCCTGTGATCGGAACCTGTTTGTGCCTGTCACTCCATAATGCACCCTGGGTCACCTGTTGACACCCTTGTGCTCCCTCTCTCAACAGGTGGGACAGGTGTTCCTGTACTTCCAGTGGTAAGTGACTGTCTCCCCAGATCTACACGTGGCCGCTCCTGTTGGGTCGTTCAGCCCTTTCGAGCACAACTTCAGTTCCCTAGCAGGATGGGCCCCCAGTGGGTGGGCCGTGGAATCCCCAGCTGTATCCTGCAGGTGTTCACATGACCTCTCGTATGGCTGCACAGTTGCTCTGTAGGGGTTCAGAGTGGCAGGTCTTGTGTTGTGCTGAATCAGTCCAGGGCAGCGACGCTGAAACACAGATCCCTGCTCCGTGCTGCCTGGACACTGCTATCCTAACTCAGTGTAGTCAGAGGGGCCTCTTGTTCTGGGCATTCCTGGGAACTATCCAACATGTAAATCATGCTTGGTCAGGTGTGCCAGGAACTGGTTCTGACTGTTACCGCCTGGCACATGCTCCTGGGGTGAGGGGAGGTGGCCGTTCTCTTTCAAGGGGGCTGCTGTATGTCTAGATTTGTGGGACTCCTGTTTCCCTATGAATACTCACTGGGGCATTGTGGGGAGTGGGCCACAGTTTGTCCTAGTTTCAAAAACTGCGCCAGTAACATGCTAAAGGCAGGGGAAAGATACTGACTCTGCAGTTGTCAGTGATACCTGAGACCATCAGCTTGGTGAAGATCACCTCCCCTCTGGGGAAGGGGGATCACCAGCTAAGCCTGGAGAGTCTACCCTAGAGATGGCCACTGCTACATCCTCCAGGAGGGCCCGTGTGCCGGATTGCCTGGGGTGTTGTGTACAGGTGGTGGGTGAGTGGGGTTGGTGCCTCATCGCAGTGACGGTTTAGCCGCTGGTGGCCCCCTGGCTGTATGTAGGCCCCTGGCTAGTGCCTTGCTGGCCCCTGGACATGGGCGCTCTGTAGAGCAGTCTGGGCGGCCAGGACTCTTGTGCAGCCGGGCATGCTATCCTCATGCGGGTGCCTAGAACCGATTTACAGCCAGGTGAAGCAGCCTGACCGTGACCTTTCCAACCTGGCCTCTTGGAGGCTGCCGTGCAAAGAGGCAGGTGGAGGTGGCCTCTGTATGCAGCACCCACGGGGCCGGGGAGGTTGGCCACAGCAAACTGTCTGATGCCTTGTGTGGTGTGCTCCCTGCAGGGACAGCCTCCTGCTGGAGACAGGCTTCCTGGCCGTGCTGGTGGCCCCCCTGCACCTGCTGAAGTGGCGCTCCACAGCCTGGCGGCCACACGACAGCATCACCTTCTGGCTGATGCGCTGGCTGCTCTTCCGCCTCATGTTCGCCTCGGGGGTGGTGAAGCTGACCAGCCGCTGCCCCACGTGGTGGGGGCTCACAGGTGAGGGCTCACAGGTGAGGGGCCCGGCATGGACACAGTGCGGGGACAGCATCGCTGCGGCTGCTCTCTCAGCCCTTGCAAGCACTCGTCCCCAGCACCCCCGGGGGTGGGTCAGTGTCACTGACCCTTTTCTGCAGGTTGGATGGGCCAGAGAGCCTGGATGAGAGAGGGGTTCCTAGCTCCCAGCCCTGTGCTCAACCCACTAGGCCATGCTGCCTTTTCCAGGCACTGGCAGGGTTTCCTGCCCCAGGCCTCATGGCAAATGCACTGCTGTGCAGCCCAAGTGACTTGTTCAGCGCAGCACTTAATATTGTGTGCAGCTTGCTCCAGCATCTCCGCATGTCCCTGCGTGGCCTCTATCCCCACATGGTCCTGGCCTCACCCAGTTATTACCCTGCCCTGGCTCTTCCTTCCCTGCCTGTGTCTAATGCATCCCCTCATGGCCCTGACCCCGCTCTCTCCCGCCCAGCCATGACCTATCACTATGAGACCCAGTGCATCCCTACGCCGGCCGCCTGGTTCGCCCACCAGCTCCCTGTGTGGTTCCAGAAGTTCAGCGTGGTGGCCACGTACGTCATCGAGATCGCCGTGCCCCTGCTGTTCTTCTCCCCCATCCGCCGCCTCCGCCTCTTCGCCTTCTACTGCCAGGTACATCCACAGCCAGCGAGGGCTGGAAGGCTCCGGATGCACCCCTGGGAGTAGGAGCAGGAAAGAGTTCAGGGGCCTGGTGCTTGTCCCATGTGTTGTCCAGTGGGAGCCATGAGTTCAGATCTCGCTCTCGGGTCTAAGACTGAGGGGACAGGAGACCAAGGGGGATATATTGGACATGGGCATCCCTGCAGTCTGTTCCCATCCCTGCAGGGAGCAGGACCCCTCCATGGGGGACTGCTGAGAGTGGAGGCCTCTCAGGCAGGGAGCCTGGGAGGGTGTGCATGGGAAGGGATGTTGTGTGTTCCTCTTGGCACTTTGTCCCTGGGCTCAGGAAGGGAGGTGCCGGGGATGACAGGCCTGCACTTCATGCTGTGATGGGACTGTAGCCCTAGCTCTGAGTTCCTGCCCTCCCCTGCAGGTCCTGCTCCAGCTGCTGATCATCATCACAGGCAACTACAACTTCTTCAACCTGCTCACCATCGTCCTGTGCTTCTCGCTGCTGGATGACGAGCACGTGGGGCTGTGGCTGGGGCGCAGCAAGAGGAGACCCGCCAGTGGTGAGTCCGTGTGGGTTAGGGCTCTGCTGTGGTCTCAGCTCACCTGGGATCAAGCTGCTCCACAGAGCACAGGGTGAGGTGGGCAGGTCCTGGGGCTGATCCGAAAGTGGCAGAGGGGGAGCCCATGGCAGAATTCCCAGTGATCAGTCCCATGAGCTGTGCAAGGAGTTTCCCCTGCGCCCTGTAGCAAGGGGGCAGCACCCTGGTGCAGACAGGAGATCCTGCAGCTGACTCACCTGGGCTATTTTAAACTGCCCCATAATTAACTTTCAGGGGGCTGTAGGTCTAATAAACACAGCTGCACTGAAACAATCAGGGGTGCTGTGGGGTGGGCAGGAATTGTGGGAGAAGCATATTGGCTGTGTGCATCTGCTAAAAGGATGGTGAGAGAGAAGGTGGGTGAGGTAACATCTCTGTCAACAGTAGAAGCTGGTTCAATGCAAGATAAGTTTTTGAGCACCCTGAGCTGTTCGGGTCTGGAAAGATACGCAGGCCTGGTCCACACCCAGAACTTCAATTGGCACGAGCAGTGATCTCTCAGGAGTGTTACATCTCTCAGGAGTGTAGAAAAGTCCTACCTTGAGAAACAGCAGTGCCAACCTAACCCCCAGGGTAGACAGCGCAGGGTCAACAGAATAATTCTTCCATTCAGCTAGCTACTGTCTCTCCAGGAGGTGGATTACCTACACTGACAGGAGAAACCCTCCTGTTGGTGTAGCTGATGTCTACATTAAAGCTACTACAGCAGCTCCGTTGCAGCAGCGTTTTATGTGTAAACATACCCAAAGTGTAGCTGAGACACTGGGCATGGCTACATGTTAGCATAAGGAGTTAACACACATTGTAAGAGTCCAAGGTGCAGCAGGCCGTTAACACCTCGTCAGTCCGAGGACAAAAGAGTTGGTAGGTCACAGATTGTTGTAATGAGACTTAAAATTGGTGTCTGAGTTCATGATTTTTAGTGGCCGGCAGAGTTCTGAATTTAAGCTCCCAGGCTCATCTTTAGAAGGTGCTGTGCAGGCTTCCTTTGAGGACAAGGACTGAGAGCTCAGGTATGGAGTGATCACTCTGTGAAAAATGTTCACTTCGGGTGATAGGATGTTTTTGTCTTATCATTTTTCTGCGTGAGCTCATTCAAGAGCCTAGTGATAGCTGTTGTGGTGTTTGATGCGCTGGGTGAGGTACACACCATGTGTTGTGATAGCCTGCGTAGGGTCTTGATCATCCTAGCAGTGGAGATATGGCTGCAGGTTTGCAGCTGTTCTGGCAGGGTCTGGTGCCACTTTGAGTTGGCGTGTCCTGGGCTGCGGGGAACTTACTTCTGATGATGTTGGGTGCATGCTTGAAGGCTAGAAGAGGGGGGTTGGGAAAGGTTTCTTATAGGATGGGGTCCCAATCGAGTCAGGGTAGTAATTATTTGATACCAATATGAGTTCCAGTGTGGGGTGGTAGGTGACAGCTACAGGTGTGTGGTCAGTGTGGTGTTTTTTGGTGTGTTTTTTTTCTTTTCTTTCTGGATTGAAGCAAGTTCTTTAAGGTTATTAGTGTGGCTTGTTCCATGACGCGATGTACTTCTCTGGTGAATAGGCCTTGCTTGGTGAAGGCGGTTTTAAGTGTGTTGTACATCCCAGACTTACTACTCCTCGGCGCATGTTCTGTGGTACCTGAGCGCCTGGCTGTAAGTAACGATTCCTTGTTATGTCTGGGGCAGCTGCTGGATCTGTAGAGGTGGCTGTTTGGAGGATGGGGAGCATTCACAGTGCCACTCAAACTGCCATTGTTGAGTTTCAGAGTTAATAGTTGAGCGGGCCCCCATGGCACCATTATGCTTCCCTTGGAGCTGTTTCAGGCTCTCATCAGACTCTGGCAGACAGCACTGTGCATCAGTTCCACTCAGTCCTTGTAACATCACTTGTTTCCTCCTCTACCCTGCAGCCTGGCCTCCAAGCCTGCTGTCTGTCCTCTCCACGCTGCTGGAGCTGACTGTCTATGGGTTATTCATCTACTGGAGCATCCAGGACTTCAGCCTGCGTTTCAACTGGGAGAAGCAGCTCATTGAATCCAAAACAGGTGTGGTGCTTCCTCCCCTCGCTGCAGGGTGGGACAGCATGCACAGCCCACAGCCAGGCACTGATGTGCTCTCTGGCTGGTGTCCCATCTCTTCTGTGATCCCTTCTGGGCCCTGCAGCTTAGCCAGGAGAGAGACGCTAGCGGGACACAACCTTGAGCAGCTCCTGACCCAGCTACCATCCAGGCAGCATCCTGGCAAGGCCCCCTTCAGGTCAGGTGCGACTTGGCTGCCCGATGGCAGAGGTTGGTCCGTGTCCTGGTGAGCCTGTTGACTTTGGCTGAGTGACTCAAAACGAACCACCTTGTTGACAACAGTGATGCCCCTTGGTGCCTCTGTCACATGACCCATACTCCTTCCTGGAGGAAGGGGGTGATGTGTGGGTCCCCCCCTTCCCTGCCCAGGCACTGTCTGACTCCTGTGGTTTTTATCCCTCCTCTCTAGCTTTCACTTATCATGACTTCATCCAGTGGCTGAAGATGGTGACTCTCCCTTTAGTGGGGTTGGGCCTCTTCTCCCTGGCCTGGGAGATCCTCTCTGCCATGTACAGGTGAGCCACTGTTCCCAGGACAGCCAGGGTCACTGGCTGGGGCAGGCGCTGCTGCTTGCTGTGCCTCTGAACTGGAGGGGTTTTGTGGCAAGCATCAGTTCTCTGCTGTAGCATCCTCTCCTGAAGCTGGGGGGAGCTGCCCTGGGGTATGGAGGGGTAGAACTATGCAGCCAATCCATGCACAGCTCTGCTGGCACATGACTTGGAGCTAGAGTACAGAGGGTCTGAGGGAATTGGCACCCCTCAGATCAGTGGGGCAGGCTGTCTGCCTGGGGGATCCCAGGATCCCCACAGCTCCTGGTTATTAGCGTAGTCTGCAGCATCACTGCATTCAGATCAAGAGTTTAACGCTGTAGCCACTGGCTGCCCTGGGAGAGTCTTGTCAGATTGGCTCACGGGCTGATGAGGCACTGCTATGCTTAACCCTTCGCCCACAGCCTCAGGGGCCCCACAGGGTCAGTCTTCCTGCAGAGTTAGCTGGAGTTGTCTACGCTCTGCTTACCCCTCTCCAGTTGGCCTGGCTTGCGTGAGAGCAGCCACACTGCTTAGAGCACTCGCTGCTGTCTACACTGACGTGGCGCAGCACATGAGTGCAGATCTTTGGGGCACTTCCCGGGATTCCCAGTGTTGCAGTAAGCTGCGCCGCTCTGAGTTCTTTTGCAGGGTATTGTGGGGGAGCCTGTCTGCCCCTCTTGGGCACGTGCTGGGCAGGGGAGAGGCACTGGTGGGCTACCTGCACTCAAGGAGAGCTAGCCTGCAGCATGCTATGGAACGGCTGTGCTGACAGCTGAGTTGCACGAATTGGAATTTTAGCCTGTGCCCCCTGCCGGGCCAGCAACTTGGTGACAAGCCCCGTTCCTGTGGGTTAAGGGCTTTGGGGATGGGACTGAAGTTAAACTCCAGTTGTCTTTGCTGCAGAGTCTCTAGTCTGGCACAGAGCTACAGGCTGCTGCTGGCAAACCCTTCGCACAGCGGTGTCGTCTGGCAGCCTGGCCCGCTCAGGCAAAGTCTGTAGCCCCTCCCCCAGCTCTGGAAGTGAAGCACTCACTGAACAGCAAACTTGTGGCTAATGGGGGACTTTGGCCCTGTCTGCTGACCTGTCCCTCTCCTGCCTCCCCCACAGGTGTGCCTGTGTCCGGGGCTTTTCCTGGAAGTTCTGGGCTACTCTCCAGTGGGCTGTCTTCACTGCCGCAGCAGCGGGGATGTTTGCCGTCAGCCTGGTGAGTGGGCGGGATGGGGTGGGGCAGCGGCTATCATGTGTTGTGTGGTTTGGGGATTGGCTAGTCACGCCCCTTCCCTACCTAGTACAGGCCAGGCCGGGTCACTGCATGGGCTGGTACCTGGTTCCTGCAGCCACCCTCTAGGGAGCCCAGGCTGGTGGAGGGCAGGCAGGGTTCAGGTTGCTGTGGGCACTTCAGGAGAAGAGAAGGCGGGTGGAGAACTGAGCACCATGCACCACAATGCAGGGTGAGGCTCTGCCTCAAGGCATTAGAGCCTTCTGGGTGTGCGGGAGGGGCAGGAGCATGGTGAAAGCCCTGGGCGATCGGCTCATGCTACCGAGCTCTTGCAGCTCTAGTTTCATTGTAGTCTGGGGCTCTGACTGCTGGACCCAGGCCCACCCCTTGAGGCGCAGTAGAGGGCAGTGCCAGCTGCTGGGGGGAGCGTGTTGGCGATGCAGCAGGGCAGAACGACCTGCACTGGGGAGCAAAGCTGTGAACGCTGCCAAGGCCGCATCCTGGCAGCACTCCCCGCAGGGGCGGCTGGTCTCTAAGGCAGCCTCAAATTTCGGAAGGGCCACTGGTGCTGGAGGGTTGGCTTGGGTCTGGAGAAATGCCATGTGGCATAGTATGTGACCAGCCCACAGAATCCCCACCATGGGTAACGGAGAGAGATACTCTGGCTGGGTAACTGCAGGAGCGATTTAGTGATGCCCCGAGGTCAAGGTAAACCTCCGTCTTCTGGGCATTGGCTGGCACTCTCCTCATGGCTTGGGTGGACAGCATTGGGTATTGACTGCTGTAGACACCGGCCAGGGCTGCTTCCTGCTCTGAGTGGGCAGGGCCAGCAGACGAACTGGCCCACTCTGCTGCGTTGCCCCTCCCCGGTGCCTGTTGCATGGGGTGACTGAGCCGGCCTGTTCTCTGCTGCCTCGCAGGTGCCCTTCACCTACATAGAGTATGAGTCGAACGGGAAGCTGTGGCCCAGCATCCACCAGATGTTCGGCGCTGTTGACCGCTACCAGCTGGTGAACTCATACGGGCTCTTCCGCAGGATGACGGGGGTCGGGGGCCGGCCAGAGGTGGTGGTGGAAGGAAGCTATGACAAGGAGAAATGGACGGTAAATCGCTGCACTGCCCTGCCAGTGATCTCATGCAGCTGCTGTAGCTTCTCCCCAAGCGGGGGAGGGGGAGATGTATGTCTGGGAGGTGCAGGAAGAGGGGGTGGAAGCCTAGGTTAACCCTTGAGACCCAGCCTCTGATGGACATCCACACTAGTTAGCCCCATTGGTGCCTTGCGAAGCCAGTTGGCCTTGTTTTCATGAAGAGGAGGTGACCGGCCCTGGGATCCCAGAGTCTGGGACTTGAACTGGAGTGACATGCTCTGGAGGTGCTGCTGGGATGGATGGACCAGCTGGTGCCCCCATTCCTGGCCCCACAATCCTGAAGGACTGGCAGTATAGGTTCTTCCTGGGGCCCGGAGACAAGTGCTCCTGCTACTGTGCTGATCCAGTGCATTGCAAAGAATGCTATACTGGGGGAGTCATAAAACAGAGTCTCTGACCGCTTGTGCCATGCAGCCATCAATGAGCCGGCTGTCAGCCCTGTTTGCAGCTTGGCCTTCTGGTCTAAGGCCCCATGCATCTAGACATGGCATCCTTCACTTCCTGTCCTGAACTGTTGTGTTGGTGCTGTGTGCTGTTAAACAGCTGCTGTGTTCCACCCCAGAGGTAGCTGCATTTAGGGATGGAGCAGTGATGCTGTAAAGTGCTTTGGGGCGTTGCTGGTGGCATCCTCATTCCAGCCATGTTGGTCCAGAATGTTCAAGCCCCATTGCATGTGGGGTGAGGTAGCAGTTCAAAGGCACTTTTTCCCCATTCTCCTCTGTCCCTGCAGGAGATTGAGTTCATGTACAAGCCAGGGAACATCAGCGCAGGGCCTCCTGTGGTGGCCCCGCACCAGCCCCGCCTCGACTGGCAGATGTGGTTTGCGGCCTTGGGGGATCACGCTCACAGCCCCTGGTTCACCAGCTTCGTGTATCGCCTGCTGCGGGGCAAGAAAGAAGGTGAGGGGGCCATGCATGCCCAGCCATTCTGCGTCCCAGGCTGAGCTTGGGGCGGGTGCTCTCACCCTGCGATCAGCCCCCCACCCTGCCCACCCAGTAAACTCACGTGGCGCCCTGGGCAGCGGGCATTACTCTGCTTTGTCGACATAGCTAGTCACTGCAGGGGGCTGAGGGGCACCGGCAGAGTTGTGTGCGTGAGAAGTCAGGGCTGGGATAGCGGGAGGGAACTCTGGGTCAGGATTGACATGAACAGAGCAGTCTTTTATACCACTCCCTGCTTGCCTCTTAGCCTCAAATTGGCCAGCACTCTGAGTCCCTTGCTGCTTTCCTGCCCCAGTGCCATGCGGTGCTGCCGGAGCATGCCTGTGCCAAGGCAGTCCTGGCCCTAGGCGTGCCCAAACCTGGGAAGCCACGCTCCCTTGGATGGCAGCAAGGGGCCTCCCCATGTGAGCCCAGCAGCTGGGCTGTGGTGGTAAGGCGCGCTCTGCTCTTCCTCCTACTGGGGTCCCCCCAGTGACGGGGTGGGAAGTTAGCTGCTCCATGCATCGTTGTGGGAGTTCACTCCTATTGGAGCGCTTGGCCCAGGCTCCGGTAAATGCTGCTGCGTTGGCTGCTCTGGAGTCGTGGCCTTCAAGCTTCTCTCTGCAGCGCTGAGGGCTAGAAACCCTGATGTGAGAGCTGAGACTCCGGTGAGATCACCAGGCTCCACAGGCTGGGGCACTCGCTGTGGCCTTGGTGCCTAGCGTTAGTGCAGTTGGGCAGGAGGAGGGGCTGATCGCGGGGCCCTGTGCTAACTCCTCTGTTCCTGGCAGTGATCCACCTGGTACAGGTCGATGAAACTAAATACCCCTTCAGCTCTCAGCCGCCTGCCTACATCCGAGCCCAGCTCTACAAGTACTGGTTCACGGAGAGCACCAAGGACGGGTGAGTGATGCCAGAGCCCTTCGCCATCAGCCTCCATCTGAGGGGAGGAGGCGCTGGCTTGGGCAGCAGGCACGGCTCGCTGTCCCCAGGGCTCGCTGTCCCCAGGGCTCGCCCTGCCCTGCTTATTCCCATAGCCAGCGTTCCCTGGTGCTTAACATGTTAATGATCTGGAAAAGGGGTGGCAGCAAGGAAGCAAAGCTTGCAGAGGATGCTGTTCTTTAGTCAGAACCATAGAGAACTGTGAGGAACTCGAGACCCAGCCAAGCCAGGGGAATGGGCAAGACTCGAGCCAATGCAGTTCCCTGTTAAACATGAAGGAACGCATGCTGGAGGGAAACATTTAATCACTTGACCGGACAGGGCTCTAAATGAACAGTCAGCCACGTAGACGGAACCGGGTGACAGCTGTCTACACAGTGCAGCTGCAGTCAGAAGCTGTTAGGATGTGTGAGGAATGGGATGGTGAATAATGGAACTAGAGCTGGGCAAATACTGACCCCTGTCCTGTGCGTGGAGTGGGGAGACTCCTGGCTGCGCAGGTCCTAGCCACTCTGAGGCTACTGCCTCCCAGCCTGGCTTCTGCAGGTGGGAATACTCTGGTCTTTGTGCAATAACCCTTCAGTTCCGGGCGGGGCCTGCTTTGCTGGCAGGGCAACTCTCGAGGAGTGGGAGTTGGGACGGCACCAGCTGCTCAGCATGGCTGATCTGAGCAACTCCTGCCTCTTCTCCCTTCTCTGCAGGGGCTTCCCCCGCCAGTGGTGGCGGCGGCAGCGCGTGGGGGAGTTCTACCCCACTGTGTTCCTGGGAGACCCCAATCTGGAGGCCATGCTCAATCAGTATGGGCTGAAGGTAGGATTGGCAGAACACCACATCTGGGCTGTGAGCCACATGAGGCCTGGGCACTTCCCGTGGGAGTGTTCTTGGAGCCGGGGGGCTGCCTGCCATGGGACTGGATTGCAACGTGTCCCCCTGTGCACGCACACCTTGTATGTCTGCCTTGGAATCCCCTCTGAGCAGCGGAGCCCCATGTGCCCCCTTGCAGTGGGGACGGATAGGTCATGGCCCTGTGCTAAGACCAGGCGCTCAGCACTGCACCTCGGCGAAGTGGTGATGGAGGAATTGAGCCCCTAGTGGTGGGTGGCTCCAGAGAGGCTTGTCTGCCCAGGGCAGGGACCGCCCGTAGGCTTGGTGGGGCAGCCAGGGCTCTGGCAGCCCAGCTCTGTGACTGCATCTGCACTCTCATCTCTTCCTCTCCATGCAGGACAAGGCACCCCTGAAGCGCCCTACGGACGCCTTCCTGCCCACGACCCTCCAGTTCATCCGGGAGCTGAGCCGTCCCTACACAGGCCCTGCTGTGGTGTGGTCGCTCTACCTCACTGCTGCCACCATCTGCCTCCTGCGAGCGCTGAGCAGCAGGACGCTGGGCAGTGCCCCCAGCAGCCGGCACAAAGGCTCCAAGCGGCCTGATGTGGCAGAGGGAGACGGGGACCATGCAGGCAGCGAGAAGAATGGGCAGGTGAGGAAGAAGGAGGCAGAGGAGAAGGTCGAGGGCAGAGCCCGAGGGGCTGGAGACGCCCCTTCCGATAGCCTCCGTAGCACCAAGAAGAAGAAGTAGCCCTGGAGGTGCCAGTCCTAGACCCCCCCTTTCTTCCAGGCAATGACTGATATCACCTCTGCTCTGAACTCCTGTCTCTGGGCTTGCCGCGCTCGCCTTGCCGGGCTCCACTCTGACAGCTCCTCCTAGCACTCTTGTCTCCATAGGCACACGGCAAATGGATCTTGTCTGCTCCGGCCACAGGTCTCATTGGCTATCAGCCTCCCCCCCTGTTGGCTCCATGTTGGCCTGGGCTTTTCCCCCCTTAGCCCCATGGATCTGAGCTGTGGAGCTGCCTGCTCCCCAGGGGCGCTGCTCAGGACAGGTGTGGAATGTCGCTTACACCCCCATCTGCCCAAGGAGAGGCCATGTCCTGACCTACCCCGCACCCACCCTGCTCTCTGTGGAGCAACAGCTGTCATCCCCTTCCCTTAGGGCTGCAGTCTCTGGACACTAGTGTGGTCATCCCTTCCCTCCCTGCTGCCTGCTCCTGGCCCTGCTGGGCAGTTTGCTGCCCTTGAGTGCCAGGACTTGTACAGCCGGTTATTGCTGCTGGACAATGGCCTTATTTTGCCCACAGAGCTGGCCCTTACTGCTGAGAAGAGAGCTAGGCTTGGGCTCCTGGGAACAGGGATCCCTACAGCAGACCCAGGACAAGGAGCCACGTCCTCTTCCCCCATGGTCCGTTGCTCTTGGGGCTGAATTGCCCCAACCTGCCACATTTCCAGCTCCTAGGGCCACGGTAAAGTGGGCAGGGTGGGAATCCTGGATCTCCTCCCGGAGATGCCTTTAGGCAAGGACCCATGGCCCAGCTTGTATGAGCTGCAGGCTCTGGCTACGCCCAGCCCTTCCCCTTGTGCTGAGGGACAGCAGTGATGTGCTCATTGGGCCTTCTGCCTGCCTGTATGGAAACCGGGCCATCCTCTCCCCTTCCCCTACTGCCTTACCGCTGCCCCCTCCTGTGCCAGCCTGCTGGGTGTGGGGGCTGCTGTGCTTGCCCAGCTTGCTGGCGGATCCCATGACTGTGTTCAGGGTGGGGGGCACTCTGTCTCGCTTGCCCTGGCCCCTCCCTTGGACACAGGGCCTGGCTGGAACGTGCTTCCCGGCAGCTGTTAACAGTGGAGACGTTTCCTGTAACTTTCTAAATAAAGCCTTTAACATTCCAGCCCTGCCTCCCTTCCTGGGGAGGGGGGGGTTAGCCCCTCACCCAGGAGCCAGTGCATCCAGCCTCTGGGGGGAAAGGGGGGTGCATAGGCCACAGGCTGCCCCAGCTTGTAGTACTAATCCCCGGGACCATGTGGTGTATGTGCATGCACTCTCCCCCCACCCTCCTCCTCCTCCCTGGAAATGTGGCTGTGGAAACCGCAGGGCAGCTGCCTGGCTCAGGCTGATCTGGACTAGCTGCTGTGTGCTCTGCCCCCTCGAGCTTCAGCGTACCAGGCTTTCTGCCCTCGCTGTCTCCATGACACCACCGTGCCCCCATCCTCCCCATAGAGCTACTGACCCCTCGTGTAACAGTGTGAGGGGCTGGAGCCAGCTCATGTTTTCCCCTGCTGGGCTCAGAGGCTGAGCCCACTCGGGGGGCAGTAGCTGTGCTATGAAAAGCCACACACCCCATCCACCCCCCTTCTAGCCCAGGGTCTCAGCACAGAGCTTCCGTGTTCTTCGGCCTCCGGACCCGTTTGTATTGTTCTGTCAGGCCTCCATCCTACCCTGTACCACCTCCTGCAGGCTGCTGATAGTGGCAGGGCAGTGCCAGCGGCCTTGCTCTGCAGCTCCAGCCTCTTTCATGGCTTCCTGCAGCCACGGCCCCTTCACTGCCCCCTTAGAAAGCCAAGCTCTCCACATGCACCACCCCTGGGGGAGAACAAAGGAGCCTTGGTGCAGGAGGAGATGCTGCATGTGCAGGCCCAGAGAGCAGGGGCTTAGGCAAACTGCATGAGGGCCTTGGGCAGACCCCAGAGGGGCTGGGGCTGGAGTAGATGGTAAAGGCAAGAGGGTGGTGGGCCCTGGAGTCAGAAAAGGGGGGGGGGGAGTCAACCCCAGGCAAAGGGGCTCAACAAGAAGAGGTGCTGCTCTGGCCAGGCCAGGGTGTGTGGTGGTAGCGAAGGAGGAAGGGTGGGGGCAGGCGGTTGGTTGCAGAGATGCTGAGGCAATGGCGGTGGCAGCCCCCCAGGAGGAGCAGGAGACCCAGGCCAGGGGACATGAGTTACAGGTGCCCCTAACGGTGTGTGGGGAGAGGCCAAGGCCCCTCATGCCAGCATCAGCTCAGTACCCTCACCCCCACCCTCCTTGCTGTGAGGCTCGTTCTGCGGGGCGCTGCAGCATGGGTGACAGACCCAGCACTGTGTACGCTAACAGCCTGTTTATTGAGTTTGGAAAAGGCCCCCTAGCCCCGCAGCACTCCTGGTGATTAGATCACACACAGGCTGCCATGCTGCTCCTACCGTACCCCACCCTGGCTGCAGGTGCTAGAAGCTCTGAGCTGGGCTAGGGGCTGTCAGCTGCTTGCCGATGCCGGCTTGTGCAGGGGCAGAGTAAGGGGCAAACTGGAGGGTGCTTGGTGGAGGCAGCGGTGTCTCAGCAGGGGGTGGGCCCGTGGGAGGGGTGGGGCAGCTTGATCTTTGCCCATGTGGCCTTCTGCAACGTACCCGGGCCTCAGCGAGCTGGAGCAGGGAACAGAATGAGAAATGTGGCAACGAGCACGTGCCTTCCCCGGCCCGGGGCTACTGGCTCCCCTAGCAGCCCAGCCCAGCTGCAGTGGCTCCAGGGCACTCCTTGCAGGCTGCTGGGTGGGGGAATGCAGGGCCTGGCCTGAGAGTAGCTGTTCCCTGGAGGCTGGCTCCTGTTGTGGATTGAGCTCAGCCAGCTGGGTGAGGGTAGGGCACTGGGTGGGGATGCTGCCTGGGGGCCAGGCAGGTGCTTGCTCGGCTGGTCACCAGCACAGCTGGCCCGGGCAGTACTTGTCAATCAGGGACTGGTAATATGGCTTCAGCTGCGGCACGTCGGGCAGATCCTCGCACTTGGTGTAGAGATCAAACTTGCTGTAGGGAGCAGAAAGCAAAGGCTGAACTAGGCTGCTCCCCTTCTGCCCTGCCCCCCTCACCTCCCAGGCACCTGTCAGCAGCCCCAGGCCAGCACCCTGCCCTATGGCACCAGGGCAAACATCCCAGGAAGGCAGTGCTAATGCACCCCAATACTGCTCTGTCCCCCACCCCAAGGAGCATGGGGGTGATCAATTCTGCCCCATATCTGTAACTGGGCTAGCTCTCTCCAGGGCGCCTGTGGGCGCAGCAACTCGTTCCATCTATGCCTCTTAGCCAAAGCTAGTCCCCAAACACTGACCCTCGGAGAACAGCCTCAGCCAGGGAGCCTTCCCCAGCCACAGCCCTGACCCCAGTCCCTGCTGACTCCAGCCTCTCTCAGTTCACCCTGATCTCAAACAATGTCGGCCTCGAGGACCCCCCGCCCTGGATCCTGTCTCTGACGGGAGGACATCAGCTGTGTGAGAGGAAGGTGCAAAGCCCTCTCTAGTGGGAGGTGGGGAGGATCCCCTATTAGGTCCCCTCCTGCTCTCTAATAATTGGAGCACAGCTCAAGCCCAAAAGCTTAATATTGGTGCAAAAACATGTTAGCAGCATTAATAATGGTGTGCGTTCCTATTGGCCACATAAAATGTCCAAGGCCTGGGTGAATCTTAAATTTTTGGCCTCGATGACTTCATGTGGCAGAGAGTTCCACAGCTCACTCGTACTCTGTGTTGGGGGGGGGAGAGTATTCCCTTTTATCGGTTTCAACTTTGCTGCCTGTGATTGCATGGCCGCTATGCCCAACCTCCATGCCTGGCTTAGCAGCCCCTGCCCCAGGACTGGGCACGTACTTGAACTCCTTGACCCAGGCCAGCATGCGCAGGTCCTCCGTGCTGCACAGGTGCCTGTAATCCCCGCCTGTGTGCCAGGGGTAGAACGAGTGGAAGCGGACCATGTAGAGCGCCTGCATGAGGAGAAAGGGGTGAGCGGGGCGGCATCGGCCCGGACCCGCCCGTCACACCAACTCTGATACAGCCCAGCCCAGGGGGCACCTTGTCCTTCTCTCCAAGCCTGGGAGCCAAATCTCCCATTTGTGTCCCCAAGGCTTTTAGTGCCTCATCCCCAGAGCCTACGGGAGGGGGTATCAAGGCGCAGGTGGAGGCAGAGGAACCGGACTGTGAAGGCTCCCTGCTGCTGCAGGGGGTAGCAGAACCTAGCTGGACAGCAGGGGAAAGCCGATGGGGCGGCAGGAGACAGTCCCATGGGGATTGGCTCAGCCGGGGGACAGGCATGAAGCGGTTCTCACAGCCACATACCCGTTTCACGCCCCGACACACCCAAAAAACCCTCCAAAAATCCCAAACCACTTACCTCTGGGGGGAGAGCAAAGTTGTTGAATTTCATGACTTTGTACATGTACTCTGGGGAGAGAGCGCAGAGTGTTAGCCCCACGCGCCCGGGCACCCAGCCTGACGTCAACGCCCTGTCCCAGCCTCTCTTGCTCCCAAGATACTGCTACCCCTCTCGGGGCCTGGGGGCTGTGCCAGCCAGAAATGAACCTGCAGTCAGGACTGTATCACGGCCCACGGGCACCTTGCAGAAAACCAGGCCCCGGGTGTCTCTTGCTGGACACCCGAGGTCACTGCCCCCATCTGACAATATTAGCCCCAGTGCCAGGTGCTGCGCAGATCAGTCAGGGGGCAGCACGCCCGTCGCAGGAGCTGACAATGCCGAAGAGACAGCAAAGCAGGGCTGGGGGGCAGCCCGAGGGATGGGGGGTGGGAGAGGGCAGAACTCCTGGGTTCTGTTCCTGGCTCTGACCGTGATTTGCAATGGGACCTTGGGCAAGTCTGTGCCTGTTTCCCCAGCTGTGAACGGGGGATACACAAGTCACACACTACCCACTGGAGTACCTCCGTGAGCTGGCAGCAGTAGTAGGCTGCTATCCTCTGTGGCCCAGCCACTAGCGGGCGACAGGAGAGAGGCTTTGCAAGGGTATTCCATCACAGTGCCCTAAGCCCCTGTGGATGGGGAAGGGCTGCTGGGGGGAAGATCCTGGTTGCCCTGGGCAGGGGCTGCTCTTTGGCGGAAGCTGTTGGGGGGGGTGGGGCGTGCACAGGCCGAGGGAGCAGCAAGGTGAGAAGAGGGCCAGGGAGGCAGGGCCCGACCCGCAGGAGGTGGGGAGGGGGACAACGGGGCAGGAGAGGGGGCTGGGTTTGGGAACTGCAGGTGGGAAGGGGGGGCAGCTGTGGCCCCAGGGGCGAGGGGGATAGTGTGAGGGGAGCCCTATGGGACACTGACTGCAAGGAGCAGGGGAGGGCCCCCCAAGGAGCGAGACGAGGGAGAGCCAGGAGGAGAGGGCAGCCGAGAGCTCCAGGAGCAGGGATCTGCTCCCACTGGTGCATTGGCCCTCACCCTGAAGGGGCCCTAGAAGCAAATCCCACCCCCATCCCCCCGGCTCCATTCTCCAAGGGGCTTCAGGAGCCAGGCCCAGCCCCGGGCCGCAGCCAGGAGCCCCCCGGCCGGGCGCACCCTTACCGTCATGGCCCCAGGACATAAGCACGTTGGCCAGGCCGCAGTGAGGCTGGTAGATCCCGTACTGCGTGCTGAGCAAGAGAGAGAAACGGTCAGCGGAGCTCCCGGCTGGGCCCCCGCCTCGTCCCCTCTCCTTGGGGGGCTACAGGGCACTGGCGCTGGCTCGGAGCCGGCAGGGCAGGTGCCTGCAGACGGGTGCAGAACATGGGCCGGGGTAACAACCGGCCGACTCGGCGTGTTAATTGTTGGGGAAACTCAGCCACGTGCCCCCCATCTGGGGGGGGGAAGGGGGGCAGGACCCAGACCCGCCCGTGAGGGGCGCTGCGGGGACCGGGACTGCAGCTGTGCCATGGGAGGGGGATTACACCTCACCCGCCCCAATGCCCAGCTTCTCTCACCAACCCAGGCCCAGCTCTGCTGCTCCAGCCCGCAGACCATGGGAGGCTGCTGGGTGTCGGGGCGGCCACGGGCCTGTGGGAGGCTGCCCTGTAGGGTGCGGTGAGCCTAGGGGTCACTTCCTAGTGGGACGGGACCGGTGCTCTGGCGGGGGGCGACTCACTTGTACAGGGCGTTTTTTGTGTCGGGGTTGTCATGGAAGGTGGAGCCGCTGAAGACGACGGACTCCTGGACCCTGCAGCCCACGGGGAACGTGTCGCCCACCACGGCCCACTGCGGAGAGAACACGGGAGCAAAGGGCTCGCCAGCCAGGGCCGAGCTGAGGGCCACCTGCCCCAGGGTCCTGGCTCCCACCATGGTCCCTTCAGTGGGTAGCCAGGGGGTGGGGGAGGGTAATCTGCCCCGCACCAGCCCCATCCTGGGCTCTCGCAGCCGGAGACCAGCGTGAGCCCACCCATGGCATTCACTGCAATAGCTCCAGATCTCCTGGGGACCCGCGGACGCGGCCCATCCCTCGCAATCTTGCTGGGTACTTGGCCCATCCCACTGGTCGGGCTCTCGGCTGGGCACCCGCTGTCCTGGAACCTCACAGCTGAGGAGCGGGCCAGGGGATGGGGGATGACCCCCGCTGGCTCCCCTTGCAAAGGGCTCTGGCTCTCTGGCAGGTGCAACTAGCCTCTTAGGGCATTGCCCCCCCCTCACTGCCCCTCCCCTGGCTGAGCCCCGGGGGTAACCAGTCGTGCTGGGTGCATTCGACCCACTCCCCTGCCTGGAGCACACGCTGCCTCCGCGGCTGCTCACCTGAGGCTCCCCGGCCAGGGCCAGGATTTTGCCCATGTCATGCAGCAGCCCGACCAGCTGGAACCAGCCTGAGACAGAGAGAGCAGAGAGGGGTCAGCTGGGGTGGGGGGGGGGCAGCTGCTGGCGGGGCCGTTCGGCAGCAGAAACACCCACTCTGGTTTCTGGGCTGCACCCCCGAGGAGCCACTAATGCAGCAGCCTCTTGTCCCCGAGCAGGAAGGGGGTCAGTCCCTATCTGCCCAGCTCTGCGGAGACCCCGACTGGGATCCTGCACCCAAGCCCCCCCACCCCAGTCCCGGCGCACACAGGGGCTGGCCCTACCTTTGTCCGGGTGGGCCTGGCGGATGCCCTCGGCGGTCTGGTACGCGTGGTAGGAGTTGGGAAAGTCCACGTCCGGGTCCGATTCGTCCACCACGTTATCCAGTAAATCCAAGGCCTCCATGATGCTCATTCTGCGCTGGGCGCAGGCCCCGTACTCTGCGCCCTGGGGAGAGGGGAGCTGGTGAGCCCCAGCTCTGAGCACGGGGGTCACTGCCAGCTCCTGGGGCCAGAAATGGGGCAGGAAAATGTCTGCACCAGTCTCACTCCCTTGGCTGGGGTCCCCAGGGACTGGCTGGGGAGCAGCGTTCCCTAAGGGGCTCTGGCCTGGGGTGGGGACGGAGGGGACTCCCGTGGGCTGTGGCTAACCCTTTCCTAGACTCAACCGCTGGAGCTTCGTAGTCCCCTCTCAGGAAGGGACTGTCTGCAGCATCTCGGGGGGCTGGATTGGGGGGCTGTGAGTCCCCAGGGGACGTACCTTCTTCCGGACAAAGTCCACGGTCTGGTGCGTGTGCATCAGCAGGTAGGTGTTATACACGCGATCTAGCAGCGGCCCGGCCTGGAACAACACACCTGTGACTCAGACGAGAGGCCAGGCCCCCTACTCCAGCACCAGCCTCTCCCACAGGAGGTAGCTATGGAGCTCCGGCCATGGGGAGCAGGACAGGAGCGATGGCTGTGGGCGGAGCTCCCTGCTATTCCAGTCCCGGTCACTCCCAGCAGGGGGCACTGGCCGTGGGGGACTCCCGGCTATTCCAGTCCCCATCTCTCTCAGCAGGGGGCACTGTGGGGAGTGGGGCAGGCGCGCTGGCCAGTGGGGACTCCCGGCTATTCCAGTCCCGGTCTCTCTCAGCAGGGGGCGCTGTGGGGCGGCAGCACTGGCTTTGGGGGACTCCCGGCTATTCCAGCCCTGGTCTCTCTCAGCAGGGGGCGCTGTGGGGCGGGAGCACTGGCTTTGGGGGACTCCCGGCTATTCCAGCCCTGGTCTCTCTCAGCAGGGGGCGCTGTGGGGAGTGGGGCAGGAGCGCTGGCCGGTGGGGACTCCCGGCTATTCCAGCCCTGGTCTCTCTCAGCAGGGGGCGCTGTGGGGAGTGGGGCAGGAGCGCTGGCCGGGGGGGACTCCCGGCTATTCCAGCCCTGGTCTCTCTCAGCAGGGGGCGCTGTGGGGAGTGGGGCAGGAGCGCTGGCCGGTGGGGACTCCCGGCTATTCCAGCCCTGGTCTCTCTCAGCAGGGGGCGCTGTGGGGAGTGGGGCAGGAGCGCTGGCCGGTGGGGACTCCTGGCTATTCCAGTGCCGGTCTCTCCCTCGGCCCCTCCTAGCCCCAGCAGGGAGTGCAGTTGCTGCGGTCACCGGATCGCCAGCCTGTCGGCCAGAGCAGAGCAGCTCCAGCCTGAGCGCCTTGCACCGGGACCCGTCTCTGCTAGACGTGAGGGACTGACACCCCAAGCCCACGGGGTAGGTCCCAGACAGCCGGTGGCATGCGACAGGGCGGCGGGAGCTCACCGTGTAATTCCTGTAGTCTGCTTTCAGCTTGCCGGGCTCAGCCCCTGCCTCCGGCCGGTAAACTTCAGAGGGGTCTGCGTCCTGGGGCGAGGGAAGCCATGAGCGACCAGTGAGGGTAGCGCCCGCCTTCTCCCCTCCCTGCCAGCCCCTCCCAGGCCGCCCTGACCAGGGGCTGTTGCCTCAATAGATCCAGGTAGGGTGACCAGACAGCAAGTGTGAAAAATCGGGACGGGGGGTGGGGAGTAATAGGAGCCCATATTAAAAAAAAGCCCCAAATATTGGGACTGTCCCTATAAAATTGGGACATCTGGTCACCCTAGATCCAGGCGGTATGTCTGTCTGTGTGTTGTGCCAGTATGTCCAACTATCCATTAGCCCGTCACTCTGCCTGTGCGTGTGTTTGTCTGTCCGTGTTCCCCAGTGGCCTCCCAGTTCCACAGAACATGTCAGTGAGCCTGGAAGCTCTCAGAGACCTGGTTCCCCAGCGCCCACCTGCTCCCCAGAAGCCCAGACTCCTGGCAAGGGACCCGCCTGCTTCCTGCAAAAGTTTTGTTGCAATTGACACGTTCCCGCGGAACAGTTCGACTTCAACAAATCAGCATTTTCTGATGGAATCATAATCCAGCGGCAAATTCCCAACCAGCTCCAATGCCCAGCTCTGTGTCACTAGTGATAGCTACACCTTTCCTCCTCTTATAGTTCTGACAGGTTTCCATGCCCCGCCCTACCCCCCCCCCCCACACACACACACACACTGCTATTATAATCCACCAGTCAGACTCCAGCGTTAGACTGCATGCCCCTCCTTCTTGTCCAATGAGATGGCCATATGGCTCTGGAAGTCCTGCCTACTTTTTCCAGGACCCCTGTTTCAGATTTGGTCACATGGGCACTTATGGCGCCATTCAGCCATTTTGGGGGGGAAAATAAGATTTTTATTTTGAGTTTTTTCACTATATCCTTACTGGATTCATTCAAAACAAACGAATAAATATAAAGCTCATGCGTCTTCCTTATTTTTAGTATAAAAAACTTTATGTGCAATTAGCACAAATCTAAATCAAGTTGATTAATAGTATGCAACCACTACAGTAGTACAAGTCTAAATAAATTAAATACACGCAACAAAGCTTAGTAACAGAGCAATAATAAACATTCATATATATATAAGAAAAATGCATTTTTATATATACTCATGCATTATCCTCACTTTTGCCATTAGTACAATTCTAAATTTAGTCAAATTACGTAATTGTACAAGTCTCAATAGAATAAATAAATGTAAAAAGTCTTAATAACAAAGGAATAAAAGGGAAGTGTTATGTTATATATATAACTTTTCCTCATTTTAAAGGTATGTATTCTCTTATGCAGTTAGCTCAATTCTAAATAAATTAAATATATGCAAAAAAGACTTAATAACAGAGGAATAAATGAGAACTGTTTATATATATTTCTATGCTATATATCACGCATTTTTTGATTTTCAGAAAAAAATATGTGTACGCAGTTAGAACATTTCTAAATACATTAAACACATGCCCAAAGGCTGCAAGGGATTCCTGATAGAAAGTGTAAATATAACTTTAGGGTTAATGACGTGTGTACGGGATCTAGTTGTTCTACAGCCGCCTTTCAGAGACGGCCAAGAAAGTTTTCAAAAGGGATGGGGGAAGCCAGGCGAAAGACGAGAAAAGCCATTTACGCAACAGAAAGTGAATATTTTGGACCTCATTATGATGGACAAAGATGAATTAATCACTGGACTGGAAGTTGGTGATTGCTGAGGCCCGGTGATCGTGACATAAAATGTTTGATTCCACAGTCCTCATTTCTGGGGTCCACACTTTAAAAGGATGTTGAAAAATTGAAGAAGATGCAGAAAAGAGCCACAAAAACAGCTCGGGGGCGGGGAGGCGGGAAATGCCTTGAAGCAAGAGACATAAAGAACACCCTCTGTTTAGCTCATCAACAAGATGTTGAAAGGTGACTCTTGGTTCCAGTGTATAGGGACCTTCGTAGAGAGAAAAGATTGGGCACTAAACAGGGCCGGCTCTAACTTTTTTGCCAAAAAAAACAAGCACCACCCCACCACCACCCCAGCAAAAAAAACAACAACAACAAAAGAGCACCGCCCCGCCAAAACAAAAGCAAAAGCACCCCCCTCCCCGAGCGCCGCCCTGCTGAAGTAAAAAAAAAAAAAAAAACCTAAGGCCGGCCCTGTCTAACTCTATGAACCTATGAATCTACCCCACTGAAAATTCCCAGCTCTGGGAGCGTGCCTGATGCAATTAGCAAGTCGTCTTTAACCACACCTCCTTTTGCATAATCACACATCATAAAATATTAAGATGCATCACATTTTTCTGAGCCAATCAGAAGGTTTTTCTGATCCCCGTATCCTTTTATGGTACTGTACCAGGCTTCTCCCCCAAATTTACTTATCATTCCATTCCATTTATTCCACTTACTCATCAAGGTAATGTATTTCGTTATCCTTTTCTCCCAAATGGCAATCAGCCAACCGCTAAGGCAAACAAGTTTGTTTCCATTTACGGGAGATAATGCTGCCGGCTTCTTATTTACAATGTCACCTGAAAGTGAGAACAGGCATTCGCATGGCACTTTTGTTGCTGGCATTGCAAGGTATTTATGTGACAGGTATGCTAAACATTTGTATGCCTCTTCATGCTTCCGCCACAATTCCAGAGGACATGCTTCCATGCTGATGATGCTTGTTAAAAAAATAATGTGTTAATTAAATTTGTGACTGAACTTCTTGGGGGAGAATTGTATGACCCCTGCTCTGTTTTACCCGCATTCTGCCATATATTTCATGTTACAGTAGTCTCAGATGATGACCCAGCACGTTGTTCATTTTAACACCTTCACTGCAGATTTGACAAACGCAAAGAAGGTACCAATGTGAGATTTACAAAGATAGCTACAGCACTCGACCTAAGGTTTAAGAATCTGAAGTGCCGTCCAAAATCTGAGAGGGACGAGGTGTGGGGCATGCTTTCAGAAGTCTTAAAAGAGCAACACTCTGATGCGGAAACTACAGAATCTGAACCACCAAAAAAGAAAATCAGCCTTCTGCTGGTGGCATCTGACTCAGATGATGAATATGAACATGCGTCGGTCTGCACTGCTTTGGATTGTTATCGAGCAGAACCTGTCATCAGCATGGACGCCTGTTCTCTGGAATGATCGTTGAAGCATCAAGGGACATATGAATGTTTAGCGCATCTGGCATGTAAATACCTTGTGACGCCGGCTACAACAGTGCCATGAGAACACCGGTTCTCACTTTCAGGTGACATTGTAAACAAGAAGCGGGCAGCATTATCTCCTACAAATGTAAACAAACTTGTTTGTCTGAGTGACTGAACAAGAAGTAGGACTGAGTGGACTTGTAGGCTCTAAAGTTTTACATTGTTTTATTTTTGTACATAATTCTACATGTGTAAGTTCAACTTTCATGATAAAGAGATTGCACTACAGTACTTGTATGAGGTGAATTGAAAAATACTATTTCTTTTGTTTTTTACAGGGCAAATATTTGTAATAAAAAAGAAAAATAAAGTGAGCACTGTACACTTTGTATTCTGTGATGTAATTAAAATCAATATATTTGAAAATGTAGAGAACATCCAACATTATTATTATTATTTAATAATAATTATTGACATACATGATATTCTATTATTGTTTAACAGCACGATTAATCACAATTAATTTTTTTAATTGCGATTACTTTTTTTAATCGCTTGACAGCCCTAATTTTAAGTCATGGCTTTCTAACTGCCTGAAGGACAGAGATAAAGGTTCCCCATCTGACACCTTCCCTTGCCCCTTCCATTTTTCTGAGTTTTTAGTGGTTATCTGAAGAAACATGTGCCCCCAGCCTCACATTCCCCATTTTTCTCGAGCTGGTAACTAAAATTGCATCCTCTCCATCTCCTACTAAACATACTATTTTTAGTCAAAGGTCTAATGAAATAAAAAATAACCCCAATTCATGTTTTAGAAAGTATTTCTTACATGCTACGTACAGCGAGAGAAAGAGAGAGAGTAACTCAGTCTTTAAAAAGTATAATTCATAAATAGGGCCCGAGGATAAGACATCAGACCTGGCTTTTAGGGGAAACTTTGACAACTGTCTGGAACCTTTATTTAGCGAAGCAATGTTATATGTATTCTTTGTCAGTTGTCATACTTAAGCTCTCCCCGCCTCCTGAGGTGTTATCTCCCCACCTTTCTTTTGCCAGTCTTTCTAATCATTTTCCCAAGGGGATCAGCAGTGAGAAATAAATAAATTACAGTAACAAGGGCATCGGACACATTGGGCATATATAACAGGCCAAAATGCCATGCTTGGTTGTTTCTAACTGGCAAGAAAAATGCTCAGTGATATATTGTAGCAGTATCCGCAAAGCAACAATTCAATTAAAAAAATTACATATTTGTCATCACATTGAAGGGGTCCCAAGAAATAATTCCCCTGTTCTTATATCAAACTTCACATTGTACACAAACTGTGACCCTAAATACTTGATAGAGATAAATACACAAGACAGCATTTGATAGACCTGAGAAATCATTGAAAACAGAGGTGTCATGGTGACTAAAGCCCGAATGCAGAGGGGTTTGGGAGGGATTAAAGGCCTTGTTGAAGTGAAAGAGGATATGATGTAAGAGTGGATTTGAAGAAAACGGGAAAGCTCAGAGGTATTTTGCACCAAATATGAAACTCAAATATGAAATTGCAGAACTGCTCATTGTTAAATGTAACCTATCGCTTAAATCAGCCTCTGTCCCAGATGACTGGAGGATAGCTAATGTAACACCTGTTTTTAAAAAAGGCTCCAGAGGCGATCCTCACAATCACAGGCTGGTGAGCCAAACTTCAGACCAGGCAAATATGTTGAAACTATAGTAAAAACTAAAATTATCAGATGCATAGATGAACACAATATGTTGGGAAAGAGTAAACAGGGCTTTTGTACAGGGAAATCATACCTCACCAATCTAGTAGAATTCTTTGAGGCGGGGTCAATAAACATGTGGACAAGGGTGATCCAGGACACAGTGCACTTTGACTTTCAGAAAGCCTTTGACAAGTTCCCACACCAAATGTTCTTAGGCAAAGTGAGCAGATTAAATTCAGTATTTATAAATGCAAAGTAATGCACATTGGAAAAAATAATCCCAACTATACATACAAAATGATGGGGTCTAAATTAGCTGTTACCGCTCAAGAGAGAGATCTTGGAGTCACCATGGATAGTTCTCTGAAAACACCCACTCAATGCGCAGCAGAGGTAAAAAAGGCTAACGGAATGTTAGGGACTATTAGGAAAGGGATAGATAATAAAACAGAAAATATCATTATGCCACTATATAAAGCCATAGTACGCCCACACCTTAAAGGTTTTAAAGTGTGGCATAAAAACTAAAATCAAACCTGGCTTGTGTTTCGTATTTAAATCCCTCAGCAGCCGAGCACTGTTTCCTCAGAGACCTTGGAGTACCGGGACACCACCGTCTCTGATTCGGCCCGGCCTGCTTTCGCCAGACCCGAAACCAGATGCTCAACTGGGTGCTGGGAGAGCAGAGTGTGATCATTCTGCAGCTGGGTTTTATCTGACTGCCAAATTCCTGCCTCAAAGTTAGAGAAAATGTAGGTGTTTGTGGCTGTTTCAGGCTCTTTCGTTTCTTTTTTTGTATTTTGCTAAATGGGCCAAATAAGTGAATAATGCGAAAATACTGACTATTAAACCGTTTTAGATACATCGAACGTTTTGTTTGTATCCATTGCCTCCCAACTAGTAAAATATGGGTTTCCCGAACATTCCACTGTTGTTTTTTCATTTATTAAATCCGAGTTTTATCAATATACATTCCATGCGGGCACCTTAAACTCTGAACAAGTTACAGGTGTAACTTAACAAAACGGGCAGCAGTTGTGGAAAGAAAAGTAAAACGTGTTATGAATTCTTGTACATAGAGTAGGAATAGTTTCATCCAGGCCTGCATTTTGTCTCCTGCCTGGGTGTACTGACCAATTTTACACAGAGTTCCTTTGAGTTGGGCTGTGTGTGAGTTGTATAAAATAGGGCTGAAAAACAAGTGTGAGTGTGTACGCTTCGGGGGACTGTCTGTGCATGGCCTGTGTGCACCCAGGGTGACGCCAACAGGCTTCCACGTAGGTGCAGTGCGATTGCCTGGTTTTTATTCTTGAGTCCTCTGAAATCTGGAGGTTGCAGACCTCCAGATGGCCACGTGCCGGCAGCACACACCGGTGGCTGAGCATGGCTTTGCATGGCCCTCTGTCTGCATATGTCCAGTTTCTATTTACGTGCACTCGTGACGCAGGCACCGGCTGTCTACATGTGCCTGGAGTGTATCGTTTTCTAAATATAAGGGGACTGTTGTCCCCTCACTAACACTCAGTGGGGGTGTTTTGATGGCTAGCTCCCAGTACCAAAAGGGGAGGGTCGATGGGAAATCAGGACCCTGAGACTGACAGTCCCCAGGGGCAATGGGGAGAGGCCAACGCTCCAGGTCAGCCTGATTGACAGGGCGGGCAAGCGAATCAAGGAGTCAGGAGGCCAGGGTGGGTCCCGTCCGCCGTGTGAGCTGGAATTGCCTGGGTCAGACAGAGTGAGGCCGAGCTAAGGAGAGAGCAGGGGCCGAGCTCAGCTGGGAGCAGGGCCGGGCCAGAGCCAGAGGGGCCAGAGAAGCAGCCCGGAGAGCAGGTCAGAGCTGGGAGCAGAGTCACAGAAGCAGCCCGGAGAGCAGACCTGCGCTGGGAACGGAGCTGCAGCCCCAGAGCCAGAGGGGCCAGAGAAACAGCCCGGAGAGCAGGTCAGAGCTGGGAACGGAGCTGCAGCAACCAGAGCCAGAGGGGCCAGAGAAGCAGCCCGGAGAGCAGACCTGCGCTGGGAACAGAGCTGCGGCAACCAGAGCCAGAGGGGCCAGAGAAGCAGCCCGGAGAGCAGACCTGCGCTGGGAACGGAGCTGCAGCCCCAGAAGCCAGAGGGGCCAGAGACGCAGCCCGGAGAGCAGACCTGCGCTGGGAACGGAGCTGCAGCCCCAGAAGCCAGAGGGGCCAGAGACGCAGCCCGGAGAGCAGACCTGCGCTGGGAACGGAGCTGCAGCCCCAGAAGCCAGAGGGGCCAGAGACGCAGCCCGGAGAGCAGACCTGCGCTGGGAACGGAGCTGCAGCCCCAGAAGCCAGAGGGGCCAGAGACGCAGCCCGGAGAGCAGACCTGCGCTGGGAACGGAGCTGCAGCCCCAGAAGCCAGAGGGGCCAGAGACGCAGCCCAGGGATCTGGAGGCAGAGCAGCAGCAGCCATGCCGAGGCAGAGAGGAGCTGGGGCTGGGGCCGGGGCTGGAGCCGTCCGGAGCCGGGTGCGGTGAGCAGCCGGGGAGAGCGGGGGGGACGCTGGGCAGTGGGCCCAGCACAGGGAGACGCCACCAGCCCAGAGGCCCTGCAGCCAGACTTGGGGGGATCGTAACCCCGACAGGGCGGAGGCAACGCTGGGGTCCTGCCCCCTAGAGCCTGAGGGCGTGTGGAAACCGCCAGAGCAAGTGTCCGACCCGCAGCATCCCTGCAGCACAGCCAGGGCCCGGGCCGTGGCCTGGGCTGTGTGAGGGACAGACTGTGAACTTCCCTGACATCCCAGAGACACTGGCTGTGATGTCCCCGTGCCCCAGAGTGGGGTGACAGGTTTTCCTTTCACCTTTCCCGTTTTTCCCTTGTGGGGGTTTTTTTTTTATTGGTTGCTGTTTAATAAATTGCTTTTGCTTTGAACTGTATGCAATGATCAGTGGGTCAGGGAAGCATCTGGTGTGAAGAGAGCACCCCAGTGTGGGGACATGCTACCCCTGTCCTAAGTGACCACAACAAGGTTGGGGGTTGAGGCCCCCAGGAATCCTGGGCCCAGCCTTGTTGGGGTTACGAGGACTCTGCCACACAGGAGAGTGGACGGGGAGCCCTCGAGGTCAGGCAGGTGTCTGGGTAAAGGGAGTGGGAGCGAGGACTCAGATCCTTTCGCTAGCCCATCTCACCGGGGTAGTGTATAAGCCAGGAAAGTTCCCACAATAGCGGGACCATTCCCCCGCTTACATAAAGTTCTCAATTGTGTTACGTTGGAGGGTTGCAGAACTGGTACCGCCTTTGTGCTATGAAAGGATGTCTGTATGTCAGACATTAACTTTAGCACAAAGAGCACTGCCGTCTTTATCCTTTCAGAGCTTGGTGTGGAGAGAGAGGAATTTGGGAGGGGGAATGGCGATCCCACAGGACCTGCATAGCCTTGTTACTGGGCTTCAGAAAGTAACTAACACCTGTTCTCTGTCCTCACTGTGTTATCTAGCGACACAACTGACAAAGCAGCCAGGAAGATTTCAAAGAAAACAGCTTTTTCCTCGTGGTGCTTTTCTCAGGAGTTTGGGAGAGTTTAAACCAGGACGCTCCGCAGTTCGCCTTTAATTTGTTAAATAGCAGCCACAAAGGAGAGTGGTGTGTGAGTGTTTGTGTCTGTGCGGGTGTTTAATTATTTAGAATTGTACTAACTGCTTAGAATATTTTCTCTAAAAATGAGGAAAATGCATGAGACATTATATATATAAACACTTCTTTGTTCCTCTGTTACTAACCCTTTTTGCAAGTGTTTAGTCTGTTTAGAATTTAACTAATTATATATATGCATATTTTTCTCTAAAATAAAGGAAAATGCATTAGATAGATAGAGGGGGTGTCTGGGGATAGATAGATAGATAGATAGATAGATAGATAGATAGATAGATAGATAGATAGTGGGGGTGTCGGTATAGATAGATAGATAGTTAGAGGGGGTGTCTGGGGATAGATAGATAGATAGATAGATAGATAGATAGATAGATAGATAGATAGAGGGGGTGTCTGGGGATAGATAGATAGATAGATAGATAGATAGATAGATAGATAGATAGATAGATAGAGGGGGTGTCTGGGGATAGATAGATAGATAGATAGATAGATAGATAGATAGATAGATAGATAGATAGATAGAGGGGGTGTCTGGGGATAGATAGATAGATAGATAGATAGATAGATAGATAGATAGATAGAGGGGGTGTCTGGGGATAGATAGATAGATAGATAGATAGATAGATAGATAGATAGATAGATAGATAGATAGATAGAGGGGGTGTCTGGGGATAGATACATTTATTCCTTTCAGTGTAGTAGCCGTGTTAGTCTGTGTCAGCAAAATGAAAATAAGAAAGAAAAACTTGTAGCACCTTGGAGACTAACAAATTTATTTCAGCATAAGCTTTCGTGGGTTAGTACCCACTTCATCGGACTAACCCATGAAAGCTTATGCTGAAATAAATTTGTTAGTCTCTAAGGTGCTACAAGTTTTTCTTTCTTATTTTCATTTATTCCTTTGTTATTAAACCTTTTGCACATATGTATTGAGAATTTTGCTTGCACGTTCATACAATTATTGAATCAGCTTTATTTAGAAGTGTAGTAATGGCATAACAAGCGTAGTTTTTCTAACGAGTGAAAGGCATGGACTCTATATTTAGTTGTTGTTTTTAATGATTCCAGAAGGATGGATTAATTAACATTTTTTTAAATCTGTTTTTTTTCCCAGCAGGGCCCATGGCACCGTGAATGCATTCATGGCTCGAAAGGAAACCCGGGGGTCCTGGAAAGGGAGGACGTGATAGGAGGGACTTCCAGAACCATGCAGCCAACTCATTGGACCAAAAGGAGGTACGTGCAGTCTAATGCTGGAGTCTAATTGGCACAATATCATGGGGGAAGGGGAGCTGGAAACATGTCAGAAATATCTGCTGAGAAAAGGTACAGAGGTGTCACTACTTATGTCATAAGAACAGAAGAACGGCCATACTGGGTCAGAACAACGTCCCAGTATCCTGTCTTCCAACAGTGATCAGTGCTAGATGCTTCAGCAGGAATGAACAGAACTGGGCAATTATCGAGTGATTCATCCCCTGTTGTCCAGTCCCAGGTTCTGGCAGTCAGAGGTTTAGAGACACCCAGAGCATGGGGTTATGTCCCTGAGCGTCTTGGCTAAAAGCCAGTAGTGGGTCTGTTCTCCAGGAACTTATCTAATTCTTTTTTGAACCCAGTTATACTTTTAGCCTTCACAACATCCCATGGCAATGAGTTCCACGGGTTAACTGTGCTGTAAGCAGAAGTACTCCCTTTTGTTTTAAACCTGCTGCCTATTAATTTCATCAGGTGACCCCTGGTTCTTGTGTACAGATAAACAACACTTCCTTCTTCACACACCAGTCATGATTTTACAGCCCTTTGTCGTACCCCGCTTTAGTCTGCTCTTTTCAAAGAGGAACAGTCCCAGTCTTTTTAACCTCCCCTCATATGGAAGCTTGTTGCCCTTCTCTGCACCTTTTCCAATTCCAATGTGTCGTTTTTGAGATGGGGCGACCACATCTGCGCGCACTATTCAAGGGGTGAGCAGACCATGGATTTATCTAGTGACACTACGATATTTTCTGTCTTATTACCTAGCCATTTCCTGATGGTCCCTAACAATCCCTCACCTGCGTGTCTATGGCCTACTGATGGTTACAGGGCTCACTGTTTTATTTAGGACTCAGTTTTGCCCTGACCTATAGAGGAGGAGGAGTGTGGGGACACGTATCCCCCTATCCTCTAGCAAACTCTTGTAGGGCCCAAGCATAAGGGTGAGAGGTGGTGCCTGGCTCTTCTATGAGATTAAGGAGAAGTGGCTGGACCCCTGAGCGCTGGGCGTCCCCAAGCATCTCGGCACAGCAGATCCGGCAGATCTGTACATGTGGGAGCCAGTGGGGGAAGGCAGGATCTAGATGTATAGGACTGACTAGGAGCATCCGCACACACCGGGGAACCTGCCGGGTCTGTGTGGGCAGGATACCTGATGGGGTGTGACGGGGTCTGTGCATAGGAGATCAGATGATAAGCAGCAGGATCTCCGTGTGTGGGATCCAGCAGGGTCTGAACACAGAGGATCCAATGGTCTCTCTGCATATGGGGGATCCAGTGGAGGATGCAAGCGCTGTGTGGTGGTGGTGAGGGGGTACAGTGGGGTGTGTACACAGAGGAGCCAGAGGGAGCCGTAGGACCAAACCCAGCAAAGGAAAACCTCAGGGGAACCACAGGAAAACTTTCCTAGTGGCGGGCTGGTGAGTCATGTCCCCAGTGGAATGAGCAGGAGCCTTGTCTCTTGGGACACTGAGAACTAGCCAGGGCCTAGCCCTGGCGAATAGACGCTGGGCACAAGTCCGGACCTGGAGGATGGGAGGTGGGGGGACGATGGCTGGGCAGGATGGGAGTGACCCCCACAGCTTTCCCTCTGCTGCCTCTAGGATCCAGACCCCAGGCCAGTCTGCCTCTCCCTACTCACCATGCCTACGACCTTCATCCCGGCTCCTCACCCTGGCAGCCCCCGGAGGAGGAGAGCGTGTGAGGAGGGGAGCTCTGCCGTCTCTGGGGCTGTGGCAGGTGCCTCTCTGGGTTTATAAACCCCCCTGAGTTATGCAAGGAGGGCCTAGGACCGGCCAGAACCTGTCCGGAGAAGTGCTGACCCCAGGGCGCAATGAGTCACCAGTTAACCAGCCCTGGGCCAAACTCTCAATGCTTGGAAGTAGCTTCTGGGACAGGAATTAATGTGTGAGCCTTTGACAGCTGGCGGGGGGATGTGGGGGGGGGGGGGGAATGACAGCTGCAGGAGGGGCGGGGGCGGGAGAAGGATCTTGTTGCTGATTCAGAGAACTCTAGCTGTGTCCCTGAGAGGCACAAAGCAGTGGCCTATCCCGTGCCCCGGGCAGGGGTCGCATGGTCAGCCCCTCTGCCTGGGGCAGGGGAGAGGCCAACCCAGCAGAGCAGGCCCTGTGGAGCTAGAGGCCTTGTCACATGCCCAAGCATTTTGGGGGAAGCTCAGGAAGTCCAAGCTCCACCTGGCTAATCTTTCACCCCAAACCTTCCCCCCCCGACACACCCGCCTTTCTCATTCTCTGGGCAGCACCGCCCGCCTGCCCGGCACACAAGCCCATAGCCTGGGGGTCATCTTGCACTCAGCCTTCTCGTTAGGTCCTCCCGGCCCGGGGACCTCTCCATCTTGCCATTGCTTTCTGCCTAATAGCTCTGAGATCCGGCCTTTCCAAGCCATCCACCCATCACCGTCTCTGGCCTTGACAAATGCCATCCCGGCCCACTCCCAGCCAGGCTGAACGCCGCTGCAAAGACCGTTTGCCTTTTGGCCATGTCTCCCCCGGCCCGGCTCCCACTTCTCTCATGTGGCTTGTCTGCACGTTCCAAGCCTCATCCCCCTGATCATCTCCCAAGCCTTGTCTGTGCTGGGCAGTTGTATCCCTTACCTCTACTGGTGTCATTAAACCAGCAGGAGCCCCTTAATGGAGAAGCATTTATGCTGCTAGATGGGTACTTTCTACCAATAGAGTCATTCCTGTGTGGGAAGGGTGATAAAGTACTCGTACAAGGCACCTTTATACTGGTATAACTGTGTCCACACTACTGGTATCACTATAGTGGTGAAAAAAAATCACACCCCGAGCCAATATAGTTCCACCAGACTGACTTTCAAGTGCAGCTCAGGCCTCATTCACTATGTGACACCGGCCCCCGCTCGGCCCCTGGCATCAGCCTCCATCGCGCCCTTGTCAGCAAGCCCCTTTGTGCTTTCTCCCACGCTGCCCTTCATGTGTGGGAGGAGCTCCCTGGAAGCATCCGCAAAGCCACCTCCAGAGCCCTGGTTACAGATCTCCTCTGCCATGATGCCCATGGTGCTGGTGAGGCTGCTGGTGCGCTGAGACCCCTGTCTGTCATGCGGACAGGGGCACACTCCCCTGGTTGAGAACCTCTGTCTGATTAGAGTGTCAGCTCTTCGGGGCATAGCCCATCGTTTCGTCCTGTGTATGTACAGCGCCTAGCGCAGTGGGGTCCCGGTCCCTGGCTCGACCTGCCGGGCGCTGCGATCGCACTGTTATGAGCTGGCTGGAACATCGCTATGGGAAAACGAGCGTGTGAACACGCCCGGGAGCTTTTGGCTGTGTGTTGTTCTGGGTAGGGCTGCGTGTGGGAAGGCAGAACAGATCCAACTGGGAAAGACACAGAGAAGGATGTGGATAAATTGGAAAGAGTCCAGCGGAGGGCAACAAAAATGATTAGGGGGCTGGAGCACATGACTTATGAGGAGAGGCTGAGGGAACTGGGGTTATTTAGTCTGCAAAAGAGAAGAGTGAGGGGGGATTTGATAGCTGCTTTCAACTACCTGAAAGTGGGTTCCAAAGAGGATGGATCTAGACTGTTCTAAGTGGTAGAAGATGACAGAACAAGGAGTAATGGTCTCAAGTTGCAGAGGGGGAGGTTTAGGTTGGATATTAGGAAAACCTTTTTCACTAGTAGGGTGGTGAAGCACTGGAATGGGTTCCCTAGGGAGGTGGTGGAATCTCCTTCCTTAGAGGTTTTTAAGGTCAGGCTTGACAAAGCCCTGGCTGGGATGATCTAGTTGGGGTTGGTCCTGCTTTGAGCAGGGGGTTGGACTAGAACCTCCTGAGGTCCCTTCCAACCCTGAGATTCTATGATTCTATGAGAGAAAGCGTGAAGGAGCAGCTGCTGGCGCAGTGGCAGACCCTGGAAGAAACCTGGAATGAGGCGCGCGCTCTTGGTGCTATGAGCAAAAGAAGCTGTTTCCTGCTTTTCGTTTCCTTCTGGACTCAGAACCGCAGCACTTTGTACATTCTTTGGAAACAAACAAAACCGCCTCAAAGAAAATACCCGGTTCCACCCTCTGCCAGCTGGACTGTCCCCGGGGCCCTGGAACCTTTTGACTCGCCGCTCGGGTCAGGCAGGGGTAACAGTACAAACCACGAACAATAACAATACCGTGCTGACTTCGGACTGTCCCACAGCCTTGGACAAGGGCAGCTCAGGAGAACGAGTGGTCATGGGCTGAGAGGTCAGTCCCCAGGGCTTCCAATCCAGCGCTAAGTTCAGCCCTGAATCTTTGGCCCTATGCTAAAGTGCAGAAGCGTCTGGGGTAAATTCCCTTTCCAAAGCCCAACACGAAACAAAACTTCTCTCTAATCCATCTATCCTGCCCTCCCTCTGCTTCTGCATCCAGCCAATCGCCCCTCTCTCCCCCCATCCCCCCCCCCATCTAGCTATCTGTCTATCTGACTATGAACACTCAGTGGATAGATGATGGTGTCTGGGTTTTTCATGGCCTAGCCCTGAGCATGGGCAGTGCGTATAATAGGCTGGGGAAGGCTGTGCCTCCCCAAACAGCCCCGCGAGGCCCTGCCCACCCTCCGCCCCAAGTCCTCCTCTTGCTGCCCATGCTGGCTGCTCCAATTCCGGGAAGGGAAGCCGGCTGGGGCTGGGGACAGGGCAGGTGGGACTTGGGTGGCTGGGGCCACCCAGTGCTGGGGGATCCTCCGGCGCTGGGGCCACACCGCCCAGCACTCCAGGGCTGGGGTGGGGGGAGCGTGCTGCCCGCTGGGCACTCTGGGGCTGGAGGCACTTGGGTGACCTGGGGCTGCAGGGGGGCTGGCGGCTGTGGGGGGGCAGGGAGGCTCTGGGCTTGAAGGGGTAGAGGGCAGGGCCTCAGGTGGAAGGGGTGGGCCGGGCCAGGGGCTAGCCTCCCTGAGCCTGGCCCTGAGCATCGCTGGGAGTTTGATCCCTTTACGGGCCTAGCAGGGAACCGCCATTGTTTTGTTTTTGAAACTGGAGCCGGCTGGAAACTCTTTGTTCTGAGCTTCCATTCTCCGGGTTATTTTGTTCCTTTCCCCAGGGACAAGGGAAGCCTGGCTGTGAGCAGGTACCAGCGCTCCCGGGGGGTGAGACGAGGCCGTTGTTGATCTGCCTTTGTGCAGCGTTGGAAACATTCCTTTCGAAGCGCAAGCGGCTGCCGGTGGGTTTCTGTGTCCCGGGCTTCCTGCCTTCCCAGATCGGGGATAGCTGGGATGCTTGGGATGTTTGACCCTATAAACGTTCCCTTCCAAATGGCAGCCAGCCCAGCTGAGACAAAGGGCAGTGGGGCAGGGATGAAACTGATCTGGAGCCAACACAGACTGCTTCTGAGGCTAGAAAACAGCTACAACCCCCAGCTGATGGACAGGCCCAGGAGAGAAGCGGAAGCTCTGTTTAGCTCAGGGAGAGGGCTGCACTCACAGAGGAGGTGGGTGATCACAGATGCCCGGCTTGCATTCCTGACCCAGGTTTTTTTTCTGATGGTTATTTCTAACTTTTGTTATATATTGTCCTTTATGCAAGAAAATGCTTTATGGGTCTGGGCCTGAGAGTAGCATAATCTTGACCAGCACTCCCATCCCATCCCATCCCATCCCATCCTATTCTGTTCTATGCAGAGGTGGCCGCGATGCCTATCGAGATAAGGTTGCCTGACAATTTCCCATTATAACACTCGCTTTTCAGTTGCTTGTAACTCTGCCAAACTGCAATGGGTTGGGCTGAAATTTCCCACGCTAGGTGTCTGCATAAAGGATTTTGTTGTTAACGTTTCGTCTGAATCAGTTCAGTCATTTCTGAGACTGGGGTTAGGGGAAAAGACGTTGTTTTGCCCATGTGACTTTTTTTTCCCCACAACCATTTAGTTACGAAGCCTTAGCCCCTCCCACGCTTTGGAGCAGGGACTTGAAGTTTGCCGAGCAGATTGCTCTGTTGTCACCGATGTGACAATTTCAATGTGCACATGCTCATTAGAGACTTGTTAGCGTTTGGTAGCTAAATACTCTGACGGTTCCATCGCTGGTGAGCTTGGTCCATCTCTGCACAGCTCCTGCATATGGCTGGATGGTGCATGGTCCATCTCCCAGAGCAACAGACCATGCACCATCCCAGGGCTACAGCGGCGAGCAGAACTTTCCCTTGCAATTGCCACGGGACGCTGTGGGGGGTCAGGTACCAGAACGGCGAGCAGGGCGACGGGCTCTCCTGCGCTCTCAGTGACCCTATGGCTGGCCCCAAGCGGTGCAGAGAAGGAGGAGGGCATGCAGCGCGGTGGAAGGTTGTTGCAACTAGTTACACTGCTCTCCTGTGCTAACTATCCCTCCCTACTAGTTACCCAAGATGGGGGTCAATACGGTTCCACATGGTGGAATTTCTCCTGTTTCAAGTTCTAATTTTTAAAAAAAAATATCGGAACTTACGCCCCCAAAAAACTGTGTTACTGAAGATGGCGGTTGCAAAGTCCGGCACTCAAAAGTTAGGCCATGCCAGAATTAAGGCAGCCCAGGGCACCCGTAAATGAGCCCCTCGTCTCACAGCGGTATTGGGAAGATAAATACGTGCACCTTTGGGAAGATACTGTGGTGCGAGCCCCATCGATACGCTCTCGCGTGGGGTTCAGGGTAGGGCTTGGCTGGTGTGGGTTGAATAAGGCCGGGGGCTCCGTGCTGAGTGTGGAGGATACAAAGCGATATCGACTAACTGACTGAGACGGGGTCCAGTGGCGAACACCCCAGTAATTAAAGCCTGTCTCGTAATGGATACGCACGAGGGAGCTGAAATATGGTTGCACAGGCAGCCTTAGAATCATAGAATCTCAGGGTTGGAAGGGACCTTAGGAGGTCATCTAGTCCAACCCCCTGCTCAAAGCAGGACCAATCCCCAATTTTTGCCCCAGATCCCCAAATGGTCCCCTCAAGGATTGAACTCACAACCCTGGGTTTAGCAGGCCAATGCTCAAACCACTGAGCTAACCCTCCTCAGTTCCGGTTGGGGTCTGTTCCACATTCCCCGCCTGGCCCCCACAAAAGCGCTTTACCCTGGACTTCCCCAACTGTTCCGTCAACGTTTTACATCCTGAGCCGTAGCCCCATTGATTAGTCCAGACATCTCGATCCCCCCTCCTACCAGCTGTGCTGAGGCCCCTCAGTCCTGATCTCTGGCCTCCCTCGCTCTTCCCGTCCCGTCCCTCCCAGATCTGCTAGTGTCCCACATTCCTAACCCGCAGCCACCTGCGCTACTCCAGCTCTGGGTTCTCCACACGCAGGGCTGTGCCAAGGCCTCGGACTCCTGTCTGCAGCCTGCCCCGTCAACGCCCCGCTGCTCCAGTTCTGGGCTTCCCAGATGCTCAGCTCTGCTAATGTTCCTCAATCCCAGCCCGCAGCCCTCTGCTCGTCCTGTCCTTGACGTGTGCCAAACTGGGTGGGGGGGCTTGTGCCCACCCGGAGCGCCTGGGTGAGCCCCTGCCGTGTATCTTACTTGGGGCCTAGCAGGGTTTGAACCTAGACTCACCCGGGTAAAGGCCAGCACAGGGGCTCCTGCTGTCAGCACTTCCAGTTTGCGTTGCCTTAGCACAAGAAGGCAGCAAGGTTTAGTGGGGTGAGCCGAGCACTGTTCCCTCTAAGCGGTGCGCGTGTGCGTGCACACACAGATCCTAAACCCCGTGCACACGGCGAAACACCGCGCGCACAAAAATTTGCACAGAAGCACCACAATTTGCATAGAAGAATGTTTTTGCGCACACGGCCTGTCAAAAATTAGAGGGAACATTGGAGCCGAGGACTGGGAGCCCTGAATTCCAGCTTGGACACCAACACATGGTGCTCTCGGGCAAGTGACTTAATGCATCCGCGCCTCAGTTTCCCTGTTTGTAAATGTTGAGTCGCTGCCTGGGGGTGAGGTGGGGTGAGGGTCAGTGTACATGTGGACGGTGCAGTGCAGACCTGCAGCTCTATACAGGGCTGAAGCAGCCGGCGACCAGAGACAGGAAACATGAATGCGCACAGGGAAGGAAGGAACTTGTCAGCAGAGGGCACTGTGACCTCGGGAAAGGGCCGCAGAATGGGAACTGGGGGAGAGTTTAGCCATAGGACAGGCTCTAATTTACAGCCCCTAGCAGGGCGGCCCTGGCAGTATTGTCTTTTGCCACCCAGTCCCTCCCCGAGTCACTCACGCGCTTCCCAAGCCACGTCTCTTTTTCAAACAGTCTGTGTGGGTGAAAGCTGGGAGCGACCTGGGGGAATCTCCCCCCTGTGTCTGTCTCTTCCCCTCCCTCCCTCTGCTGACCCTTGATCCAAATCAGCTTGGATCTGTTCCTAAGCCCACTTTTTCCCTGGTGTCACACACACTCCTGCCCCCCACCCGTGCTGCCGCCAGTCACTGGTTAAACGGCATGAGCCTATGAGCCTCGGTTGGTCCCAAAGCAGGTTTCAAAGCCCCTGAGCCCCCTCTCTCTCGCCCTCCGGGAGCCAGCAGGAGTTACTGGGGTCCTGGAAGCCGAGAACATGGGCCTCCCGCTCTGCCCACCTCCTCATACCCTGGCCCTCTCTCTCCCTCTGTTCCTTGGTGCCGGTTCAGGTTGCCCTGTGCGCCGGATGCCACAGCCGGGCGCTGGATGCCCCCGCGCTGGGGCTCTGCTTGGCTGGGGGGCTCTGGAAGAGCGTGGGCAGGTTCCACGCTGCACCTGGCAGGGGCCCGTAGCGCCACCGAGCGCAGCAAAGCCGAGCTGAGCGGGAAGGGAGTGGGGCAGCCACCGGGGGAGGCAGCAGCCCTGTTGGGGGGCTAGGGTCAGTGTAGGGAGCAAGGGGAATAACCTTCGTTTCCCCAGCTGGTCCCCTGCGGTCTCCAACCCTGGGGCTGCCCATCCCAGCTCTTAGCAGCCAGCCAGTGGCAGGCTCTGGGAGGCCCTTTGTAAACGGCGTGTTTATTTCTGCGGCTCCCAGGTCTGATCCTGCCAGAGCTCTTATCTGCTAAGCCGCCATGCAGCACGTCTTCTCCGCCCCAGCTGGGCCTGCCTGCGATCGCCCTGCCCCGAACCATCTTGGCTCAGCGTCGGAAAGAGGAGAAGCAGCCCCACACTGTGCTGCTGGTGTGAGCACGTGTGCACTGTTAGTGTGAGAGCCACTCCGCTGACAATTCGCAAAGAGACTGGCCTCAGAGGAGCTCACCAGCGAATCGCCACGGCTGACATGATGAATACATCATACCGGGATGAAGAAACATCCCTTCCCCGGGGAGTCGCAGGTACCTGGATATTCCTCAGCATTCAAAAAGAGGGGAAAGACATTCTTGTCCTATTCTTGGGAGTCACCAGAGGGTGCTGTAGCCAATAGGGTTGCACGTTCTTTTTAAATGATTGTATAGGCAGTTAGATCTTGGAGAAATGCTGTGGGGTCAGTTGTAGTGTAGTTCTTAGAAACTGAGCATTCACCAGTTAAGAGTGTTTGCTGCCTTAGACTCTCGAGCTGAAATAATTCCTTAGGTGTAGAGTTGTTGCCTGCAGGATACCCTCATGAGCAAACATGTTACTATTTACAACGTTTCAGACTAGCAACCGTTTTAGTCTGTATCAGCAAAAAGAACAGGAGTACTTGTGGCACCTTAGAGACTAACAAATGTATTTGAAATAAATGTGTTAGTCTCTGAGGTGCCTCAAGTAATCCTGTTCTTTTTATTTACAATGTAATTACATAGATGTGCATGTGGAAAACAGTGAGAAAGGCAAACATCAGCTGTGTTTGGATTATTCATGGGGAACAATTTAGTAGATGATTGTAGCACTTTGCTCATGGATAATCTACAGAGAAGACTTTGGTTCTACAGACGGGCCCAGTGAACGGTTAGTGCAAAAGTATTTCATCAAACTATTTGCTATTGCAAAATGAGTGTGACATCTCACACTATGTGATGGGTCAGCTAGATCACATGTTATTGTTTTTGCTCCTAGGTTGGCTGTTTCCCAAACCCACAGAGCCCTTTCAAGTGTAAAAAGGGAATCAAAGCAGGCAACAGACACCACAGGACCTGATGGGTTGTTTTAATTCAGGCAAATGTTTGCAAATACTTTTTTGCAGTATCTTCTTAGCTCTGTCTTAGTCGGTTTATTGCCTTCCTGTCATTTCTGTGAGGCGCTCAAAACACCCCGGCAGGGAGCAGGCGATATAAACACTGACTGCAGATTAGATTAGCTGGAGGTCTCCGTGTATGTCTGCAGGCAGGAGGAGCCAGGAAAGGCTGAAACTGGCATGAAGAGAGGTGCGTTTTGTTTTACTGCTAATGAGCGGCCTTTTCACAAAGAACCAACCACTCCAGCCTGGATTAAGGGTTTAGCTAATCCCCAGAGGCTAATTGAGCCCTGACACGGGGATTCCCAGAGCAGGCCTGGACTATAAGAAAAAAGCCCTGGTTGTGCACAAATGCTGGAACGTGGCCCCACAGCTGAGATGCTCTGAGCTGGCAGAGGGGGAGATGCTCTCGGCAGCCTTCTGCCTGCTCTAGCACGGCCATGCTGCCCTACCCTAGCGACGCTTAGTGCCCGACGAGCCTGGCTCCTGTCCCATGGCTCCGGCTGGGTTCTCTCTCTGAACTGCCAAAGCAGCCCCAGAGCGGGGCGCTGCTGGCTAGCGTCTCTGGGAAAGATCCCATTCTCCAGCTGTCCCAAGGGAGACCACTCCCAGTCAGAAGCTACCTAAGTACAGAGCTACAGGACCAGAGAAGGCTGCGGTCTTCTTCCTCGAGCAGGCCACTGCGGGCCTGGCGTGACTGAAATGAGATGAGTATTGTTACTGGGGGGCGGAAGGTTGCTGTGAAGGGGGAGGTGGGTGCAGGGATGGGCGTGGGAGCCGTGCGGAGCTGGGTGGCTCCAGTCCTGGTCATTCCTGCCTGTTCCACGGCCCGATCCCAGGGGCTGTCAGGCCCTGCTCTTGCCTCTGCTCCTCTCCCTCCCTCCCCCCCGCATGCGTGAGTTTACGTGGGGATGGATCCCCACAATATTTCCATGGTGGGGTGCTAGTCCCCCTCCCCCACCCGGTTCCTCTGCCCTGGTATTTATGGGTGTTGTGTTAGCACCTAGGGCGCCCTAACAGCCAATGAACGAGAAACGAGACAGGAAAAGCCCTTGGTCACGGTGCTGCCCCCTCCTGGTGCACAGCAGGAAGTGCTGGGTCATGCATGTCTATCCAGGAGAGATTTATTTCCTCTGCCTTTATAAAGTCAAGCTCTTTGGTGACAGGGCTCCATTCTGGCAGCGTTTTGTTGTGGATGAGCGTCCCCCAGGCCAAGCTGGATTCTGCTCGCCTATCCTGCTGACCGCGCGTGGGTAATCCTAGCAGGACTCCTGCCCGGGCTCATGCCTCAATATTCCTTTGTCTAAAGGGAGCTGGGCACCACGCCTGATAACCCTCCTCCGCAGTGCATGCACCATTCAGACCCGCTCCCCGCCCAATCTCCCTGCCCGGCGCTGGCTGAGAAAGGAGCGGAGCAGGTAGCAGGAATGTGAGTTGTGAAATGCGGTGTCGATGGCAAACAAAGTGAACCAGGTATCGCAGACGCAAACACCATCCAGATAACCAGCCAGCCAAACGTGCCTGAACCCCACCCCGGGGTGACACCAGAAAGGAGTCTGGCCCTGTGCTTCCTTAGTGGTGAACAAGCCAGTCATTCTCTGTGTGTAAATGTTTAACGTGGCGGTGGGAAATTCAGCGTGATCCAATTGACGGGAGCCGAAAGGTGGAATTCAGGTGGGAGGAGATGCCAAAGACGGGGCTAAGGACATTGTCCTTCTCTGTTTCAATGTTCCATGGTCCCCACGGCAAGGAAATACTGCAGAGAATTCAAAGGGGGCGGGACACACATGATCCCAGGGCTGGAAAACAAGCGGTACCAGGCGAGGTTAAAGGAGCCCAACGGATTCAGCTGATCAAAGAGACCCGTCGCACGGTGGCTTGGTCGCTGTGTCTGACACGTGGACAGGAGAGCTGGGAGCGGGCAGCTTTTCAATCTTGCTGACAAAGACGGAACAAGATCCAATGGCTGGAAGCCGGAATTAGACCAACTCAGCCGTGCAGGAAGGTGCAGCCGTTTCTCGGCGGTGGGGGCGGTTAGACGTTGGAACTGTTCGCTGGGGCGGTGGTGGCCTTTACAAGGAGATTCGAGACCGTCCGGAAAGATAGGCTTTAATCCAGCCTCCGTCAGAAAATCAGCTGCTTGTGCGTGTTGTGGGTAAGCCTGGATGGGCGTGGAGGTCCCATCCAGCCTGGGAATCTGTGACTCTATGAATCCCCCTGTTCATCCCCTTCCTTCACAGGCCACAGGGAGAGTGGAGTGGCCAGGATTGCCCTCCTGATAGGGTTGCCACCCGTGCGGTTTTCACCCAGACAGTCCAGGTGCATCCCAGTGCCATTTGACAAGCCCTGATCTGGGGAGGAAGAGGCAGCGCGGGGGCAGGGCCTTGGGGGGGAAAGGCGGAGCAGAGGCGGGGCCTGGAGGGAGGAGGTAGAGCAGGGGGCAGGGCCTTGGGGGGAAAAGGCGGAGCAGAGGCGGGGCCTGGAGGGAGGAGGTAGAGCAGGGGGCAGGGCCTTGGGGGGGAAAGGCAGAGCAGAGGTGGGGCCTGGAGGAAGGAGGTAGAGCTGGGAGCAGGGCCTTGGGGGGGAAGGCGGAGCAGAGGCGGGGCCTGGAGGGAGGAGGTAAAGCAGGGGGCAGGGCCTTGGGGGGGGTAAAGGCGGAGCAGAGGCGGGGCCTGGAGGGAGGAGGTAGAGCGGGGGGCAGGGCCTTGGGGGGGAAGGCGGAGCAGAGGCGGGGCCTGGAGGGAAGAGGTAGAGCAGGGGGCAGGGTCTTGGGGGGGAAGGCGGAGCAGAGGCAGGGCCTGGAGGGAGGAGGTAGAGCGGGGGGCAGGGCCTTGGGGGGGTAAAGGCGGAGCAGAGGCGGGGCCTGGAGGGAGGAGGTAGAGCGGGGGGCAGGGCCTTGGGGGGGAAGGCGGAGCAGAGGCGGGGCCTGGAGGGAAGAGGTAGAGCAGGGGGCAGGGTCTTGGGGGGGAAGGCGGAGCAGAGGCAGGGCCTGGAGGGAAGAGGTAGAGCAGGGGGCAGGGCCTTGGGGGGGAAAAGGTGGAGAAGAGGCAGGGCCTGGAGGGAGGAGGTAGAGCGGGGGGCAGGGCCTTGGGGGGGAAGGTGGAGCAGAGGCAGGGCCTGGAGGGAAGAGGTAGAGCAGGGGGCAGGGCCTTGGGGGGGAAAAGGCGGAGCAGAGGCAGGGCCTGGAGGGAAGAGGTAGAGCAGGGGGCAGGGCCTTGGGGGGGAAAGGCGGAGCAGAGGCGGGGCCTGGAGGGAGGAGGTAGAGCGGGAGGCAGGGCCTTGGGGGGGAAAGGCAGAGCAGAGGCGGGGCCTGGAGGGAAGAGGTAGAGCAGGGGGCAGGGTCTTGGGGGGAAAGGCGGAGCAGAGGCGGGGCCTGGAGGGAGGAGGTAGAGCGGGGGGCAGGGTCTTGGGGGGAAAGGCGGAGCAGAGGCGGGGCCTGGAGGGAAGAGGTAGAGCGGGGGGCAGGGCCTTGGGGGGAAAAGGCGGAGCAGAGGTGGGGCCTGGAGGGAAGAGGTTGAGCCGGGGGCAGGGCCTTGGGGGTCTGGCTACCAACCATTAGATGGGGGGGCCACCCTAGCCCTCAACGTGCTCAGACCACTCGCGGCTGTGTATGATGACAATGTCTAAATCTCATTCTTTAGCCTTCAGCTGGTTGCCTCCAGGGGTCAGGAAGGAATGGCTCCCTCGATACGCAGCTGTAACCGCGGGGTGGGGGGGTGGCAGAGTGCCTTCCTGTGAAGCATCAAAGGTTGGCCACCGTGAGAGATGGGATACTGGCGGGGATGGACAAGTGTTGTGAGGTGGTGCAGCACATCCTGTCTTAAATACGTGGCTGGTGGGTCTTGCTTACACACTGAGGGTCTAACTGAGCCCCAGATTTGGGGTCAGGAAGGAATTTCTCACAAGTGAGCGTGGCAGGGACTTTGAGGGTTTTCACCTTCCTCTGCCGCGTGGGTCACCTGTGGGGATCACCCGGGCAGGTCTCACCTAACCAGTTCCTGCCATGACATTGCTGGCATCTCACCCTCTCCCGCTCTCCGCCTGTAGGGACAGTTCATTAAAGTCAGCTTAAGTTTGGTTAAGAAAATAATATCTGCTTTATGGTTTGTGGCTAGTGCAGAAAAGGCCCCCAGTCAGTACGTAAAAGAAGATCATGGGAATAATAAGTAATATTTGCTTATAGTGCGGGAAAGATGTTTGGGTCAAAAGGAACTGCTCAAGTGAAGAGCTGCAGCAATAAGACAAAGGGAAACTGTCTTAAGAGAAACAAGCGAAAACCTTCCCATGGTTCTCCTGGTCAGCGCGGTGGGTGCGGGGAGAAGATAGGAAGGGAAGGCCTTGGAAGAAGGGAAGGAGCAAGGCTGAACTGCTTCAAACGGGGATTTTGCTAAAGCAAGTTAGCTGAGGTGCATGAAGAGAGCTGTGAATGTGAAGGTTCTTTGTCAGACCCGACCTGATCACGCCGGGGCACGGCAGGATGAGACGGTCATCCCCAAGTCTGGCCTGTTTGTAAGTATACGGAACACATGTTTGTGAACACTTTGTTACTGTCTTGGGTGTAGTGACGTCTTGTTTTTAGATTGTCAGACGTGTGTGGAGCAATTGTATAAATACCATTTGGCCTTTGGATTTAATCAAGGACTTAATGGTTAAATTAGTGTTGTGGTAGCATCCTGCCTAAATTATAATCATTCCAGTGTTCTGGGGACCCGCGAAGGGACCCACACTGGCATTAATTTCAGTTGCTCTAAACCCCCAGACCAAAGGCGTAGAGACCTATCCTCCCAGGCCAGGATAATCTCTCTCCTAATGAGAAAATCAGTAGCAAAAGGGAGATGGAAGGTACTTTGGATACCTGTGTGAAAAGCTTCTTGTCAAAGCTTGACGGAGGTCTGTTGAGCCCCACTGAACTTTTAAAGAATAAGAGCCATGGGTGACCTTGAAGACAAATATTAACACTACCTCCTTCCACCACCCAGGGGAAAGAAAGCCCAGCCTAAGGCAGCAGGGTTACAGGGATTGCACTTGCTGGCTAAGGCTTTGCAGGCAAAGTGCGCCACCTTGAACTATGAGTGCAAAAAACACAAAACTAAGCTCAGGGCATGGAGAGAAATCAGCTGATGAATGTGTCACTTTCAGAGATAAGTGATTTAAAGAAAGAGCACACGGAGTTCAAAGTAGCTTTTGCAGAAATTCACACCTCAGAGTTCAACCAGTCTGGGGTTGTGGACATGTTAAAGAACTGGAAGAAGAAGTCCTCATAGAATCATAGAATCTCAGGGTTGGAAGGGACCTCAGGAGGTCATCTAGTCCAACCCCCTGCTCAAAGCAGGACCAATCCCCAACTAAATCATCCCAGCCAGGGCTTTGTCAAGCCGGGCCTTAAAAACCTCTAAGAAAGGAGATTCCACCACCATCATGAGGGTGCTAACGGGTTAAAAGCTTGGTTTAACAATGAAACCCAGCTTCAGCAGTACAACTTGGGGACAGTCACGCTCGGTGGACCCCTGGGAGTCAGATCATGCAAACAGGAGGTTAGGTGGCAAGATCCCCAGCCGTTCCGAAGGAACATGGACCCTTTCCCCAAAGGAATGCTCTGTGGATAATCAATTGTAAATGGCTGCTGCAGGCAGAGGGACAATATCATTTGACTCTAGACGGTTTAGTCAAAATCACTGAAAAGGACAGAGGGATTTCTATGAGGTTGGACGGCTTCTCAGTGTACCAGCGGAGATGTAACCTGGGTACAGTCGTGCAGGCAAATTATTAAAAGCAACGTGAGGGGCGTTGATCAGTTCAAAGAACAGATTGTAAGAAAAAAGGGGAAACCATCTAGTAAGTTACAAAAGAAATCCTGCCTGTCGGAACAAGGCAAATCTCAGTGTAACAATCCGCTCACTGACGTCTCAGATAGCTGAGACGGAGAAGGGAGGGAAAACGGCAGGAAAACAAAACATTGCTAGACTACAGCAATTACCAGCACCACGCCTGTGGAAAAACTTATTCGAAGCTTAAATATCAAAATAAAATGTCAGGTTAGAAACATGAGCAACTTCAGTGTGTCCTCAGCGCCTAACTCGCAATTTACAGAGGGAAAACGTCAGGAACATCAAACCATTTTTAGGAAAGAGGAAAGTTCAGAGGCTCCACTGGCCTGGCGAAGCCAAGCAAGTTAAAAATATTTATTTGGTCTCTTGTAATAAACAGTTTACAGCCCAGCAAGGAGCCGCAGGATGTAATTTTAGAAACCCCCAGCTATTTAAAAAGAAAAGGTTAAATGTGTGTGTGAAATAAATTGGCTTTTAAAAAAATCCACTGAAATCTATCCAAATCTTTCATTCAAAGCTGCAGAACTGAAGGACACTTTTTGCCAAACACAGGTAGCCAGTGTTCAGGGGTTCGTTACTTAGCCTGCAAACTTTTGCTTTTATACAGTTCAACATCTTTTTAACTAAGAACCAGAGAACGTGATCGTGGCTGTGGCAGAGTCGGCCAGGACCAGGAGAGTGGGGAGAGACCCTGGATCCTCTTTCAATAATAAAACAAAATGAAAATAAGAAAGAAAACCTTGTAGCACCTTAGAGACTAACAAATTTATTTTAGTCTCTAAGGTGCTACAAGTTTTTCTTTCTTATTTTCATTTTGCTGACACAGACTAACACGGCTACTACACTGAAACCTACCAATAATAAAACAGCAGCTAAAAGAGCTGCAGGAGAAGAATGAACAATTACAGAGACAGCGCCCCTCTGGAGCAAGGGCAGGGGTGAGGTGCACAAGAGAAGCAATGTTAGGAGCACGGAGCCTTAAGGTGGCCCTGAGCAATCAGACAGTCACTTTGAAAGGGTTCCTGGAAACTCTGCAAGCACCTAATTAAGTTGCACTTCGTGTGAGAATTGATGTGGCTAATATAATGTTATAGCAAAGAAAAATGGGCGTTAAACTCTGGAAGAAATGTGCATTTCCCCATGGACTGTGCAATGTCTTTGTAAAATGGGTAAAAGAAAGGTAAACAAAACATGCTACTTAATTAAAATCTTCTTTTTCCGGCGGCTGTGTGCTTCGGAAGCAGAAACCAACCCAGCACCAAAAAAGATCTGTGCATTTAAGAAATGGGGCTTAACCGGTGTAAATCTTTCCCAAAAGTTCTGATGAATTGTGGTGTAAAGTAAATGTTGTTAGGGAGTGAAACTCCACATGGTGGTGGTGTGTAAATGAAAAAGAGCAATTGTATTAAAATGAAGTAATTGAATAATAGATTAAAATGCCCTCGATTGAAAACAAATCCAGCTAATGGCTTAAGGTTAAACCTGTAAAGAAAATGCTGTGCAATACGGAGATGATATTCTGGTGCACACTGCGGCCCGGGAAAGCCTTTTAAAAGTATCAGAAACCCTGTTTGCAGGAGGTTTCCTTTCTGGGACTACCCCTGCAACCCAGCCAGCAAGCTGCAGACAGACAAAAGGGCGAAGTGATTTTGGAGCGGCCCCTCCCTGGTTCAGACCCAGCGCTGCAATCACCGCTGGGCGTGACAGGCTTCGGTCAGAATTTCATCCCTGCCTAGGGAACCGCTGCACGTCTCTACCGGCTCCTGCAATAAAAGGTTGGGTAGGAATGGCCCCGCCCCCAGCAGTGTATAAATTAAAAGAGGCTTTAACACAAGCGCCAGGTCTTGGCACCCCGGATTAGACAAAACTTTTGGGATTGTTTGTAGCAACCAGGGACGCAGCCGTTTCAGCTGCGTGGGTTCAGGACTGTTGTGTCAGAGAAAAACCTATTGCGTCTGCACCCAGGATACTGAATGGAGCTGAAAACACTTATTGCCTGTTTGGTGGCCTCGACACATTTTAGATGGGGTTGGGACGCTGCTCATACTCCCTTCCAGTCTCCTTTGGCTGGGAAAATCAAGGGTGGTGCCGTGCCTCTCCACACGGGAGTATCCTGGAAAAGAGGCCCTGACCTTTTCTCCCACGCGCAGTACAGCATTTACATTCTGAAGGGCTGCACCCAGAGGGGCTGACAGCATATGTTGATGGGGCGTCCTATCACCAGAAAGGGACGTCAGGCACGGGATCCGGGGTTTGCTCCCCAGGGGTGCTGGCTGTACCTATAGCAGGACGCTGGATTGGCTGCGGTAACAGAGGCATTCCCACTCTGTAACAAAGGACAAGTGCCGGCAGGTGTGATACGTTCGGATACGTTCAGACTCTCAGTGAGAGTTTCCCCGGGTGGAGCATGGATTTATTTTGCCTGCAGCTCACGAGCCTTGATGCTATCGAGCCCTTGTGTCCCGTGCCTGGGAACTAACAAATCAATGGGGTGAGTCAGCGGAGTCCGTGGTTACGGTAAAAGTTCACGCCAGACGTGGGGAAGGCCGCAAGAAACCGGCACAGGGTGGATGAAGCTGCCGCCAGTGGTGCTCCAGTGTGGGTCCCGCCCCCTGATCAGCCAGTCCTTGCTGTTCCCACTCCAAGAACATTCCAAGAAGCTGCTCAGTGAAGGTGATGATTGAGCTCACCCGCTTTGATAGGTGCTGGAACTAGGATAGGTGCTGCCCTACCCCTACCATGAAGTGGTTTCCATCAGACAGTTTGGTTCAATGGTTCTTCGCACCCTCACTGTACAAATTACTCCAGCTCCCCTGCCCGCTTTGAATTCCTCCGCAGCCTCTTCAAAGGGCAACGTTGCAACTGGTGCATGACGTACCATCAGGGGCCCACTGAAGAGCTGATGCCACTTAGCAGGGACTGATTAAGGCAGCCAGGGGACCCGACTGTAAAAAAGATGTAACTGTGATGTTATTGACATGAACTGTGACCATATAGATCATTGTTGCAACCAGGGGTCCTATGGTAGCACCAGGTCTTATACAGAGGAGGTCAAGTGGGGTGCCTATGGAAAGGTTCTAGTTTGCTGGTTATGATTATGCTATCTGTATGTGTGTGTCATTTTTGTAGCTGAAGTTAGGAATATTGGCCATGTACCTGTATCTCAATGTGTTTGATTCTAAGTAGCCTCAGTGAAGCATTTGGTCAGCTTCTTGAGAAAGGGCTATTCTCAGTAAGTGCCCAATCAAGAAACACTTAACTGACAATGGACTTTGGGAGACGCCAATCCACATCTGAGCTTTCCTGGGAACATTCAAACTAACATATAAACAATGGCGTCAGCTTGCAAAAAGCGGAATCATTCATCGACATGTGACTTGCCCAGGTGGCTACAAACTCCATCTTGTTGCTGTGATTTTGCACAGGAGAACAAAGGGCTTTCCACCCACAAGAGAAAGAATATAAAAGGTCCTGGAAACCCCTCCATTTTGTCTTCAGCTGTCTCAAGAGATGGCCCCTCCACCCCAAAGAGATACCTGAAAGAAACTAGAACAAATGACTGTAACTATGGGGGTGAGAGTGATAGCTGGACCCAGACCATAAACCACAACATTGGTCTGAAAAGGATTGGGCCCAGACTAGGAAGGAGTCTAGTCTGTGAAATAAGCTTATTGGGACATCTCTGAGGCTGAGATTTATCTGTATTCAGTTTCCTACTGTATTAGGCTTAGACTTGCGTGTTTTGTTTTATTTTGCTTGGTAACTTCCTTTGTTCTGTCTGTTATTACTTGGAACCACTTAAATCCTACGTTTTATACTTAATAAAATCACTTTTTGTTTATTAACTAACCCAGAGTAAGTAATTAATACCTGGGGGAGCAAACTGCTGGGCATCTCTCTCTATCCATGTTATAGAGGGCGGACAGTTTATGAGTTTACCCTGTATAAGCTTTATACAGAGTAAAACAGAATTATTTGGGGTCTGGACCCCATTGGGAACTGGGTGTCTGGGTGCTGGAGACAGGAGTACCTGCTAAGTGGTTTTCAGTTAAAGCCTGCACCTTTGTGGGCATGGACCAGACCTGGGTCTGTGTTTGCAGCAGGCTAGAGTGTCTGGCTCAACAAAGCAGGGTTCTGAAGTCCCAAGCTGGCAGGGAGAACGGGCTCAGCGGTAGTCTCAGCACATCAGGTGACAGTCCCAAGGGGATCTCTGTGACCCAACCCATCACAGTAACAATTCGTGTTAGCTGTTGCCTGGTTTGTGCTAAAAGCAATCCACCAGGGAAAACAGACTGTGGATTTACCTGGCACACCACTTCCGGGATCCGTGGGAAAGATTGCATATTAACTATGCAGGGGAGTTGCCCCCGCAGAAGAGGAGTCAACCAATATTTACGGGTAATCGCTGGTGCCTTTACTAAATGGATAGAAGCCTTGCCTACTGGAAAAGCCTTGGATCCTGTTACAGCCAAACTCTTTGTGGAGCATGTCTTTTCTGGGAGATGCCCCACACCATAGACAGTAACCGGGGAACAACCTTCACAGGGACGGTGATGAAATATGATTGCATCATTCTGGGACTAGAGTAAAAATTTCACTTACCTTAGAGTCATAGAATCATAGAATCTCAGGGTTGGAAGGGACCTCAGGAGGTCATCTAGTCCAACCCCCTGCTCAAAGCAGGACCAACCCCAACTACATCATCCCAGCCTTATCACCCCCAGGCTTCTGGCTCAGTGGAAAGGTCAAACAGAACGATCAGAACAATGCTAGAGAAGGTGGCATGTGAACCAGGCAAAGACTGGGAAGGAAAATTGCCTATGATTCTTATGGGTTTAAGGGGAACCCAAAATAAACCAAACAGGGTCTCTCCTTTAACTGCCATGACAAGCCAAGAAATGAGATTCCCAGAACATTTGTTCACTGGTCCCATGCCAAGCCTAATGAAGGAAGGGTTGGTCACAGAACAGTGGGTCAGACAGAGGGGGGAAAAGGTACAAGTCATGTGTGTGCGTAGTGCAGAGTAGCAGGGTTGGGATCATGCCAAAAATGAGGGCATGCTTTAACAACAAGCCCAAAATCCAGAGGACAGAGTGCTGGTACTGTTAACCCCGGAATAAAACCCGTTTCCAGCACCCAGGTGGGGAGGCCCCTGCTATACAATGCAAAGAAGGCAGCTCTGCAGTTTTCTGGTACGACTAGAAGCAGCACCTAAAAGCAAGAATCGATGGCTACATGCTACTCCAGTTAAAACTGGTTCATTGTTCCCACTAAGGCCATGTCTACACTTACGAGCGGCACCGATACAGCTGTGCTGCTGCACGCGCATTCGTGTCGCTGCATTGTGCTCTCCCGGCGACATCACAAAACCAGCTCAAGGAGCAGCAGTAGCTACATCAGCAGGAGAGCGTCTCCCGCCGACACAGCACTGTGCACACGAGCGCTTAAGCCGGCAAAAATTATGTTGCTCCAGGGGTTGTTTTTTCACACCCCTGAGCGACAAAGATTTTGCTGACCTAAGTTCTGTGGCCTAGGGCAGCACCAGAAATTGTGATTTGTTTTTCAGGCTGTTGGTAGCGTCGTGCTTCACAGAACAGGTAATTATCAAGTGATCCATCCCCTGTTGCTCATTCTCAGCTTCTGGCAAACAGAGGCTAGGGCCACCATTCCTGCCCATCCTGGCTAATAGCCATTGATAGACCTATCCTCCATGAACGTCTCTAGTTCTTTTTTGAACCCTGTTATAGTCTTCACCTTCACAACATCCTCTCACAAACAGTTCCACAGCTTGACTGTGTGTTGTGTGAAGAAATACTTCCTTTTGTTTGTTTTAAACCTGCTGCCTGTTAATTTCATTTGGTTACCCCTAGTTCTTGTGTTATGAGAAGGAGTAAATAACACTTCCTCCTTTACTTTCTCCACACCAGTCATGATTTTATAGACTTGTCCCGTTGGCCGCACCTGGGGGACCCCAATAGGTGCAGGTGCAATGTCTTGCAGACAGTTGCTGGCATGTGGGTTCAATCTCCAAACTGCCCAGTGCGGCTGAGAGGCTGGGGAAGTGAGGAAATGCAAACCACCTATTCTGGGAATGGTAAATAGAGGGTGGTGGCTGGAAGTAGCCACTTTCGGTGCAGATCCAAAGGTGGTTATTCTGATTGGCCGATGTCTTGTCTCACACCTGAATTCACTGTGCTGCGACGTGGAAAGACCTTACATCCCAGACACATTTTTCATAATGGAACTGAATTACAGGCTGAATTCAGATTACAGGAGGACGCTTTAAAAGCAGTACCCAAATCTGGGCATCCTATTCCTCAACCTGTGGAACTCCTTGCCAGAGGATATTGTGAAGGCCAAGACTATAACAGGGTTCAAAAAAGAACTAGAGACATTCATGGAGAATAGGCCCATCAATGGCTATTAGCCAGGAGGGACAAGGATGGTGTCCCTAGCCAGGAGCGGTGCCAGCTTTTTTGCCGCCCTAGGTGGTGGCGGTGGGAGAGGCTGCCACCAAAGTGCCGCCGAGGTCCCCAGCGACCGAAGAAGCAGCCACTGAATGCCGCCGAGGACCTGTCGGCCACCGAGGGACCCGAAATGCCGCCCCCCAAATCCTGGCGCCCTACGCGACCGCCTAGGGTCGCCTAATGGTAGCGCCAGCCCTGTCCCTAGCCTCTGTTTGCCAGAAGCTGGGAATGAGCGACAGGGGATGGATCACTTGATGATTCCCTGTTCTGTTCATTCCCTCTGGGGCACCTGGCATTGGCCACTGTCGGAAGACAGGATACTGGGCTAGATGGACCTTTGGACTGACCCAGTCTGGCCATTCTTATGTTCTTATTCCTCCCTTGAGCTTGAATCGTAAAAGCTTAATAGGCAGGAACAGGGAATTCAGTAGTTAACTATCCCTTTCTGGTGGGAACAAGCGTACAAATAGGACTACATCCACGGTGACGTTTTCAATCAGAGCTTCAGTAGTGATCAATGTGCTTGTGGTAATTGTACGTCTGACTTTGTATTGCCGAGTTTATTGGTTGTACAAAATGTTGCAAAATCAAAACCAGAAGTCTGTTTGAAATGCTTAATGTAATAAAGTCTATATAGTATGTAGGGTTTTAAGGTGGGGAATGTAGGCATAATTATTCAAGGTTAGCTTAAGTTTGGTTAAGAAAATAATATCTGCTTTATGGTTTGTGGCTAGTGCGGAAAAGGCCCCAGTCAACACGTAGAAGAAGATCATGAGAATAATAAGTAATATTGTTTATAGTGTGGGAAAGATGTTTGGGTCAAAAAGGAACTGCTCAAGTGAAAAGCTGCAGCAATAAGACAAAGGGAAACTGTCTTAAAAGAAACAAGCGAAAACCTTCCCACGGTTCTCCTGGTCAGCCAGGTGGGTGGGGGGAGGAAACAAGAAAGGAAAGCCTTGGAAGAAGGAAAGGAGCAAGGCTGAACTGCTTCAGACTGGGATTTTGCTAACGCTAGCAAGTTAGCTGAGGTGCATGAAGAGAGCTGTGAATGTGAAGGTTCTTTGTCAGACCTGACCTGATCACGCCGGGGCACGGCAGGATGAGACGGTCATCCCCAAGTCTGGCCTGTTTGTAAGTGTACGGAACACGTGCTTGTGAACACTTTGTTACTGTCTTGGATGTCGTGACTGCTGGGTTTTAGATTGTCAGACGTGTGTGGAGCAATTGTATAAATACCATTTGGCCTTTGGGTTCAATCAGAGACTTTCTGGTTAAATTAGTGTCACGGTGAGAACCTGCCTAAATAATAACAATTCCAGCCCTGCCTGTAGCACACAAGAGTTTAGTTTCCTGGGGACTGAAACGCTTTCATTTAGCTGACGCCGTAGGGCTCAGCGGAGTGGGATTTGGGTGGAATGTCGCGGCCGGTGCTACACAGACAGTCAGGAGAGGTGATCTCTTGGTCTTAGACGTTATGAAACACACCAGGCACTGGTGATACTCCCTCCCCTGACCAGGCCCAGCCTGGGAAGCGGCAGTAAGAGCTTCCCCGACACGTTGCCCCAGCCAGCGTGCCTCACTTGGATGCCCCCTCCTTAAGGCAGTTCAGTCTCCAGAGCCCATTCACTTCTTGCTCATGGCAGCTTTGATCCGTGGGGACCCCACAGGCTGAGCGAGCCCAGGTTAAAAAAAACGTGCAATCTTTAGCTTGCTTTAAATACCCTTACTTTTGTTTTATGCTAAGTGCTCACAAGTGCTGTGTGGTTTACGGGAGCGGCAGGTTAAGGTAAAACTGGTAAACTGAGGCAAGCGGCTCCTTTTAGGGCAGAGGATCTGGGATTTCTGTGAGGAGCCAGTGTCAGGGGCTGGAGATCACAGGGGAACAATTCAAAGGGGCTCAGGACCTGGGGTGCACCTACTTTTAGCCTGAGTGGCGAGGACAGGGCTGGCATCAGGGCTGACTCTAGGGGCCAGCAAAACAAGCAGGTGCTTGGGCGGCACATTTCTAGGGGCGGCATTCTGGCACCGGCCATCATAGGCACCGACTCCGTGGCACGGGGAAAAAGTGCCCCCGCCGCCCCAGCTTGCCTCCACTCCGCCTGCTCCCCTGAGCGCGCCGCCGCCACTCCACTTCTCCCCCCTTCCTCCCAGGCTTGCCGCGCAACAAGCCTGGGAGGGAGGAAGGAGAAGCGGAGCGGCAGCACACTTGGGGGAGGCGGCGGTGGTGGAGCGGAGGTAAGCTGGGGCGGGAAGCGGTTCCTCTACCCCCCCCGTTACTTCCTGCGCCCCCCCCCACTCCAGCTCACCTCCGCTCCGCCTGCTCCCCTGAATGCGCCGCTGCTCCGCTTCTCCCCCCTCCCTCTCAGGCAAGGGAGGGGGGGAGAAGTGGAGCGGCGGTGCGTTCAGGGGAGCAGGCGGAGCGGAGGTGAGGTAGGGCGGAGGGGTTTCAGGGGGGCCCACAGGAAGCAATGGGGGAGGGGAATGCGGCACTCCCAGGGGAGGAAGCAGGGCCGGGGATTTAGGGAAGGGGTTGGGAAGGGGCAGAGTTGGGGTGGGGCAGGGGCGGGGGGGCATGAAAAAAAAGTGGGGGTGGCCAAAACATTTTTTGCTTGGGGCGGCAAAAATCCTAGAGCCGGCCCTGGCTGGCATAACCCAGAGGAGAGTGCATGCAGGTGGGGTCAAGGAACTGACGCCCAGGCAAGATGCTCTCATGCAGGTGGCAGGAGGGTAACAAGGAGTCTCAAAATCCTGGGTGCCCCGAGAACCGTCACATGGGTTCCCTGCTAGAAGGCTCTTCCCTAGATAAAGGTGCCTCTTGAAGACAGTGAAAGGCACCCTAGAAATCCTGCTACTGGAGCTGGTTGGGAAATGGGAATTTTCTAGTAGGAATTTTTAAAAAATCCTGCAAATTCTTTTGGTTAAATAAGCAAATAAATGGGTTCTCCGAAACTGGGTTTTGGTTTAAAAAAATAACTTTGGCTTTAGAAAATCAAAAAACCCTGAACATTTGTATCCAAAACTCAACATTTTGACTCAAATATTTATTTTTTTTATTGGAAAAAAAAGAAGAACTTTGAGAAAAGTGAAAATTTTCTGCAAAAATGTTACCTTGGCCAAAACCCATTTTCCATCCAAAAAGCAAAGTGCCTCAGCTCCGGCTCCTACTGCGGGTAAGTGTGGGCCCAGCACCGGGGAGGGGCTTGAGTCAGTGCCGAGCATTGGAGCTCTCTTGGAACGCTGCGCCCTGAGCGGTCGCTTTGAGCTGGCTGGGGCTGCCCTGATTGGGGGAGATTGAATTAATTTCACTACAGTCGGCTGACTGGGAGCTATTCAGCAGAACAAAAAGCAGACGGGAACTGGGACTATTTACTTCTAGCCATGCAGACCCTGGCTGCCAGCCAAACCCGAATGCTAAAGAGGCGTTGCTGGCGATACCGTCTTGGTCTTCAAAGGGTTGTTAATATCCAGGTGGAGAGCAGGCCTTTTCCCATGGCCATGTCCTCTTTGCTTCAGGTGTTATCAGCCCTATCTCTGACTCCAAGGCCTTGAGTTCGGCCATGGGCGGCACATGCACCCCCGTTCAGGGAGGCTAGCCCCCTGCCCCACCTCTTCCGCCTGAGGCCCCGCCCCCACTCCGCCCCTTCCACCTCCCTACTCTCGCCGGCCATCCCGCCAGCACAGCCCTGAACCCCAGCCAGTCCATGGTGCCCAGAGCAGCCCAGGGCCAAGTCCTGAGCCCGGACAGCCCAGAAAGGAGCTCTGAGCCCTGCCTCCCCCAGCCACCCCCAGCCTCCATTACCCGCCACCCATGAGTCCAGCCAGCGAATGGGTTGGAGGGGCAGATCGGGATACTTAGGACTTACTCCGTTACACGTAGCAATGCTTCTAGTTAAGGTTGGCTGCCACGTCTGATGTTACGATCCGCTTTACAGCCGCTTATCACTTTGCCAAATTTAAACCATTCGGGCCGAAATTGCCCACGCTGGGTGTCTGCCTCGGGCTGGTGTGTTCTGGGAAATTTCAGCTGAAGCGGCTCAGCCATTTTGAGAACGAGGTGAGGGGAAAATACCGCGTTTTGCCCATGTTTTAAAAAAACCCACCTTCTCTCAACCATTTTGTTTTAGCGCGTCCATGCTCTGGAGACGGGGGCCTGAAATTTGCCGGGTTGTCACTTGGGCATCCGGAAGATGCCTTTTGCCCGTCCCATGAAAACCCACCCAGCTGTGGCCAAGTTAGGAGCCTCTGAAAAATGTCAGTTCGCACAGGCTCAGTAGAGACTTGCTAGGGTCTAGCAGTTCAATTCACTGGAGACGCCCTCTGCACTGGGAGCATGCCCCGCCTCCGGCTCTCGCATGGGTCCACACCGAGCATGTTCCATCTCAGGGCTGCAGAGGCTGAGCAGGACTTTCCCGGCAATTGCAGCTCCCGGCTGCCAGGGGCCAAGAACTGAGAGCTGGGAGCGTCACGTCTCATGTGCTGCTCTGCTAGGGACTAGGCGGGGGGAACAGTCAGACTGAAATGTGGAGGGGCGAGGGGGATTCCGGAGGGCAGAATGGAACCTGGGAATGGGGCGCGGGCGCTGGGATGAGAAGCCAGGGGAGACAGGGACTAGGAGGAGCCGTAGAGGTAGGGGACTGGGATGCTGAGCTGGGGGGGGAGGGGGGGGCTGGGACAGGGAGGTGATGGGGGCGTGGATAGGGACTGGGATGAGGAGCTGAGGGTGCGTGCAGGTGGGACGATTGGGGAAGAGAGCTGGGGAAGAGGCAGGGGTCCTGTGGAAAACATAGGGCTTCGGCCCTGAATTCCTTGCTTCCGCATACAACCTGCAAAAGGGAAGGCTGGCCTGGTGGTGAAAGCACCGCACTGGGTCTCGGAGGAGCCAGGGAGCCTCCCTGCTCCGCCACAGCCTGCACATGTGACCCAGGGCCATCCCTTAATAGTGCTGTGCCTCAGTTTCCCAGATGTGCAATGACACTTCCTTTCTCTCACCCTATGGCTTGTCTATTTAGACTGGGAACTAAAACTTGATCCTCTACCCTAGGAAAAGTGGCTGGGTTTAGCTAGCTCGTGTTAGCTAAGCCCAGCCTGAACTGAGTGGCTGTTCCTAGCCTAGACAAAGCCTAAGTGTATGGTCAGCATCGAGCACAACCTATTAGAGGGTTCTGGCCTGCTGCCCATCACCGTGCTGTCTGTGTGACGTTGCATTCCATATGTTTTATGGAAATATATTTATAAGTGTCAATATAATGTAACTGGAATATGCTTCATGCAAAAGGTCTCTTGTAAGGTATCATTACAATGCTTATGACCTACTGAGTGTGTTCATACCATTTGTTTGCATGTATTATTTCTATGTCTGGAGTTAGGAGAATAAGACATAAACTTGTATTACTGATGTAAACGTGTTAAGTGGAAGCCATTACGGGTGCTTCAGAATCAATGAACTGTGAATGGGTTTGTTTACCTGCAAGCCTTCCTATGTACCTGTCTTCCAGCTCCTAGGTAATGAAGAAGGAGCTCCTACAGTGATATGCAACCATTGTGGGGAGGGATAGCTCAGTGGTTTGAGCATTGGCCTGCTAAACTCATAGTTGTGAGTTCAATCCTTGAGAGGGCCATTTAGGGATCTGGGGCAAAAATTGGGGATTGGTCCTGCTTTAAGCAGGGGGTTGGACTAGATGACCTCATAAGGTCCCTTCCAACCCTGATATTCTATGAACTGGAATCCATCTTTAACCTGGTGCTTTTCCACTTAGAAGGAGGGGTGGGAACCCGGATATTCCCACCTTGTGCCAAAGATATAAAAGTGGGTGGAACAGAGCCAAGGAGGCTGCCAATCATGAGAGATCCTCTAGTTACCACCTGAGCTGGAACTAAGAAGGGGAAAGGATTGGGTCCAGACTAGGAAGGAGTCTAGTCTGTGAAAGAAGCTTATTAGAACATCTCTAAGGGTGAGATTTATCTGTATTCAGTTTCTTAATGTATTAGGCTTAGACTTGCGTGTTTTGTTTTATTTCTCTTGGTAACTTACTTTGTTCTGTCTGTGATTACTTGAAACCACTTAAATCCTATGTTTTATACTTAATAAAATCACTTTTGTTTATTAATTAACCCAGAGTAAGTGACTAATACCTGGGGGAGTAAACAGCTGTGCATATCTCTCTATCAGTGTTATAGAGGGCGGACAATTTATGAGTTTACCCTGTATAAGCTTTATACAGAGTAAAACAGAATTATTTGGGGTTTGGATCCCATTGGGAACTGGGTGTCTGGGTGCTGGAGACAGGAGTACTTGCTGAGTGGTTTTCAGTTAAGTCTGCAGATTTAGGGGCATGGTTCAGACTCTGGGTCTGTGTTGCAGCAGGCTAGAGTGTCTGGCTCAACAAAGCAGGGTTCTGAAGTCCCAAGCTGGCAGGAAGAACGGGCTCAGAGGTAGTCTCAGCACATCAGGTGACAGTCCCAAGGGGGTTCTCTGTGACCGAACCCGTCACACCGTCCATGTGAAATTGACAGCCAGGGCTATGGTTTCCCGAGCTCGTCTGGCACCTGTGCATGCTGCCGCAGTGCAGGGACTAACAGAAGGGGTATTGGGGACAGAAGAGCCAGATAGTCAAGGGCAGCTGGCAGCAGCAGAGGGTACGTCTACACTGTGTCACGCCTGGACCCAGACTTGTGGACTCTGTGGGTACGTCTACACTGTGATGAACGATCAGCTGATTGGCGGGGCCGCTGGCGGGTGGGAGGGCTGGGGGGGAGGGGGAGAAGCTGATTGGCAGGGCCGCTGGCGGGTGGGAGGGCTGGGGCGAGGGGGAGGAGCTGATTGGCGGGGCCGCTGGTGGGTGGGAGGGCTGGGGGGAGGCAGAGAAGCTGATTGGTGGGGCCACTGGTGGGTGGGAGGGCTGGGGGGAGGGGGAGGAGCTGATTGGTGGCGCCGCTGGTGGGTGGGAGGGCTGGGGGGATGCGGAGAAGCTGATTGGCGGGGTCACTGGCAGGCGGGAGGGATGGGGGGAGGGGGAGGAGCTGATTGGCGGGGCCGCTGGTGGGTGGGAGGGCTGGGGGGAGGCGGAGAAGCTGATTGGCGGGGCCACTGGCAGGCGGGAGGTCTGGGGGGGAGGGGGAGGAGCTGATTGGTGGGGCCACTGGCAGGCGGGAGGGATGGGGGGGAAGGGGAGGAGCTGATTGGTGGGGCTGCTGGTGGGTGGGAGGGCTGGGGGGAGGCGGAGAAGCTGATTGGCGAAGCTGCCGATGAGTGGGAGGGCTGGTGGGGAGTGGGAGGAGCTGATCCGTGGGGCTGCTGGTGGGTGCTGAGCACCCACTATTTTGTTCCCGAGGGTGCTCCAGCCCCGGAGCACCCATGGAGTCAACGCTTATGCTAGCCGGGCGCTAGGATCCAGGTCCTGAGCACTTGCTGACCCAAGTCCGATTTGTGTGTGGACGGAAGCGGGGCTGGGGCTCAACCCAGAGTCAGACCCTGGGCTTAGTGTGCAGTGTAGACATACCCGGCGCGGACCCGGGAGCGGGAGAGAGAATAACACAGTTAGAACCCTCAGTAGCTGCGTGGGGCTTTTCTTCTTCCAAGCTCTCAGCCAAGATGAATCAATCCGGGCAGGCGACTTGGAAAACGGAGCCTGCAGAAATCAAGGCAGCGAGGAGCAATCACCCTCCCGCTTCTCCGGGACGGGCGGATTCGAAGCCTGCCCGCCTTGGCTGGAAGGGTTCAGGGCCCCGCCGGCAGGAGGTCTTTGATGTCTCCACGGCTTTGCTGCGGCGGGAGCGGGATTGACGGGCCCGTCTCTCCAGCCTGCGGTCTGGCCGGCGGGAACGCAGCAAAAGAATGGCCGGGGCGGGGACGGGGGGGGGCATGGGGAACAGAGCCAGCCCTGGCCTAGCTCTGGGAGCTCGTCTCCTGCCAGATTAAGAGTGGAATCTGAAGGAGGGGGGCGGGGCGCCATGTTCCCCACCCCCCTGTCCAGAGCAGGCGCCTGCCCATGTGATTCAGCAGCAGGCTGGGCCCTTGACTACCCCGGTCATGCGGTTCTCACCGTAAATCAGCCCTACCATCCCCTGGTGCAGTCGTGTGGCTCTTCTCTGAATTCCCCCCCGTTTGTCAGTATACTTCTGCGGGGGGCCAGAGCCGAGTGCAGGATCCCCGGAAGGGTGGGGGGCTCCTCCCCAGAACTGGACCGAGAGGGGCTGTCGTCTCCCTGCTCCGGGTTGGGCGGCCTCTGCATTACCAGCTCAGAGCTGGGCCGGGTTTTTTCGCTCCGGGCAGTGGGGCGGGGTGGCGGGTATGCCGCCCTCCCCACTGGCCGCCGGGGGAGCAGGACGACGGGTGCGCTGCGCTGCGCTCCCCGCCGGCACCCCGGCCAGGGCTGCGGGCGTGCCCTGCTCCTCGCCGGCGCTCCAGGTAGGAGGGGGCGGGTTGGTTTGGCGGGCGTTGGGGGGTTGGGTTTTTTTATTTGGGGGGGCGGCATTTGGGTTTTTGTTTCTTTTGTTGTTTTTTTTTGCTTGGGGCGGCAAAAACATTAGCGCCGGCCCTGACCTTTCCAGACGACTGGTCCCCTTTCAGGAGGCTGATTTGTCTTGCGCACCCCCAAGCTACACCTCGCTTATAAACGACTTGCTGACAAAATCAGACATCAAAATACACGTGTCCCAGCACTAGTCCGGAAATATTGCTGACGTTCTACCAAAGAATTATAAAATAAATCAATGGGAATGTAACTACTGTACTTACCTTTCGGTGTATAGTAGACAGAGCAGTACAAATAAGTCATTGTCTGTATGACATTTTAGTTGGTACTGACTTGGCTAGTGCTTTTTCTGTAGCCTGCTGTAAAACTAGGCAAATATCTAGATGAGTTGATGTAATTTGGTTTCAAAGAAGCACCCATCACGTTAGCCAAGCATAACTTGTTCTTTTTCCCTTATCTTAGCCCATCACTGTATGATCTGGGCACCTGCCGCGTACAATCAATAGCAACAGCGAAATCCCTGATGGACTGTGGGAAGTCTCTGTGCCTCTCTCTGTTTGGAGTGGGCCTTGCCGGTTTGATGGGATCTTTTAAAGATTTTATTAATTTCTATTATTTCTGTATTGCTTGGCTGCCCGCCAGAAGAGAGCGTCACCCTTGCGAATGACAAAAGGCCATAAATGACTGCTCTTTATTTCTCATGGATCCTTTGTCCTCCAGCTGTTAAACTCTTCCTCTTACCATTGGTTGCACGTATTTTACCAGGAAGTGGAGATGGATTGATTGAGCAATAACTGCTAGGCTTTGCCCCAAGTCTCTTCATGAAAATTAGCACGACCTTTGCCTTCTTCCAGGACTTCTCCTCGATAACAGTCAGTCTCACAGGGTTGCTGGCCCTTTATGGGTCTCTGCTTCCCCTGTGACATTAATAACTCTCCTTCTCAGGTGGGGCACATGGAGGGGGGTGTCACCTAATTCAGTCAGGTCCCTCAGATAAACAAGGGACAGGACTGAGTGGATGGAGAGAAACTTCAGCAAAGGCAAAGTTCCCGCAGAGCCGCTGAGATGCCAGGCCAGGGCCAGGAGAGCAGCCGAGGGGGTTCCCTGTGGCGTCTCTAAGCCAAAGAGAATCCAACCCAGGGAGAGTTTTGGTTGCTTCCCTGGGGGGAAGGAAGGACTCCAGGGAGGAAGACCTGGAAGCAGCTGCTGGATGAAGATTGGACTGGGACCGAGAGGGGCCTCAGGACCGGAAGAAGATGCCAGAGCTGAGTATAAGCTTTTGTGCTGGGGGGATAGACTCTATCTGGGGTCTCCGAGAAGTGCTTTGAACTGGTTTGGTTATTAAACCTGCCCCGGGAAGGGGGATATTAGACACGAGAAAGCCTTTGTGGATTATTTCTAGGGGCCCTGGAGGGAAACTGAGGCAGGGCTGCTGCAGAGCCCCTCCCCCTGCCGCCGGCTGCGAGGGGGTGTTCAGGAATCAGCAACCCTTTTACAGTGAGACAATGTCGTGGCTCATAATTCCCTTTACACTCCAGGCTGCCGGGCTGCCGATCGATCTGTATTCAGTGTTTCCTTATCAGCTGCTTATTGAGTCTTGGCTCTGAAAAGTGTGACATGTTTAAGGGTTACCAGAGGTGCCTGGGGTGAATCACCACCTGCTTACAGCACAAGCGCCCTGCCTGTGCCCAGCCCCAGTGGGCTCCCCTCCGTGTACCCAGATTACTGGTATCACCTCCGTTGTACCAGGCACTTACATGTGTCGACAGTAAAACCACACGGACGTGTTTTGAACAGCGCTTGAGCACGCGATTCAAAGCAAAGCCAGGAGAAGGGTTTGGAAATAGGCTACAAATAAAAGGAAAACGTGAGACACAACCTAGAGCCTGTACGTATGAACGAGGTCCTGGCCGCTGGAGCATGGAGCAATGAAGGGGTTCTTCCCTCACTGTCATCCACCCCTGAGATGCAGTGGTAAGTCGAAGAATAAATTCTTCCGTCGCCCCGGTGGCGTCTCCCCCCAGGCATCGGTTGGCTGATGTACACCGCACAAGGCGTGGTGTTTTTCACTGTGCTATCGTTGTAGGGTAGATCAGCCCGTAGCCCCAGGTGAGTCCCCTCTTCCAAGACTTTTCTTGGGGCTCTTTTGTCTTTGTCAAGGCTCCAGCCTGCACCTGGGCCAGCCGGTAAACACGGGACTGGCCCAACAGAGGGGCCCGGTTCTCAGTGTCAGCTCTCAGACGCCCCCGCCTCAGGTGACACATCTCGTGCCCCGCGGTTTTAGAACCCAACACCCTACCCGTGACATCACGCGACGACTGTTTCCTGTACAAACATCTCACCCGAACCGTGACGCCCAGCCTTCAGCAGAGACCCCACACGACCCCGCAGGGGTGAAATACTGAGGAGGTGGGTGGGGCACAGGGGGAGACTAGGTCTGTGTCACAAAAGGTCTTAATTGTTTTACCCCTTTCTCCTTCTTTGACCGGTCGCGCCCCTCTGAAAAGAAGTCCAGCTCCCCAGCCATTTCGGAGGCCTCTTGATTTCCACCCTCCTCATTATTTATCGCTGGAGCCGCTGTGTCTCCAGCATTTCATCTGCCCCCTAATCCACCCGGCTTCTCCAATGGCGTCTCTTGGGCCTGGCCCCTCCTTTAAAGCAAAAGGAGTAAAGAACAACACAGACGTTGCAATGCTGCTAGGCTCACCCCCGTGTGCTCCCATCAACCCCCGCGGCAGGCTCCAGATCATCCCTTGGCCTCCGGTGTTCACAGCCCAGGGCCTGAGTCTCTCCTGCCCAGCACCTGGGGTCATCGTGAACCCCTGTGCAAAGTGAAGGGGCAACACCAGCTGCTTGGAACGGCCATACGCTACCTCGCACCAGCGTAAATGACAAGCCAAGGTCCCGGGCCTGGCAGAATCCGGCCCAGGGACCCCAAGACACTTTGCACAAGTGACTGGCTCAGCCCCCCTACACTCGCTATCCCAGTACTACTGGAGGGAAACTGAGGCAGTGCGTGGTGAAGGGGACTGATCCAGGAACAGAACCCAGCTACTCGCACACCCAGGTCTGGGCCTTAATCACAAAACCACCCAGCCACCGACAAGGCTTCCAATCTGGTGTCTGAGCTAGCCCAGCCTTGCCCTGCCCTGCTAGCTGAGAGCAGCCGGGGGAGGGGGTTTCTTGATCAGCCTGGGGTATTGATTACTTGATTCAAGCTCGATTCATAGAGTGATGTCGGGCTGACAAACTGCTCGGAAGAGGCCCCCCCCCACCCCTCCCCGAACTCCCTCCCTGCGAGCTGGGGCGTAACCTCGGCTCTGCCCGTTTCCAGCCTCCGCGTTTCAGCGGAATCCCGACGTGCTTCCACCAGCCCGCCCGGAAACCGTGGCAAAGGGGGAGCGAAGGCGGCAGGCGGCTGTTCTGTGTGAGGTTCTGTGTGAGGTTGCGCCCGCCCCAGAAGGCAAATCAAGGCGTGGCTCCACCCCACCACGCCGGAGAGGGAAGCGACCCCCCAGCGCCCGCCGCCAGAGCCTGGTCTTTGCCCCGGGGGGTCCCTCCTGCGGGCTGCTGCCCCATGTGTGAGCAGCAGTCTGGGCCAGCGCCACCGCCCCGCTGTACAAGTCCCTCTGGCTGTACAGAGCAGCTAGCAGGGCCGGGGTGGGCAGGGTTGCCAGGTGTGCGGTTTCTGACTGGAGCACCAGCTTGAAAAGGGACCCTGGTGGCTCCGGTCAGCACCGCCGACCGGGCCGTGAAAAGTCCGCTCAGCGGCGCAGCGGGGCTAGCGCCCAGAAACGGCAACATGTCCCTGCGGCCCCCCCCTAGGTGCAGGAGCCAGGGACGCTCCTCCACGCGCTGGCCCCGCCCCGAGCACCGGCTCCGCAGCTCCCATTGGCCGTGAACCACGACCAATGGGAGCTGCAGGGCGGCACCTGAAGGTGCGGGCAGCACGTGGAGCCCCTCCCGCACCCTGAACCCCTCATTTCTGGCCCCACCCCAGAGCCCGCACCCCCCAGCTGGAGTCCTCACCCCCTTCCACACCCCAACCCCTTTGCCCAGCCCAGTGAAAGTGAGTGAGGGTGGGGGAGAGTGAGCAACGGAGGGAGGGGGGCTGGAGGGAGGGGGGGTGGGGCCACGGGGAAGGGGTGTTCGGTTTTGTGCAATTGGCAACCCTACAGGGGGAGGTCCCATCTCAATGGGCTGCAGCCGGGCTGTGGCAGGGGTGGGCATCCAGCTGCAGAGCTGCCGGGGGGTGGGGAATCGCTCACGGGCAGCGTGAGCCCCCTAGATTTGCCTCCTGTGGCCTGGGGCTCTGTGCTCACAGCCAGGAGGATCCCCAGGGCCCGTCCTGCAGCCTTGCTCCCGCTTAGGGGAGTCCAGCAACATCCCCTCCTCCCCTGGCTTGGGCCCTGGGCAGCTCCATCTTGGCGCCCGGGCCCCCGCGCCCACCCACAGTCAGGGCCTCTCTCCAGGGCTCCCTGCCCCCGCGGGGCGGGGGGGTGGGGAGATGTGGAACTTGGAGGGAGGTTGGGGGCGGAAGGGTTAAGGGACAGGGGACAGGTGTTTCCTTTTGTGCCTCACCTGCAGTAATGGGGTTGGGGGCGGGGGCGGATTGAACCAGGGCCCCCTGCAGCCCTGGGCTTGGCTGCTTGGCTGACCTGGCTGTGCTGGGCGGGAGATCCCAGAGCTACATCCTGCGAGGGAGTGGGGGCCCCAGGGTCCGGGTGAGAAGCAAAGTACATTCCCCGCCTGGCCCGCCACAGAGGGGCCCCGTGCCAAGCAGATTCCCTGGGCTGGGGGAGCGGAGCCGGGTGGGCCGGGCACTCCCCAGGGGCCGGAAGCAGACAGGTCACAGGGCAGGGTGAGGGGCCATGCAGATCTGTAACCACCGCGCTGTTGTTATGAACTCAGACCAGGTCAGTGGAGTTTCCCACAGGGTTTAATCATCAGAGCCGCACCGGTCTCGAAAGGAGCCGCTGGCCAGGTGAGCCGCCCGGCGGGTGCAAACCAGCCGATAACAGACAGGGCCGTGCCCTCTGGGGGGCTCCGCCCGCGGGACAGTGACTCTGCGTCTGGGCGGTTCGTGGCAAACTCCGCCGGTGACTGTCTGAGGGCTCCCAGCCTGGCCTGGCTCCGGAGCAGCTAGTGCCCCCGAAACACAGCCTAGGGGGTGCATTAACCCCAGCCATGGAGAGAGCCCTGTAACCACTGCCAGGCACCTTAGCCCCACAGCAGGCCATGGGTCTGCTCCCCCGCCGTAGCCCCCAGGAAACGCCCGAGCCTGGTGCCTGGGGTTGAGGCCAGCCTCCCAGACACTTGGGCGCACAAGATATGCCACCCGTCTCCCGGGGCATCCCTACAGCGCGCGCGTGGCCCAGGCCCCGGGAGGACAAGTCTCTCGCCCGTAAAGTGCTTCAAACTCAACCTGCTTCCAGTGCTGGCTGCGGACTGACCTGAGAGGCCCCTGACCCCCCCGCCCCCAGCACCACCCAGAACCCCCACCCCTGTGCCGCTGCCCCCAGGCCCACTGAAAATTGGGTGGAGGGAGGACCTAGGTCCTAGCCGGGCTTCTGTCGCCCACCCCCCTCCTGAGCCAATGTGAGAGATCCCACCCCTTTGCGTGGAGTGCACGTTGTCCGAGGTGGGGGGGGCCGCCTTTGCACCCTGTTCTACACCTGGGCGTGCCGGCGTTAAGCCGACCTAACCCCAAGTGTAGACATGGCTGGTGCGGTGGCAGAATTCTTCCATCAACCTGGCTAGCACCTCTGCGGGGTGGATTAACTTCAGAGCTGGACAAACCTCTTCTGCCAGCGTAGGGTGTGTCTGTCTACACTACGGACACTGCAGCTTCAGCCCCATGGCTGTGCCGCGGTAGCCTCTGTGGGGCAGATTAGTCCATAGACTGCATGGCCCAGGAAATGCAGTGCTGTTATCTAGACCCCTGCTCCGGGTTCCACCGCCTCAGTAATAGGGCAGAGAAGAAACGAGAAAGGTCCAGAGAAGGACCACAAATGAAACTAGGAAGAGGCACATGGGGGTCGGACTGTGGGGCGGGGGGGAGAGAGATGGGCTATGGGGTTTGAAAAGGAGGAAAGAGGTGAGTAGAGCCTGATGTAGAGAAGGCTGGTCAGGCTGCCTGCCCCAGCAGGTCTGAGCAACAACTGTAACATGGTAGAGAAAATGCCCTTAGTGGAGTCTGATTCACCTGTGGAACTCACTGGTGCAGGAGATGGGGCAGATAGCGCCAACCGTCGCCCCTTAGACTTGTCTCCAGCGAAACCAGCTGGAGGGGAAATTCCACAGGCCCTCGGTCCACCTGGAGCTCAGGTTCTGAGCTGATCCCAGCTGGGAGCAGCCCATTTCTGCCCTAGGATTGCAGAAGCAAGCAGGTTGCCTGCCCTCCTCTGCAGCCACCATTACCAGCCATCGCTGGAGGTGGGGTAGGAGGCTGGACGGCTCTCACAGGGGAGGCTGAGCCGAGAGACCCACTGAGCGCACCTCCACGGGGCTCTGACCAGCTCACCAGGGGAGGTGCCAGTTCCAGACAAGTTGGGGGCAGCTCCTCTCAGCTCACCCGGGGCAAGGTTCCCTCCCAGGCCAGCAGGCAGACTGGCTGCCTGTCGTGGAGCCCAGTGAGGCTCTTGGTCGGATTTGTCTCTGATCACCAGCAGAGAGGAGATGCCCCATGGCAGGGTGGGGTGGCAGCGCCCTCTCCCACGGCTGACCCAAGGGAAGGACCCTGCAGCAAGGCAGGGCTGAGAGCATGGAATGGTGCCTAGCACAGCCAGAGTCCAGGGGAGACAGGGCCCGGGCGGGCGATGGCATGAAAGGGGCCGCGTCCCCCCGGCCCAGCTCCCCGGGTTTGCAAAGCAATTCTGCAATGGTGAGTCCTGAGGCCCCCCCAGCTCATCCCCCAGGAGAGACCTGGCTCCCAGGAAAGGCAACGGCGCTCTGTGCTTGGAGGACACCCCCCACCCCCCGCCTTTCTCAACTCAGCGCCACCTGGGCCTCAGAAACACCCCGCGCGGCCAGGCGGGGCACGGCCAAGGCTCAGCCCGGGCCGAGCCAGCCGAAGGAGACTGCCCCACGCTGCACAATGTGGGGCGTGTGGGGGGAGGTGGCGCTCGGACCCTGCCCCGGCCAGCAGCACCCACCGTCCTGCTCCAAGCAGCCAGCCGTGCTCCCCGGGGTCCCCGCGCCCACTGGGGAGCGGCGGGGCTCGGGGGAGACCCCCCCTCTGGTGCGGGGGTGCAGGCTGTCGCGTGTAGGCGCAGGGCATGGAGTGCTGCTGGCCGCGGGAGCTGGGGAAGGGCCATTGTAAGCCCCGGATGGGGGGGACCGCAGGCCCTGACGCAGCGGCACTGAGGACTGGGGACCCGGCTGCCCCGCAAACCCGGCAGGGCGGCCCCCAGTGCCTCGCCCTCGCCTGCTGTGCAGGGAAGCTGCTGACTCAGTGGCTGAGCGCGGCCAGGGGCCCGGCCCAGCGCTGTCTGCTCTGCTGAGCCCTCGCACGGCGATGGAGCCACGGCCCGGGTGCCCCTTGGACCCAGGGTCGCCGTCCGGCTCTCTGCTCGGGGGACTGGGCCCCAGCTGCCTGTGCCACTGCCAGGGACTCGGTGCCAGGGACACGTCCTCCCCTCCCAGCCTGAGCCCCCAGCCCCTTGGGGCACCCTCTCCCGGGATCCCCCACCCCCAGCAGTGACTCCCTCTTGGGGGCTGATGCTTATCGTGTAGCCCTATATTTGCCAGGGGCCTGGGTGACCTACGGCAGCTCTGCCCCCTTGTGCCCACGGTGGAATCCCGCCACGGCGCTGCCCCAGGACCGCAAGCCCCACCCAAGCTCCGGACGCTTAGAAGAGGTTGGGGCAGCCCAGCGTTCGCACCACCGCAGGCCAGGGGCTGCCCCCTGGGGGTGACTCTAGGCAAGGCCCTGGAGCCAGTTGTGCCCCAGTCCTTGTCAGTGGCCGCTGGCTCTCTGGCTCTCTCTGGCCCGGGGAGGAACTGGCCCAAACCCCAGCCCCGGCTCTGCTCTGACCTGGGCTCGGGTGCCTCCCTCGGGGCCTGTGAGCGGGAGGCAGCGGGGAGCTAGTTACCCATTAGCGGGAGGTGGCTGCGCTCTGGCAACCAGCCCGGCCTCGTGATGGACCCTGGCCGGCCAGTGAAGCAGGCCACACCGCGGGGGGGGCATCTGGCAAGGCACAGCTGGGACCCTGCAGCCCACGCTCTCCGGCATGCCGACCTGCGAGATCCCAAAGCACTTCATGGACTGCAGGCTGAGTCCTGCCACCGGGTCCACAGAGACCTCTCCACCCACCACTGACATGCAGCCACCTCTGAGGTGGAGCACAGCAGCTGCCTGACCGCATCCAGCGATGCTACAGCAGAGTTTAGGAGAAGCCGTGAAGGGGGAAGCACAGATCCAACCAAGAGAAGGGGATTTGGGGAGGTGGAAAGCAAATCCCAGAGTTGGCAATGCCCAGGAAAAGGGCATGGGGACCCTTCCTTGCCCATGAGGCCAGGTCTTCAACTTCGCCGCTCCCAATTTGGGGAACGTTTGGCTGCTGGAGGGAGTGGCTGGGCCCCTGGGAAATAGCCCATCCCATATACCATGGGGCCCCTGCTAGCCACATGGCCTCCCACATCCAGATGGGGGGGGGGCATATGGGCAGAGACAGCCAACATCTCCTTCCGCTCCTACATCCTCATCGCCCTTCTCCTGATCCGCAGTGGGGCAGGGTCTGCTCCTCCCTCACTGGCCCCCCTGCCCCCCTCCTCCCTCAGGACTCTGCATCTCTGCCCTCTCGACACCTGCCGGACTGGCTGTGTCCTGCCCCGCAGCCCCATGCCCTTCCTTCAGGGCACGGCCACTGGCATGCTCTATGGAAACCCACTGCCCCTCCCCGCGTCTCTGCACTGGGCTGGGCCACCCCCCACAGCCATGGGGTCTGCAAGTGCTGCACTGGGGGGCAGCTGTCCCCTTGCGCTGGGTGCCCGAGGGCCCAGCCGCCGGCGCTGCATGGGACCAGAAGACACAGCAAACGGCAGGTCGGCTCTGGAAGCGCTTTAGTAAAGGCTCCTACACACTGAATGGGGGGGCGTGGCCTCCCCCTGGCAGCACATGGGGCGAGGCCCCGGCCCGAAGCAATCCAGTCCCACGCGCTCACGCCCCACGGCTGCCCCCTCCTTCATCCGTAGCTGTGGGGGCTGTTGGGGTTCATGGGCGACGAGTCCTGGCGGCCCGACTGGCCCATCAGCTGCCAGAGGCGGTGCCCGAGGTTCTGTACCTGGCAGGTGCCCAGGGAGCAGCCCACGCGCATCAGGTGGGCGTGGTGGCGGCGTGGGGCCGCGTGGCGCTTGGCGCGCCGGGGGCCAGTCAGTGAGCGCAGCGCTCGGCCTTCGGGGCCGGCCAGGGGCTGCGGCAGGGTGGCCGGGGTCCCCCCGGGCTGCTCCCGGTCCAGCCGAGCTCTCGTGGTGCCAACCCAGAGCAGCTCCACCGTCCTCCTCTTCAGGGGCCGATGCCCCAGCGGTGGGGCGGGTCTCCTGTCCGGGGGCTCCCTGCACCGGAAAAGCACAAAGGTCAGGATGACGGCCTGGCTCGGCCCACCTATATCCCCGCAGGCATGCAAGAGTCTCGGCGCGAGGCTGGTGCGTGGGCCCTGGTGCATGGGCACCCCCCGCTCCGGCCCCTCTCTCCCTGCAGCACCTGGCGACTTCAGTGCTCAGCCCCCGTGTAACAGGCCGGTCCCTCCGGCAGTATTGGCCCTAAGAAGCTCTAAGGGGCAGCCCCTGGGAACCGCCCCTTCCCCACCTCCCGGGCCTGCTGCAAGTCTGTGAATGTTTGTGCAGGGCTCTGCAGCTGGGCGAGCCGGATCCCTGCTGGTGATAACCGCCTGCAAACCCGGCACGGGCGGAGAGGCCGAGGGAGCCCGGGAGTGGAGCCATGGGATGGAGTTCATAGGCTGAGCGTCAGGGGCCGACGCCCTGAGCCGGAAGCCCCGTTGCTTGGTGCAGTTTGGATCAGACTGGGCCGAATCCTGGAGACTAGACAGGAGGGGCCACGGCTGGGACCTCCCTGGCGTCTCTCATTCTCAGCTGGGCCCAGCAGCAGGGCCCGTGTCCCAAGGGCCCTGCCTGTCTCGCAGTGGCTCCCAGAGGCACGGCCCGCGGCGCACTGCCTGGCCATAGGGCCAATCCCCTGCCCAGCCGCACTGAGAGACGTTCTGCCTTTGCCCAGGTCACAGATACCGCCCACATACTCTCTCCTGCAGCAGAGCCCGACAGGTCTGGCACAGACACAACGAGCCCTTTGAGACAGATCCCTCAGCGGGCAGCGGCTGCTGGAACCAGCCCCCAGCTTTCCAAGGAGCTGATGCACCAGCCTGGCCTACGGCCCTCCACAGCCTACGTGGGGACCTCCTTCGGGGGGCTGGGAGGGGACGGAGGTGGGATTCGGGCAAAAGGGAAAGAAATCTGCTGCATCGAGAAAATGCACGCTGTGAAATTACAGAGAGAACTGTCGGGGCACTGCCGCAAGGAAGCTCACAGCACCCGCAATAGGCACAGAAGCGGCAGGGCACTGCTGCAGGGAAGCTCGCAGCGCCAGGACCAGAACTAGCAGGGCACTGCTGCAGGGAAGCTCGCCGCACCGGGACCAGAACTAGCGGGGCACTGCTGCAGGGAAGCTCGCAACACTGGGACCTGAACTAGCCGGGCACTGCTGCAGGGAAGCTCGCAGCGCCGGGACCAGAACTAGCAGGGCACTGCTGCAGGGAAGCTCGCAGCGCCGGGACCAGAACTAGTGGGGCACTGCTGCAGGGAAGCTCGCAGTGCCGGGACCAGGCCTAGGCACTGCTGCAGGGAAGCTCGCAGCGCCGGGACAGAACTAGCGGGGCACTGCTGCAGGGAAGCTCGCAGCGCCGGGACAGAACTAGCGGGGCACTGCTGCAGGGAAGCTCGCAGCGCCGGGACAGAACTAGCGGGGCACTGCTGCGGGAAGCTCGCAGCGCCGGGACCAGAACTAGCGGGGCACTGCTGCAGGGAAGCTCGCAGTGCCGGGACCAGAACTAGCGGGGCACTGCTGCGGGAAGCTCGCAGCGCCGGGACCAGAACTAGCAGGGCACTGCTGCAGGGAAGCTCGCAGCGCCAGGACAGAACTAGCAGGGCACTGCTGCAGGGAAGCTCGCAGCGCCGGGACCAGAACTAGCGGGGCACTGCTGCAGGGAAGCTCGCAGCGCCGGGACCCGAACTAGCCGGGCACTGCTGCAGGGAAGCTCGCAGCGCCGGGACAGAACTAGCGGGGCACTGCTGCAGGGAAGCACGCAGCGCCGGGACAGAACTAGCGGGGCACTGCTGCAGGGAAGCTCGCAGCGCCGGGACCAGAACTAGCGGGGCACTGCTGCAGGGAAGCTCGCAGTGCCGGGACCAGAACTAGCGGGGCACTGCTGCAGGGAAGCTCCCAGCGCCGGGACAGAACTAGCGGGGCACTGCTGCAGGGAAGCTCGCAGCGCCGGGACCAGAACTAGCAGGGCACTGCTGCAGGGAAGCTCGCAGCGCCGGGACAGAACTAGCGGGGCACTGCTGCAGGGAAGCTCGCAGTGCCGGGACAGAACTAGCGGGGCACTGCTGCGGGAAGCTCGCAGCGCCGGGACCAGAACTAGCGGGGCACTGCTGCAGGGAAGCTCGCAGTGCCGGGACCAGAACTAGCGGGGCACTGCTGCGGGAAGCTCGCAGCGCCGGGACCAGAACTAGCAGGGCACTGCTGCAGGGAAGCTCGCAGCGCCAGGACAGAACTAGCAGGGCACTGCTGCAGGGAAGCTCGCAGCGCTGGGACCAGAACTAGCGGGGCACTGCTGCAGGGAAGCTCGCAGTGCCGGGACCAGAACTAGCGGGGCACTGCTGCAGGGAAGCTCGCAGCGCCGGGACAGAACTAGCAGGGCACTGCTGCAGGGAAGCTCGCAGCGCCGGGACCCGAACTAGCCGGGCACTGCTGCAGGGAAGCTCGCAGCGCCGGGACAGAACTAGCGGGGCACTGCTGCAGGGAAGCACGCAGCGCCGGGACAGAACTAGCGGGGCACTGCTGCAGGGAAGCTCGCAGCGCCGGGACCAGAACTAGCGGGGCACTGCTGCAGGGAAGCTCGCAGTGCCGGGACCAGAACTAGCGGGGCACTGCTGCAGGGAAGCTCGCAGCGCCGGGACCAGAACTAGCGGGGCACTGCTGCAGGGAAGCTCCCAGCGCCGGGACAGAACTAGCGGGGCACTGCTGCAGGGAAGCTCCCAGCGCCGGGACAGAACTAGCGGGGCACTGCTGCAGGGAAGCTCGCAGCGCCGGGACCAGAACTAGCGGGGCACTGCTGCAGGGAAGCTCGCAGCGCCGGGACCAGAACTAGCGGGGCACTGCTGCAGGGAAGCTCCCAGCGCCGGGACAGAACTAGCGGGGCACTGCTGCAGGGAAGCTCGCAGCGCCGGGACCAGAACTAGCAGGGCACTGCTGCAGGGAAGCTCGCAGCGCCGGGACAGAACTAGCGGGGCACTGCTGCAGGGAAGCTCGCAGCGCCGGGACAGAACTAGCAGGGCACTGCTGCAGGGAAGCTCGCAGCGCCGGGACAGAACTAGCGGGGCACTGCTGCAGGGAAGCTCGCAGCGCCGGGACAGAACTAGCGGGGCACTGCTGCAGGGAAGCTCGCAGCGCCGGGACAGAACTAGCAGGGCACTGCTGCAGGGAAGCTCGCAGCGCCGGGACAGAACTAGCGGGGCACTGCTACAGGGAAGCTCGCAGCGCCGGGACCAGGCCTAGGCACTGCTGCCGGGCAGGCTGGGAGGAAGGCAGCTGAGAGGAGGAGGGAAGGGGAGGAATGCAGAGCAGGAGGGAGCGGAGCGAACGGGCTGGGGGGGGAAGAGGGGCAGGGAATCCCTACGGCAGCAGGCACGTGAGGCCGCGGCCGTGTGGGAGCCAGGTGGAGGAGCAGCTACCTGCTGCGGTACACGTACTCGCCGAGTCACTCAGGGCCGGCAGGGAGGTGCACGCGCCGCATCAAAGGCCTTCTCCCACGGACGTGCCAGGTCTGGCTCCTCCAGACAAGCCAAGCCGGAGCCTCGCCTCCGAAGCGTCACGTTTCCACCGGGCGGTTGGGAGCCGCAGGGGAAAGGGCGCCCGCTCTCTGCCTCTGCAACCACCGGCCCACAGCTGCCAACGCCCGCGCTGCCTGCCTCTGCCAGGGCCGCCCTGCCACGTCCCTGCCTGCCGGGCCCCCGCTGCTCTGGGAGCCACCTGCGACGGGCCGCGTGCAGCGTGGAGCCGCGCGGGGCTGGCTGGGCTTGGCCCAGCCTTTACCGCTGGGAAAACTCTCCCCGGCCTCCGCCGCTCCCGGGCTCTGGGCCTCCCGAAAACCACATGGGGCCCCTCCAGCTTCCCCTGTGCACACGGAGCCCCTGAACGCTCCCCCAGCTCCCGCAAACCCTAATCCCCCCCAACGCCCCTAAAACCCACCCCCTCACCCCAACTCCCCAGCCCTCGCCAGCCCCACGGGGGGGGGAGTGTTCTCCTGCCAGCAGCTCCCTCCTGTATGTCCCGGGGGGCCCAGGGCCCACAGAGGCAGCAGGAGACGGCTCGTAGGTAGGTAGGGCCTCGGCCCCGGATTGCTGCCCGCCCCCCACCACAGCATTTCAGGGTCACTTCCCCAGAGGAACCTCCCAGCGGGTGCTGACGCAGGGCGTTCCAATAGTTCTGCCTTTTCCACAATGGGGTAGGGTTCCACATGCACCCACACCGACACCACGTGCACCCTCTCGTGCACCCACACCTACACGCAAACACCACGTGCACCCTCTCGTGCATCCACACCTACACACACACACCACATGCACCCTCTCGTGCATCCACACCTACACGCACACACCACATGCACCCTCTCGTGCACCCACACCTACACGCACACACCACGTGCACCCTCTCTTGCACCCACACCTACACGCACACACCACATGTACCCTCTCGTGCACCCACACCTACATGCACACACCACATGCACCCTCTCGTGCACCCACACCTACATGCACACACCACGTGCACCCTCTCGTGCACCCACACCTACATGCACACACCACGTGCACCCTCTCGTGCACCCACACCTGCGTGCACCCACCCACGTGCACCCGTCCCTGCATGCACACGTCCACGTGCACCCTCTCAGGCCCCTGCCCCCCCGCCTGCACACACAATCCCTTGTGCCAACCTGCATGTGCCCACCTGTCCACCCACAAACACCCACACCTGCATTCACATCCCCACACTCCAACCCGCCCAGGCCTCACCTGTTCATCCCCACCCCCACCCCCTCCACGTGTGCCGACACACCGCATAGCATGTGCACAAACCCGCCTTTGCACACCCACCCCCTGGCACATGTGCCTCCGCAGCTCCCTCGAACTCCTCTGTCTGCACGCTGGCGCCTCGCTCTGCACGTCTGGGGAGGAGCATTTCGGAAGGGGGGACGTGCTGACTCGCACAGCCTGGGGCGGAGTTGGGCACGGCACATCCCCGGCTCCGGCACAGCAGGTCGGGTCGGGGCCGTGCACGCAGCGCGGACAGAACCACCCGGAAGAGACCCTCGCCCAGGAGCTGCCGTGCGAGCCCCCCGCACTGCCAGAGCCCAGAGGGCCCTTTGGCCGAGGGTTGGGGGATCAATCTCGAGGCAGAGCCCTGGCTCCGGAATGCCAGTCGCGGGATGCTCAGACACAGCCCAGGCTGACAGTGTCCAGACGAGCGTGGCAGACAGGCCTTCCCTATCAGGCTTCCCCCAGGAACGGCCCCCGGGGGCAGGGAGCAACCAGACAAATTCCTACAGCCCCGGAGACAGAAACCCTCGCCCTGGGCCGGATCCTCAGCACTGGTCTTCGGCTTCCCCCGGATGCTGCCTGGGGTTTAGATGGCGGCGCCCGGAGCCCCGTTGACGTACGGACCACTCGGGGCACTGGCCCGTGTCCCCAGCCCGCGGGCTCTGTCTGGCACAGCGCCCCCTCTGCACAGCACCAGGGCCACCGTAGGATTAATCTAAACATTCAAAACGCCCTGCGCTGGATTTCCGCAAGATTCGTACTGACTGTGGAGTTCCCCTTCCATCCCTGGGTGGGCTTCTCTCCCGTCCCCCCTCTCCGCCCCCCGCGCTCCCCTCCTCCGCCCCCCTGCCCCATCTCCACTCCTCACTCTCCGGGCCCTTCCTGAATGTCTAGCCTGGTGGATTAGCTTGATTAGGCTCAAGGGCACGGGAACCAGCGCGGTCTGTGGCTGGGAGTCTCTCTTTGCCATTCTGCTGGGCGCACGCCGGCTGTGTCAGCAGCCAGAGCTAGGTTAGGGAGAGCCGGTTTATTGCTGCCTGTAATTGCTGGTAGTTTAGAGCGCTGAACGCATGCAGCACCCTAAACCTCAGCGTGACGCCCACTGCAGCCAGAGATGTCGCAACCAGGGCAGGGCCCGGACTGCTGGCCCGGACCACCGACTCCTCTGAGAAAGCCCTGACTTGCTTCGCCATAGAGAAAGGACTTGCACTGCAAGTGCCCCCAGAGCGGGGGCTGCCCCCCAGGCAGGCTGAGCACTTGTGTTGCCTTGTGTGTGCAGGCTGCGGCGGCCCTGGATCATGGCACACGCAGGAGCTGGAGCTGCCAGTCCGCCTGTGACCCTGGCAGTCCGCACCTGCCCCTTTGGCCCTGGGGCTACAGGGCGGTTTGGAACGGCCATCCCCCCTTGGAGCCCCGCACTGCGCCTCTGCTGGGCTGAGGGCAGCAGGGCCACCCGGGGCGGGCTCTGGGCGAGGAGTCAGTGCCACACCTGCAGGAGAAGCTGGCGGGCAGCGGACGCTGTGCCGCAGCCTGGCACTCCCGCCCTGTGCAGGGCGCACGGCGCTGCCTGCTCCCCTGGAGCATTTCACAATCACGCGCCAAACATTCCCGCTCTGCTCCGGGCCGCCTCCTGGAGAAACGCCCCTTGGCCACGGCCCCTCATCCTGTTCCTCCTGGCGCGGCGCCCGCAGACGGCTCCTGTCCTAGCCCCCCCCCCCCCCCCCCCCGTGCTCACATGAGACAGCGTCACCCCCCTGCTGGCCCCTTCCGTGGGTCACCTGCCCGACACTCACCTCCCCCCCCGCAGGACACACAGGGCCGGCTCAGCCTTCGCCCCCAACAGGAGCTCCGTCCCGCCCCATCTGAAACAGACGCTCCCGCTGAGCCAGCCGAAGACGAACCAAGCCAAGGACTCACCGCACCGGGGCCCCGCTGTACTGCAACCCCTCACCTTCTCCCAGCGGCTCCCCCCAGCCCCGCTAGCCATTATGACCCTAGCACAGGGGCGCAGCCACAGAGGAACGGTGGGGGGGTTGTCACAGAGCGGAGGGAGCAATACTGCGCTGCTGGGAGCACGTGTGCACGCGCGTGTGAACATGGGATGGGGCTGCGGCAGTCGCTCACCATCGGCCGGGTGGGTGAGAAGGACCCTTGGTCTGGCCCAGTCTGGCCCTTCTTGTGCACGCCCAGCAACCACGCCACCTTGTGGCCAGTTACATTAATGCAGGCTGAATATTCCCCCCGGACCCCAGAGAGGAGACCACCCCATCTCTCCTGCCCCAAAGTGGGAGGCTGCTTTCCAGCGATAGCCCAAAGGAGAGCCCTGGTGTGGCCCCTCCCCGCACGCCCCTCCCAGGAGAGACCAATGAAAACTATGAAGACAAAGCCTAGGTGGAACAGGACAGAGCGGAGAGGCTGAGGGTGAAGCTATGGGCCGGGGGCCGCTCGCCTGCTGAGCTGAACGGGACAGGCCCATGCTGCTCAGGGAGCTGCCCAGAGCCTGGATCCTGGTTTCAATCCCAGCCCACTTCTCTGCCCGAAGGCAGATATTGCAAGTGACCCCAGCACAGACAGGCTCCAGTCCCCCAACGCACCAGGCTGAGCGGCTGTCCCCTGTGACCAGTACACCCTGAATCTCCTGGGGGCCGGCCCACACCATCCGTTCGCCACGCTCGTCATCACTAGCAGATTCTGTTCAGAAAGTGCTCTGAGATCTACCGAGGAAAAGCCCCGCCTGAGAACTAGCTGCTCCTATGCGAGGAGCTCTCGGCGCCTTCATACACATCCATTCCTTATTTGACCTCTCCACACCTGCGGGAGTTTAGTTTACTAACTACCTTTGTCCTATTTCATGCCTGGGAAAACTGCAGGATGGAGGCATAACAACTTGCGTCAGGTCACACAGCCAGGGAGCGGCAGAGACCCAGGACTCCCAGTCCCAGGATCTAACCACTAGACCAGTCTCCCTCCCTAGCTGCCCAGACACAGAGAACCTGCCAGGCCCCATAAGCGCTGCTGCACCCGGCCAGGTAATGAGATTCTCTGAGAGTCTCTGAGACTCCCGGGCCAAGAGGCCATGTGGCCAACCTGCTGCGAGCACAAAGGCCCTTCTGTTCCAGGGAAGGGGAGTCCCTCCTCGCCCCGTCCCACGCACCAGCGCTCAGGGCCATCTGCCGGTGGCAGAGCACGTCCTGGGCTTGCCCAGAACAACACCGAAAGCTGGTGGCCGCCGGCTTGCTAAGCTAGCCGGGGCTCTGCTCCCAGCGGGATCCCACCCCTCGGGCCATGGCCAGGCCTTGCAAAGGGAGAGCTCCAAGGAGCCGGCCAAAAGAAGAGCGAGCGAGCCCCAGACATTGGTGGGCGTCTTTGTCACGTCTCCTTGGCTTCTCAGCAACACCGAGGGCCCCATGGAAAGGCCCCACTTGCTACACAGCCCCCAGCTGGGTGAGAGGGCAGCAGCCAGCGCCTTGTGGCCCCACCTAAGCTGCTCCTGCTCTCCTCCCCCAACACGGGCCTGGCTAATCTAGCGTCGGAGCCAAAAGAGCAGGATCTGACCCTCCCCGATTAACTCCGTGCCAGGCAGGGGACCAGCCAGCGACTCCAGCCAGCACAGAGGCCGGGACAAGGAGGCATCACTTTGGGGGCCCAGCTTGGGAGCCCTGGCCCAGATTGTCCCACCCGCAGCTCCCAGGGGAGACAGAGTCCCAGGGCGGCCGCGGGAGCACAGGCCCTCTGGGGATCCGGCCCAAGGGGCGACCAGCATCAGTGGCCATTAGCCCTGGTCAGCCTCACTCCCCGGGAGGCTCCGACAGGCCCCTGATCTGCAGGGCCACCGGGATTTGGAGGCTGGCCCCGGCTCCCTTGCAGCAGGGGGCGGCGGGATGCCGGGGGCGGTGTGAGGCGCGGCCGGGGGAGCAGAAGGGCAGCCGCGGTCGGGGCTCACCTGTGTTTAGGCAGCAGCAGGGTGCGCCCCACGGGCAGGGGCAGGGAGCCCGGCAGCTGCAGCAGACACAGCGTCAGGCTGATGCAACCCAGCGCAACCGGAGGCAGCGATTTCATGCCGGGCTGGGAGATCCTGGTAGCGGGCGGGGAACCCCGGGCGCCTGGGGACGGCAGGTGAAGCGGCTCCGGAGGCTGGAAAAGGAGAGCGAGACGCGCTCAGCGCGCTGCACAGAGGGGCCCCGGGGAGGGGGCGCCTCGGCACACAGAGCTCTTGGAACAAACATAGGCGGGGAGCGAGTCCCTGAGGTTCGCTGGATTCCCCGTGCCCCGGGCAGCCGTCTCCCGAGAGCCAGACCCTGGAGCGCTCCGGGCTCCCCGCTCTCCCCTGTCCCTGGAGCGCTCCGGGCTCCCCGCTCTCCCCCCCCGTCCCTGGAGCGCTCCGGGCTCCCCGCTCTCCCCTGTCCCTGGAGCGCTCCGGGCTCCCCGGGCTCCCCGCTCTCCCCTGTCCCTGGAGCGCTCCGGGCTCCCCGGGCTCCCCGCTCTCCCCTGTCCCTGGAGCGCTCCGGGCTCCCCGCTCTCCCCTGTCCCTGGAGCGCTCCGGGCTCCCCGCGCCCCCCCCAGTCCCTGGAGCGCTCCGGGATCCCCGCGCCCCCCCAGTCCCTGGAGCGCTCCCCGCGCCCCCTGCCCTGGAGCGCTCCGGGCTCCCCGCCCCCACGTCCCTGGAGCGCTCCCCGCCCCCACGTCCCTGGAGCGCTCCGGGCTCCCCGCGCCCCCTGTCCATGGAGCGCTCCTGGATCCCAGCTTCCCGCGCCCCCTGTCCCTGAAGCACTCTGAGATCCCGTTTTCCTGGAGCGCTCCGGGATCCCCGTCCCCTCTGTCCCTGGAGCGCTCCGGGCTCCTCTGCCCCTGGAGCCTCTTTCCCTAACTCAGCAGAGACCGGGCTGCTGAGAAGTTCCTGATGCTCCCCGGACCCCAGTTCTGGAGCCCCCGTCGGTCCAGTCCCTGGTTCTCCGCCAGCTGCCGGCTACCCAATTCCAGTCCATATTTCCCCGCCGGGGCGGGCGGTTCCGTACCTGAGTTCTGGGCCGGGGCCCGGGTTCCGCAAGGTGCCTGGGTCTGGAGCCCGAGGCGGGTTCTGTGCCCGGTCAGCTACAAGCGCTCAGCTGCGTCCCTGGTCGGTGCGTGGTGTCGGTTCGGTTTGCCCCGTGGATTCTGTCCGGTACCTGCTTGGTCCTGTCCCTGATTTCCTGCCCGGCCCCGGTTCCGGGAGGGGCTGGGTGCCGCCCCTAGGCTTTGTGCTGCGTCTCCTCCTGGAGAGATTCGGGTTTGCCCCAGGATTCGGGGGCTGGCTGGTCCTGTCCCGGGTGTGGTTCCGATCCGCCCCGGCTTTCTCGCCCGGGTCCCGGTAAGGTTCTGCGCCTGGAGCCTGGCCCGAACCGCCGCGGGCTGGTGCTGAGGGACGGGAGCGGCTGCGTGCGGATCCCTGTCCCGCTGGGCTCAGTCCGGCTCGGTCTGTCGGAGTCTGTGTCTCTCGGCCAGGCTCCCAGGTTAAATATTCCCTTGGCGTCCTGTTAGCCGGGAGGAGCTGGGCTGGGCTTCCCGTCCCAGCCCAGCCCCTGCGCCGGGGGAGGGACAGCAGCCCGGGGCCTGGCCCCTGCCTGGAATCCCCGCTGCCCAGCCCCGGCCCAGAACACCTGGCCCGAACCCGCCCCAGACCTGCACTGCAAAGCGCGCCCCGCCCCACAAAGGAATCCCCTGCCCCAGACAAAGCCCGGCTGCTCCCCACAGCGAGATCAGCCCCGAGACCCCAGCCTTCCTCCTCTGACAGCTCCTCCTCAGGGACATTGCGGGGTGTACAGGGAGAGGAGATAGATAGATAGATAGATGGGGTGTCTGGGGATAGATAGATAGATAGATAGATAGATAGATGGATAGATGGATGTGGTGTTTGGAGATAGAGGGGGTGTCTGGGGATAGATAGATAGATAGATAGATAGATAGATAGATAGATAGATAGAGGGGGTGTCTGGGGATAGATAGATAGATAGATGGATGTGGTGTTTGGAGATAGATAGAGGGGGTGTCTGGGGTTAGATAGATAGACAGATAGAGGGGGTGTATGGGATAGATAGATAGATAGATAGATAGATAGATAGATAGATAGATAGATAGATGGATGTGGTGTTTGGAGATAGATAGAGGGGGTGTCTGGGGATAGATAGACAGATAGAGGGGGTGTATGGGGATAGATAGATAGATAGATAGATAGATGGGGTAGATGGGGATAGATAGATAGATAGATAGATAGAGGGGGTGTCTGGGGATAGATAGATAGATAGATAGATAGAGGGGGTGTTTGGAGATAGATAGAGGGGGTGTCTGGGGATAGATAGATAGACAGATAGAGGGGGTGTATGGGGATAGATAGATAGATAGATAGATAGATAGATAGATGGGGATGGATAGATAGATAGATAGATGGATGGATGTGGTGTTTGGAGATAGATAGAGGGGGTGTCTGGGGATAGATAGACAGATAGAGGGGGTGTATGGGGATAGATAGATAGATAGATAGATAGATAGATAGATAGATAGATGGGGTAGATGGGGATAGATAGATAGATAGATAGATAGATAGATAGATAGATAGATAGATAGATAGATGTGGTGTTTGGAGATAGATAGAGGGGGTGTCTGGGGATAGATAGATAGACAGATAGAGGGGGTGTATGGGGATAGATAGATAGATAGATAGATAGATAGATAGATAGATAGATAGATGGTGTGTGTGGCGAGAGATAGAAATTCCTCTCTTCCACACTCTTCCTCCTCCAGTCTCATACCCTTCTCTCATCTTACTGGCCTGCCTGCTTTGCAGTACCCCTACAGTCCAGGGGAGGGCAGCTCCGCCCTGGGACTCTTGCCTCTGGCCTTCTTCTTCCTGCACTCCCCCCAACTACCTAGCTCATCCTCCTCACTGCCCGCACTCCTCGGTCCTTCACCCCAGAGGTGCAGGGACTCCTCTCCTGCCTGCCTCGGCCTGCGTGCCCTCATCAGACAGTGCAGAAGGGCTGGCTAACGTCACACACGCAGCCGCAACTTTCAGCGCTCTGTTTTGCCAGGTTTTTAAAAGCTAAATCCAGGCGGCGGGGCTGGCATGGGGGAGGGAGCGTGGTTTGCGGAGCCATTCACCTGTAGGTCACCTGTCCCTGTTCAGCCCTAGGCCTGGTGTGGCGGAGAGCAGTTCCCCTCTGGGTGGCTGAAGTACTGTGTCTTAACATGAGTGGATGAACTAATTTCCCCCCGGCGTGGTAGGCTCAGCAGAGATGCCACTGATTGAACGGGCCATGGAGACTGAGCTCCCGGCCCTTCCAGTCGGGATTTGACACGATTGTCGGATGGGCGGTGTGGCGGTGTTTGTGTAGCTGGCATAGCTGTACCAGCTGTGGGGATAAACAGACCAGTGTGTCCCAGAACCTTGTACCGGGGCTCATTTAGTTTAACGTTTTTAAACATCAGCGTGTGGCCTTTGAGAAGAATTGAAAACCTAAATCCCCTGAAGATCAGGTCAGGACAAAAGTTCACCCTCACGGAGTTGTCCTATTTTAGTTTCATAGTGAGGCTGCCAATAAAATTAGGTTAACAAAGGCTCAATTCATGCAAATATTGTTCCTATTTACGTATATTAAAAGATCCCTCCCTCCCCCCAGGGCTGAGAACTCCAGCCACCAACTAGCACACACAGCCCAGTGTGATCCCATTCATTGCTCTACAGTGCCCTTCACACCCAGGGTCACAAAACACTTCAGAGAGAGACAGGAAAAGAGTGGGACCCATAAACTAGAGAGAAAAGGAAAGACAGACACTGGGAGCACTCCAGATAGAACGAGAACTGCCCCAAAGTGTCACCTAGGAGCCAACCCTGGAGAAGCAGGAAGCACCAGACCTTGCGGGGGGTAAGGCTGCTCTCCGCTTGCAAACTCTAGTGGTCAGGGAAACGTTCAGACTTTGGGGACTTTCTCCAAGCCCAGCGGAGCACTGGGGCCTTTGTGAGGATCGCTGTCACCAGGCGACGGGTAGAGCGACTCCGGGGTTTGGAGCCGGAAGGAAGAGCGTTCTCCCGAGAAGGGGAGGCCCCAGAGCCAGAGCAGCTCACAGTCCTGGAGATCCAAGAGCCGGCCAGGGCTGGAGAAGTAGGGGGAGGTGGCTGGGTAGAGCAGGGTAGGGTTGGGGGACGGAGGGCTGGGGCTGGTGCAGGGAGGAAAGTGAAGCTCTGAGTTAAGGAGGGAGACGGCAGAAGCTGTAGACATGGGAACCTGAGAGGCGCCAAAAGGCCATTTCTGTCTGGGAAAGGGGTACCTGAGCCCCCACCTCATAGCTACCCTAGACCTGGGGTACCTGAGCCCCTACCTCAGAGCTCCCCTAGCCCTGGGGTACCTGAGCCCCTACCTCAGAGCTCCCCTAGCCCTGGGGTACCTGAGCCCCCACCTCAGAGCTCTCCTAGCCCTGGGGTGCCTGAGCCTCCTCCTCAGAGCTCCCCTAGCCCTGGGATACCTGAGCCCCCACCTCAGAGCTCCCCTAGCCCTGGGGTACCTGAGCCCCCACCTCAGAGCTCCCCTAGCCCTGGGGTACCTGAGCCCACACCTCAGAGCTCCCCTAGCCCTGGGGTACCTGAGCCCCCTCCTCAGAGCTCCCCTAGCCCTGGGGTACCTGAGCCCCCACCTCAGAGCTCACCTAGCCCTGCGTACCTAAGCCTCCACCTCAGAGTCCCCTAGGCCTGGGGTACCTGAGCCCCCTCCTCAGAGCTCCCCTAGCCCTGGGTACCTGAGCCCCCTCCTCAGAGCTCGCCTAGCCCTGGGGTACCTGAGCCCTCACCTCAGAGCTCCCCTAGCCCTGGGCTACCTGAGCCACACCTCAGAGCTCCCCTAGCCCTGGGGTACCTGAGCCCCCTCCTCAGAGCTCCCCTAGGCCTGGGATACCTGAGCCCCCACCTCAGAGCTCCCCTAGCCCTGGGGTACCTGAGCCCCCACCTCAGAACTCCCCTAGCCCTGGGGTACCTGAGCCCCCACCTCAGAGTCCCCTAGCCCTGGGGTACCTGAGCCTCCCACCTCAGAGGTCCCCTAGCCCTGGGGTACCTGAGCCCCCACCTCAGAGCTCCCCTAGGCCTGGGGTACCTGAGCCCCCACCTCAGAGTCCCCTAGCCCTGGGGTACCTGAGCCTCCCACCTCAGAGCTCCCCTAGGCCTGGGGTACCTGAGCCTCCCACCTCAGAGCTCCCCTAGGCCTGGGGTACCTGAGCCCCCGCCTCAGAGCTCCCCTAGGCCTGGGGTACCTGAGCTCCCACCTCAGAGCTCCCCTAGGCCCGGGGTACCTGCGCCCCCCACCTCAGAGCTCCCCTAGCCCTGGGGTACCGGAGCTCCCAACTCAGAGCTCCCCTAGCCCTGGGGTACCTGAGCCCTCACCTCAGAGCTCCCCTAGCCCTGGGTACCTGAGCCCCCACCTCAGTGCTCCCCTAGCCCTGGGGTACCTGAGCCCCCTCCTCAGACCTCCCCTAGCCCTGGGGTACCTGAGCCCCCACCTCAGATCTCCCCTAGCCCTGTGGTACCTGAGCCCCCTCCTCAGAGCTCCCCTAGCCCTGGGGTACCTGAGCCCTCACCTCAGAGCTCCCCTAGGCCTGGGGTACCTGAGCCCCCACCTCAGAGCTCCTCTAGCCCTGGGGTACCTGAGCCCCCACCTCAGAGCTCCCCTAGCCCTGGGGTACCTGAGCCCTCACCTCGGAGCTCCCCTAGCCCTGGGGTACCTGAGCCCCCACCTCAGAGTCAGCTAGCCCTGGGTTACCTGAGCCCCCTGCTCAGAGCTCCCCTAGCCCTGGAGTACCTGAGCCCCCACCTCAGAGCTCCCCTAGGCTGGGGTACCTGAGCCCTCACCTCAGAGCTCCCCTAGGCCTGGGGTACCTGAGCCCCCTCCTCAGAGCTCCCCTAGCCCTGGGGTACCTGAGCCCCCAACTCAGAGCTCCCCTAGCCCTGGGGTACCCGAGCCCTCACCTCAGAGCTCCCCTAGCCCTGGAGTACCTGAGCCCCCTCCTCAGAGTCAGGTAGCCCTGGGTTACCTGAGTCCCCTGCTCAGAGCTCCCCTAGCCCTGGGGTACCTGAGCCCCCACCTCAGAGTCAGCTAGCCCTGGGTTACCTGAGCCCCCACCTCAGAGCTCCCCTAGGCCGGGGTACCTGAGCCCCCACCTCAGAGCTCCCCTAGGCCTGGGGTACCTGAGCCCCCACCTCAGAGCTCCCCTAGCCCTGTGGTACCCGAGCCCCCACCTCAGAGCTCCCCTAGGGCGGGGTACCTGAGCCCCCACCTCAGAGCTCCCCTAGCCCTGCGGTACCTGAGCCCCCACCTCAGAGCTCCCCTAGCCCTGGGATACCTGAGCCCCCACCTCAGAGCTCCCCTAGCCCTGGGGTACCTGAGCCCCCAACTCAGAGCTCCCCTAGCCCTGGGGTACCCGAGCCCTCACCTCAGAGCTCCCCTAGCCCTGGAGTACCTGAGCCCCTTCCTCAGAGTCAGCTAGCCCTGGGTTACCTGAGCCCCCTGCTCAGAGCTCCCCTAGCCCTGGGGTACCTGAGCCCCCACCTCAGAGTCAGCTAGCCCTGGGTTACCTGAGCCCCCACCTCAGAGCTCCCCAAGCCCTGGGGTACCTGAGCCCCCTCCTCAGAGTTCCCCTAGCCCTGGGGTACCTGAGCCCCCACCTCAGAGCTCCCCTAGGCCTGGGGTACCTGAGCCCCCACCTCAGAGATCCCCTAGCCCTGGGGTACCCGAGCCCCCACCTCAGAGCTCCCCTAGCCCTGGGGTACCTGAGCCCCCACCTCAGAGCTCCCCTAGCCCTGGGGTACCCGAGCCCTCACCTCAGAGCTCCCCTAGCCCTGGAGTACCTGAGCCCCCTCCTCAGAGTCAGCTAGCCCTGGGTTACCTGAGCCCCCTGCTCAGAGCTCCCCTAGCCCTGGGGTACCTGAGCCCCCAACTCAGAGCTCCCCTACGCCAGGGTACCTGAGCCCCCACCTCAGAGCTCCCCAAGCCCTGGGGTACCTGAGCCCCCTCCTCAGAGCTCCCCTAGCCCTGGGATACCTGAGCCCCCACCTCAGAGGTCCCCTAGCCCTGGGGTACCTGAGCCCCCACCTCAGAGCTCCCCTAGCCCTGGGGTACCCGAGCCCCCACCTCAGAGCTCCCCTAGGGCGGGGTACCTGAGCCCCCACCTCAGAGCTCCCCTAGCCCTGGGGTACCTGAGCCCCCACCTCAGAGCTCCCCTAGCCCTGGGATACCTGAGCCCCCACCTCAGAGCTCCCCTAGGCTGGGGTACCTGAGCCCCCACCTCAGAGCTCCCCAAGCCCTGGGGTACCTGAGCCCCCACCTCAGAGCTGCCCTAGCCCTGGGGTTCCTGAGCCCCCTGCTCAGAGCTCCCCTAGCCCTGGGTTACCTGAGCCCCCTCCTCAGAGCTCCCCTAGGCCGGGGTACCTGAGCCCCCACCTCAGAGCTCCCCAAGCCCTGGGGTACCTGAGCCCCCTCCTCAGAGCTCCCCTAGCCCTGGGGTACCTGATCCCCCACCTCAGAGCTCCCCTAGGCCTGGGGTACCTGAGCCCCCACCTCAGAGCTCCCCTAGCCCTGGGGTACCTGAGCCCCCACCTCAGAGCTCCCCTAGGCCTGGGATACCTGAGCCCCCACCTCAGAGCTCCCCTAGGCCTGCGGTACCCGAGCCCCCACCTCAGAGCTCCCCTAGCCCTGGGGTACCCGAGCCCCCACCTCAGAGCTCCCCTAGGGCGGGGTACCTGAGCCCCCACCTCAGAGATCCCCTAGCCCTGGGGTACCTGAGCCCCCACCTCAGAGCTCCCCTAGCCCTGGGATACATGAGCCCCCTGCTCAGAGCTCCCCTAGCCCTGGGTTACCTGAGCCCCCTCCTCAGAGCTCCCCTAGGCCGGGGTACCTGAGCCCCCACCTCAGAGCTCCTCTAGCCCTGGGGAACCTGAGCCCCCACCTCAGAGCTCCCCTAGCCCTGGGGTACCTGAGCCCTCACCTCGGAGCTCCCCTAGCCCTGGGGTACCCGAGCCCCCACCTCAGAGCTCCCCTAGGGCGGGGTACCTGAGCCCCCACCTCAGAGCTCCCCTAGCCCTGGGGTACCTGAGCCCCCACCTCAGAGCTCCCCTAGCCCTGGGATACCTGAGCCCCCACCTCAGAGCTCCCCTAGGCTGGGGTACCTGAGCCCCCACCTCAGAGCTCCCCAAGCCCTGGGGTACCTGAGCCCCCACCTCAGAGCTGCCCTAGCCCTGGGGTTCCTGAGCCCCCTGCTCAGAGCTCCCCTAGCCCTGGGTTACCTGAGCCCCCTCCTCAGAGCTCCCCTAGGCCGGGGTACCTGAGCCCCCACCTCAGAGCTCCCCAAGCCCTGGGGTACCTGAGCCCCCTCCTCAGAGCTCCCCTAGCCCTGGGGTACCTGATCCCCCACCTCAGAGCTCCCCTAGGCCTGGGGTACCTGAGCCCCCACCTCAGAGCTCCCCTAGCCCTGGGGTACCTGAGCCCCCACCTCAGAGCTCCCCTAGGCCTGGGATACCTGAGCCCCCACCTCAGAGCTCCCCTAGGCCTGCGGTACCCGAGCCCCCACCTCAGAGCTCCCCTAGCCCTGGGGTACCCGAGCCCCCACCTCAGAGCTCCCCTAGGGCGGGGTACCTGAGCCCCCACCTCAAAGATCCCCTAGCCCTGGGGTACCTGAGCCCCCACCTCAGAGCTCCCCTAGCCCTGGGATACCTGAGCCCCCTGCTCAGAGCTCCCCTAGCCCTGGGTTACCTGAGCCCCCTCCTCAGAGCTCCCCTAGGCCGGGGTACCTGAGCCCCCACCTCAGAGCTCCCCAAGCCCTGGGGTACCTGAGCCCCCTCCTCAGAGCTCCCCTAGCCCTGGGGTACCTGAGCCCCCACCTCAGAGCTCCCCTAGGCCTGGGGTACCTGAGCCCCCACCTCAGAGCTCGCCTAGCCCTGGGGTACCTGAGCCCCCACCTCAGAGCTCCCCTAGGCCTGGGATACCTGAGCCCCCACCTCAGATCTCCCTTAGCCCTGGGGTATCTGAGCCCCCACCTCATAGTCCCCTAGGCCCAGGGTACCTGAGCCCCCAGCTCAGAGCTCCCTTTGACCTGGGTTACCTGAGCCTCTTCCTCAGCGCTCCCCTAGCCCTTGGGTACCTGAGCCCCCATCTCAGAGTCCCCTTGGTCTGGGGTACCTGAGCCCCCTTCTCAGAGCTCCCCTTGCCCTGGGGTACCTGAGCCCCCCACCTCAGAGCTCCCCTAGGCCCGGGGTATCTGAGCCCCCTCCTCAGAGCTCCCCAGGGCACCTGTGCTCCCCCCGCAGCTCTCTTAGACCCCGAGTATCTGGCGCTCTCCACCCAGCCCAAGTGCCCTCCTCGCTGTGGTTTTCCATTCTCAGGCCCCCCTTGCGCGGCGAGGCCAGAGGGCTCCACATGGTCGGAATTGCTCAGATTCTTCTGTATTGTGAAGACACAAAGGCTTCGAACACTTCCCATTTCCCCGCATAGGGGGGATTTAGAGCAGCACCTGATCATGTGTCAGCGGCAATGCTTTGGACTGGCCAGGGAGGGTTTCTGGGGCCCAGCGCCAGTGGGAAAAGAGGCTTTGAAGTGGCTGCACTGGGAGGAAGATGCTGCTGGGTGAAGCATGAGGCATCTTTGCTGGAAAAGGAGGTGAGAGCGACTTAGGGTCACTGCTGGTCACAGTGGGTTTGTTTTCATTCTTAACTGAAACGGAGCAACAGTCGCCCAGGGACTCTGCCCTGCGCCGGGGTCTCTCACTCGCTCTGAATTGTCTCCCTCCGGGGGAAGTTTGCACTATGCCACATTCTTTCATTTGTTTGTTGCTGGATTAGCTCAGGGACATCGACACAGGCAGAACGGGACTGTGAAAAACACTCACGCACTTGAGAAAACTGGACATCGAATACTCGAGCTCCAGGGACCCTGCCCCGCCTCTATTAGCCTGAAGCCCGGCGGGCCACTGCCAGCCCCAGCCCTGCGTTCTCTGCTGCCCCCAAAGTCCCCGGTGCCAGTCATCCTCCCAGGCCTGGTGCTGCGTTAGAAGCAGAGGCCAGTCTGGTTTCACTAGTTTCCCACACGGAGCGGAAGGCTGAATGTCCCAGCTGCAGAGAACATTTGTGTTCCAAATCCCACCGTGCTGGGTCCTGTACAGACATACGGACAAGTTCCTGCCCCAGAGAGCTTCCAGCCTAGAAAACAGGACGTAGCAGGAGGGTGAGGCAAGCGGGTCAGGGCGGGGCTGGGAGAGACAGGGTCACACAGACACTAGGATGAGCTCAATCCTTTGCCAGCCTGCTATAGCAATCACAACCCCCTGGGGAAACAGGAGCGAGCTGCACCCGTGCAAACAGAGGCTTTGCCTGTTTACACAAGGGATTGTGCCAGTGCAGCTTCACTAAGGGCCTCAACTGGGCCAAATCACCCATGCGGCCAAGGCCTTAGAAGAAGGGGGGTCGCTCAGACTCCACTCTCGGTGTATATGATAATGTTCCTCTCTCTCTTTCCTCTGCATCGCTGAAAGCTCCCCCTAGCGGCCACACACCAAACACTGGGACAGATTAAACCCCCTTCATTCCCAATAGCCCAGGGCCCAGGTGTTGGGCTCACGGGCATTGTTAGCCGCCTGCCTCTCAGGGCAGGGAGGTTGGGCCGCAGGGAGATCAGCGGCTGCTACATCTCAGACTGTTTCCTGCTTCCAGCCCCGAACAAAGGTGTCTCGGAGAACCCGGAGCCAGTCCCCTACCAGAACCTTGTAAGATGTCCCAGCCGCCCAGGAGAGAGAGCCTCCATGTCCCGTGGATAAATCCAGATCATCAGGGAATTATCAGTGTTATTAATAAGATCTGGGCGGACAGGAGCCTGGGCTGGATTATGGAGCTTTGGTTAATTAATGTTAGGCTAATTCAGGTTGTTCTGTTGGGGAGGGGGTGACCAGCCCTTGATGGGGAGAGGGCCCTCCTCTCCCCATCCTGTAGAATTGGGCTGCCACAGGGGATCAAAGATGTAGGGCGGGTGCTGGGCAGACTGGACAGACTGGCATGCTTATAATACTTTACCCCTCTCATCCTAGGATCTCAAAGTGCTTTACAAATGCTCGTCAATTAGCCCTCTCAACGAATCTGTCAGATAGCTGAGTAATTTCCCCATTTCACAGATGGAGAAACTGAGGCACAGACAGAGGCAGGAACTTGCAACAGGCACACAGTGAGTCAACAGCAGAACTGGTAAGAGAACCTAGGGGTCCTACCTACCACGCCCTTGTTCTAACCACTAGAACGCACTCCCCTTCCAGAGCTGGAAGAGAAGACAGGAGTCCTGCCTTCCAACCGCCAGATAACACCACATCCCTAGCTACTCTACATGACATCTTTCATAACTAAACACAGTTGCTTCCTCAATATTCAGAGAGTGAGCAGAGTTAATTGGTCCTGTATTGTTTTATAACCTTGGGTTTAACTGCAATCACCTCTGGTGCAGAAGGTGAGTCCTGGAGGAGATAACGTGAGGCGGAGAGGATGGCTGCATTCCACTCCAGTTCCATCACTTCTCTCAGCCGCATATCCAGGGGATATGCAGCGAAGCAGCTGGCGATATACAGAGCCCATTCCAGACTTCTCCAGATCTTCAGTCCAAGCTGCTGCTGATCAGCAGAATCGTTCTCTTTCCCTACCAGCATTGTGCTGCTTAAGGGGGAAAGGCCTGGCTTGAAGCCATGAGAATCACTTGCTAAGATTCAATTAACTTAATTACCTCATGGCTAACCTAGCGGGGGGAGCAAATTGCTGTTCAAATACATTGGGAGTACCAGACCAGATTTTCAGCAATACGTGCTTAAAGTCAGGCTCCTAAATCCTTCCTTAGACACTTAGATAAGTGACCTGATTCTCAAGCGTGCTGAACACTCAGCTGTTTGTGCCAAAGTCCATGGGCACTGTTGGCTGCTCGGCACTTCTGAAATCAGGTCACTTATTTGGGTGCCTAAGTATGGATTTGGGAGCCTGACATTAGGCCACAACTCCTGGAAATCCAGGCTCCTGTGTTTATAAAAAGCACGGTCGGTGTGTGTGATGATCCCCGTCTGTGGCTGATCCACAGAGGCCATGGGTCTGTTACAGAGCTCTCTGTGTGCAAGCCTGGCTCATCAGCTCGTGCTCTTAGCTCCGTTCAATCCTGGGTGTCAGCCACTCGTCATGTGTGCACAATGCATAGAGCACCCCAAAGGGATTATAACAATAAAGGATTGAAATAGGCTAGGCTGGCTCCTGCTACATAGGTCCCAACAGCCAGCTCAGGACAGCCATCTCCACCCTGAAAATGCAGAGTCCAGGGCTTTGCTGTCTAATCGGATGAAAGAGACTGTCCCGTTAGGTCCGCCATAAAGTCTAGCTCATGTATGGAACAAGAGAAACACAGCCCGTTGTGCACTAAGCTACACCGACATCGTCTGCCGTCCCTGAACCGAAGGAGCCTGACTGATTTACACGGAGGGCAAACCAGACACAAACCTTCAGTCGTCATTCATGTCCAGTGTGGGTTCCCTGTTTTCTGTTCATGGACCCAAAACCCCTTCTCTCCGGAGCCAGAGGCCTGCCTCCCCCTAGGGCCCTTGCCAATTTCATTGCCAATAAGCGATAAGGCTGGGACAGAGGCGCTCAGATACCATGGTGAAAAAGAAAGATTTTCCCTGTACAATTGTCATGGGAAATGGTGCTTTTGTGCTCATGGATCCCAGTCTCAGGTGGTGAGGTTCCCCCACAGAGCCACCTACCTGGGAAAGCTCTGTGAGACAGGTAATCCGTTGTCTAATGACGTCTCAGAGAATGCATTAAAGGCAGATTCCTCTCTGACCTGATGGGGCCAGATGATGAAAAGAGAGCAATATTGAAGGAGATGCCCAAATTGGTCTATCTGAGTGGACTCCCGTACCCAGCACACAGCCTGAGTAGCTGGGCTGTGCACTGAGATCTGCATGGGAAGCCTCCTCCACCGGTCTGCACTGTTGATGTTCTACCCTTAGGGCTCTCCCCTCTGTCTCTGTGCACCCCTGTGGGAGGAGAAGGAGAAACTACTGGTGAGCCACACAGTTGTGGATCTCCTGGCCCCAGACCCACTTCTGCCCCGCCACATCTCCATCCTGCCCCAACAACCCTATCGTCATGGAATTGTCTTCGGCACAGGCAGGAGATGCACAGCCCAAGTGGGCTCCCCAGCTCCAGCTCCCCGTGAGCAGCACAACCGCACCGGCTGTGCGGCATCTGCACCTGCCAACCCTCCTACCCTGCTGAAGGAGCAGGATTCACCCCTAAGAGAGCAACAGCTGATCCTGCCTGACTCACACCTCTCTGTGAATCCCCCAGGGTGTGCTCCGGAGGGTGATTTTCCTTCTGTGGATGTTGGAACAGGCCCTGGCCCTGGAGCCAATGCAGAAAGTTGGGTTATGCATGAATGTCTGGGCGCTCCTTGTTGTCTGTCATGGGTCATCTCCATTGCCACTCTACCTCAGTTGACTTCCGGGATGAACGGAACCTGACTGCCCTCCCAGACCTATCTCTGTTCCACCCAGTTAGGTAGAGGTGACCAAGGCCATCTCAGGGCTGGGCGGAGGCCTTGGTCGGTGCTCTGGGATTCATTCTTTCCTTTCCATCTAAATTGGCTCTTGCTCTCTGTTTTCTTGTTGACATAGGCTTTGTGCCTATTGTGTGGTAACTACAGGTGTGTTTGGACTGGTTGGCTTCAGACTAACTCATGATGTAATTAAGCAAATTAACGTTTTACAAGTGATCCTCTGTGGCCCTGGGCCAGGTTTTTTTTCCATTTAAGCAGGACAAGACGGTCTGCTGGGAAGAGATGGGGTCCACCTGACCAAGAAGGTGCAGAGCCTCTTCCCGCACTGACTCACCAGTCTAGTGGGGAGGGCTTTAAACTAGGTTCAAAGAGGGCCAGTGACAAAAGCTAGACCATAAGCTAAATTATGACAATTGGCTCCACAGAGACTTGGTGGGATAAGTCTCATGGCTGGAGAACTGGTACAGAGGGGTCTGGCTTGTTCAGGAAGGACAGGGAAGGTAAAAAGGGAGTAGGTGTTGCATTATATACCGAGAATATTGTGACGAAATAGGACTGTTGTTAATGTTTTCCCTGAGTACTGTGTGGGTGCCTCGGTTTCCCTATGTAGTGCTTGAGTATCTAGGTGGTGGGACAAGGGTGCATGATTGTTACAAAGGGGCCTGGACACAGAGAATGGCCGACACTCTGTCTCCTAGCAACTGATAGCCCCGGCCCCTCCCCTGCAAAGGTGAGAGCTGAAGGTGTTCGAACAAAGGGATCAGGTGACCTCCTGGCCTGGGAAAAAGACAAAAAAGGGAGGAGGGGCTGGACAGTTTCAGTTTGGAGCTGGCTGGGAAACATGGAGGGAAGCGCAGACAGGGTCTGGCCTCCCTGCCCCCTTTTGGAGCTGTGGGGTAAAACGCAGGGAGCCCCAGGCTGGGGTCTAAGCTCCCTGCCCCCCCGGAAGGCCCCGACTGAGGGGTCCTGGTTGTACTAACAAGCTCTGTTTGGACTGTGTTCCTGGCATCTCTAATAAACCTTCTGTTGTACTGGCTGGCTGAGACTCCCAGTGAATCTGGGAAAGAGGGGTGCAGGGCCGGACTCCCCTATACTCCGTGACAAATATATCCACTTGTTGTGAGGTCTGGAAGAAGGTGAGGGGAAGACCAGTTCAAAGTGTCTGGGTAAAGATAAAAGGGGTAAAAAATAGTGGTGATGTAATAGTAGGTGTAGGGTACCACGGAAGATTGTGTTACGGCATAGCAAGGGTGTTCGCTTTCTCACATTGTTTCAGCGGTTATCGCAGCTCAAGGCTGGCCAGCTGTAGGTTGTTATGAATTAGTTAGAATTGCTTTGCATGGCCTTGAGCCAGGAGGCGGCCCCTGCTTGCTTCTGTATGAGATGTCTGTATATAGCTGTATGAGTCCGCCCCGTTTTTGGCACTTCGTACCAGGCCCAGGTTATGGTGCGCTGGGTTCCCCATCTCCGTGACAGCAATGCCAGGAGTCCCCATTGCGGATGTGTCACTTTGCCTTCAATAAAGCCAATAACTCACAGAGTGTGTGGGCCTCGTTCTTGCAGAGCACCCTGGGTAGGCCCGCAGCCTCCCACGAACGTAACAGTAGTGTCTACTCTAGACCACCACATCAGGAAGAGGAGGTAGATGAGGCATTTCTAGAACAAATAACAGAAATATCCAAAACACAAGACCTAGTAGTAATGGGGGGACTTAGACTTCTCAGATGTCTTCTGAAGAAGTAATACAGCAAAACACAAAATGCCCCAAAATCTTGGACTGTACTGGGGACAACTTTTTGTTGCAAAAAGCAGAGGAAGTAACCAGAGGAACAGCCATTTTAGACTCAACCAACAGTAAGGAATTGGTAGCGCATCTGAGGATGGAAGGCAATTTGGGTGGAAAAGATCATGAAACTACAAAATGGGGAATAACTGGCTAAGTGGTGGTACTGCTGAAAAGGAGCTGGGGGATCACAAATTCAATGCGAGTCAACAATGTGATGCAGTTGCAAAACAGGCTGGTATCATTCTGAGGTGTGTGAACAGGAGTGTCGTATGTAAGACACAGGAGGTAACTGTCTCGTTCTGCTCAGCACTGGTGAGGCCTCCCCTGGATACTGTGTCCAGTTCCGGGTGCCACACTTTAGGAAAGATGTGGACAAACTAGAGAGAGTCCAGAGGAGAGCAACAAAAAGAGCAAAGATTTAGAAAACCTGACCTGTGAGGAAAGGTTAAAAAAACTGGGCATATTTCGTTTTCAGATATGTTATAAAGAGGACGGTGATCAATTGTTCTACATATCCGATGAAGGCAGGACAAGAAATAACAGGCTTAATCTGCAGCAAGGGAGATTTAGGTTAAATATTAGGAAAAACTTTCTAACTATAAGGATAGCTAAACACTGGAACGAGCGTCCAAGGCTAGTTGTGCATCCCCCATCACTGGGGGACAAACACCTGTCAGGAAAGGTCTAGGTCAGCATTTCTCAAGTGCAGCCACTGTGCCCACATGCGGCCACCAGGGGCTTTTCTTGTGGCCACAGCCTCCTGGGCTGTGATGGGGGAGGGAGGAGGGCAAAGTAGAACCTTTTCCCCCTCTCTGTTGCTCCTGGATGCCGGGGCCAGCAGCAGGGGTTGGGCCCTGCCCCCCTCTGGAGACACCTGGGGCACAACGCTGGAGGACCAGGCAGCCAGTGAGTTCCCCACCTTCCTGGGGTGGTGGGGCTCAGGCTTTGGGCTTCAGCCCTGGGGTGGCAGGGCAGGTTCTGGTTGTGGGTCTTTGGGCTCCAGCCCGGGGCTCTGGCTGTGCAGTGGCAGGCCCCAGGCTCCGGCCGCGGGGCTTCGGGCTCCAGCCCCCCACCCCCTTCTCCCCTGGCCCCTACTACCTCCCCCAACCCTCCATCCAGGGCTTAATTTGTCCCCAGGCTTACCAGGGCTGAGTAAATCTGCTGTGAAAAGTGATACTTGTCTGTTTGTTAATATCACTTTTCACAACAGACTTACTGGCTCGCAATCAATCAAGTACAATGATTTGGCCGTGTCTATGTGCATATTTATTTGGTTTTCCTAAAGCTAATCAAGTATTTTAGGAAAAAGTGTGAGAGCGGCCACCAGTGAGCATTGGTGGCCGCACTCCTAGGCTACCAAAAAATTTGTCCCGAGAACCCCTGGTCTAGGTTTACTTAGTCCTGCCTCAGCGCAGGGGGCTGGACCTGATGATTTCTTGAGGGCCCTTCCAGCCCCACATTTCTGTGATTCTCTGACAAGGAAGGATCCGTTTATCTAACTACGTATTGAAATGGTCCCTGGCTACACAGGAGCTGAGCATCTGGAGCTGGCTTAGCCAACATGGATGCGTTCATCTTTGCAAGGATTTTGTGCTGTTTATCTGGTACAGTTTACCAAGAGACATGGTGGATTCTCCATCCCTTGAAGTCTTTCAAACAAGACTGGATATCTCTTTCTACAGAAGCCCATACTCTAGCTCAACCACAAGTATGGGCTGAGTGCAAGAATTTGTGGACTGTGTTATATAAGAGGTCAAACTAGATCATCATAATGGTCCCTTATGGCCTTAAAATCTATGAATAGCTGTCTCTTTCATTACACTAAATGTTATGAAAGCATTTCTCATGTCAAGGAACCCCTTTTGGGTGGATGAGGTTACCCCAGAGTGAGACCGAGAAAAGAAACCACACATAGGAACAATCAGTCAGTGCAAGCCAAGAGACACCGGCCTGGGTAAATGGGAGGGGGCTGCAAGACAGAACATCTGTCTGTCTGTCTATCTATCTATTTCAGTGTTTCTCAACCTTTTTGATACCAGGAACCAGCTTGCTGCCTTCCTAAACTGTGTCAGGGAGCTATCCGGGACTGGCACCGGTCCATAGACCGGTCATTGAGAAATATTGATCTATTAGATTCACAAGTTCCAAGGTCAGAAGGGACCAGCTAGCCTGACCTCCTGTATTATACAGACCAGAGAACGTCCTCAAAACAATACCTGTTTGAACTAGAGCAGATCTTTTAGAAAAACATCCAGTTTTGATTTTAAAACGTCCAGTGATGGAGAATCCATCTGTAGCACAGCCTCAGGCTCCAGGCAAGGATCGGGGCCCCATTGTGCCAGACACCGAATAAACAAGTAACAAAAAGAGTCTCTACCCCAGATAACTTACAGCCTACTTGGAACTTGCATGTAGCCATTATCCAGAGCCTTTCTTGAGTGCATCATAAAGACAACTGCTTTGCTAACCGGCACAGACTAAAGCAAACCATCCTGCCAATGGAGGAATCCAGCGATAGCTCTCAGGATGGTACACTGGCTCCACCCAATCGCTGACACTTGTGGGTAAAGAGAGGGCTGTGCATGATGCCGGGTAGCACGCCAGCTGCTTACTGAGCAGTCCTAGCGGCTACAAGGAGCATCCTGAGAAACAGACCTCCCTGCGTGATGCCGTGACAGCACATAATGGGCTCCCCGTTTTCGTGGTGGGGAGATGGGATTTCCCTGTGATGCATATGAGACAGGAAAGTTCCAGGGGAGACAGCACCTACCATAGGGCCCGACCTGGAACCCGTCCAGCAACTGAGACCCACCCACGCCCATGGAGGCTGATACGTTCACACCAGTATTACAACACTGGAACACCCCTGACTTCAGCTGAGTTGCTCCTGATCCACCCCAGGATCAGTGAGAGGAGCGTGCGGCTCCAGTTGTTTACTGAGCCCCGCTCTCACCTCAGAACAGGCCAGCTGGAGTGGAGAAACATGAGGCTGTGTTGTAAAGGGGTTGGAAAGCTGCCGGGAGGCCCCGTGGGGAAGCACTTGTCCCATTCTGTGGAAATGTCCAAATTCTGCAAAATCTTTAGAAATTCTCCAGGAAAATCAATCTGTGGAAAATATTAAAGAGCGTCCCTCTGAACAATGGGGGAACCAGTGATAAACTCTTCCACAATGGAATGTCTTTACTGAGTCACTTTAAACAAAATGGTCTTTCCGATTTCACCCTTCCTGCTCTGCCTATATTTTCCAGGAGTCCTCATAGGCCTGAGAATGCTCATCCACCCTCCTCACCGCTAAAATCTCCCCTACTTCTCCCTCCGGAAACCTTCCAGTCCCCTGCCTAGAACGATCTGTCCTTCCTTCTCGCCCAGGCCCCCAGCCCCTTTGCCAGAAAAACCTGGACACAGCCCAACTACGATGATCTGAACCTCAATTATCCCAAACACGCTTCTCTCTGACGCAGGGTCACATCCCCTGGTGTCCAAGAGTTACACTGAAAATGCTCTGGATCCAGTGAGCCTCCTTACACTGAGGTAGCGGAGATCATTCAGTATTCCCCAGGGCAGCCCATCGCTGGCATCTGTATGGTGGACATCCGACATCCCCGTGAAACAGCCTTCCCCATGGAGCCAGCCACGCTGCAGAAGTAAATCCCAGGAGCCGTATGTTTCTGCTGAGACGATCAGCAATGAAAGAGTCAACAGCCCTGCCATTAAGGAATGGAGGAATTGCCATATTGCTCATGGTCCATCTAGGCCAGTATCCTCTCTCGGACAGTGGCTGGCACCAGCTACTTCAGGTGCAGGAAACCTTGGAGAAGGCACTTCTAGAATAAGCTGTCCCTTGGGGAAGTTTTTTTTCCCCCCTCCTAATTCCATTAGTTGGAAGTTGTGTTAAAGTCTGAAACAGGAGGGTTTATATCCCTTCCAAAGCTCTTTGTTATTTTTAATCCTCACTATCTGAACTCCAGATATCCTTGTCAGCCATACAAATGTCGGGCTGGTCTACACTACCCGCCGATTCGGTGGGTAGCAATCAATCTTTCGGGGATCGATTTTTCGCACCTAGTGTAGATGCGATAAATCGATCCCCAATCGCTCTGCTGTCGACTCCGGTAATCCACCCCGGCGAGAGGCGGAAGCGGAGTCGACGGGGGAGCGGCGGCAGTCGACATTGCGGCGTCCTCACGGCACGGTAAGTCGAGCGAGGTACATCGACTTCAGCTACGTTATTCACGTAGCTGAAGTTGCGTACCTTACATCAACCCCCGCCCCTAGTGTAGACCTGGCCTAAGCCTTTTTAGGATCCTACTAAGTTCTCATCCTCAATGATATAATGAGGCAATGCGTTCCACAGGCTAATTGATGTGGAGAAAGCTTATTTAAATTTTCCACCTTCTAATTTAACTGAATGACCCTAGTTTTTGTATTATGAGACTTCTCTATCCCATGCAATATTTTATGTCCTTGTCTCGATTCGCCCCTTTCCTATCGCCCCTCTAAGGTAACCAGTCCCAATCTTTTCAATCTCTCTTTCCAGGAGAGTATTTCCAGTCCTGCGATCATTCTCATTGCCGGTCTCTGAACCCCCTCCAGTTCTGCAATGTCCCTTTTGAGATGAGGGTGACTGGGACGGAGCCCACTATTCCAGGCGTGGCCGTCCCATTCATGGATATAACGGCATTAGACAATTGACGTGACATGGGGCCCCACTCCACAGATCAGTAGCAGTGCTGTGAAGGTCAGCCAGGCCCCCGGAGCCCGGTCTGCCAGGGGATGAGAAAACAGGAGGAGCCGCACCCCACCCCCCCCTTCACAGAGTTCTGCTTGGCCAGAGAACTAGCCGGAAATCTCACCCTTCCATCCTACTGCCACTCTCCTCCAGCTGGGGACAGGGATGGGCGGGCAGCCAGAGAGGGCTCGTGAGAGTCTGAGCTCCGGGTTGTGGGACAAATTTAAGGAGCAGCCAGAGCGTGCGGCCTCCATGAGCCAGCGCCACACCCAGACTCAGCCGCTGCCCAAAAGGAAGGGGACCCCTTGTCACAGGGTGGGCTGGGCCCTTTAAGAGGGAACTGCTCCTCCAGCCCATCTGTGGGTCATGAACAGCTTTGATGGCCCCTGATGGAGGGTGGGCGTTCCCCATAAAGAGCCAAAGGGGAACAGGCAACATGTGGCAGAGGAGAAGGGGGCAGAAGGCTCTGTCTGGCCGGAGAGCCGTCCAGGGGCTCAGATTCGAAGCCAGAGCCAGACAGCAGCTCCTGCTAGGAAGGGCTGGGAGTGTCAGCTTCGGGAGCAGCCTGAGACAGAAGAGACGTTCCAGGCACGACTGATGCCAGCGCTGAGTCTAAGCTTTCGTGCTGTGGTGCTGGACGTTATTCTAGGACCTTGGGGGCTGCATCGGAACCATTTCTTTTATGGAACGAGCTCCAGGCAGGGGTAAAGTTAGCCCTGGGAAGGACTGCATGGAGTTCTTAAGGGCCCCGAGGAGGGGAAACAGAGGCAATGCACCTCAGAGCCATCCCTAGCCAGGAGAGGGCGCTCGGGAGGCAGCTGACCCTGTTACACCCCTTATCGGTGACTGAGGGATGGAGGCTGGAGGGCACCGGGGCTGCGTCTGCTGATCAAGGTGACGGCGGCCGATTGTTTGTTTGTTCCTGGTAAAGGTGTTGGGGTGATTGCTGGGGGGGAGTTTTCGAGTGTGGACTCATGCCATCAACAGGTTTCACAGCTCATCAGGCAGCCCTGTGTTGAGTTCATAGCATTGCTTTATGCTGGGACTTGAATACTCCGGAAGGGGCTGGGCCCCACTTTAGGATAAAGCACCACTGCTCGGATCCAGTGAGAGGTGGCAAACCTCCATCAGGACAGGGTGACTAGTGCCTTGTCTGGTCAGCCAGTCCTGCCCTACACTGAAACAGGTGAGCAAAATGGAAAGAGGATTTTGCTGAGCTGAAAGCTCGAACACGCTCTCCAGCAGTTAACCAGCCAGAAGGCGGCCCCTGAATATGCCCGTTAAACTCACCTGCGTTAACCTGCGCTCACGCCGGCTTCTACGGTTGCCAAGATCTCCAAGGATTTGGACTCAGCTGGCACAAGGGCCTTTGGATGCACAGGATGGGGCACAGCTGAACACACCAGCGCCACAACAGAAAGCAGCTGCATTGCTGGGTCATTCAGCTAACCGACCGGTTATGCCTAGTGTAACAAAGTTCCAGCAGAACCGTGAGGAACACCCCAGATATTCACTGGGAGGACATCTTTCACCCTGAAGGATCCCAGAGGACTTCTCTCACGGACCGTCTTTTTATCCTGTAAAAACAACGAGGAGTCCCTGTGGCACCTTAGAGACTAACACATTTATTTGGGCATCAGCTTTCATGGGCTAAGACCCACTTCATCAGATGCATGGAGCGGAAAATACAGTAGGAAGATATATATACAGAGTACATGAAAAGATGGGGGTTGCCTTACCAATTCTAACCAGTCAGTTCAATTAAAGTGGGCTATTATCAGCAGGAGGAAAAATCACTTTTGTAGTGGTAATCGGGGTGGCCCATTTCAAACAGTTGACAAGAAGGTGTGAGTAACAGTAAGGGGGGAAATTAGCATGGGGAAATAGTTTTTAGTTTGTGTAATGACCCATCCACTCCCAGTCTTTATTCAGGCCTAATCTGATGGTGTCCAGTTTGCAAATTAATTCCAGTTCTGCAGTTTCTTGTGGGAGTCTGTTTTTGAAGGTTTTTTGTTGAAGAATTGCCACTTTTAAGTCTGTAATTGAGTGTCCAGGGAGATTGAAGTGTTCTCCTATTGGTTTTTGAATGTTATAATTCTTGATATCTGATTTGTGTCCATTTATTCTGTTGCGTAGAGACTGTCCAGTTTGGCCAATGTACATGGCAGAGGGGCATTGCTGGCACACGATGGCATGTATCACATTGGTAGATGTGCAGGTGAACAAGCCCCTGATGGGGTGGCTGATGTGACTAGGTCCTAGGATGGTGTCCCTGGAATAGATATGTGGACGGAGTTGGCACCGGGGTTTGTTGCAGGGTTTGGTTTCTGGGTTGGTGTTTTTGTTGTGTGGTGTGTCGTTGCTGGCGAGTATTTGCTTCAGGTTGGGTGTTTGTGTAGCACCTAGCACAAGGGGTGGTGCTCCATGACCGGGCTCCCAGGTGTTACGGGAATACAAATAATTAACAATAACATGGGGCGCATGTGCTCTAGGCAGAGCTGCCTGTGATTCCCACTTCACCCCTCAACTGCCATCTGCCGCGCTTTGTGTCAGAACGCTCTGCGCCTGATGGAAGCCGTAAGCCCCTGGGAGCAGACTGGGACCTCGTCTCCACTGTGGGTGAAAATCACTCCTGTGCCGAGGGCCAGCACAAGGCCTGTGCCACCTCCTAAATCTCATTGAAGTGGGTTAAATAGGTCTTAGCTGGCGCCTTGGCCTTGTCTTGGTGCTCCGCAGAGGGACAAATCTCCCCCTGTGTTTGTACAGAGCCAAGCGCAGAGCGCTCAAGCCGTGATAATAATAATGAATTTCACTGGGTGGCACAGGCAGCTGACTGGCTCAGGTCTCTGGGGTATCGGCGTACAGACGAAAGCAATCCCAGGCACACTAGGAGCTAGCGAGGAGTCTCCGACACATGCAGTGCAGGGCAGGATCCCTCCTGGGCTGGTTTTCTGGACAGGGTCCATCCTGCTTCTGTGTTTGGCAGCAGCGTATTAATTCGAACAGCTGTAATTCCTAGTCGCGGTGTGATTCGCACATCACTGCATACCACTGCTCACTCCTTTAGTAAAGGCAGCATTGTCCCAGTGGTTAATGAAGCAGCGCGCGCGCGCGCACACACACACACACACGCACACACACACACACACACACACACACATATTCCTGCTTACGTGGCTATGAGCTTTTTCCATCCTGTCCACTGTGGAGATGATTCCACAACCTCACGTATATCACTGTCAGGACGCTTTTTTTATTCCAGATATTCAACCAGATTTCTTCCCCTTTTTCATTTTCCTGCCATTGCTCCTGGTCACACCCCTGTGGATCACACTGTACAATTCCTCTCTTGCTCCGTGTTTCAATCCTTGAAATATTGGCAGAGTGTTATTACATCTTCTCCCTCTTAGGCATAGGTTAGTCATGCTGGACAGATGTATTATCTGTGTGTTAGGTGCTGTACACCACAGAGGGGAATGAATGGTCCCTTCCCAATAACATTTAGCTCTTTTCATCTTTCCTCCAGACCCCTGATCATTTTTGTGGCTCTTCTCTGAGTCCCCTCCAGTTTGTCAATATCTTTCTGGATGTGAGGACAATCCCGCAGGAGCAGTAACACCAGACCATAGAGAGCCAGAGTGTCCCCTCCCTAGTCCATGATGTGATTCCCCTGCAGATACGGCCCCGAGTTGCATTGCCCTATTTTCACTGCCATAGTACATTGCCAACTCATGTCCAGTTTGCTGCCCAGTCTTCCCACTGGGTATCTTTCAGCCAGTGCTGATTCCCAGTCTCCTCTCCCACAGAGTTATTTGCCTTTCGGGGTGTTTTCCCCCAGGTGGATTAACTGGATTGCTCCAAACTGAATATTTGCTGCTCATGTTCCTACTATTGCTCTACATGTCCCTGTGCCTGCCTGTGTGTCAAGGGAGGTGCTGAGTGGTTCTGCTGACTCACCCTGATAGCCAGACCAGGTGGGTCTTTAGCTCCAACTAAAGGATAGGAAGCGGCAGTTGGACCCAAAGGAAGAAGCCCTAGATACAGAGCCAGCTCAGGAAGGAGCTCGGTCTAAAGCAATACATGGGTAAGTACAGTCCCAATTTAGGGCTTCGGTATTTAAGTGAAGACCGACAGCCAATCCCAGAAAGAAGGAGAACTTTAGCCAGCACCCTATCCTGTTTGTTTTAGACGGGGAGTAGCAGAGGGACCCACCCATTCACAATTCCTTTATCTTATTTCCCTGTCCAGAACAGTATTTGCATCTCCTCTAGCTGCACCGTTGCACATCCTAGTGTAGATGTGGGGCATTGGTGAAAATTACCCCCATGACAAGCTGCAGTGGTGCAAGTCATGGTTTTCACCAGTGCCGCATATTTCCTCTAGGGCTTTACAGCAGTGCAGCTACACCCGGGCAGGCAAGGCCTTCGGACCATCTGCGAATCTCATGCCTGTGCCCCCTATTCCCTCTCCCAGCTCCATAAGAGACTATTATTAACTAATTGCAGTAGCACCTCGTCACGGACCAGGACCCTACTCTGCTAGGTCCCTCTCCCAAAGAGCGTTAATCTGTGCTGCCCCCTGCCAGTATCCGTGGAGACCTGAGTCAGTATGTGCCCTTTGTCATGACACTTTGCTTACAGCCTTTGGTCAGTTTGTACGCCAGGCCATGTCACATCCACGATTCCCTGAATTATGTTTCCATGGAAGATTTCGTGAGACGCTTTATCAAACGCTGCCCACGAGCTGAACTGGCTCGTGTTTCCATTTTCCTCGGGATGTTTACAGACATTTTCTCCTCTCACTCGCTTCGTTATGTATGAGGGATTGTGGCAACCACAAGAGCGCAGCTTGAGTCACCCAGCCCCCGAGTCACTGTCGTGCTTTCCCAGGGTTGGGTTTTACAGATTGTACAACGGTGCAGCCAGAAAAACATGTTTTTATTAAAACCCCCTTGGAAAGGATCTTCCGTTCTCAGTCTGGATTCTTGGATGGAGATTGTTTACTTGAAACACATAGGGCGGGGGGGGGGGGGGGAATACAGGGACAGGAGAGAAGCATGCAGGCCAGTTAGTCGTATAGATGGGGATCTAGGTGCGTAGATCCACACTGATGTGTATAAAGAAAAGTCCCACTGTGGTTGGGGAAGTTCTACAGGGGGGACACCCTGCAACCCACGGGGTGGCAACAAATGGACAAAACTCAGCAGAAAAGACTTGATTTACCCAGATTAGTGGCTAAAATGCCTCTATGAGTTTGGATTGGCACAAGGAACCACAGAAGGCCCAGTGGAAACTCTCCAGACAAGCTTGTCCAGAGGAGCCCACTGGCTAATGCCTGCCTGAACTTGCAGAAGAACAAATCTACGGGCCTGACCAACTCCAAAGAGACATTGTGTGGTGGAGTGCCCCATACTCATTGTTTTTGGAGACTGGAACAGCTGTACTATTGACTCACTGAGCCACTGGTCAGAGACCCCATCTCCCTGTCAACTAGGGTTTTCTCCCAGGAAATAGGCCCACATCTTGAATACTGCGTGCAGATCTGGTCACCCCATCTCAAAAAAGATATAATGGAATTGGAAAAGGTTCAGAAAAGGGCAAAAAAGATGATTAGGGACATGGAACAACTTCCGTATGAGGAGAGATTAATAAGACTGGGACTTTTCAGCTTTGGAAAAAGATGACTAAGTGGGGATATGATAAAGGTCATAAAATCATGATTGGTGTGGAGAAAGTAAATAAGGAAGTGTTATTTACTCCTTCTCATAACACAGGAACCAGGAACCAATGAAATTAATAGGCAGCAGGTATAAAACAAATGAAAGGAAGTATTTCTTCACACAACACACAGTCAACCTGTGGAACTCCTTGCCAGAGGATGTTGTGAAGGACGAGACACTACCAGTGCTCAAAAAAGAACTAGTTTGCTAGATAACTAGAGAACTAGATAAGTTCATGGAGGATAGGTCCATCAACGGCTATAACCCAGGATGGGCAGGGATGGTGTCCCTAGCCTCTGCTTGCCAGAAGCTGGGAATGGGCGACAGGAGATGGATCACTTGATGATCACCTGTTCTGTTCATTTCCTCTGGGGCACCTGGCATTGGCCGCTGTCAGAAGACAAGATACTGGTCTAGATGGACCATTGGTCTAACCCAGTATGACCGTCCTTATGTTCTTATGTAATCACAGGTTCCTGCCACGCTGTGAGTCACTCACTGGATCTTATCTTCAGTATGGACATTGAGACTGACAATTCAAGAATAACACGTGTGTCATGCTCAGATCATTGCCTTCTGGGAGTAGATCCCTGCGCCCTTCCTTTCTCATGACAAGAAGGCCAGGCAGAATGGTCTGGGCCAGAAGATTTATGGCCCCAGCAATCCTTAGAGAAACTGATACCCAGCCACATGGTCAGTGTGTAGAAGACTTTAGGGTATGTCTCCACTACCATGTGTACCTGTGTCCAGGCTCATAGGCATGCAGGCATGTGCTAGCCCAGCCTACCTCCTAGCATCCACACTGCAGAGCCGCACACAACCCACACCTGCCTATCCACATCCACACCGGCGCTGCCGTTACATAGGTGTGGCATTAGGCTTTCTGGGGGCAAATCCCAGGGTTCTCAGTGCCTCACCGACTGGAGCAGCTCCAAGAAATGTTTCACGGTGTTGGTGGCAGAACTTGACTGTCCTTCCCAGGCCCCTGTGGAAAAATGGTCTTAGCCCCCCCCAATGCACTTAGCTGAGGCACTTCCAGCTCTGCACTACGTGTCTTTCCACTCCAGCCGGGACCAGGCCACAGATCCAGCACCACTAGATGAGCTGTTCCTGCTTGTGGCTGTACCGTGTTTGCAGCGGAATAGAATCATAGACTCATAGAATCTCAGGGTTGGAAGGGACCTCAGGAGGTCATCTAGTCCAACCCCCTGCTCAAAGCAGGACCAATAGCTAGTCTGTGAGGTGGATGACAGCTGTCTGTGAGCCAGGGAAGGGGGCGGAACGTGGAAGGGGAGTCCATTCATAGGCGCCGACTCCGTAGGTGCTCCGGGGCTGGAGCACCCACGGGGAAAAATTGGTGGGTGCAGAGCACCCACCGGCAGCTCCCCGCCCCGCCCCCGGCCCCAGCTCACCTCCGCCTCTGCCCCCTGAGGCGGCGCTGCCGCTCCACTTTCCCTCCCTCCCAGGCTTTCCGCGCACCAGCTGTTTGGCGCACGGCAAGCCTGGGCGGGGGAGAGAAGCGGAGCGGTGGCACCTCGGAGGAGGGGGAGGAGACAGAGGCAGAGGTGAGCTGGGGCCGGGGGCGGGGAGCTGCCGGTGGGTGCTGTGCTGCTTCTCCCCCCTCCCTCCCAGGCTTGCAAGGAGGAGGAGGTGGGGGTGGGGATTTGGGGAAGGGGTGGAATGGGGGCGGGGCCGGGGGTGGAGTTGGGGCGGGGCCGGGGGCGTCGAGCACCCACCGGTGCCGACTAAAGTCGGTGCCTATGAGTCCATTCATGGCAGACTGGAGACATCCGTCTCTTGCTGCGGTCACTGCAGACTGCTTATATGCCGACCGGCATTTCTGATGCAGGACAGTCAGTGTGGTGGGATCACGTCGTCATGCAGACCTGGGATGACCAGCCGTGGCTCCAAAACATCTCCGTGAGGAAGCAGACCTTCATGAAGCCATGTGAGGCGCTTGTCCTGACCCTTCAGCACTGGGACCCGCCTACAAGACAGGCCACACCAGCGCAGAAGCAGGTTGCGATCGCTATGGGAAAGCTGGCTAATCCTGACTGCTACACGTTTGTGGCTAATCGGTTTGGTGTTGGCAAATCAACTGTTGGTACTGTGGTGGTGGAGATTAATGAGATAATTAACACTGTGACTTAGCCGCGGGGGGCGGGGGGGCATAACTAGTGTGCGCCAGGAATCATAGCTGGCTTTCAGAGAACGGGCTCCCAAACTGTGCCGGGGCTGTCAATGGCCCTCACGTGCCCATATTTGCCCTCCACAAGAAGCGAGTGAGTACGCCAGTGGCAGAGGGTACTTACTCACTTCGCAGGCCGCGGTCGAGCACAGAGGCAGGCTCCTGGACATCGGTGTGGGATGGAATGAGAAGGGGGAATGAGGCCGTGGTGCTGAGGAGATCTGACGCCTTCTGGTTGGAGAAGCAGGAACCTTAAAACATGGTTACCCACATGGTGTCTGCGCCCGCTGTTATTTTAGGAAACGCTGCTTACCCGCTGCATGTCACACCAATACAGCCTGCACTGGACACGTCAGCATCCAGCCGGTTCTGTGGGCAGCGCCATCTTGCTTCAAGCCCGCTGAATGTGTATTCCACCACCATCCGGCCACCACTAAATGCACGATTAAACCTTCTTCCGTCAGGCAAGCTGTCTTTCCCCTGGCTGATGGGATTGCACGGAGGTGGGGTGCGCTGGGCACGTCTGCCCTGTCCAGTTCAGGGACTCGTTCGTAACCTAGTTTCCCAGGTTGCGTTGGCTGCAGGATGTGGTAGCATGGAGGAAAATCAGCAGCTGCTGGTGCTGGCCGGGTGCTCATCAGAGTTGCTCATTCAGCCCCGGGTCCTGATCCCTGTTCCTCTAGTCATGCTCAAGGAATATGGTGACCATTCTCTCCTCCCGCTTGCTGTCCTGGTCTTCCTTCCTGTAACCCTTCTGCCAGTCAGAGTTGGCGGCAACAAGGGCCAGGTTCCGTATCTAGGGGTTCCATTCCAATGACACAATGCAAAACCGGCTCGAGCCCCCACCCAGTGACCTGGGACAAATATATATCACCCGCCCTGGGCGCCTCTAAGAGGCAGTACTTCCCCTCTCGCAAGCACCGAGTCTGAGTGTAGCAAAAACCTTTTAATGACAGAGAGAAACAATGCGGCATTTTGTTGTGGAAACACCACATCTAGGATTTGTAAACCAAACTGTGAGCAACGACCCACCCCAGCAAATTGGCCATGTCCTTTCCCTTTGGTTCTTGAGTCCAGCAACCCCAAAAATCACCCAAAGTCCCAAAAGTCCAACAACCCAAAAGTCCAGACCCAGAGTTCAAAAGTTCCTCTGCAGAATGTTACACCCCCTCCAGTCTGGGTAGAAATGGGGAGGGGAGAGGTAAGGGGCACCTTAAGTGGCTCAAAGCTGACTACCCCATCCCTTCGTGGGGCTTCGCTCGGCTCTGCTCCACCAGCCATCCCACGAGTCACTCTGCTCAGCCATCCCGCAAGCCGCTCCGGCTGTCCCGCCAACTGCTCCGCTCCATCAGTAGCTCCGCACCGTCAGCCGTCCCGCCAACTGCTCAGCAATATATCCTCCTCTCCCCCACTACTTAACACAGCGCTCAGTGATTTCAGCTTGGGCCTAGTGCTAATCTGCACCATTCGCCCCGAGTGATTCCAACTCAGCAGCCTGTAATTAAACTCCTAAGGAATTCAAAATTAGCTCTGATATTTCACAGTGGGGAGAGAGAGAAGTGCAACTGATATTTAGGGCCCTCAGAAGAGGCCCATACCAGCAGGTACAAATACCTGTCCCCAGCCTCTCTCAATTCAGTGGGTTTTGGAACCCATGTCCCTCGCCTAGCGAGTGCTGCTTCGTTGATGGCGAGTCCCTCCATCATAACAAAAGCCCACTGTCCTTGATTCACATAATCAGGGTAACAACACTTTATTCTTCCTGCCCCAATAACAGAGAAACTGGGGATCCCACAGCAGCCAAAGTGACCATTTGGGCAAGCGATCCATCATGCTTTGCAGGGTGGGTGTGTCCATGCAAACAAGATTAGCCCCTGACATCCCTTTCCACAATTCACCACCAGATGTCAGGATAGAGCTCATCCTGACTCTGCTTACATCCCCTTTCATAGAATCATAGAATATCAGGGTTGGAAGGGACCTTAGGAGGTCATCTAGTCCAACCCCCTGCTCAAAGCAGGACCAATCCCCAATTTTTGCCCCAGATCCCTAAATGGCCCCCTCAAGGATTGAACTCACAACCCTGGGTTTAGCAGGCCAATGCTCAAACCACTGAGCTACCCCTCCCCCCTTTCTGGTACCCCAGGTGCCCATCCACCCTGTGCCCTGTGTCATACAACAGGTCAACTCCATCCCTCTTCCTTTTGCCACCATCAGGGCCACAGGCTGTAGCAAAATATGCACACCCGCACTCAAGTAACACATTCACCCTCTGATAGACACTCACATGAAACCACTGCTCTGGCTGCTCTCAAAGCAGAACAGAGAAGAGAGAAGCTCTAACAAATCCCACCTGCCCGTGGACAGGGGGAGAGAAAGGGCACAACCGGCCTCTGGGCAGGCTCTGCCCTTCAATTATTTACATTTTGAGTGGTGCCCAGATGCCATGGCCTGAGAACCCAGACAGAACCGGCTAGATGAGAAGAGGCACCTTCCCTTGAACTGGAGATTGGCCCGTCCCCAGGAAATCTGGACATTTGAAAGGACAGGATTCCCTTGGCACAGCTGAGGAATCCTTCAGGAGCAGGGTGTGGGGCTGGGGCAACAAAAATGAATGTCGTTCAGAACCATCCAAATCCAACCTGAAGTCCTCCCATCGGGGCCCCGATTGAACCACCTGGCCTGCCGCGGAGGAACCGATGAGTCACCAGGCATTTTCATGATATGACATTTCTGTAGCGCTGAGCTGCACGCACACACGGGCAACGCGTTCCCAGCTGTTTCCTGCTGAACGCGGAAGTTTAACCTCAGCGTCTGGCTGGCGGGCGGTGTTCCTCAGCCATTTCTTACAGCAGATACCCATCGGAAAGGGTGCTTTGGGCCTGGCCAGTAGATTTGCTCCCGGTCTACTCTAATGAGACAGGTTGACTATTAAGGTGACTTGTGCAGCTCAAAGCTTTCTCATTGCTATGTACAAAAATGGGTCATAAAATAGTTCAGTGGGAGGAAATGTGTGCAACTCATTGGGAAAGCACACACCTGCAGGCCTGCAGCCACACCTCCCGGTGCTGGATCCTGTCTGATCTCGCAGGCTAAGCAGGGCTGGGTCAAGTTAGCACCTGGATGGGAGGAGGCTGAGTGCTGCAGTTAGAGGCGCTACGGATTAAGCAGGTGGCACTCAGCATTACACCAGGGGTAATCGTATTTCTGGAAGTGCCTGGCCCTTCGTGGTCACTCACTAGTCCGTGGCACTTTCACAAGGGCAGAGAGGTTCACCCAGGGCCAAATTCAACTTGGTTAATTATGTTCTGTTCCCCTGTTACTCACATTCAGCACTAATCTGGTGTGTAACGTTTGCCCCTTTAGCCCCAGGACTGCCACATCTCAGACACTTTTCCAGCCGGAGTCAGAACTCTCCTCTGCAAGGAGAGTTTGAAAGCTGCAGGTAGAGACGTGTTGGCTCTGGGAGCTTGCTCAGTTCTAAGGCAAGTGGAAGAGGGAGTGAATCTGGATTTGCCCCACCTGCATCCACCAACCCGGAGCGGCCGGCATCGGTCATAGAGTTTAAGGCTAGAAGGGACCGTCAGATCATTTAGCCTGACCTCCTGTGTACTCCAGGCCACTAAACACCACCATTCCCCGAGTTCAGTACATTCACTCCTCCCGAAGCTCTGAACAGCCTAAAGGAGTCTCGACCCACCACCTGTTCCCCTTCCCGGCAGGTGACAGAGAGCCGTGAGCAGCTGGTGCCACTCCAGAACGACACAGCCCAGGCTTCTTCCTACTCCTTTCTCTCCGCCCTGAGAGTGACGGCCAACTCTCTCTCCCTGCAGCCCACTTCGGCTGTCCTCTCCCTGGCTTTCTACAAACCCAGCCTCTCTCCGCCCAGCTGGGCTTCAGGTTCCGGTAGGGCCATATGTCCAGCCAACACCTCACCCAGGTGCAGCCCATTCTGGCCGGTAGCCCCCTCCGAGCCATTTTAACCCCTTCAGGGGTGGTCTGAGGCGAACACCCCGGCACACCACGGAGCCCAGCCCGAGGGTGAAGCTCTGCCCCAAGGTCCGATAGGCAGAGTCCCAGAGTGGCTGCTTGTCCCATTGGCCCTGCTTAAGCCAGCCTCAGAAACAGGAAGCTGTCTGAACAACTGGGCTCCCCTCGTGCTCCCTGCTTCCCCAGCTCGATTTCCTGACATCCCGACTGCTGTAACTCCTGACGTCTGATCTACAGTTTGTCTCTTGCCTCTGACCTCCCAATAACCAGACCCAGCCAACTCTTGGCTCCTGTTTCATGACTGCGGACTCTGGCTCTGACTTCTAGTCTAGCCTCCAAGAGCCAGCCGTGACAGCTTGTTACAACTACAGTAACCCTGCAGGGCCAGAAGGATGGACCCAGCAGCACTGCTGTGCCCACCGGCAGCATCGGACTCACCCTCCGCCTCCAGGTGGATAACCAAGCCCTGCAGGCCCAAGTTGTGCAGCTGACCTCAGACAACCAGCAGCTGCAGGAGCAAGCGAGGGAGCTCAGTGCTGAGAAGTGATCAACGGCTTGATGTCTAGTTGGCAGCCAGTATCAAGCGGAGTGCCCCAGGGGTCGGTCCTAGGGACGGTTTTGTTCAACATCTTTATTAATGCTCTTGATGAAGGGATGGATTGCACCCTCCGCAAGTTCGCAGATGACACTAAACTGGGGGGAGTGGTAGATACGCTGGAGGATAGGGATAGGGTCCAGAGTGACCTAGACAAATTGGAGGATTGGGCCAAAAGAAATCTGATGAGGTTCAACAAGGACAAGTGCAGAGTCCTGCACTCAGGACGGAAGAATCCCAGGCACAGCTACATGCTGGAGACCAGCTGACTAAGCAGAAGTTCTGCAGAAAAGGACCTGGGGATTACAGTGGATGAGAAACTGGATATGAGTCAGCAGTGTGCCCTTGTTGCCAAGAAGGCCAACGGCATATTGGGCTGCATTAGTAGGAGCATTGCCAGCAGATCGAGGGAAGTGATTATTCCCCTCTATTCGGCACTGGTGAGGCCACACCTGGAGTACTGTGTCCAGTTTTGGTCCCCCCACTACAGAAGGGATGTGGACAAAGTGGAGAGAGTCCAGCGGAGGGCAAAGAAAATGATTAGGGGGCTGGAGCACATGACTTACGAGGGAACTGGGGTTATTTAGTCTGCAAAAGAGAAGAGTGAGGGGGGAGTTGATAGCAGCCTTCAACTACCTGAAGGGGGGTTCCAAAGAGGACGGATCTAGGCTGTTCTCAGTGGTGGCAGATGACAGAACAAGGAGTAATGGTATCAAGTTGCAGTGGGGGAGGTCTAGGTTGGATATTAGGAAACACTATTTCACTAGGAATCATAGAATCATAGAATCATAGAATCTCAGGGTTGGAAGGGACCTCAGGAGGTCATCTAGTCCAACCCCCTGCTCAAAGCAGGACCAACCCCAACTAAATCATCCCAGCCAGGGCTTTGTCAAGCCTGACCTTAAAAACCTCTATGGAAGGAGATTCCACCACCTCCCTAGGTAACCCATTCCAGTTCTTCACCACCCTACTAGTGAAAAAGTTTTTCCTAATATCCAACCTAAACCTCCCCTACTGCAACTTGAGACCATTACTCCTTGTGGTCTGGAGGGTGGTGAAGCACTGGAATGGGTTACCTAGGGAGGTGGTGGAATCTCCATCCGTAGAGATTTTTAAGGCCTGGCTTGACAAAGCCCTGGCTGGGATGATTTAGTTGGGGTTGGTCCTGCTTTGAGGCTATTCTGGGGTTTAATCAACCAATGCTGCCTTCTATTTGTGATGTTTCCCCAAACTTATGCCTCTGACCGGGCCAAAGTTTCCTTGGTAATCAGCCTGTTGACAGGAGATACATGAGACTGGGCCTCCCCATGCTAAAAGGTCATTGCCCTGTGCCTTTCTCCAACTGATGTCAACCATCTTCGATGACCCACTCCGAGCTCGAACAGCCAAGGCTGCCCCGAAGGGATTCTGGCAGGGGCAAGGCACAGTGGACTCCTATGCAACGCACTTCCACCGCCTCACGGCAGATACAGAGGGGAACAAAGCGGCACAACTGTACCAATTCTGATGGGGCTCACACGGGAAGAAATCAAAGACGAACTGGCCCAAGTAGAGACGCCTACAGACAGGGCGGTGCCAGCTTTTTTGCTGCCCTAGGCGGCAGCAGGAGAGGCTGCCACCGAAATGCCACCGAGATCCCCGGCGGCTGAAGAGGCTGCCACCGAAGTGCCGCCGGATTCCTCGGCGGCGGCTTATTCGGCCGCCGGGGTTCTCGGCGGCATTTCGGCGGCAGCCTTTCCCGCCAGCGGCCGCTGAGGGACCAGAGATGCCACCCCCCAAATCCTGGCGCCCTAGACGACCGCCTAGGGTCGCCTAATGGTAGCGCCGGCCCTGCCTACAGACCTAGACACCGTTGTGGACCTTGCCATAGATAATTGGCTGCGAGAACAGAAGGAGGTTCCCTGCAGCCTCCTTACTTGCGTACCATGACCTCAGCTTCTGTATCGCCTGCTGACTTTACGCAGGCCAATCTGGCTCATCAGTGACTCACACCCAAAGAAAAGGAACAGCTCCGTCAGCACCACCTGTGCTTCTACGGTGAGGAACCTGGCCTTGCCATCTTGGACTACCCAGTATGAACACTAAAGAGCTTGGAGGAACAAGCTGGCCCAGACAGGGTGGGGGGAGCCAGCCTGGGCCTCAAGGAAAGAGAACGTCCTCGTACCCCGGTGCTCACTGAGATGCACTTTGAGCCCCATCCAGAAGTTTCCCATTTGCAGGTGCCTATCCAGCTGCACATCCTGGGGAACCCCAGACGGATCCCCCTCCAACAGGTCCTCATCAATTTGGGAGCAGCGGACAATCCTATGGATGTAGTGTGACGGAGTAGAGAGCGAGATGGATTTGACCTGAGAGGCTGGCTGCATTGGGAAAGGCTGCATCGGGAATGTGGGACTTTACCTGAGGCTGTAACATGAGCCAGGACGGGGGTTGGGAGGTGACACCTTTGGCTGGGAGAATGGTAAAAGGCTAGAGGAGGGGCCCCGGGGGAGGGGAAGAGCCTGCTGGAGGTTTGGCTGGTTTTTAGTCAGTTTGGAGCTGGGTGGTGAAACGCAGGGAGCCCCAGAGCCGGGGTCTAAGCTCCCTGCCCCCCAGAAGGGCCCAGCTGAGGGGTCCTGGTCATACTTACAAGCTCTGTTTGGACTCTTTCCTGACAACCCTAATAAACCTTCTGTTCTACTGGCTGGCTGAGAGTCACATTGAATCCCGAGATCAGAGGGGTGCAGGACCTGACTCCCCCGTACTCCGTGACAACTGGTGGCAGCGGTGGGATCTTCTGCACCCCATGAACGGCACTTCCTGCAGTAAGTGACTGGAGAGCAGTACAACGAAGGGGGATTGACGGGGAGCAGGTTGCTGAAGAGGCAGAGAGAAGCGGTTTCGGGGGGCGGAGGAGTTATGCTTAACCCTGAGGGGTGTGACCAGTGAGAAGGGCTGGCACACTAGGGGTTCCTCCTGGAAGCCGTGGGGGCCAAGACCGCACAGGCCTGAGAGTGGCCAGCAGGAAGATGTATGCTAAGCGCCGTAAGAACGACCTGGTGGAGCTGTGCAGGCGGAGGGGGCTGCGCGTTGGGAAGTCCACCAAAGACCAGCTGATTGCGCAGCTGGAGGAGAAGGATCGCTTGGATGACCCGATCCCTGTCCCTGGGGGAAGCCGCCCGACAGACGCACCATGGGCCCCAGGGCCTGACCTGGCTGGGAGGGGTCAGACTGCTGCTGAGGACATCCCAAGACCCCTCTCACCTCTGCCCAGGGGAGAGGTTGGGGAAAGCCCAGCAAATACCGAGGGCACCTTGACCCCGGCGGCCAGCAGGGGATCTTCCCGGAGGAGCTCCCCATCCCAGCAGTGGAGGCGGCCAGATTGGGAGAGGGAAATAAAACTGAAAGAGCTCGAGTTGAGAAAGCAGGAACTGAAGGAGGAGCGGGAAGAACGGGAAAAACAACGTCAGCACGAGGAGAAACAACACCAGCGTGAGCTGGAGGAGAAGGAGAAACAACGCCAGCATGAGGAGAAACAACGCCAGCATGAGCTGGAGCTGGCCAGGCTGAGGAGCAGTGAGGCCCCGGCTGCGGTGAGTGAGGGGGGACCCAAGACTGCAGGGAAGTTTGATCGTAACTTCCTGGCCCGGCGTAAGGAAGGGGAAGACATAGACAGCTTCCTGGCGGCCTTTGAGAATGCCTGCAGGTTGCACAAGGTTGACCCTGCAGACAAGATCCAGTATCTCACCCCCTTACTAGACCCTGCAGGCCTGGACGTGTACGGCCGAATGAAGGAGACGGAGACTGGGGACTATGAACTGTTCAAAAAGGCCCTGCTCTGCGAGCTTGGGCTGACTCCCGAGATGTACCGTCAAAGGTTCCGGGATCAGCGGAAAACCCCTGAGATCACGTACCTACAACTGGCCAACCGGATACATGGATATGCCCGCAAGTGGACCGCTGGGGCCCAAACTATGGAGGACCTGCTCGAACTATTCGTACTGGAACAACTGTATGAACTGTGCCCATCAGACCTGAAGCTATGGTTGATGGACAAAAATCCAGGGAGCCCGCAGCACGCAGGGCGGCTGGCCGATGAGTTCATGAACAGTCGGTCAAGGGGTGGCAGGGAGGAATCCCAAAGGAGCAGGCCCACCCTGAGGCAGCAAGAGAGGCAGCATGGGACCTCCCAAAGGGGAAATAGGGTGAACCCCCTCCCGAGGGGAACCTCCGACATCAGAACCAACCAACCTGCTCGAGGGGACCAACGGGACATGAGCTGCTATCACTGCGGCCAGAGGGGCCACTTACGGTCCCAATGCCCCAAGATCAGAGACAGACTGAGCAGACCAAACCCACACCGGGTTAACTGGGTAGGGACCCAGCCAGATGAGGGGCCGACAGCCCAGAAGAGGGGGGCTGGCAGCTTATCAACGGCTCCGGAGGGAGGAAGGCCCCAGACCAGCTCCTCGGGGGGGCTGGATGCTCTGGACTCAGGGTTCTCAGTTTATAGGGTGGGCGCGGGGCTATCCCTTCGGAGAGAGTGCCTTGTTCCCCTGGAGATAGATGGGAGGAAGGTCACTGGATACTGGGATACAGGCGCGGAGGTGACGCTGGCCCGGCCCGAGGTGGTGGCCCCAGATCGGGTGGTACCCAACACCTACCTGACCCTAACCGGGGTGGGCGGGACCCCGTTCAAGGTACCCGTGGCGAGGGTACACCTGAAATGGGGGGCCAAGGAGGGCCCCAAGGACATAGGGGTGCACCAGCATTTGCCCACTGAGGTACTGATGGGGGGGGACCTAGAAGACTGGCCCAGTGAATCCCGGGACACCCTGGTCGTGACCCGTAGCCAGAGCCGGCAAGGGGCGCTACGCCCGGGCCTCGGAGAGGGTGCCTTGCACGGGGCGCAAGACCCTGGCCCAGTGGGGAGGGAGTACCCCAGGACCAGGCGCAGAGAGGCTGCGGCCTCAGACATAGACAGCACGAGGGAACAGGTTCCCATTCCTTCCCCAGCGGCTGAGTTCCAGGCCGAGTTACAGAGAGATCCCTCCTTGCGGAAGCTCAGGGACCTGGCCGACCGCAGGGAGGTGCAGACCATGTGGAGAGGTTGCCAGGAGAGGTTCCTGTGGGAGAAGGGATTCCTGTACCGGGAATGGGCTCCCCCCGGTGAGATGGAGACATGGGGGATCAGGAGGCAGCTGGTGGTCCCCCAGAAGTATCGCCGCAAGCTACTGTACCTGGCCCATGACATCCCTCTCACAGGGCACCAGGGGATCCGGCGCACCAGGCAGAGGCTGCTACATAACTTTTACTGGCCTGGGGTCTTTACCACTGTCCATCAGTACTGCCGGTCCTGTGACCCCTGTCAGCGGGTGGGGGAGGCTCGGGACAAGCGGAAAGCGGCTTTGAGGCCTTTGCCCATCATAGAGGAGCCCTTCCAGAAGGTGGCCATGGACATAGTGGGGCCTCTCAGCAAGACAACCCGGTCGGGGAAGAAATACATCCTGGTGGTGGTAGATTTCGCCACCCGCTACCCCGAGGCGGTGCCCTTATCCTCCATTGAAGCAGACACCGTGGCGGATGCGCTACTGACCATTTTCAGCCGAGTGGGGTTCCCCAAGGAAGTCCTGACAGACCAAGGGTCCAACTTCATATCGGCCCTGCTCCGGTGCTTGTGGGAGAAATGTGGGGTCCGGCACAGCTGGGCCTCAGCATATCATCCCCAGTCCAATGGGCTGGTGGAGAGGTTCAATGGGACGCTAAAGATGATGCTGAAAACCTTTATGAACCAGCACCCGCAGGACTGGGACAAGTACCTACTACACCTGCTGTTCGCGTACAGGGAAGCGCCCCAGGAGTCTACCGGATTCTCGCCCTTCGAACTGTTATATGGCAGGAGGGTAAGGGGGCCCCTGGACCTGATGAGAGACGAATGGGAGGGGGAGGCCGCCCCCGAGGGAGAGTCAGTGGTGGAGTATGTCCTGACCTTCCGAGAGAGACTTACTGAGCTCATGGGCCTGGCCAAGGGAAATCTGGCCAGAGCCCAGAGGAAGCAAAAGGTCTGGTACGACCGCACGGCGCGGGCCCGCGCCTACGCCACCGGGGATCAGGTGATGGTTCTCATTCCCGTGAGGAAAAACAAGCTGCAGGCCACTTGGGAAGGCCCTTTCAAGGTTGTCAAGCAGCTAAATGAGGTAAATTATGTGGTGGAGCTGTCTAACCGGGCACACCACTGCCGGGTGTACCATGTCAATATGATGAAGCCATATTATGACAGGGGGAATGTGGTGCTGGCCGTGTGTGGACATTGGGAGGAGCAGGGAAGTGACCCTCTAGTAGATCTATTCCCTGAGACAGGAGCTGGCTCCTCCCAAGAAACAATCCCTCTCTGATCAGCTAACCCCTACCCAGCAAGCTGAGATCAGAGGGGTGCTGCATCTGTACCGACAGCTGTTTTCCAACCAGCCTGGTCGCACTAATCGGACTGTCCACCGGGTGCAGACAGGATCGCACCAACCTATAAGATGCTCCCCCTTCCGAGTCACAGGGAAGACAGCTCGGGACCTGGAAAGAGAGGTCAAGGACATGCTGGCTTTGGGGGTGATCCAGCCGTCGTCCAGCCCTTGGGCCTCGCCGGTGGTGCTGGTGCCCAAAAAGGATGGGTCGATCCGGTTCTGTGTGGACTATCGGAAGCTCAATGCCATCACTATATCTGATGCCTACCCCATGCCCCGGCCGGACGAGCTCCTAGACAAGCTGGGAGGGGCTCGGTACCTTACCACCATGGATCTTACAAAGGGCTACTGGCAAGTGCCACTGGATGCAGATGCCCGGCTGAAATCTGCCTTCATTACCCCTCTGGGGCTCTACGAGTTCCTGACCCTGCCTTTCGGCCTCAAGGGAGCGCCAGCCACCTTCCAGCGCCTGGTGGATCAACTACTGAAGGGGATGGAGAGCTTCGCTGTGGCGTATATCGATGATATCTGTGTCTTTAGCCAGACCTGGGAGGACCATGTGTCCCAAGTTAAACAAGTGCTGGACCGACTCCGGGAGGCTGGGCTGACCATAAATGCAGAGAAGTGCAAGGTGGGGATGGCTGAAGTGTCCTACCTGGGACACCGGGTGGGGAGCGGCCGCCTAAAGCCAGAACCAGCCAAGGTGGAGGTGATCCGGGACTGGCCCGCTCCACAAACTAAAAAGCAGGTCCAGGCCTTTATTGGGATGGCGGGGTACTATCGAAGATTTGTGCCCCACTTTAGCGCCATAGCCACCCCCATCACTGAGCTATGTAAGAAGGGGAAGCCAGACAAGGTGGTCTGGACCGAGGAGTGCCAGAGGGCTCTCTGTGCACTGAAGGAGGCTTTGATCAGGGACCCGGTTCTGGCAAACCCAGACTTTGACAAGCCCTTTCTGGTGTTCACCGACGCTTCAGACATGGGACTGGGGGCGGTGTTAATGCAGGAGGATGAAACGGGGCAGAGACACCCCATCGTGTATTTAAGCAAGAAGCTGCTACCCCGAGAGCAGAATTATGCGGCCATCGAGAAGGAATGCCTGGCCATGGTGTGGGCCCTCAAGAAACTAGAGCCGTATCTATTCGGGTGACACTTCACCGTGTACACCAACCACTCGCCCCTGACCTGGCTACACCAGATGAAAGGGGCCAACGCCAAGCTCCTGAGGTGGAGCCTGCTCCTGCAGGATTACGACATGGACGTGGTCCATGTGAAGGGAAGTGCCAACCTGATAGCGGATGCGTTGTCCCGGAGAGGGGGCCCTGAACTTCCCCAGGCCACTGGTCAGAGTGACCCCGCTCAGTTCAATCTCGAAGGGGGGAGAGATGTGACAGAGTAGAGAGCGAGATGGATTTGACCTGAGAGGCTGGCTGCATTGGGAAAGGCTGCATCGGGAATGTGGGACTTTACCTGAGGCTGTAACATGAGCCAGGACGGGGGTTGGGAGGTGACACCTTTGGCTGGGAGAATGGTAAAAGGCTAGAGGAGGGGCCCCGGGGGAGGGGAAGAGCCTGCTGGAGGTTTGGCTGGTTTTTAGTCAGTTTGGAGCTGGGTGGTGAAACGCAGGGAGCCCCAGAGCCGGGGTCTAAGCTCCCTGCCCCCCAGAAGGGCCCAGCTGAGGGGTCCTGGTCATACTTACAAGCTCTGTTTGGACTCTTTCCTGACAACCCTAATAAACCTTCTGTTCTACTGGCTGGCTGAGAGTCACATTGAATCCCGAGATCAGAGAGGTGCAGGACCTGACTTCCCCGTACTCCGTGACATGTAGCTACAGCTCAGGTCCTACAGATTCCCCTGCTACACAAGGCCATGCCTGATACAATTGATATTATTGACAGCTCTCCGTTGTCTTCGCGTCCAGCTGTGGAGGAGACTGTCCCCCTGAAGGCTGTTATTCAGAGACACAGAAGAAATAATACAATTCAGTGTGATCCACTCCCCATATTTTCCCCTGATCCTTGGCATCTCCTGTCTGACCCTTCATGACCCTTCATTTGCTGGTGAGAGGAAAAGGTCACCTTGCTGTCAGAATTCTGCCAACAGCATGACCAGGGCCTAGAGAACATTGCATCCAGACCCAAGAAGGCTTAACCAGGTGTAGTCGTCCCCTACTGGGGGGAACTATGGAACTTCCCCCCAACTACTACAGCTATACTGACGTCTTTAAGAAGAATGCAAAAAAGCCGCCCCCCCCCATCAGAACCATGACTGCCCCATAGAACTTCAGCCAGGGGCAGAGATACTGTTTGGGTTGACATACGCAGTGTTGTAGCCTGAAGTGGCGGCGTTGCAAGGATAAAGAACCTGGCCCAGAGGTTCATCTGCAAGTCAACTTCATCAGCCAACGCCCTGGTCCTTTTTGTAAAAAAGAAGGATGGCAGTCTGCACCCCTGTGTCAATTACAGATCCTTAAACCAGATAGCAATCTGGAACTGTTACCCACTACTCTAATCCCAAATTGTTGGATCACATGGGGGCTGTCTGTATATTCATGAAACTAGATCTCCAGGGAGCTTACAATCTCATCTGTATCCAAGAGGGGGATGAATGGAAGGCTGCCTTTTGGACCTGCTATGGCCATTCGGACTGTTTAGTTATGCCATTCAGACTGACTAATGCCCCAGTGATGTTCCAGCACTTCATTAACAATGTGCTATGAGACCTACTGGACCAGTTTGTGGTGGTGTACTTAGATGACATATTAATTTTCTCAGACAATCTGGACCACTACACCACTCTCATCCACACAGTCCTGGAAAGACTATGACAACACAGTCTCTACCCTAAACTAGAAAAGTGCACATTCAATCAGCCCTCAAGTGAGTTCCTGGGTTTCATCCTGTCCTTGGAAGGAATCAAGATGGAGCCACACAAGTCTAAGCTGTCCATGACTAGGCAGCCACCCCACAATGTGCATGACCAACGTTTATTAAGCTTTGCAAATTTCTACCAGATGTTCATTTCCAATTTTTTAAAACAAGCCAAGCCCCTCACTGCCCTTCTCCAGAAAAATACAGTTTCATTGGTTGCCTAAGGCCCAGCACACCTCTGAGGAGTTGAAGGTTGCCTTCACCACCACTTCAGTATTGGCCCACCCCGACATGATGCAAACTTTCGTGGTGAAAGCCGATGCCTCTAGTATAGTGATTGGGGCAATATTCTCCCAAAGACATGGACCCAAGCAAATACTCCATCCCATCGTCTACTACTCAAGGAAGCTTACACTTGCTGAGCGAAACTATTAGATCTTGGAGAAGGAGCTTCTGGCAATTAAGACCACCTTTGAAGAGTGGCAACGCTATTTGGAAGGGGCTTGTCATCTGGTCCAAGTGTTTAATGATCATAAGAACCTGGAGTACCTGCACAGGGCCAAGACCCTGACCCAAAGACAACTCTGGTGGGCCCTGTTCTCCCAGTTCAAATTTACATTCACCTACTGCCCTGGAATCAGAAATGGCAAGGCCAATGTCTTGTCCTGAAGATATGGCTCTAACCCACAAGGCCACAGCTAGGAACTGGCCCACATTCTCAAGTTCCATAATTTCCTTAATGCAATTCGCTTCCAGGACCTGCTCATGGTCATCCACTCTGCCTTTGTAATTTCACCCAATGAGTTGGCCATTATAAACTGAGAACCGCATGACCCCAGGAGGGGATCACATTCATGAGGAACCACATCTATGTCCTGTCCCGCCACTGTTGGACCTGCGAGAGTGGCAGTTCTTCAACTTGCCATGACTCTACCCTGGCAGGACACTTAGGGGGATATAAAACACAATGATTAACACCCCGTTTCTTGTGATGGCCTTCATTGTTACCCTATGCAGAGTTCTCATACAATAACGCTGATGTTGCATCCACAGGCCATAGCCCCTTCTTTATCAACAATGGATACGACCCCCAATTTCACCCCAGCTACCCCCCTTCTTTCCCCAATCCATCTGTCTCAGACCTAGTACAATACATCCAGCACATCCAAGAGGAGGAGAAGGGACACCTTGAAAAGGCAGAGGAGGACTACAAAGGGCATGTGGACAAGCATAGACAACTGGGCCCCACCTACTCCATAGGACAAACGGTATGGCTTTCAACAGAACACCTCTGAATGGACAGACCCTCCTAGAAACTAGATTATCGATTCCTTGGTCCATGTCAGATCTGGCGACACATCAACCTGGTCGCCTTCAAGCTCCAGCTCCCTCGACCCCTGAGAGTCCACTCCATATTCCACATCTCACTTGTTAAACCGTACTCCGAGAACACGTTTCCCCATAGAGCCCAATCGCCGCCACGCAGACAGGCTCAGGAGGCATACATTGCTCATGAAGTGCTTGACGCTAAGATCAAGCAGGGCAAATGATGGTACACCTGATTGATTGGGAAGGTTACGGCCCAGAGGAGTGCCTTTGGAAACCAGCTGAAAGTGTTCACGCTGCTGCCCTGGTTTGGGCCTTCCATAGGAGCCCCCCTGAGAAACCTCGACCCCGGTCACCTGGAGGGTGCCCCTAGGGGAGAGGATGTTGTCATGACCCATAGGTCTCAAACCTGGGTCCTCAGGAGCAGCCACACTCCAACCCTCCATCTACCAGCCTGCTCACAATGGCTTACCTGGGACCCACAAAACCCAGCCCCAGTGTGTGGCTCCGCCCTGAGGTCTGATTGGCGGCATCCCAGAGCAGCTGATTGGCCCGCTGGCCTGACTTGAGCCAGGAGCAGGAACAGGAAGCTATCTGAGCAACTGGGCTCTGGACTGTGTTCCCTGCTCCTGCTGTCCTGGCTTGACGTCCTGGCATCCCAACCAACCCTGCGTGAGTCCCGGCATCTGAGTTATGTTTTCCCATCGCCAGTTTGTCTCCAGCCTCTGACCCCCTGGTATCCTGACTCTGGTTCCTGACTCGTGATTCTAATCTGTAGTTTGTTTCCTGCTGCTGTATCCCAAACTGGCTGACTCTTGACTCCTGTCTCGTGACTGTGGACTCTGGCTCTGACTTCTAGGTCTGTCCGCCCACGACCTGGCTGGCATATGTTCAACACCTACATGCCTCCAGTAATATGCAGATGACACACAGCTCTACCTGTCCTTCACTACATATGACCACACCCAGCGCTTGGGTGAGATCTGCTCTTGGATGAAGAACAGCTGGCTGAAGCTGAACCTGAGCAAGTGATGCTGGTAGGCGGAGGAACGTATTTTGAAGAGTTTGCAGCTACAGTGCAGTCTCCTTTGGATGAAGGCTCAAAGCCAGAATTGGCCAATTCAGTCCCTAGTTTCAGAAGCGCCTGGGCGTTTCACTGTTGCTGAGCTCTCAGACAGCAGCATCTGTAAGTAATGCTTTCTGTCACCTCTGGTTGGCTTAGGAGACGCCATCGCATCCTGGTGGATGATGACCTGCCTTAGGTGAGTCATCGCTTTTGGCTGGGCTGCAGCAGAGCGATATACCTCTACATGAAACCTTCAGCTCTTAGGAAACTCCAACCAGTGCAGAAGGCTGCAGCGAGTCTTCTCAGCAACGCAGGCTACCGTGAACACATCCAAACGTACACCGGCTTCCCGGAGAGTATTGAATCAAGTGCCAGGTCTTGGTCCTTATCTTCAAGGTGCTCAGTGGTCTGGGTCCAGGATAGCTAAACGATTGGCTAAAGCTCTGGGATGAAGGCCATGGATGAAGACCAGCTTTGCTCATCTGGCCCAGTTGAACTCTCTACAATGCGAGTCACACTTGTCTGTGCAGGGGACAGGACTTTCCTGGGGTCCAGTCCAAGACTGGCATGAACTTTCCCAGGCACTAAGGACCAACACACACCTCACCACCTTCTGCTCTAGAGCAAGGTGCATTTCTCTGACCTTTCATAAGAACATAAGAACGGCCATGCTGGGTCAGACCAATGGTCTATCTAGCCCAGTATCCTGTCTTCTGACACTGGCCAATGCCCAGTGCTTCAGAGGCAATGACCACAACAGGCAAACAGTGAGTGATCAATCCCCTGTCCACTCCCAGCTTCTGGCATTCAAAGGCTATGGACGCCCAGAGCACAGAGTTGCGTCCCTGACCATCCTGGCTAGTAGCCATTCATAGATTCATAGATTCTAGGGCTGGAAGGGACCTCAAGAGGTCATCGAGTCCAGCCCCCTGCCCTCATGGCAGGACCAATTACTGTCTAGACCATCCCTGATAGACATTTATCTAACCTACTCTTAAATATCTCCAGAGATGGAGATTCCACAACCACCCTGGGCAGTTTATTCCAGTGTTTAACCACCCTGACAGTTAGGAACTTTTTCCTAATGTCCAACCTAAACCTCCCTTGCTGCAGTTTAAGCCCATTGCTTCTTGTTCTATCCTCAGAGGCTAAGATGAACAAGTTTTCTCCCTCCTCCTTATGACACCCTTTTAGGAGGAGGGAGAAAACTTGTTCATAGACCTGTCCTCCATGACATATCTGTCCTCCTCTAACATACACATATGTTGTTCTCTCTCTCTCTCACTCTATTGTTATTGGTTTTTTTTAAATCCCAAACAAAGCACTCTGCTGCACACACCTCTCCCCTGGGGCAGAGGATGAGAGAACAAACACATGACAGTTGTTGTTAGTCATGTTGCTTAGTGCGTGACTGGAAGGGGCTCAGATGACAGTGAGCAGCAGGGCCAGAACTGATGTAGAACTGAATAGAAATCCTCTCTGCCATTTACAGAATATCATTGACAGGCCTCCTCCACTGCGGGGCTTCAAGAGCAGCGGGCTAAGCAGAGGAGCATCCCTCCGCAGGTAAAACAAAAGGGCTGTCGCCTCTGAGAGCACCCAGCCTCTTCTTCCTGTACGCAGGAAGCCCTCTGTCCCCGGACTATTCAGGCTGAGATGTACCCGGGGTGGTCTGCAGCCTGGGGAGCAGCATGGTCTGGCCCAGAGAGCTTTCACAGCGAGATCTGCCACCTCACGCTGTGTGGAGGAGCTTGAGTGGCAGCAGGCAACTCCCCTGGCACTGCGTGCAGAGCAAGCGATGCTCTGAGACTGGAGAGAGGCCGGGCCACTTAGACAGCACGCTCCCCACGTCCCATCTATGAGAGAGGATGATTTATCCACACTGACTCATAGCTCTGTTCCAAAGGACACAGTCATAAGGCTGATGCATCGGCATACTGGCCCCAAGCGTCAGGGAGAGTCATTCTGCCCTATGAGACAGGGCCGGGGGTCCTGTCCTGAGCATCATTGCCCTCTGCTGGCCTAACCGAAAAAGTTGTACATCTCTAAAGCGCCTAGGGCAAAGTAAGCATTAAAAGCCCATTTCTAAAATACCATGTCTATGCTATTCAAAAGAAATGTTTAAGACACTCACCCACTGATCCTTCCCCTGATTCACAGTCCGGGTTACCGCCTTGGGAGGGTTGGTAGGGGATCTCCGTCAGGGTGATGAAGAGATCCTGGCTGTCAGGGAAATCAGCGTTGAAAGCGCTGTCGACTGCCTCGTCCTCCTCATCTCCTTCATCATCTTCCCCATCCGCGAAAACCTCTGAGGAAGCGGCCGTTGACAATACCCCATCGTCGGAGTCCTCAGACAGGGGTGGGGTAGTGGTGGCGGCCCCACCTAGGATAGCATGCAATGCCGTGTAGAAACAGCATGTCTGGGGCTGAGACCCGGAGTGTCCGTTGGACTCCTTGGTCTTCTGGTACACTTGTCTCAGCTCCTCGATTTTCACACAGCACTGCGTGGCATCCCGGCTGTATCCTCTCTCTGTCATGGCCTTGGAGATCTTCTCGTAGATCTTCGCATTCCGTCTTTTCGATCGCAGCTCTGAAAGCACGGACTCATCGCCCCACACAGCGATCAGATCCAACACTTCCCGATCAGTCCATGCGGGGGCCCTCTTTCGATTCTGGGATTGCATGGTCACCTCTGCAGGAGAGCTCTGCATCGTTGCCAGTGCTGCTGAGCTCGCCCCGATGTCCAAACAGGAAATGAAATTCAAACTGGCCAGACAGGAAAAGGAATTCAAATTTTCCCGGGTTTTTTCCTGTGTGGCTGGTCAGAGCATCCGAGCTCGGACTGCTGTCCAGAGCGTCCACAGAGTGGTGCACTGTGGGATAGCTCCCGGAGCTATTAGCGTCGAATTCCATCCACAGTAACCCTAATTCGACATGGACATGTCGAATTTAGCGCTACTCCCCTCGTTGGGGAGGAGTACAGAAATCGATTTAAAGAGTCCTTTATGTAGAAATAAATAGCTTCGTTGTGTGGACGGGTGCAGGGTTAATTCGAGTTAACGCTGCTAAATTCGACATAAACTCCTAGTGTAGACCAGGCCTAAGGATACTAGTATAGTTAAAGCAGCACATCACTCCCCCAGTGTGGATGGAGTAATGCTGATGCAGTATAAAAGTGTTTTATACTGGGATAGCTATTCCTGTAGGGGCAGGGGAATAAACTGTACAGCGTAAGGCACCTTGATATCTGCACTAGGGGTTGTACTGGAATAACTATATCAATAAAAAAAAATACTCTGTGTAGAGCAGAGCGAAAGGATTTATCTCACTTGCTCAAGTGTACCTCAGTCCTGTCTGTATAGTGCGGGGGTGCGTGAGAGTCCAGGGTCTCCATGACCCATTCTGTCCTTGGCCTATCTGATGGAACTGCCAGCACTTTTGATTGTGTTTTGTCAGGACATGGGTCCATTAGGAATTGCACTGGGAACCCCCAGTTAAGAAAAGGACTGGACATTTATATGGACAAGGAGAAGAGCTAGAATTAGAATACCCCCTCAAGAGTTTTGGAAGGGCTATAAACCCTCCTGCTTCAGGGCATAAACCAGCCTCTCACTTGAGGGCAAAGGAAGGTTATTCCATAACTACCTACTGCAGGGTTTCTTGCACCTTCCGCTGAAGCATCTGATACTGGCCCCTGTTGGAGACAGGACACTGGGCTAGATGGCCCGTTGGTTTGATCTGGAGTGGCTGTTCCTATGTTCCTAACTCATTTCACTCAGGACACATTGAGTAGATGTTAGCTGGGGATGATTTAGCATCATCATCAGCCTTGGCTGTATTGAGATGTGTAACCTTGGGGTGAAAGCTCCCGTTCCCAGCCCCTGGGAAACTGAGGGCTTTTGCAAACTTCTGAAGGCCCAAAGCTGAGCGCTATTACATCAGTTGGAGTCAGCAAGCCCCCATGTCTGGTTCAACACTTCTCGGTATACAGCTGTGGCCAAAGGCAGCCCTTCTGGTCCATGGGACCTTGTCTTCCTGTGTGTTTGTTCCACAGCGGAGCCCTGTGTGATGTTATCAGGTTAAATATGACCATGTAGATCATTGTTGCTACCACTGTTATATAATTGCGACAAATCTTGTAGAAAGTATGGCATGTATGATGTCTAGGGAAAGGTTATGATTTGCTGAATACGATTATGCCATTTGTATGCATGTACCATTTTTGTATCTGAAGTTATGAATATTAACTATGCACCTGTATTTCGAATGTGTTTGCACCTGTGGTAACACCCACAAAGTATTTAGCCAGCACATCCTGAAGGGACTACTGAAGTTAAATGGCTCATCAAGGAACACAACTCACAATGGACCATGGAAGATGCCCATCCACACCTGATGGACTTCCATGTGAACGGTCTAACTAGAGTATGGGTAATGGCTCTGCTATGACTAAGCAAAGCATGCATGGACATGTGACTTGCCCATGTGACTCCAAACCCCATCTTGTTACCTGTAATTTCCCACAAATTAGAACAATGGGTTTTCCTTCACTTGGCAGAAGCTATAAAAGGCCCTGGAAACATCTCCATTTTGCCTCTTTCCTGCTCAAACCTCTGGACTATGGACTTACACTAATGGGACCATTCTAAGCAAAGGACTGAGGCCCTTCCAATGATTTGGAAGCAACCAGAGACTTAACAGGCCAGCAGTTTATTCCACCACTGCTACAAGCCTGAACCAAGAACCTTGCAATTGCTGTATGTATTTTATTCCTTTAACTAATTTTAACTCTCATCTTCCTTCCTTCCTTCCTTTCTTTCTTTCTTTCTTATAAATAAACCTTTAGATGTTAGATACTAAAGGATTGATAACAGCGTGATTATTGGGTAAGATCTGAGTTGTATATTGACCCGGGTATGTGGCTGGTCCTCTGGGATCAGAAGAATTCTTTTGTTTGATTACATTGGTTTTAAATAACTACTCATCATTAAGTCTAGTGTCTGGGTGTTGAATTCAGGACTGGAATACCTAAGGAGGCTGCATTTCTGACTTCTTGTTAGCCAGTGTGGTGAGACAGAAGTTTACTTTTGTTGCTGGTTTGGGATATCTCATGGAAGAATAACCACCAGTTTTGGGGTGTGTCTGCCCTTTTTCCCAGCAGCTTGTCCGGAATTTGGTATTCTCAGTTGTGACCCTCTGAGGCATGCTGACACCCTGACCCTGATTGGGGCCTCTGGCCACTGCCATGAAACAGATATTCATCATGGCATGTGTATAGCCAGCCCCAAATACATCCGCTCTGACATCACAAAGAGGAGGAGGGGCTCCTGGGGCCGTGTCACCTACCTCAGAGGAGTTGTGAGTCCTCCCCAGTGCCCTCCGCCTGCCTTCTCCTGTGAGTCACCCTTGCTGACTTCAGGCAGTAGCGGACCAGCCTGCAGCACGTGAATGGAAACAAACCAACCCCTTGACGCTGTGCTGGGGACCTGGGCCCCCTGGACAGCCCATCTGGAGGGGGCAGCACAGGAGCCTATGAACCCAACTGCCCTGGAATGACAATGGAACGTGATTCGGGGCCGTGGCTGCTGGCACCCTGACCGTGCTGGACTCAGCACAGAAGCAGCAGAAGGGAACAGGGGTGTCTCTCTCTACCTAGAGGGCCACCCCAAAGAGGGGATGTCTATGGAGAACCAGGCAACTGGGACGGAAATGACTTCCCTGGCTCAGAAACCCTGCTGCCTCCTGGGGAGGTGGCTTGGACTCGTCGACCTGCCTTTTGGGCAGCAATGAATCAAGAGCAGAAGCTGCCAGACTAGATGGGTGGGGATGCGCTTGGCAGGTCACATGCTCCCACACTCACCACCTTGAACCTGACCACATGACAGCAACCTGGCAGTGACTAGGGAGCTGGAAGTGGGGTGGGGAAACCCCTAACCTCAGGCACTGGATACACAGCGCCTCTTTGCTTCCCCGCGCTGCTAGCTAGCTGTTGGGGGGCCCAGGCCAGAGAAATGGGTGTGGGTAAAGCTGAAGACTCTTCGCCACCTTGGGTGACCAGGTGTCCAGTTTTGGTCAAAAAGGGATCCCGGGGACTCCAGTCAGCACCGCTGACCGGGCCGTTGACTGTCTGGTTGGCCGCGCTACCACGCCTTCAATAGGGCTGCAGGCTCCCTGCTAGCTGCCGCGCCGCGCAGTTCCCGGGCCCGGAAGCAGCTGGCATGTCGGGCTCCTAGCCTGAGGGGTGGCCAGCGGGGTCTGCATGCAGCCCCGCCCCCCACCTGCAGGCGCAGCTCCCATTGGCTGGGTCAGGGCAGGGGAGGAACTAGCGTGAGCGTGACTCGCGAGCGCTCAGCAGGCGGCTGTGGAGGGGTCGCGTGACACATGCCTCTCCCGCTGCTGCCCGGCCTCTTCTCCTCGCGCTCCTAGTGGGGCTGGGCTCGAGCTGCGGCGAACCGCGGTCTGTCTGTCGCCCCATCGCCGGCACCCAGGAGTTCGAGGTGTGTGTATCCCCATCTACGAGTGCTGGGAATGGGGCTGCACCCCCATCCCCCTCACTGTATCCCATCCCAACCCACCCCCACACGTCCATCCACCATCACTGCATCCCTGCCTGTGGCAACCCCCCGCACCCCCATTCCCCTCACTGCATCCCTCCCCATGCCAACCCCCCGCACGTCCATCCACCGTCACTGCATCCCTCCCCATGCCAACCCACCTGCACCCCCATCCCCCTCACAGCATCCCTCCCCCTCCCAACCCACCTGCACCCCCATCCCCCTCACTGCATCCCTCCCCCTCCCAACCCACCTGCACCCCCATCCCCCTCACTGCATCCCTCCCCGTGCCAACCCCCCGCACCTCCATCCCCCTCACTGCATCCCTCCCCGTGCCAACCCACCTGCACCCCCATCCGCCTCACTGCATCCCTCCCTCTCCCAACCTAGCTGCACCCCCATCCCCCTTACTGCATTCCTCCCTGTGCCAACCCCCCGCACCTCCATCCCCCTCACTGCATCCCTCCCCGTGCCAACCCACCTGCACCCCCATCCCCCTCACTGCATCCCTCCCCCTCCCAACCCACCTGCACCCCCATCCCCCTCACTGTATCCCTCCCCGTCCCAACCCCCCGCACCTCCATCCCCCTCACTGCATCCCTCCCCGTCCCAACCCCCCACACCTCCATCCCCCTCACAGCATCCCTCCCCCTCCCAACCCACCTGCACCTCCATCCACCGTCACTACATCCCTCCCCGTGCCAACCCCCCGCACCTCCATCCCCCTCACTGCATCCCTCCCCGTGTCAACCCACCTGCACCCCCATCCACCGTCACTGCATCCCTCCCCATGCCAACCCCCCGCACCTCCATCCCCCTCACTGCATCCCTCCACGTGCCAACCCCTCGCACCTCCATACACCGTCACTGCATCCCTCCCCGTGCCAACCCACCTGCACCCCCATCCCCCTCACTGAATCCCTCCCCGTCCCAACCCACCTGCACCCCCATCCCCCTCACTGCATCCCTCCCCGTCCCAACCCCCCGCACCTCCATCCCCCTCACTGCATCCCTCCACGTGCCAACCCCTAGCACCTCCATCCACCGTCACTGCACCCCTCCCCATGCCAACCCACCTGCACCCCCATCCCCCTCACTGCATCCCTCCCCGTGCCAACCCCCCACACCTCCATCCCCCTCACTGCATCCCTCCCCGTGCCAACCCCCCGCACCTCCATCCACCGTCACCGCATCCCTCCCCGTGCCAACCCCTCGCACCTCCATCCACCGTCACTGCACCCCTCCCCGTGCCAACCCACCTGCACCCCCATCCCCCTCACTGCATCCCTCCCCGTGCCAACCCCTCGCACCTCCATCCACCGTCACTGCATCCCTCCCCGTGCCAACCCACCTACACCCCCGTCCCCCTCACTGCATCCCTCCCCGTGCCAACCCACCTGCACCCCCATCCCCCTCACTGCATCCCTCCCCGTCCCAACCCCTTGCACCTCCATCCCCCTCACTGCATCCCTCCCTGTCCCAACCCACCTGCACCTCCATCCCCCTCACTGCATCCCTCCCTCTCCCAACCCTCCCCTCAGCCCCATCCCCCTCACTGCATCCCTCCCCCTCCCAACCCACCTGCGCCCCCCATCCCCCTCACTGCATCCCTCCCTGTCCCAACCCACTTGCACCCCCATCCCCCTCACTGCATCCCTCCCTCTCCCAGCCCCTCGCACCTCCATCCCCCTCACTGCATCCCTCCTTCTCCCAACCCGTCGCACCTCCATCCCCCTCACTGCATCCATTCCCATCCCAACCACCCCACACCCCCATCCCCATCACTGCATCCCTCCCCCTCCCAACCCACCTGCACCCCCATCCCCCTCACTGCATCCCTCCCTCTCCCAACCCCTCGCACCTCCAGCCCCCTCACTGCATCCCTCCCTGTTCCAACCCACCTGCACCCCCATCCCCCTCACTGCATCCCTCCCGCTCCCAACCCCTTGCACCTCCATCCCCCTCACTGCATCCCTCCCTGTCCCAACCCACCTGCACCCCCATCCCCCTCACTGCATCCCTCCCTCTCCCAACCCCCCGCACCTCTATCCCCCTCACTGCATCCCTCCCTCTCCCAACCCTCCCCTCAGCCCCATCCCCCTCACTGCATCCCTCCCCCTCCCAACCCACCTGCACCCCCATCCCCCTCACTGCATCCCTCCCTGTCCCAACCCACTTGCACCCCCATCCCCCTCACTGCATCCCTCCCTCTCCCAACCCCCCGCACCTCCATCCCCCTCACTGCATCCCTCCTTCTCCCAACTCCTTGCACCTCCATCCCCCTCACTGCATCCATTCCCATCCCAACCACCCCACACCCCCATCCCCCTCACCGCATCCCTCCCCCTCCCTGCATCCCTCCCCCTCCCAACCCACCTGCACCCCCATCCCCCTCACTGCATCCATCCCTGTCCCAACCCACTTGCACCTCCATCCCCCTGACTGCATCCCTCCCTCTCCCAACCCCTCGCTCCTCCATCCCCCTCACTGCATCCCTCCCTGTCCCAATCCCCCTGAACCCCATCCCCCTCACTGCATCCTTCCCTGTCCCACCCCATCACTGCATCCCTCCCCATCACAACCACCCCCCGCACCCCATCCCCCTCACTGCATCCCTCCCTGTCCCAACCCCCCCCGCACCTGCATCCTACATCATTGCATCCTTCCCAGTCACTGCATCCACCCCATCACAACCCCTCCGCATCCTCATGCCCCCATCATTGCATCCCTCCCCGTCCCATCCTGCCACCCACACCTACCCATCCCAGTCCTGTACCCCTTACAGCACTCTCCCACCCATCCTCTCCACCTCCCAGAGCCACCACCCCTGTGTCCCTCACTCCTGCACCCCATTCACATCCATACACTGCTGCACTCCCATTATGTCCCTATACACCCCTGTGCCCCCCCATCCTCATGCACCTGTAGCCTTCTGCCTCCCAATGCATCCTCATCTACCCCACATACCCCCCACACCTCCTCCTCTCTCCTTCACTGCCCCCTCTCACCCCCACCCTGCTCTCCTCCTTGGCCTCTTTCCCTCCCCATCCTCTCTCCTCCACCTCGCCATCTTTTCCCCTCCAGCCTACCCTCCTCCCTTCCTGGCTGGGCGTTTTAGGCAGCCCCTGGTAAAGTGTCTGAAAAAGTGTCTCTGTGTAGGCAAGTGTGTGCATGCAGGCATTGTATGTGTGTAAGAGACTGTGTGTCTTTGTGTAGGGAGGTGTGCGTATTGCCGCCTGTGTGTATACCTGTGTGAATAGAATTTGCTGTCTAACTCTTTGACTTTTATTCCTTTTGATGGCTTGCCCCTAACAAAACTGATGACATAAAATACGTGTGTATTCATTTCATAACCAGTTTTTAAAAGAGAAGGGAACTCGAAAAGAAATGTATTATTTCTTAAAAAGCGAACGAACGTTGTTGGCTAGTAATTGCAGAGGAGCCGATGTATCAGACATTTCTCCCCACCTTTGTCTAGCTGCATTATAAACTCTTTGTTGCAGACTCTCTCTTTTTATGTGTATGTCCAGCACCTACCACCCCGGAGCCCTGATCTTAGTTGGGGTCTCTAGGCACTAAACAACAATTGCAATAATAAATAATGTGGAAGTAGAAGTGTTAGTGCATGCTAGATGTGGACACATGAATACACGTGTGTATCTGCACGTAGGTGTGGGAGTCCGTTACTACAGATTTATTTTTATAGGTATCTGGACAGGTGCATTTCTGTGGTTGTGCTCTATGGATTTGTATTTGGGCTTTGGAAGTGGGCCTTTAATGGACCCATTGCAGCGGTGAGAATGTGTGGTCCTAATTCCACACATAAAATTACAACTTTAGTGAACAAAAAACATGGAGCTGCTTATGAAAAATGGGAAGAGGGGAGGGAAAGAATCATGAAAACCTTTGTGTAATTTCATTTTTTGTTAAATTACCCTTTTTGATTATTTTGCTGCCAGCTCTAGCGTCCTCTAACAAATAAAACCTGAACTTAGCATAATACATCTGTCAAAACAATAAATCTGTGTGCTTGGGCCTTGCAGTCATAGGTGCCGATCCCGTGGGTGCTCCGGAGCTGGAGCACCCCCGGGGAAAAATTAGTGGGTGCTCTGCACCCACCGGCAGCCAAGCTCCCCTCAGCCCCTGCCCCACCTCCTCCTCCTCCCCTGAGCACGCCGTGTCTCTGCTCCTCCGCCTACCTCCCAGCACTTCCCGCCCAGCCGCCGCCAGACAGCTGTTTGGCAGAGTTAGCATGCTCTGGGAGGGAGGGGGAGGAGCGGGAATGTGGCACACTCAGGGGAGGAGGTGGGGAAGAGGTGGGGCCGGGGCGGGGATATGGGGAAGGAGTTGAAATATTGGCATGGAGGAGGTGGAGTGGGGGCGGGGACTTTGGGGAAGGGGTTGGAATGGGGGCGGGGAAAGGGTGGAGTGGGGGCGGGGGCAGGGGGTGTCGAGCACCCACGGGAAAGAGGGGAAGTTGGCGCCTATGCTTGCAGTGAAAATGGGAACATGAGAGAGAGTGGGGGAGGGGGTGGAGTGAGCAGGGGGTGGGGCCTCTGGAAGGGGCGTGGCAGAGGCAGGGCCTCGGGGAAGGGGCAGGGCAGTGGGCAGGGCAAGGGTGTTTGGTTTTCTGGCATTAGAAAGTTGGCAACCCTATCGCCACCTAGGCCTCTAGTACCCATGGGAGACTGAGGGCAAAAGTTGATCTTGTTTGATGACAGGCCGGGGTTGAGTTTCATGGGGCTAAGGACAGGAGCAGGAACCTGGAGGGTTTCTGTGTGTGGACTTGGGCAAGTCCCTTCTCTTCTCTATGCAATGAGAGTGACACTTTGCTAGCCCTCGGGAGCATGGGCAGGTACCATCTTCAGGACAGAAATGCCTGGTCTTTTTCTTGGCACCTCTGGGATCCAAGGCTGAAAGGTCACTCGAAGTGCAGAGTAATATTTCAGAACGGCAAGATGTGCCACTGGGAGCTAAAGGCTTTGGGGTGCCTCAGCTGAACCCCAGCCACAGCCGGCATTGCTGGGGCTGCTGTTCCTTCATATCAACCTTCCCTTGACGTGAGGCCTCCGCTCCTTTGCTGGGTGCTCCTGACCCTCACCTGTCTTTCACCTCCGCACCCACCCTGCAGAGGGCAGCTCTAGCCCCCGCCACGAGAGCAGAGCAGGTGAGGAAAGGCCTAGAACTAAATCTGAAGCAGCACAGACCTTACTTGTTTCCTGGCAGTTTCTACTGGGCAGATGATTCCCTTCCTGCCTTGCACCCTATACTGCGTTGCTGTGTCCCGTTAAACAGCTGCCTCGCTCCACCACAGAGCCAGCTGCATTTCAGTGGGGAAGCGATTCATGTATACAACATGGAAAGAGTTCTGGGATATTACACACACACACGGGCAATGCAATATTAGTGTTGTTCTCCACAGTTTGTTCCCAACTTGAGAGCAGAACTTTCTCTAGTAGAGATTCTTCATCTGGGGCAGAGAGACTCCAGCGCAAGAGAACCCTGAGCCTGCTGCTCCCCTGAGACTGTGGGCTTTGGGACGGAGCATTAGCCCTCATCCCTTGGGCTTGCTTGAAGATATTCCTCCCTCTTGCCCTCCCCAATTCCTGGAGATCTCTGGGGCTGGAAGAATCAGTCCACGGGGATGTGGCTTTGCACATGGTCTCTTAGGCAGCTGAAGAATTTCTACTGCAGCCCTAGCTGGGGAGTGGGGAAAATGGGGGTGGGGTAAAAACCCCTCCCCGGAGCACAGCCTGTCTGGGGGGAGAGGGGGAATGTATGGGGTAATACCCCCCACCCCCCGTGGCACCCCCTGTTTAGCTATGGGGGATCTATGGTGACATTCCCCTCCTCAGCTTGGCTATAGGGGGGGCTCCACCGGGGCAGAGGTATGGAGCAATACCTCCTCCCAGGGGCACAGCCTGGCTGGGGGGATCTGTGGGATAAGACCCCCTCCCAGTGGCACAGCCTGGCCGGGGGGTTCTCTGGGGAACACCCTCCCCATGGCACAGCCTGGCTAGGAGGATCTGTGGGGTAACACCCTCCCCATGGCACAGCCTGGCCGGGGGATCTAGGGGGTGACACCCTGGCCCCGCCCCATGGCACAGCCTGGCCGGGAGGATCTGTGGGGTAAAACCCCCTCCCCGCGGCACAGACTGGCTGGGGGGATCTGTGGGGTAACACCCTCCCCGTGGCACAGCCTGGCCGGGGGGATCTGTGGGGTAACACCCCAGCCCCTCCCTGTGGCACAGCCTGGCCGGGGGGGATCTGTGGGGTAACACCCCAGCCCCTACCCGTGGCACAGCCTGGCCGGGGGAATCTGTGGGGTAACACCCCAGCCCCTCCCCGTGGCACAGCCTGGCATGGCCGGGGGGGTGGAATCTGTGGGGTAACACCCGCCCCGTGGCACAGCCTGGCCGGGGGGATCTGTGGGGTAACACCCCTGCCCCTCCCTGTGGCACAGCCTAGGCGGGGGGGGTTCTGTGGGGTAACACCGCCTCCCTGTGGCACAGCCTGGCTGGGGGGATCTGTGGGGTAACACCCCCTCCCCGCGGCAGAGCCTGGCCGGGGGGGATCTGTGGGGTAACACCCCCCCCCCCGCGGCACAGCCTGGCCGGGGGGATCTGTGGGGTAACACCCCTGCCCCTCCCCGTGGCACAGCCTGGCCGGGGGATCTGTGGGGTAACACCCTCCCCGTGGCACAGCCTGACCGGGGGGGGATCTGTGGGGTAACACCCCAGCCCCTCCCCGTGGCACAGCCTGGCTGGGGGGATCTGTGGGGTAACACCGCTGCCCCTCCCCATGGCACAGCCTGGTGGGAGGGATCTGTGGGGTAACACCCCCTCCCCGTGGCACAGCCTGGCCAGGGGGGATCTGTGGGGTAACACCCCCTCCCCGTGGCACAGCCTGGACGGGGGGATCTGTGGGGTAACACCCCAGCCCCTCCCCGCGGCACAGCCTGGCCGGGGGGATCTGTGGGGTAACACCCCCTCCCCGTGGCACAGCCCGGCCTGGCCGGGGGCGGGGGCGAATCTGTGGGGTAACACCCCAGCCCCTCCCCGTGGCACAGCCTGGCCGGGGGGATCTGTGGGGTAACACCCCCTCCCCGCGGCACAGCCTGGCCGGGGGGATCTGTGGGGTAACACCCCTGCCCCTCCCCGTGGCACAGCCTGCCCGGGGGGATCTGTGGGGTAACACCCTCCCCGTGGCAAAGCCTGACCGGGGGGGATCTGTGGGGTAACACCCCAGCCCCTCCCTGTGGCACAGCCTGGCCGGGGGGATCTGTGGGGTAACACCCCCTCCCCGTGGCACAGCCTGGCCAGGGGGGATCTGTGGGGTAACACCCCCTCCCCGTGGCACAGCCTGGACGGGGGGATCTGTGGGGTAACACCCCAGCCCCTCCCCGCGGCACAGCCTGGCCGGGGGGATCTGTGGGGTAACACCCCCTCCCCGTGGCACAGCCCGGCCTGGCCGGCGGGGGGGCGAATCTGTGGGGTAACACCCCAGCCCCTCCCCGTGGCACAGCCTGGCCGGGGGGATCTGTGGGGTAACACCCCTGCCCCTCCCCGTGGCACAGCCTGGCCGGGGGGGATCTGTGGGGTAACACCCCCTCCCCGCGGCACAGCCTGGCCGGGGGGATCTGTGGGGTAACACCCCTGCCCCTCCCCATGGCACAGCCTGGCCGGGGGGGATCTGTGGGGTAACACCCCCTCCCCCTGGCACAGCCTGGCCGGGGGGATCTGTGGGGTAACACCCCCTCCCCGCGGCACAGCCTGGCCGGGGGGATCTGTGGGGTAACACCCCTGCCCCTCCCCATGGCACAGCCTGGCCGGGGGGGATCTGTGGGGTAACACCCCCTCCCCGTGGCACAGCCTGGCCGGGGGGATCTGTGGGGTAACACCCCCTCCCCACGGCACAGCCTGGCCGGGGGGATCTGTGGGGTAACACCCCCTCCCCGCGGCACAGCCTGGCCGGGGGGATCTGTGGGGTAACACCCCTGCCCCTCCCCGTGGCACAGCCTGGCCGGGGGGATCTGTGGGTTAACACCCTCCCCGCGGCACAGCCTGGCCGGGGGGATCTGTGGGGTAACACCCCCTCCCCGTGGCACAGCCTGGCCTGGCCGGGGGGGGGCAAATCTGTGGGGTAACACCCCTGCCCCTCCCCGTGGCACAGCCTGGCCGGGGGGATCTGTGGGGTAACACCCCTGCCCCTCCCCGTGGCACAGCCTGGCCGGGGGGGATCTGTGGGGTAACACCCTCCCCGCGGCACAGCCTGGCCGGGGGGATCTGTGGGGTAACACCCCCTCCCCGTGGCACAGCCTGGCCTGGCCGGGGGGGGGGGCGAATCTGTGGGGTAACACCCCTACCCCTCCCCGTGGCACAGCCTGGCCGGGGGGATCTGTGGGGTAACACCCCCTCCCCGCGGCACAGCCTGGCCGGGGGGATCTGTGGGGTAACACCCCAGCCCCTCCCCGTGGCACAGCCTGGTCTGGCCGGGGGGTGGGGGCGAATCTGTGGGGTAACACCCCCTCCCCGTGGCACAGCCTGGCCAGGGGGATCTGTGGGGTAACACCCCCACCCCGCGGCACAGCCTGGCTGGGGGGATCTGTGGGGTAACACCCCTGCCCCTCCCCATGGCACAGCCTGGCCAGGGGGGTCTGTGGGGTAACACCCCCTCCCCGTGGCACAGCCTGGCCGGGGGGATCTGTGGGGTAACACCCCTGCCCCTCCCCGTGGCACAGCCTGGCGGGGGGGGATCTGTGGGGTAACACTGCCTCCCCGTGGCACAGCCTGGCTGGGGGATCTGTGGGGTAACACCCCCTCCCCGCGGCACAGCCTGGCCGGGGGGTCTGTGGGGTAACACCCTCTCCCCGCGGCACAGCCTGGCCGGGGGGATCTGTGGGGTAACACCCCTGCCCCTCCCCATGGCACAGCCTGGCTGGGGGGATCTGTGGGGTAACACCCCTGCCCCTCCCCGCGGCACAGCCTGGCCGGGGGGTCTGTGGGGTAACACCCCTGCCCCTCCCCATGGCACAGCCTGGCCGGGGGGTCTGTGGGGTAACACCCCTGCCCCTCCCCATGGCACAGCCTGGCTGGGGGGATCTGTGGGGTAACACCCCTGCCCCTCCCCGCGGCACAGCCTGGCCGGGGGGTCTGTGGGGTAACACCCCTGCCCCTCCCCATGGCACAGCCTGGCATGGCCGGGGGGGTGGAATCTGTGGGGTAACACCCGCCCCGTGGCACAGCCTGGCCGGGGGGATCTGTGGGGTAACACCCCTGCCCCTCCCTGTGGCACAGCCTAGGCGGGGGGGTTCTGTGGGGTAACACCGCCTCCCTGTGGCACAGCCTGGCTGGGGGGATCTGTGGGGTAACACCCCCTCCCCGTGGCACAGCCTGGCAGGGGGGATCTGTGGGGTAACACCCCCTCCCCGCGGCAGAGCCTGGCCGGGGGGGATCTGTGGGGTAACACCCCCCCCCCCGCGGCACAGCCTGGCCGGGGGGATCTGTGGGGTAACACCCCTGCCCCTCCCCGTGGCACAGCCTGGCCGGGGGATCTGTGGGGTAACACCCTCCCCGTGGCACAGCCTGACCGGGGGGGGATCTGTGGGGTAACACCCCAGCCCCTCCCCGTGGCACAGCCTGGCTGGGGGGATCTGTGGGGTAACACCGCTGCCCCTCCCCATGGCACAGCCTGGTGGGAGGGATCTGTGGGGTAACACCCCCTCCCCGTGGCACAGCCTGGCCAGGGGGGATCTGTGGGGTAACACCCCCTCCCCGTGGCACAGCCTGGACGGGGGGATCTGTGGGGTAACACCCCAGCCCCTCCCCGCGGCACAGCCTGGCCGGGGGGATCTGTGGGGTAACACCCCCTCCCCGTGGCACAGCCCGGCCTGGCCGGGGGCGGGGGCGAATCTGTGGGGTAACACCCCAGCCCCTCCCCGTGGCACAGCCTGGCCGGGGGGATCTGTGGGGTAACACCCCCTCCCCGCGGCACAGCCTGGCCGGGGGGATCTGTGGGGTAACACCCCTGCCCCTCCCCGTGGCACAGCCTGCCCGGGGGGATCTGTGGGGTAACACCCTCCCCGTGGCAAAGCCTGACCGGGGGGGATCTGTGGGGTAACACCCCAGCCCCTCCCTGTGGCACAGCCTGGCCGGGGGGATCTGTGGGGTAACACCCCCTCCCCGTGGCACAGCCTGGCCAGGGGGGATCTGTGGGGTAACACCCCCTCCCCGTGGCACAGCCTGGACGGGGGGATCTGTGGGGTAACACCCCAGCCCCTCCCCGCGGCACAGCCTGGCCGGGGGGATCTGTGGGGTAACACCCCCTCCCCGTGGCACAGCCCGGCCTGGCCGGCGGGGGGGCGAATCTGTGGGGTAACACCCCAGCCCCTCCCCGTGGCACAGCCTGGCCGGGGGGATCTGTGGGGTAACACCCCTGCCCCTCCCCGTGGCACAGCCTGGCCGGGGGGGATCTGTGGGGTAACACCCCCTCCCCGCGGCACAGCCTGGCCGGGGGGATCTGTGGGGTAACACCCCCTCCCCCTGGCACAGCCTGGCCGGGGGGATCTGTGGGGTAACACCCCCTCCCCGCGGCACAGCCTGGCCGGGGGGATCTGTGGGGTAACACCCCTGCCCCTCCCCATGGCACAGCCTGGCCGGGGGGGATCTGTGGGGTAACACCCCCTCCCCGTGGCACAGCCTGGCCGGGGGGATCTGTGGGGTAACACCCCCTCCCCACGGCACAGCCTGGCCGGGGGGATCTGTGGGGTAACACCCCCTCCCCATGGCACAGCCTGGCCGGGGGGATCTGTGGGGTAACACCCTCCCCGCGGCACAGCCTGGCCGGGGGGATCTGTGGGGTAACACCCCCTCCCCGTGGCACAGCCTGGCCTGGCCGGGGGGGGGCAAATCTGTGGGGTAACACCCCTGCCCCTCCCCGTGGCACAGCCTGGCCGGGGGGATCTGTGGGGTAACACCCCTGCCCCTCCCCGTGGCACAGCCTGGCCGGGGGGGATCTGTGGGGTAACACCCTCCCCGCGGCACAGCCTGGCCGGGGGGATCTGTGGGGTAACACCCCCTCCCCGTGGCACAGCCTGGCCTGGCCGGGGGGGGGGGCGAATCTGTGGGGTAACACCCCTACCCCTCCCCGTGGCACAGCCTGGCCGGGGGGATCTGTGGGGTAACACCCCCTCCCCGCGGCACAGCCTGGCCGGGGGGATCTGTGGGGTAACACCCCAGCCCCTCCCCGTGGCACAGCCTGGTCTGGCCGGGGGGTGGGGGCGAATCTGTGGGGTAACACCCCCTCCCCGTGGCACAGCCTGGCCAGGGGGATCTGTGGGGTAACACCCCCACCCCGCGGCACAGCCTGGCTGGGGGGATCTGTGGGGTAACACCCCTGCCCCTCCCCATGGCACAGCCTGGCCAGGGGGGTCTGTGGGGTAACACCCCCTCCCCGTGGCACAGCCTGGCCGGGGGGATCTGTGGGGTAACACTGCCTCCCCGTGGCACAGCCTGGCCGGGGGGGATCTGTGGGGTAACACCCCCTCTCCGTGGCACAGCCTGGCTGGGGGGATCTGTGGGGTAACACCCCTGCCCCTCCCCGTGGCACAGCCTGGCGGGGGGGGATCTGTGGGGTAACACCCTCTCCCCGCGGCACAGCCTGGCCGGGGGGATCTGTGGGGTAACACCCCTGCCCCTCCCCGTGGCACAGCCTGGCCGGGGGGATCTGTGGGGTAACACTGCCTCCCCGTGGCACAGCCTGGCCGGGGGGGATCTGTGGGGTAACACCCCCTCTCCGTGGCACAGCCTGGCTGGGGGGATCTGTGGGGTAACACCCCTGCCCCTCCCCGTGGCACAGCCTGGCGGGGGGGGGATCTGTGGGGTAACACCCTCTCCCCGCGGCACAGCCTGGCCGGGGGGATCTGTGGGGTAACACCCCTGCCCCTCCCCGTGGCACAGCCTGGCCGGGGGGATCTGTGGGGTAACACCCCTGCCCCTCCCCATGGCACAGCCTGGCCGGGGGGTCTGTGGGGTAACACCCCTGCCCCTCCCCGCGGAACAGCCTGGCCGGGGGGATCTGTGGGGTAACACCCCTGCCCCTCCCCGCGGCACAGCCTGGCTGGGGGGATCTGTGGGGTAACACCCCTGCCCCTCCCCATGGCACAGCCTGGCTGGGGGGTCTGTGGGGTAACACCCCCTCCCCGCGGCACAGCCTGGCTGGGGGGATCTGTGGGGTAACACCCCTGCCCCTCCCCGTGGCACAGCCTGGCCGGGGGGTCTGTGGGGTAACACCCCCTCCCCGTGGCACAGCCTGGCCTGGCCGGGGGGGGGGGCGAATCTGTGGGGTAACACCCCTACCCCTCCCCGTGGCACAGCCTGGCCGGGGGGATCTGTGGGGTAACACCCCCTCCCCGCGGCACAGCCTGGCCGGGGGGATCTGTGGGGTAACACCCCTGCCCCTCCCCATGGCACAGCCTGGCTGGGGGGTCTGTGGGGTAACACCCCCTCCCCGCGGCACAGCCTGGCTGGGGGGATCTGTGGGGTAACACCCCCTCCCCGCGGCACAGCCTGGCTGGGGGATCTGTGGGGTAACACCCCCTCCCCGCGGCACAGCCTGGCTGGGGGGATCTGTGGGGTAACACCCCTGCCCCTCCCCGTGGCACAGCCTGGCCGGGGGGTCTGTGGGGTAACACCCCCTCCCCGCGGCACAGCCTGGCCGGGGGGATCTGTGGGGTAACACCCCTGCCCCTCCCCATGGCACAGCCTGGCTGGGGGGTCTGTGGGGTAACACCCCCTCCCCGCGGCACAGCCTGGCTGGGGGGATCTGTGGGGTAACACCCCCTCCCCGCGGCACAGCCTGGCTGGGGGATCTGTGGGGTAACACCCCCTCCCCGCGGCACAGCCTGGCTGGGGGGATCTGTGGGGTAACACCCCTGCCCCTCCCCGTGGCACAGCCTGGCCGGGGGGTCTGTGGGGTAACACCCCCTCCCCGCGGCACAGCCTGGCCGGGGGGTCTGTGGGGTAACACCCCCTCCCCGTGGCACAGCCTGGCCGGGGGGGTCTGTGGGTGGGGCCATGTCCCCCCCTTCCTACCGGCCTGCGGCCCTCATGGCTCCCGCCCCCGCCAGGCCCCACCCCGCCCCGCGTGGCGGCCAATGGGCATGTTGTCCACCCGAAACCCCGCCCCCCGGGTCCTTCCCCGCGCATGCGCCCGGCGCCCTGTCCGGGCTGGGACTGGCTGAGGGAAGATGGCGGCGGCTGGGGCTCGGCGCCGCCGGGCTGAGTCTGACGTGGGGGCGGCCGCTCTGGCCGGGGTATGAGCCGCCCGGCCCCGCCCCAGCGCCCGCGTCTCGCTGCGCCCGGCTCGGCCAGGCCTCGCCATGGCCCGGCTGGCGGATTACTTCGTGCTGGTGGGCTACGAGCTGGACAAGCGGGGTGAGTGCCGGGGGGGGGTGCGCGGGGTGAGTGCCGGGGGGGGGTGCGGGGGGTGAGTGCCGGGGGGGGGTGCGGGGGGTGAGTGCCGGGGGGGGGTGCGGGGGGTGAGTGCCGGGCCGGGGGGAGCGCGGGGGGGGGGGGTGAGTGCCGGGCCGGGGGGGGGGTGAGTGCCGGGCCGGGGGGAGCGCGCGGGGGGGGGGTGAGGACCGGGTCGAGGGGAGCGCGCCGGGGGGGGTGAGTGCCGGGCCGGGGGGAGCGCGCCGGGGGGGGGGGGGGGTGAGTGCCGGGTCGAGGGGAGCGCGCCGGGGGGGGGGGGTGAGGGCCGGGCCGGGGGGAGCGCGCCGGGGGGGGGGGGGGTGAGTGCCGGGCCGGGGGGAGCGCGCCGGGGGGGGGGGGGGTGAGTGCCGGGCCGGGGGGAGCGCGCCGGGGGGGGGGGGTGAGTGCCGGGCCGGGGGGAGCGCGCCGGGGGGGGGGGTGAGTGCCGGGCCGGGGGGAGCGCGCCGGGGGGGGGGGGTGAGTGCCGGGCCGGGGGGAGCGCGCCGGGGGGGGGGGTGAGTGCCGGGCCGGGGGGAGCGCGCCGGGGGGGGGGGTGAGTGCCGGGCCGGGGGGAGCGCGCCGGGGGGGGGGGGTGAGGACCGGGCCGGGGGGGGGGGGGTGCGGGGTGAGTGCGGGGCCGGGCCGGGGGGAGCGCGCCGGGGGGGGGTGAGGACCGGGTCGAGGGGAGCGCGGGGGGGGGTGAGGGCCGGGCCGGGGGGAGCGCGCCGGGGGGGGGTGAGGACCGGGGTGAGGACGGGAGGAGCTCGAGGCGGCGGGTGATGGCTGGGCCGAGGGGAGCGCGCGGCGGGGGGGCGAGGGGGTCCGGGGGGGGTGAGGGCTGGGGGGTGTACGGGACCGGGACGGGAGGCGCTCGAGGGGACCGGGAGGGGCGCAGGGACGCGGGGTGACAGCGGCGGGAGCTGTCGGTTGGGTTCAGTCCGTTGGCGTGGCCGGGTGTGGGATGCAGCCCCTGCTGAGGTGGGGCTTGGAGAGCCGGCCTGGGTGAGTGCGGGGGGCCCACTGTGGTGGAGGGGGGTCTTAGCGGTGAGGGGGCTGGCCTGGGGGGGGTGTCTGCCAGGGCTGCGGTGGGGGGGTGGGTGGGTGAGTGGTCGTGAGGGGGAATGGCCTGGGGGCTGGAGTTCTGCCGAGGCTGTGGTGGGGGTGGGTGAGAGCTGGCCTGGGGGTGGGTCAGTGCGGGAGGGGCTGGCCTGGTGCTGTGGTGCGGGTGGGTGAGTGTTGGAGCGGGAGGCCTGCCTGGGGAGTGAGTGCTGGGGGACGGGCTGCTGGGGGGGCTGCTGAGGCTGTGGTGTGGGTGGGTGAGTGCTGGACAGGGTGGGGGGTTGGCCTGGGGGTGAGTACTGGGGGGTGCTGCTAGGGCTGTAATGGGGGTGGATGAGTGCTGGACAGGGTGGGGGGTTGGCCTTGGGGGTGAGTATTGGGGGGTGCTGGTAGGGCTGTGGTGGGGGTGGATGAGTGCTGGGGGTGGTGGTGGCCTGGGGGTGCTGCTAGGGCAGTGATGGGGGTGGATGAGTGCTGGACAGGGTGGGGGGTTGGCCTGGGGGTGAGTACTGGGGGGTGCTGGTAGGGCTGTGGTGGAGGCAGGTGAGTGCTGGGGAGCGAGGCTCTTTGCAGTGGGTCAGTGAATGCAGATGGGCCCTGGCCATCGGGGGCCAGGTGGGGAAGAGGATTAGCCTGTGGTTGAGCAGGGCCTGGTGGGAAGGAGTGGGCACTAGTGTTGGCATTGTAGGGAAGGAGAGAGGAGGGAATGGAGAGTGTATGGTAACGATTGCAGGATTAGACAGTGGCAAAGGGAATCAAGTAAGTTTTGGACAAATTCAAAGGAATGCAGGGGAATTGAAGCAGAGGGTTGGGGACAAGGTGTGGAGCAGTCCAAATGGATGGAGAGAGAAATCAAAATAGTGGATTTCATGGAGGTGGTTCTACTGGAATGGTAGCAAGGGCAATGCCCTCCTTCTAACTTCCCCAACTTGTCCCTGTTAGTGGACTGGATCCGCTAGTAAAAGGAACGTGTTAGGTTTGCTGGAAAGGTAATGGCCATGTTCTGTGTGGTAGTTTACACAATTGCATGACTTTACTCTGGTTGACTCAATGATTTCTCTTTGTGCAGATGCACATAAGGGTTTTCCCACTGGCCATTGTATCTCTGGGGCTTGGTCAAGACCAGCTACTCCTACTGTAGGGAAAGCCTTTCATCTGATGAGGTCAGACTAGATGATCATAATGGTCCCTTCTGACCTTAAAGTCTATGAGTCTGTGATTGCCTGGGGAAGTCCTGGAGAGTTCTGCCTGGAGATCATAGAATATCAGGGTTGGAAGGGACCTTAGGAGGTCATCTAGTCCAATCCCCAATTTTTGCCCCAGATCCCTAAATGGCCCCCTCAAGGATTGAACTCACAACCCTGGGTTTAGCAGGCCAATGCTCAAACCACTGAGCTATCCCAAGGAGCCCAAGGCCCTGTTTGTGGTAGAAGGTTGGCAAGAGACCATGAACTTTGAGGAGGGCTGCTGTAGAGTGAATCCTGAGTGCTTGGGATTGGTTTCCATTCTGAAGTGCCAATATCCTGCTGGATGCTGACAGAATATTTATATTTGGGGCATCCCAGCAGGAGGTGGATTGAGTTAAATTGGGTATGATGGGAGTTTGGAGGCTCTTACTGTAAATTGACTTCCAATATCTGCTAGTCCAGTACTAGCCTGCACTCGCTTTTTCTCATTGTTTGCTCTTCTGACTTTTCCTTTTCTGTCTAGTTACTGCAGATGTCTTAGTTTTTTGGCTGAAGGAAGTGGGCAGTAGGCAGGACCAGATACACTACACTTCACTTCAGAATGTAGTCATCTATAAATCTGTCAATATATTTAGTTTAATCTTTGAAACTCATTATAGTATGTCCACGTCTGGCCAGTTCTGGTGTTTAGAGCAGCAAATTGTCATATCAGCTTGTGCTACTGACAGCTTTGTTTGTGTTTGAGCTGGTCACTGAATTTGCTTCCCAGACTGGCTCATTGAAGCCACCTTCTTCTACGAGGAGGGGAACTGGGAGCAGTTTTTCAACAGACATGCTTAGAGTTTGACACTGCCCCTGACTCTGGAGGGGCCATAGGAGGGGCTTTCTAAGAATTGTCTTGTATGTCACTATTACAAATTGGCTGACAGATAACATGTTCAGAAAACAGACTCCTGTCAAAGGGGTTATAGCAGTTCCGGTAGTAGTACACAGATGTGCACCTGGGCAGACTCTGTGACTTGAGGGCCTGAATCATCTGGTCTCTAAATACTGTATGGGTAGACTTGGCTCTTAGTCTTGCTCTGGATGCTTAATTGTATTTTGTTGTCCTGTATTTTTACCTGCTCTGGAGGCCTGATGATGGCTATGTCTCCGTTACTCATTGTAGTATCAGTGTCTTATGCTTCACTGGTTAGTGCCAGTTTTGTGGCTTACATGTTTGGAAATTGAGTTTTATAACTCATTCTGAAATTGTGATCTGGGCTTCTGTTCTTTGTTTAAGTAGATGTAGGTTGTTTGGGGACAGGGCAGGGTTCTCTTTCATCCGAGAAAAGAGGGTTGGGTGTGGGTGGAGAGGTGGAAGGAGAATAAAGTAGCAGGTAATCAGCAGCTAGCTTTATAAGTGCTCATGAGGTTGACACTGAGGACCTGTCAGTGCTGACTAGTTTGGATGCAATCCTGCAATTCCTGCTGTAGCCTCTCTTTGAAAACAGATGGGATTCTCAGTGTTAACTAGTCAATGAGGGAGTCTGTATTTGCCTTGCCTGTGCTGAATGCCTAGGCCCTCAGCTGAGAGTTGATATGAGGCATTCTGTTCTCCCTTAGGGTGCACCAGTTTGTGTTAATCTTGCTTAATTTCCTTCATGGCAGAATTCCTCTCCTCACCCCTACAGTCAGTAAGAAAACGGTGTCACCAGCTGCTATTTCCTAAATAGCAGCAGCCAGAGAGGGAAGGAAGAATCTGACCTGAGATGGAAGGGAGAATCTGAAATCCCTGACCACTGCAGGCCTAACACATTTACATGTCACCTGCTCCACCATAGGGAGAAAGTGGCTTCTGTTCAATGGTTGCTTAAACTGTCTCCAATTGAAGACCTGCATTGTATCCATTTCTAGCTCAGTCTGAAATTTAGCAGATCTCCAAGCTTGTATTGGCTCTTCCAAGCAGTGTCAGGGATAATAGGATTTAATTATGCAGTATCTTTGTGACATCACTGAAGAAAAGATAATACGATCACAGGTAGATGCCTTCATGTGGGACTAAAGAGATGGAGCCGACAAGCTCAAAGGGACCGAGATTCTATTTTTGTGCAAGCTTCTCTAATAGAAAATGAGAAGAAAAATCCAGAACCTAGGATATATATGGGAAATGTTTTGTGAGATTCTCAGATGGGAATCCAGGTGTGCTTGTAAGGGGCTTGTAGACATAATGTTAAGAAACCTCATGGTTGGGAAAACACTGCCAAAATTGGTGTGAAGGTGTGAAGGGGTTAGGTTAGGGACTTTACTGAGTTCTCCCATCCCTCCTATGGCTACCATTGTTTACAAAAAAACAGGTAGTTACGCTGCATCCTATGTGAAGTGTGGGGGCAAGATGATGATCTCTATCATCTAGACAATGAGGTGGGATTAACTTGAGATGGATCCATCAAACTGAACGAGGAACAGTTTTTACAAAGCCCAAACTACGGCTGAATCTCAGCAGGTGAAAAAGTGAGCAGCATTGGCACATTGTTTTTATTTAATTCTTGACAAATTAGTTTGATTTTTGTTTAAGTGACGTCCTGGTAGGTGAGCCACTGTAGGTATGTAATGTTTTCCAAGGGTTCTGTGCTTCTCCCATGGGGTTGCTTTGCAATGGATCCATTCTGGGCCTGTGTATGTTGCCATCCCTAGTTATGCCTTATGGCGCTGTCTTCACATGCTGCTCCCACGTAGTCTCCTGAGTTTAATTGTTCCAGATGGAATGAGTTTTATTTATCATAGAAAGGAGATGAATAAGCAGGGACAGGATAAAAGTATATCAGATACATGGTGTAGAGAAGGTAGTAGGTCAACAGTTTCTGTTGTCCCTGTTTTATAAAAAAACAAGGGGACGTTCAAAGAAATCGTGACAGGTGGCAAATTTCAGAACTGATAAAAGGAAATACTTTTTGACACAATGCAAAAAAGAACTAGATAAGTTCATGGAGGATAGGTCCGTCAATGGCTGTTAGCCAGGATGGGCAGGGATGGTGTCCCTAGCCTCTGTTTTCCCGATGCTGGAAATGGGCGACAGGGGATGGATCACTCGATGATTACCTGTTCTGTTCATTCTCTGTAGGGCACCTGGCATTGGCCACTGTCGGAAGACAGAATACTGGGCTAGATCAGGGGTCGGCAACCTTTCAGAAGTGGTGTGCCAAGTCCTCATTTATTTACTCTAATTTAAGGCTTCACCTGCCAGTAATACATTTTAATGCTCTGGGGTTCCGGCCGCCAGCTCCTGCCAGCCGGGATCTCAGCCCGCTGTCCGCCTGGGTTCCTTCACCCAGGCCAGCAGCGGGCGCTGAGTGGGGCCGTCGGCGGGACCCTGGCTGGCAAGGAGCCAGCAGCTGGAACCCCAGAGCTGCGGTGGGGTGAGCAGCTCAGCCCGCCACGTGCCATCAGAAATCTGCTCGCGTGCCACCTTTGGCATGCGTGCCGTAGGTTCCGACCCCTGGGCTAGATGGACCTATGGTCTGATCCAGTATGGCCGTTCTTATGCTTAATGCACAGTTAAACTGTGGAGCTCATTGACTCAGAAAGTTAAGAGTTAATAACATTTTGGAAGTGATATTAATCCTCATGATTCAGGTTTCAGAGTGGTAGCTGTGTTAGTCTGTATCAGCAAAAACAACGAGGAGTCTTTGTGGAACCTTAGAGACTAACAAATGTATTTGGGCATAAAGTTTTGTGGGCTAGAACTCACTTCATCAGATGCATGGAGTGGAAAATACAGGAGCAGGTATAAATATATGAAAAGATGTGAGTTGCCTTACCAAGTGTGAGGTCAGTCTAATGAGACAATTCAATTGAGAGTAGGATACCAAGGGAGGAAAAATAACTTTTGACGTGGTAATGAGAGTGACACATTTCAGACCATTGACAAGAAGGTGTGGGTAACAGTAGGGGGAAATTAGTATGGGGGAAATTAGGTTTAGGTTTTGTAATGACTCAACCACTCCCAGTCTTTATTCAGGCCTAATGTGATGGTGTCCAGTTTGCAAATTAATTCCAGTTCTGCAGTTTCACATTGGAGTCTGTTTTTGAAGTTTTTTTGTTGAAGAATTGCCACTCTTAGGTCTGTTATTGAGTAACCAGGGAGATTAAAGTGTTCTCCTATTGGTTTTTGAATGTTATGATTCCTGATGTCAGGTTTGTGTCCGTTTATTCTTTTGCGTAGAGACTGTCCAGTTTGGCCAATGTCCATGGCAGAGGGGCATTGCTGGCACATGATGGCATGTATCACATTGGTAGATGTGCAGGTGAACGAGCCCTTGATGGTGTGGCTCATGTGGTTAGGTCCTATAATGGTGTCCCTTGAATAGATATGTGGACAGAGTTGGCACCAGGGTTTGTTGCAGGGTTTGGTTCCTGGGTTGGTGTTTTTGTTGCGTGGTGTGTAGTTGTTGGTGAGTATTTGTTAATTCAGTCTCTGAGTAATAAATAGCATCATGAGACATGGTCTGGGGTTAGATTATTCCACATCTGCCTAATATGGGGTTCTCACGCCTTCTTCTGAAGCATCTTGGGGATGGTCAGTGTTGGTGACAGGATACTGTAGTAGGTGGACCTTAGCTGTACTCAACTATGGCAATTCCTTTGTATCTCTCCACCCCCCTCTCCTGCCAAAGTCTGTAGACTGGGATTCCAAGATAAGGAATAAGAGCCTTAAGGTTGCACCTGACCTCTGTTGTATAGTTTATTTTCCTGTAGTACCCAGCACTGTAGGGTGTGTACATGCTCTGGTCTCCTATTCTGTCATGTTTGTCCTGTTGCTTCTGAAGAACCACCACACTTGACTCTGAATAGTGATGTAGGTGCAGCAGCAGCATCTCACGTAAAAAAACCCTGTTGGGATCAAATCTGTTTAACATCTTCCATGTTGTTGAATCCCATTGCACTGATTATACTTGAACGTTGGTTATTGATCATGTGTTTTTAGAACCTTTTGGTCCAGAAGTAAACTGTGCAGGGGGTCACCTGAAATGCAGCCGTTTCTGGTGAGGAAGGCGGCAGCTGTTGACTAGCATGAAGTGACACTACGCAATAGTCTAGGCAGGGGAAAAAAGTAAAGGAGAATCTCAGTTCCAGTTGCAACTGCAGGGGGTAAATGTAGGGAGGCAGAATATAATTACCTGATTTGGAATTTGGTCTGGAGAGCAGCCCTGACAGTTCTGAAAAGTACCATGAAATCTTTAGTGATCATATGTAATTGTCATTTTCGTATCTTATCTAAAATACACACATCTAGCAGCACAGCATCCTGTAGTGCCAGGCTCCGGTTCAGTACTGATACAGAAGGAAGAGCTCCACCAACTTTATTCCCAAACCAACTTCAGGCAGCATAGGTGCGTTCCTTGCATGGTCTCCCATCCAAGTACGAGCCAGTTCAGCCTTGCTTAACTTTAGATCGAACAGGATCACAGTACAAGCTAGCCTCTTTGGAGGTTAATAAAAAGTGAAGGAAATGGAGGAAGTGATTCTGCTGTCTTCGACACACTGCTGGATGTTGGATTTCATGGGACTTGTTCACTGGGCTTCCAGATGTTTTCCCTCAAATCCTTTGCAACTTCTGTAGAGCTGTACAGTGGCACTTGAGGTGCTGGAGCTGGTTCTGATATATACACAATATGAAGCTGATACTGAGTGGAGATGTTTCCGTGGTAGCTTCTAAGGTGATCAAATACTGTGGGTTTGTGGGCCATATAAGTGCATAGATAAAACTGCAGTTTAATCATATTTTCTGTCTTGTTGTTTGGAAAGCTAGGTATGGGAAGGGAGGGAAGATGGTGTGTAAATGTCATGCAGATTTGTGGTGACCTTTGATATGGCTTGTGTTCTGGGAAGCTGAACAGTAGACAGTGCTATGGTGTGAAGTATATAGTTTTGGGTAGTGCGGTGGGAAGGAAAGAATGTGTAATCATGTGGCTTGGAGGTGCAGGGATCTTAAAATTTGCTCTAATGGCACAGCACTAATGGTGAATATAGGGATTGATGTTTAAATTAAATGCCTGAGGCTTTGGCAATTCACCCCCTCCCCTCATTGCCCAGTAAATTAATCAGCTAATGACTGCTCAACTCAAGATGGGGCATTAGGTGCTAGGACTTGTAGTCTTCACAGGTCACACTGTGTATCAGGACCTTGTAATTTTTGAGGGACGCACATCCATTAAACATAAGAGTGGCTGCAATTTGATACTAGTTAGGTATAGTTTGCCTCCAGCTTCTGGTAAGCTCTCAGTGCAGCTATTGAGTGAAGTTTGAGCATCTCTACCTTGAACTATTCACGTTCTCTTCTCTCCAAGCTGTACTAGCATTAGACTTCAGCAGAGTTTCTAGTCTAAAACTGAATGATGCTAGTGAGACCCAAAGAGGGTTCATACCACAGAGGCAGCAATTTGGTTTTCTGTTGCTGGGGGATCACTTTGAGGGAGAGAGATGAGTCAGTCAGTAGAGGGAAGCAAGAATCTGGTCAGTTGCATCTCGTTCTCAGAAAACTATGAACAAGAGTGAACTTGCCAATTCTTTGTAAATTTCAGTCTTGCCCTAACCTCCTTCCTGCCTGGCACTGGCCAGAAAGCTTCCCCTCTCCTCAGCCAACAAGTGGTTACATATGCTTTTTACAAGCTGTGTGCAGAATACTCTGGAGGCCAGGGGGGCTGAAGTGACACTTCTTGTTTTGGACAACATACTCCACCTCTGTAAAAAGCCTTTGGGGACCAGCTCCCAAAGTATAGAAGGTGTTTGATTTCCAGGCAACTGGTTTGTGATTTTTTTTTTTGTTGCAAGTTTGGCATGACTCCAGTTTTCACTCATCCAGCCCTGAAGGACCTTGGATGGTGGCTGAACTTGGAGAATATTTATTTCATCATCTGAAAGTGACTAACTGCCTTACTGATTGAATTAGTCCTGACATGGCCATAACCTGTGTGACTGGCTGCTACCATGGAGGATGCAGCCACCTCCCTTCTTACAAACAAAGTGTGTATGTAGTGCAGCTTGGAGAGAGGCTGCATTGGCTGCCATGGACACATGCAGACTCTTGGACTTGGGGAAAGCTACTGAGATAGTAGGTTGTTTAGGAGGAGGGAAAAGGGTCTGTTGTGTTGGATGGATTCCAAATATACTTGTCTTTAACTGGGCCATGTGAAATGAAAGCCTTAGGTCTTATTTTGCTGCTCTTGACCTTTCCAATCCATAGAATATCCCCAAGGAAAATTTGTGGGTATAGCTTGACTATCGTAGCTCCCCAGAAACCTGTGGGTACCAGGTGGGTTTCTCAGATGCTGCTGGTGTCCCATTTTCATTGTAGTTTGTCTGGTGAGATGTTCCAACTGCTGGAAATGTAGTGAACTGATGGGTTAATATCCAAGGGTGGAAGGGACTGTGATGGGGGACAGTGAAAGGGAAACTTGCCTAGTTCATGAGAAATATATTTGGAAGGATGGAAGCTGGAATAGTTTAGCAAACTCTCCAGCAAGTCTTTCTCTCTCCAGCTCTGCACCAGCAGCTTCATGGGAGCAGAAAAATAAATAAATAAATGGAGATATGCCAATCTCCTAGAACTGGAAGGACCTTGAAAGGTCATCGAGTCCAGTCCCCTGCCTTCACTAGCAGGACCAAGTACTGTCCCCTGACAGATTTTTGCCCCAGATCCCTAAATGGCCCCCTCAAGGATTGAACTCACAATCCTGGGTTTAGCAGGCCAATGCTCAAACCACTGAGGTATCCCTCCCCCACAATGAAATGAAAGTTAAGATAAACCAGTTCAGACTACTTCAGAGAGACAGGAAATGGGGTTTGGCAGCTACAGTGCTAGGCTCATTAGAGAGGTTGGATACTGCTCTCGTGGAGTCCAGCACATTCAGAATGTTTATTTAGGTTTATGGTGGATAACATAAGCTTTCTAAGGGAGTCTGGTCTTGTACTTACCACCTACCCTTATGATACAGAACCATTCTGATCTGTGTGGGAACACTCTGCTGTGACAGTGGCTTCGTCTTTTGGGCATGAGGTAAAATGAGCACTGACTCTTGCATGGAAACATGTCGTCTTACTGACGAATTGTACCATGAAGTGGTCAGAAGCCAATATGGGATGCTCTGACATCAGACAGCGTGGTGATGCCCTAGGCCAGCAAGCGACGATTCAGTTGCTTTTCCTCCTGGTCAGTGAAATCTCTACTTCTGCATTTTGCACTATTAACGTTAATGTGCCCAAACACTGGATTCCTGTCCCTTTGTCGGGCTGCGGATTGTGGTCAGTGAAGCAGAATGCTGAAGCATTACAGCAAACCCAAAATCCCCCTGCAAACTGTGGCTGCATGACGCTCTTCTAATCTGTCTGTCCAATCGCTTGCACCTTGTGATGACAGGGCCTCGCCAATGCCTGCGTATCTCTGTAGTGGTGTGCTGTGCACATTTTCAGATGTTTTAACAGAGGGTTGTATGTTTCAGAGCCTTCAGAAAAAAGTACTCATGAGAGCAAGAATACTCTAGCAGAAGGAAACTGGTCTCATCATATGTGAATGTTTGTGTCACACTGTGCCATTGTTCATGCCATTCTCAGTAAAGGATGTTTTCAGATCTCTTGAGCTGTTTGCACTTAGGGTATGCCTTCACTAGCAATGTTAAAGTGCTGTCATGGCAGCGCTTTAACGTGGCTGTGTAGTCACGGCACCAGAGCTGGGGGAGAGCTCTCCCAGCGTTGTAAAAAACCCACCCCCCACGAGGGGAGTAGCTTCCAGCTCTGGGAGCGTGGCTCTCAGCACTGGTGCACTGTCTACACTGCCACTTTACAGCGCTGAAACTTGCAGCGCTCAGGGAGTGTGTTTTTCACACCCCACGCGAGAAAGTTTCAGCTCTGTAAAGTGTCAGTGTAGACAAGGCCTTAGAGTGGTTCTACTAATGTTGACAAATGGCCACATTTGCAAAGCCCTGGACTCTTTGCTTTTCTTGAAGTCTGTAGCTGAACGGTTAACTGCAAAGCTGCTGTGTGTGTCTGACAGCCAGATCTTTAAAGGACTAGAGCAGCTTGATTCCAGAGACTTATTTAATAACTGAGGGCACAGTGTGCTTGACTGTACAAAATGTTGAGAAAGACATGGCCTCCTGCCCCAAGGAGCTCACAATCTAAGATACGTTTCTGAATAAACCACTGAGAAATCAGCTTCTCCTTCTAGTCCTGTCCTAAGTTTACAATTTCCCCATGAAACTGCTCCCTCACTAACCCTTAAACCCAGCATTTTCTGTCAGCTTCCTGCCCAGGGTTTAATTATGTTAGTGAGGTCTTCAGCTGTTGCAGTGGGAATGCACAAACCTGAATTTGGGGCTTGGCAGTTGAATGAAGGATGATCAGTTTTTTCAAAGGATTGGTTCTAAACTTTTTTTTAATGTGCTGTAAGCATATATTCTCTTACTAATTTGTCTTCGCCACACTATTATAATTATTTTCACAAGCTTTGTGAAATTGTCTGGATTCATATCCTTTTTTGTTCAGGTTTGAAATGCATGGTCTTGCCCTAGTTCCTGTTCACAAAAACCACTGCACTGAACAACTAGCAGTCTTTGTGCAGGGAAGATTTGGGATTAGAATAATACTGCAGTTTGGGATTGTGGAGTAGTAGCAGAGCTGTGTGCATGAGGAGCCTAGAACACAAAGTCTAGGGAGTACTGCAGATCAGGGTTAGGGTGCAATTGTAAGGCTTGGTAGGGGGAGCTCAGGCAGGACTGGAACTGCAGAGGGCATGTAGGCTGGAATTGAGGGTATCAGTATAGCTGTGTGTCTGGGGAGCCCAGGACGGGAATATCAGGGGGTGCAGCACATCGGGACTGAGAGCTGTGTCAGATAAGCTTGCATGCCATATACCTACTTTAGTCAGTGCTCTCTGTTCCTCACTTTCATGAGCATTGAAACTGTTTCAGATTCTGTCAAATCCTTTCACTGCTGACTGCAGTTAGCAGTCACTGCAAATCCTTTCACATTCTGTACCAGGTGACTGGAGGATAGCTAATGTGACACCCATTTTTTAAAAAGGCAATCCTGGCAATTACAGGCTGGTAAGCCTGACTTCAGTGTCAGGCCAATTGGTTGAAACTATAGTAAAGAACAGAATTATCAAACACACAGATGAACATAATTTATTGGGGAAGAGTCAAGATGGTTTTTGTAAAGGGAAATCATGCCTCACCAATTTATTAGAGTTCTTTTAGAGTGTGAACAGACACTTGGACAAGGGTGATCCAGTGGATATAGTGTACTTAGACTTTCAGAAAGCCTTTGACAAGGTCCCTCACCAAAGACTCTTAAGCAAACAGTCATGGGGTAAGAGGGAAGGTCCTGTCATGGATCAGTAACTGGTTAAAAGATAGGAAACAAAGAGTAGGAATAAATGGTCAGTTTTCAGAATAGAGAAAGGTAAATAGTGGTAGCCCTCAGGGGTCTGTACTGGGACAAGTACTGTTCAACATATTCATAAATGATATGGAAAAAGGGGTGAACATGGAGGTGGCAAAATTTGCAGGTGATACAAAATTACTCGAGATAGTTAAGTCCAAAGCAGACCGCAAAGAGTTACAAAGGGATCTCACAATACTGGGTGACTGGGCAACAAAATGACACATGAAATTCAATGTTGATAAATGCAAAGTAATGCACATTGGAAAACATAATCCCAAATCTACATAGAAAATGGGTCTAAATTAGCTGTTACAACTCAAGAAAGAGCTTGGAGTCATTGTGGATAGTTCTCTGAAAACATCCACTCAGTGTGCAGCGGCAGTCAAAGACGGTAACAATGTTAGGGACTGTTAGGAAAGGAATAGATGACAAGACAGAAAATATCGTCATGCCTCTATATAAATCCATGGTACACCCACATCTTGAATAGTGTGTGCAAATCTGGATGCTCCATATAAAAAAAGATATATTGGAATGGGAAAAGGTACAGAGAGGGGCAACTAAAATGATTAGAGGGTATGGAACAGCTTCGGTATGAGGAGAGATTATAAAGGCTGGGACTGTTCAGCTAGAAAAAGAGACGAGTGTGTGGGGGGTATGATAGAGATGTATAAAATCTTGACTGGTGTGGAGAAAGTGAATAAGGAAGTGTTATTTACCCCTTCACATAACACAAGAACTAGGGGTCACCCAATGAAATTAATAGGCAGCAGGTTTAAAACAAACAAAGGGAAGTACTTCTTCAAACAACACACAGTCATCCTGTGGAACTGTTTGCCAGGGGTTGGTTAAGGCCAAAACTATGATAGGGTTAAAAAAAAGAAATAGATAAGTTCAATGGCTTTTAGCCAGAATGGTCAGGGATGCAACACCATGCTCTGAGTGTCCTTAGCCTCTGTTCACCAGAAGCTGGGAGTGGACAGGGGGTGGATCACTGAATTGCCTGCAGTTCATTCCTTCTGAAGCACCTGGCATTGGCCACTGTTGGAGGACAGGATTCTGGTCTAGATGGGCTATTGGTCTGACCCATTATGACTATTTTTATGTTCTGACTTTTCAGAGTAAAATAAAATGAGGAACTGTCAGGGGGGTGGGGGAGGAGAGAGAATACCTGGAACCAGTCAGACCTCAGGTGGAGGTGACCAGGGCCTGAAGCCTTCTCTCTGAGATCACTTGATTTTACAGAAAGCTTCAATGGGGGATCTGCACTTAAGTCTTATGTCAGTTGCTTGGTGAGAAGAATTTATCATGTGTGGCTGGGGGACACTGAAACACCTCTCAGTAATGGTCTAAGAGCCCTTCCAGGCTTGATTATTGTTTCAGTGGCTTACATGGGACTGTAAATAAAAGCTTCGCTGACTCATTAATAAGCAGTGTTCTCCGGGACACTCTCCTGTCTTTCTGACTGCATTGACCTGCTGGACATAAATTGTCACCTTACTCTGGCTATACATAATGTTAGAAATTAGTTTCTTCACATAGGGGCTGTTCAGATGCCATCTTCTGGTCTGGATTTCTTAATGTGCCGCAGCTTGGTCCTTTCTGGTTGGTGTTAGAGGAGCCTGGTGTGGGAATGAAGTGTTTGAGTGAGCATATCTTTAACTTCTGCCTTCCTTCTTCACTTCTGAGGCTCTGTGGGAGCTATGGGCAGATGCCATGGCAGATGCTTTTGCTGGAAGAGAAGCTGCCCCACGACAAGGCTCAATCCTGGCTATTTTATTCAATGAAGCCACTGGAGGGACTGATGAGGCAACAATATTGAAGTGCCAGCAGTACATTGATATTCAGTTCCACATCTCCTTCAGGTGAGATGTAAACGGCGCCGTCTTTGAGCTCGGTGCCTGGCCAAACGCAAGGTCCGGATAAAGAACAGTTAGCTAAAGCTGATCCAAGGCTAGACTGAGTTGAATCTGAAATGGAGAGGGAATCCCTTAGAATTTGCCTCTTCCATAATACCCCCCTTTATTAAGACCATCTACATGGGAAGTTGCTTTGCAGTCTTGGGGTCCTGGTGGACTCTCTGCCACTGGATGTCCTAATAGTCATGGCTTTGAAAAACATCCGTTTCCATCCGTGAGTGGCCACAAGATTGTGCTCCATCCTGTTGAACACAGGCCTGGCCAAGGTGACCCATGTGTTTGAGCAACAGACTTGGTTATTGCAGCTCATATCTAGGGATGAAACCACACATCCCCAAAAAAACCTGGGACAAGTGACAGCTTCCTATTCACTTAGCAACGCAGGTTGCCATGAACACATCACCCTGGTACTCCACTCTGCACTTGCTCTCCACTGAATACACAGTCCAATTCAAGGTCTCTCACTTGATAGTCCCATGGAGGGCTCTGAATATCAGAAAAATCATCTCTTCCTCTGTAGTCATGACTTTGAAGGACTGTTATATTCTACTGGAAATAAGAAACTTGATTAGTGGGGAGAGACTCATGAGCATGGGAGATTAAACTGGCTCAGATGCTGTGTCTAGGCTATGGAACTCATTGCCACAACAGATAAGAGCCCACAAGTCTCTGTGCTCAAAACTCAGCATTGAGACTTAGTTGTCCTGCAGCTGGTTCTACATACACTTATGCAAATTTAAACCATGTTTACTTTGACAAGTGGGGAAGGAGATATAGTTGGTACATTTAACACTTGAGTGGTGTTCTAATACTGTGCTAATAGGTGCCTGTCACGGGGCATGCACACCTGTCCCCTTTTGGAATGGAGTAAGAGTTGCTATAGCCCTGCGACTAAGTTTGCACGACCACTCTGAATCTCGGGGTAGTGTGGCCTAATGGCCAAAATCAGTATGACTGCCCTTCTACCAGGAAGGGAGGCCTTAGGGCCAGAGTCGATGCCGCTGCCTCCCCTATTGGGGCAGGGTGGCCTTACTAGGGGTGTAAAATATGAAATGGTTAACCGGTAAGTATTAGTCTTACTGGTTAACACACCCTAACCGTTAACCCCCAGCCCTGGGCCGGCTGGCCATAGTGACCCCGGGCCTGCTGGCCGGAGCAGCCCCGGCCTCACTCCCTTTTATCGGTCAATTGATTAAACAATATAATTTTAATCGTTTAAAAGGTTAACTTTTTAAATGATATTTACAGCCCTAGCCCTAATAGTCAGTCAGTATAGCTGCTCTCTTCATCAGGGCAGGATGGCCTAGCAGCCAGAATCAATACTGTTGCCCCCTCTATCAGGGCAGAGTGGCCTAACACCCAGAGTCAATAGAATTGCCCTTTCTGTCAGGGCAGGGTGGCTTAGTGGCCCGAGTCAATAGGATTGGTGAAGTGAGCCACGGCTCCAGGGTTGGCGGCAGCTGGGATAGGGGGGCCTGGGCCCTCCCTTTCCACCAGGTCCCAACCCAGGGCCCTGACGCAGTGGCAGGTTTGCCTGCCATCAGCTTGGCGGGATCCAGCTGAAACACGCCGAGAGAATCTCCGGTTCTATAACCAATTCCCCGCAAAGTTTCCCAGGGTCACTTCCTACCCATTTTTCCATAGTGTGCTGTCTTGGCGTTCCCACGGTCATTCCTGGGATGCCCAGACTCGGTGGTTCGTGGGTCACCACCATTTGCCTGTCCTCCATGTCCTGAAGTGCTGGCAGTCCTTCTGCAGGAGCCTTCAGCGTATCTCCTTCCTCTCCAGTGGTCAGCCCTGAATGAGCTGAGCTACTCCCTTTTATATCTGGTGTCCAGCCAGCACATGCCCAGCAGAGCCAAGGGGACCTGAACTCCTTGGCCTAGAGAGAGGAGTTAACCCCTGCAGTCCCAGTATGGGGCATGCACGTCCCGTCGCAGTGCCCTATAAGTACCTGAAGAGATAATGTGACCTCAGTAAAGGAAGGGCACAGGTTGTAGTCTGTGCATCTGCCACTGACAGGGCAGCATTTTACATGTCTGTTGCCCTGCTTCTTGAAGTACCTAGGAGCCCCGGTCATGGTTCACAACCCCACTGTGCCAGGAGCTGTACAAACATGGAACAAACAGTCCTTGCTCTTTGAAAATCCATAATCCTGTTATGGTGAGATGGGCATGTGAATGAGTCTTTCCACTGTTATAACAGTTATACATAAGAAATCCCAAAGCTCCACTATCTCGATGGTTTAGTGCAGTACTGGAAAATCCCCTTTACTCCCTTATCCTAGGTAAGCAACTTTCTTTTGGTAGGACAAATAAAATACATTTTTTTATCATTGTGGTAAAGATGAGTAGTTTTTGAGCCTAGGCTAACACACTTACAGAGTAACGGCGTGGCTGGCTTAATGGCCCAGACTACTCCTTTCCCCCCTTTCATGAGAGAGGATTTCCTCTGGAGTTCACTGCCAAAAATTCCTCTCAGCACAACAGTATGATTGGGAACAAATTACTGGTATTTATATAGTTGTGTTCCATGTATGTTAGTTTCTGAGCACTGCAGGAATGTTGAGGAACTGTCAACTTAAAAAGTTCGCTGTAAACAAAATTCTTCAACTGTATTGCTAATAACATCTTCATTTATTGCCAGTGAGAATTCTGCAAATCGAATTTGTCTGATGCTTTTTGTTTACTTTTTGTATTTTTCGGTTTGGACAATGTTTGGACAATGTTTGAAATTGAAATTCTTCTGGGGGAGATATATTTGTATAAAAATTGCAATGAAAGCAGTTTTGAGACTGTGGAAGGTCTTAGGTTTTGTAAAAAAATTTCAGCACATTTAAACTTTGGGCCAAATTTAAATGGACTCACAAACCTCCCAATCTCAGTTCAATAAACCTCCTCATTTAGATCCCTGCTTAAACTCCTTTTGTGACATGTTAGTTAACCATACGAAACACTTCAATAGAGCCACCAAAATGTGCTTGAACCGTACCAGAGTAACAATGTGAAAGTATTTTTCTAACCTTTGAGCTTATCCCACCTTCCCTCATTGTAACTGTGTTTTATAGAAAATTAGGTTATAAACTCTTTGACACAGGGATTATATCTGTGTACTTTCTCTCTAGTGGCTGTCTCTTTTGGCCACTGTAAATAACCTTGTTACAACAAATTACAGTAATTTATAACTTGGGAGTCTCTAGCTTCCAGACTTGTGCTCAGACTCCTATTCCATGCCCATTATGTCTAGATGTGGTTGCAGAGCCGTCAGAGCTAGGGGGTTGTATTCTTGCATTGATTAAAATCAGGTTTTTATTTACAGTATGGCCCCAAAGCAGCCATGTGTCAGTTTGTGGGGAGCAGCCTGCATATTTGGCAGCTGCTTGGCTGCCTTGTTACTGAGATTTGGACAATGCTGCGTGGCTTTTTTCTGAATGAATTTTTCTAATGAAATCTATACAGCATTGAATGTTCAAGAAAACAAACTGCTTGGGTATCCCTTCTGCCTGCTGGAAAGCTGGATTTTTACATTGAAGATAGATGCAGGAAGTGGAGCAGAGTCCCAATCAGGCTGCTTCACCTCTGTTCTATGCATCCTCTTCCTCTTTTGCTCCGAGGCCTTAGATCTCTGAAACTTGCTTGTTAGCCAGATGTGAGTGCTGTGCAATCTGGCTGAGTCATGCCTTTTCTGGAACAGTGTGAAATGGACTGCTGCTTTTATAGTGGTGCTGTGCATTCTGCCTCAGGCTCTCAGTTTCTAATTTGAGGGATTTATAACTAAAACATACCAATCTGTCTCAGACTGCAGCTTGCAGCCCATATCTCAGTCCAGGAGGGGAGTGGCTTTGTTGATCATGATGCTGGTGCTGAATGGATTTTTTGCTCTGAGAACTTGCAAGGATGTCTTGTGGCCATTGCTCTTAAGTGGTTAAACCCCTTCAACTCTTTGTTTTAGGTACTTCTAGAACACCTGTTCCCATAATATATGTGACATTTGTAATCCCCAAATATTCAAAGAGGTTATTTTGTTTATATTATCAGCTGTCATGCACTAAACTCTTTGAGAATCCTTAAATGTATCCCCACTACTTGGTGTCTGAAAAGATCCTTAATACATTACATATATAGGGCTTTACTACCAGGCAATCCCAAAGTGCCTTGCACCCTGACTTTAAAAACTTGATAGGGGATTGCTTCACTGGCCACTGAGATGGGGCAAAGCAGGTGTTTACCAGTGCAGCTTCCTGGTGCCTAGATATCTCAGTGATTAGTGCAATATAAATATGCAACACTACACAGTAGTTCAAGACAGGTGATGAAGAATTCTATAACAATTGAAACTGCAGGGGAATTTATGGAAGCAGGACATAGATACCCAAGGTTGAATGTTGCCAGGACACGAGCTACTCTGTATAAAGTCCTATGGAAGCTACAAAGAGCAATGGCAGACAAGACATTTTTATTTCTCATTGGAAAATACAGTGGATCTTCTACATCCCAGTTATGTTCTGAGATCTGCTTATAAGAGGTTGCTTTTTTAAGATTAAAAATGAAGAAAAGCAGATGACTGCATGTGTCAGTAACATAAGATGGTTACCATAAACAAGAACATCCTAAATTTAGGGCAACATCCACTCCTCTGCTAATCTCTTTTTGGCTGGGGATCTGTAGTACCAGGCTAGACATTTTTTCTTAACTTCCTACTGATACAGCTTCATGAGTGACTGGCTTTTTCATATAGACCTTCTCTGAGCCAAGTCAGATGACAGTGGCTAAAACACTGTGCATCCAGTGCCCTGTCTGTACTAGTGCTTCCGGTGTTACTACTTTTGGTAGAGCTGCAGCAGTGGAAAATTAGGGGACGCAGCTTGATGAGCAGTGAGAACATGGAAGCCCCTGAGTAATCAAACATGAGTTGGGCCTTGTCTATACTAAAAAATGCAGTAGTTAACTAAATCATTTAAAAATTGATCTAGTTAAACCAGTGCAACACCCTAATGTAGATTCACTTAAACCAGTTTAACCCTTGCTTAGAAGGATTGATTTAGCTGGTCAGTAACTTACTGAGGCAAGCGAAACTGATTTAAGCAAGTGTTAACCAGCTGAAGTGCGTATGCATTAGGCATTTGCATCATTAGGCATTTGCATCAGTTTAACTAGATCAGTTTTTAAGACCAGTGCATTTTTACAGTAAAGACAAGACCTTAGATCCTGTGCACACTGGTAGGGAGTGAGCTTAACTGCCTAGCTGTATGTAGCATGTTCCGATCCCAGTGTACACAGAGCCCCAGTTTCTGAAGAAACTGTTTGTGTTCTTAGTAAGTTTAATAGTGCAGTTGTCTTGCTCTTGGTCAGTCTGTCCTCTCATCAGCTGTAGCGTTCCAAAAAGTGAACTAGATGGAAAGGCTGTTCCTCATGCACAGTAGTTGCAGGGTTTGCAGCAAAATTATCCTAGAAGGCCTGGAAAAATAAAACTGCCTAAAGAGTAGGCTTTCCCTTTCCTCCCTCCTCTGTATAAATGCACTCATGCCTTGTCTCACTGCTTCCTCAAGCCCAGCGTATCTATTGGGGTAGCTACCCAGTGCTGCTTGATCCTGCGTCACTGCGGGTGTAAGTGATTGCTTCGGACAGGCTGAAGTAGTCAGAGGGAGGGTGGGCTTGTGCAGCTGCATGCGGTGCTCTGGTGGTGGGGAGCAGAGAGTGAGTGCATTGTCTTTCCCTCTTCTCCAGACACAGCAGCTTTGTTCATTAGAGTGAAGCAGAGAAGACAATTACTCACTTCAGATCTGGGGCTGTTCTGGACTGGTGGTGGTGGTGGAGGCAGCAAGGGGATGCTGTCATGGGCTTTATTTAGAAATGAGCCCTAGTGGTTTTCTTGGATTCTCGGATGATCATTTGTGTGAAATATTAAAGCAGAACTTTGAGTAATAATTCATTTAAACTACAATACAGAAAATTATTTCCCGCATCACTCAGATGCAGTGCAAAGGCTTCGGGGAATTGTGGGTAATGGAGGAGATGAGGGACAGGGAAGTAATTGCTGGGAAGGAGCCTGGGTGTGAACCTGGAGGGTGTTGAGTGTGGGTGGGAGAAATAGGGAACAGATTTTATTGGGGAGAGGGAGGGCGGAGAGATAGTTAGGGATTTGGGAAGCCTCCCCCATGTAGTCAACCACTAACAGAAGTTAGGAAGAAACTTTCTTTGAGCAGGTAGTTTCATAATTGCTTCTGGTCACTGTTAGAGAAGATATTGGATAGACAACTGGTCTTAACCAGTGTGGCAGTTCCTGTTTTTATAGATCTTTTTAGATATGGTCAGTTGAATGATGAAAATTTGTCTTCCTTCCTGAGGGAATTGCACTGGACATGAGAATAGAGAGCTCAAATCAAGATCATAGCATTGTTTTGGCTACAGTGATTGTGATCCAGTGAGGTGCTTGTGAGCGGTGGAAAGGAAAGTGATACTGAATTTAACTAAAGGAAAGAGGAGTGATTATGGCAATTAATAAGTCTAACTTATATCCCTAGTAAAGTAATGGAACAATGAGTGCTAGCGAGAAGTTCTGAACAGTTAGAGGGTAATACAACCATGAACAACCTGCAGTTTTAAGGGTTGTGAAGAACAGATCTTGGCAGAGAAACTTGGTGCTTTTTAGTAGTAGTATAAAATTGGATGAAGGGAAAGGAGATGGAAATCAGTATTTTAGTAAAGGATTTTGCTGTCACACAATCATACGTGGAAAAAGAGTTCTGACTGGATTGGATATGACATTGATGTGGATTGAAAACGGAAGGACTGTAAATAATGAGTAATGATAAACCATATGTGCTGGGAGGAGTTGTCTAGTAGGGTGCAGCAGGGATCTGTTTTAGAACAGATTTTAATTATAGTCTTCATTAATTAGTTGGAAGAGGAGGTAAACAGGACATTCCAAAATTTGCTTTTGATACTAAATTAAGAGGGAGGAGTTGCAAATATCAGCAAGTACAGAAATAATCCCAAGAGACCTAGAGAGAATTGAGACATGGGCTGAGCATAACTAAGGTTCCAGGGAGGAAAATGCAGCTAGTCCGCTGGGGGAAAACAATCCAAAACCCAGGAAGCAGCAAAGCCTGAGAGAAACCTGGGCTGAATAGGCAGCAGTTTAGATTCAAAGTTTCTTATATTATAAGCAAGAGAGGCCGTTGTAGTCTTAGGCTGTGTTCACAGGACTCATGAGCAGGGAAGTTCTTTGCTGCTGTGATGTGACCATATCTGGAATATTGAATTCAGCTCCCAGCCCCTCATTTCCAGAAAATTATTTATCTATCAGATGGAGTTTAGAGTGGCAACAAAATGATCAGACAGCTGGAGATCTTGATTTATGAGGGAAGATTAAAAAAACTAAATGTGTAGCTTGGCTAAGCAATGACTTGGGGAAGCGGACATAAATCTGCAGATACCTGAATGGTCTAAACACTGAGGGAATGGAATTTTGTGTGGTCCAGAGTTCAGCTAAGAGTATTGGGATCAAATTAGGTAACCTTAGGCTGTATGTGAGGAAGAATTGACTGGGAGATGTATAGGGCTATGGAATAGTCTCTACAGAAGTGTTTGCAGCTTCGTTGCTTGAGCCTTTTTGAAACATGCTGTAGGAAAGAAGTCTGTCTTGGCCAAGGGGAGATGGGCTGGACAGGAACCATGGCAACAGGTTTCTTCCATCTCTTCACTTCTGTGATACCATTATCTTGGCATCTTGTTCTGCTTGGAAACATGGCAGGATGTTGAAGCAGTAGGCCCAGAGGCAGGGAATGAATGTTGGACTGGAGGGCAGAGGATTGTAGAGAGAATGTGCAGCAGGTTTCTCATTGTTGTGCCTGTAGCAAATGATGGGGCTCGGCAGGATAGGTATAAATCTACTTACAGGGAAAAGGAACCCAAGAAGATGAACTTGATGGGAAGGAGGAGTTATGCCTTCTCTTCCCTTCAAACACATATTGCAAACCAACAGGTGTTGCTCTCTAAATATGCCTTTGTTAATCAGATGGCCATGTCTAAATTGGCAGACAAGTTGCCAACTCCAGAGAAGAGTTTAGTGGTTTTGTGGCTGAAGGGTATTTGATGGCCAAGATTTCTTTGCAGTGAGCATTGGACACGGCACATACATCGGCATCCGCTGTGACCATGAAGAGGGCATCATGGGTGAAAAATTCAGGCATTGATCCCGATGTGCCAAAAAAGATTAAGGACCTGCCCTTCGATGGGCAAGTGCTGTTCTCAGACAAGACTGACGAGACCTTGCACTCTCGTAAGAATTTGTGAGCCAAGCTGTGTTCTTTAGGGTGTTTACTCTTGCGGACCACCCCCTCCCCCCCCCCCCCCGCCCCCCGGCAGTCAGCAGCAGCACCGCTTGGAGAACTTCGTTGGGCAGTTCTTTTCTGCAAGGCAGTGAGACTACCCCAGGAAGGTTCATAGATCCTGGAAGGAAAGGCCTGCTGGTTCTGGTTTCAGCCAGTAGATTTATCGTTCCCCATCCCCACCAGTTGTCTACTAAGTGCCCGTTTTGACTTGTTTCTAGGGCAGTGATCCAGTCATGATCTGTGCATTCCCATCCCCCCTGTTTGGGACAGGCTGGCTCGCTTTTACGATGTCTGGGGCTCCATTACAACAGACAACTGGGTTCTAAGCACCGTCAGGTCAGGTTATGCCATCCATTTCCTTTCCATCCCTCCTCCCCCCACCCTTTCCCCCTCCCTCTTCAGGGACCTCTCTCACAAGACACTGCACCTTGAGCAGGTACAGTCTCTGCTAGTTTTTGGAGCAGTGTAGGAGGTTCCTCTGCAGAAACAGGGTGGGGGTTTTATTCCCAGTAGTTTTTCATTCCCAAATCCCAGGGAGGGGTGAGATCTATTCACCTGCTAATAGATTGGCCTGCTAAACCCAGGGTTGTGAGTTCAATCCTTGAGGGGGCCATTTAGGGATCTGGGGCAAAAATTGGGGATTGGTCCTGCTTTGAGCAGGGGGTTGGACTAGATGACCTCCTAAGGTCCCTTCCAACCCTGAGATTCTATGATTCTAACCTCAACAAGTATATCAGGTACTTGAGGTTCCAGATGGTCACCCTGACAACTATATCCTCCCCATGTTAAATCGTAACCAGTGGTTTATTGCCCTGGACCTTCAGGATGCTTAATTCCATATGGCGATTCCTCTGGTTTGTCATGGTGAGCCAACATTATCAATACAACGTACTCCCTTTTGGTCTATCCTCTGCTTCCTGGCTATTTACCAAATGTTCGGCTGTAGTAATGGCGTACCTCAGATAGCAGGGAATTCATGTCTTTCCATATCTGGATGATTAGTTACTGAGAGGCAAGTCCAGGGAAGAAGTCGTCTCTCATGTACACGTCACACTACACTTACTCAATCTCCTGGGCCTCATCCTAAACAACAGGAAATAAATGTTCATCCATCCCTACTCAAATAATCAAGTTAATTGGGGCCCTAATAGATTCTGCAAATTCAAGACATTTTTGCTGCCTGACCATTTTCAGACTATTCGTCTCCTTTGTTTGGAGCTGCTGGCAACCCTTTGCCACAGCTGGAGTGCGTCTTAGGTGGCTGCATCACATAGTTGCATGCATGCACGTCATCCAATTTGTCAGATTTAATCTTTGCCTTCTCCGGATGTGGCTGAAGTCAGTCTATCATCCATCCTGTCATCCTTTGGACAGACTGGTCTGATTTGCTCTGCTGATCCTGCTCTCCTTATAGTGGTGGACAGTTCAGGACAACGTATGCCGAGGAGTTCCCTTTGCTTGGTTCCTACCAACCAGGACTATTGTCACAAACGCTTCCTTGATAGGCTGGAAAGCATATGGGGGATTGCTGAAAGTTCAAGGTCTGTGGTCAGAACAGGAAGCTTTACTGTGTATCAATGTGTCCTGGAGCTTATGGCTGTCTACAGTGCCTGTCACACATTGGGCTTCATTGTTCACATACTGGCAATACAACCACAATGTATTATATGAACAGACAACGGGGAGCACACTCAAGTCTTCTGTATCAGGAGGTGATCAGGCTCTGGCAGTTTTGCATCGGGAAGAGCATACTCCAGTGGCTCATCACTACCTGGGGTCTAGAATCAACTTGCGGCTCACCTCAGCAGGAATTTTTCCTGAATCATGGGTGGTCTCTGAAGACCCATGTCCTTTGGTCCATCTTAATACATCTTGGGGAACCCAATCAACCTGTTCATCATGATAGACAACAAGAGATGCTGTCTGTTTTGCTCTCGAGGGGATCTCAGTCTGGGCTCCCTGACCGATGCCTTTCACCTGGGTTGGGAATCAGCACTCTTGTATGATTTCCCTCTAATTCTGATCATCCCACAAGTTACCCTCAAATTGAAATTGGACTGTCCCAAGGTCATCCTTATTGCTCTGGCATGGCCGAGGCAATGTTGCTTCTCCAACCATCTCACATTATCGATTCAGCGTCCCATGTCCCTTCCTCTTCTTCCTGACCTCCTGACTTAGCATCCCGGGCAGATTTTGCATCCCACGCTTACTTCTCTGCATCTCACTGCATAGCTGCTCCATGGATAAATGAGTAAGAGCAATGTTCAGAGGTTGTTCGACCGGTGCTACTCAATGGTAGGAAGCTCTCTACCAGAGTGACTTGTTTAGCCAAAGGGAAGTGTTGGGTTTTTTTATATGGTGGTTGGCCCACAGAGTTCAGCTGAAGATGGCTGGTATCCAGGATGTCTTGGAGTACCTGTTACATCTTCATTCATTAGGTCTTTCACTTAGCTCAATGAGGATGCACCTGGTGATGTTTTCAGTGTTTTATCAGTTTGTCCAAGGGTGGTCAGTATTTTCGAATACCAAGGTAGTAAGGTTCTTGGAAGGAGTCCTTTTTCTACACCCACCAATCAGAGGACCACTTCCTTTGTGGGACCTTAATACTGTCTTAGCAGCTTTGATGGGATCTCCATTTGAGCCTCTGACATCTTTTTTTCTCTTGTGTGTCAAAATACTGTGTTTCTGGTGGCAATAACATCTGCAAGGAGAGGGTGAAAGTTGTAGGCTTTGATGGCAGAGCCTCCTTACGTGCAATTTTCCAAAGACAAAGTGATCTTGTGGCCACACCTTAAGTTTTTATCTAAAGTAGCTTCTCACTTTCATTTGAACCAGGCAATGTATTTACCTGTTTTTTTTTCCTAAGCTGCATTCAACCCCGGAGGAGCAGCATCTTCACATGTTGGATGTCGAGCGATGTCTAGCTTTTTACCTGGACGCCTCTAGACTTTTTTGTGCTTTGCCTCATCTGTTTGTGTTGTGTGCAGACCGAGTGAAGGGACAGGTGGTCTCTTCACAGACAATCTATAGATGGATAACTTCCTGAATCAAGACAGCATATGGAGTAGCTCTGACTACACCCCTTCAAAGGATGTAAGCTCATTCTGCAAGAGCACAGACCATGTCAACAATGTTTCTAAGGGCTGGTCCGCACTAGGGGGCGGGATCGATCTAAGATACGCAACTTCAGCTACGTGAATAACGTAGCTGAAGTCGAATATCTTAGATCGATTTCAAAAGGTACTTACTCCGGTCCACACTGCAGCAGGCAGGCTGCCCCGTCGACAGCGCTTCCTCCGCTCGCGGAGCTGGAGTTCCGGTGTTGACGGGGAGCGGCTCTGGGATCGATGTATCGCGTCTAGATGAGACGTGATAAATCGATCCCAGAACATCGATAGCTACCCGCCGAATAGGGCGGGTAGTGTAGACGTAGCCTAAGTGACAGTCCAATATTGGACATTTGCAGGGCTGCCACTTAGTCATGTGAACTTACATTTATGAACCTGCATCCTTTGGGAAGGCAGTCCTGCAATCTTCGTTTAAATAGACTCAAAGTCCCACCTCTTGTGAATCACCCACTTTGAATACACAGCTGCATCTACTCGAAGAAGGAAATACAGGTACTGATCTGTGGTGTAGCTGTTCTTCAAGATGTGGTGCAGATGTGTATTCCACAATGCACCCTGCATCCCTTCTGCAATCGAGTCTCTGTTCTTGACACGCAGTGTGAAGGAATTGAGGTGGGGTCAGGGCAGCACTGCCTCATATAGCCAGGGAAGGGGCTTACAGCCACAATCCGCGAGTGTCGCCCCTACAGGTACTGCTAGGAAAATTCTCCAGCTCCAGTGTGCTGGGTGCGCACACACTATGTGGAATACACATCAGCATTGCATCTCAAAGAACAACAGTTACAGCACAGGTAAGGTAACCACTTTTTATTGGAGTGCGTCCTGACCCTAAATAAAACTGTCCCACATTGGGCCTCTTGTATCCAGCTGCTAACTGCCAGTCCGCATTGTACAGACTTCTCTCCAGGCCTGACACATTTTCTGCTTCTGATGCACTTAAATAATTTTTGTTTTTATGTCTGGCTGTTTGCTCTTCACATTTCTTAACTGTCCTATTTTCCATTGTACCGGCAATATTTTGCTTCTTTCTATTGGTTTCATCTGGCTGAATGTCCATATTCTGAAGAATACTTTCTTTGGCTCAAAAAACCTCCTGAAACCTTGCCATTTAACCATATTGATTTTTTTTCTTGCCATCTTGATTCCCTTTTTGTTTAGGGGTGTCTGACTTCTGTGATTCTGTTACAAGTATTGAATAACCTCCATGCTGACTGTAAGGATATTAATGATCTCATTTTTGATTTGAGGTTCTTTTTGATGAGTTTGCTCATTTTGTGTAATTCCCCTTTGTAAAATTTGTATCACATGCTTGTATCACACACCTCCACTATGATTTCAGTTATATTGTGCTGTCTTATGGAGTGACCCACTTACTACCTCTACTGACTCGTGTTGTTTAGAATTAAGACAAGGATAGGATATTTTATGCTTTAGAATTAGCTATTCCAAGAAGCAGTTCTGTAGGGTGCCAAGAAATTGCTTCTTTAAACTCTATCCCATTGTGATATTTGACCAGCCCAAGTGCAGGTGGTTGAAGTCACCCATCGTTATTGTTTTATTAGACTGTTACCTTGTGGATTTCTCAGTATTGTGCACTTTTGTTTTCCTGATCTAGAAGCTGGTGCTATATAACCTTGCTGGTATATTTGTATTCTTGTGACCTGAGATTTGTCATCCTACAGATGCTACTGTATGATCACCTTCCCTCAGAAATGTCAGTCTCATTCGATTCTATGGACTATTTGTTATAATGCTACTCTGCCTTTTTTTGGCCTAACCTGTCCTTCCTATTTACTGTATGCATTATATGTTGGGCAGCATTCTAAGGTCTGTAACCTTCTGTGTATTCTGATAGTACTCACAAAGTGAGCAGGGATTGTCCAAACATGCAGTCCCTGTCCTGACAAGCTCCTAGTTTAACGACAGGCCACTCATGGAGAGTGGAGGAGAGAGGTAAATGCAACCAAAGAGAAATAAGTATGAACGCTCACTAAGAGCTGCTGTCCCTGATAGTTACTACAGTAGAACCTCAGTTATGAACCCCAGAGTTAGGAACTGACCAGTCAACCACACACCTCATTTGGAACCGGTACACAATCAGGAAGCAGCAGAGATGGAAAAAAAAAGGCAAATACAGTACTGTGTTTAATATAAATTACTAAAAAATATAAAGGGAAAGCAGCATTTTTCTTCTGCATAGTAAAGTTTCAAAGCTGTATGAAGTAAATGTTCAGTTGTAAATTTTGAAAGAACAACCGTAACATTTTGTTCAGAGTAATGAACAGATTGAGGGAAGTGATCATTCCCCTTTATTCGGCACTGGTGAGGCCTCATCTGGAGTATTGTGTCCAGTTTTGGGCCCCACGTTACAAGAAGGATGTGGAAAAATTGGAAAGAGTCATGCAGAGGGCAACAAAAACAATTGGGGGATGGAGCACATGACTTATGAGAAAAGGCTGAGGGAACTGGGATTATTTAGTCTGCAGAAGAGAAGAAAGGGGTGGGATTTGATAGCAGCCTTCAACTATCTGAAGGGGGGTTCCAAAGAGGATGGAGCCTGGCTGTTCTCAGTGGTGGCAGATGACAGAACAAGGAGTAATGGTCTCAAGTTGCAGTGCGGGGGAGGTTTAGGTTTTATATTAGGAAACACTATTTCACTAGGAGGGTGGTGAAGAACTGGAATGGGTTACCCAGGGAGGTGGTGGAATCTCCATCCTTAGAGGTTTTTAAGGTCAGGCTTGACAAAGCCCTGGCTAGGATGATTTAGTTGGGGTTGGTCCTGCTTTGAGCAGGGGGTTGGACTAGATGACCTCCTGAGGTCCCTTCCAACCCTGAGATTCTATGATTCTAACATCAGAGTTATGAACAACCTCCATCCAGAGGTGTTCATAATGCCGAGGTTCTACTGTACTTGGTTAAGTTCTTGCAGGTGATGCAGCTATTTCCCACTGTTTCCCACCTTCCCACTGCAGAGGCAGCTGTATTTCAGTGGTGAATGAGTGCTCTCTAGACACTGCTGTTCAAGCATTTTGGGATCCTTTAGCACAATAGCTGTATTAGCAATATAAAATAATATACTGTTATCTGTCTGTGGCTCCCCAGTGGAATACTCAGTCATTTACAAAGCGATGAACCGGTTTTCTCTTTCCTCCTTCCACTACCTTGAGGCCTAGCATTGCAACCACCATCTTCCAGGCCACAGTTCCTGGACAAGAATCACTTTCTCTAATAGTACGTCACTGTTCAGTGAAGTGAATTATGCTTTCTTCTCTGCTAAGATCCACAGATCTGGGTACTTTGGCCTGCTTCAGCCTGGGACAGAACCAGATTTGTCAGTCACTGCTGTAGGGGAAAGATCTGCCTTATGAAGTTCCCACCAGTTTTCTCTGCCTTCCAGCAGCTGGTGGCTCTCCCAGCCCTCCTTGCTGCTGAGCTTCGCTGAGGGAAATTCCAAACTTTATCCCATATGTTAAGACTAGCATTTTGGCTCAGTGTGTCTGTCTGACTCCCAGCCACAGTCCCAGGGCTGCGCCTGCCTTTTGGGGAGATCGGCCCTTCAGCCCCACTTCCCTTCCTGAGGTTTATGTAGCAGCCAGCACCTAAGGGAGCAAGTTAGACCAAGAAAAGCCCGAGGCAGAAGGACAGGGTTTGTCTCCTGATTTCTTCTCCCCCTCCCCCCAATCAAGTGTCTTGGTTGAGGAGCTTGGCCAGCTATGTAGGCAAGATGCAATTTCCCCCTCAGAGCCCAGTCCAATGGGGCCACCTTACCCCTCTCCCCCTTCCTTAGGCAGGAATGGAGCCAGGCAGGATTGGAGAGGCCCATTCTGGGCAAGATGCAGTCCAGGCCAGGCAGGGTTGCATCTCTTCCCATCCTCCCTGCAGGAAAGGAGGCGGGCAGGGCTGGTTGGAAAAGAACTGGCTCCAGGACAAGCAGCTTCCCTCTCCCATCTGCATGAAGGGAGTGAAGCCAGCAGGGCAGTGTGCCAGATGGAAGATCATGCTGGAATCTCTATAGCCCACATCAGCAGCCATGCCTCTGACTGCAGAGATCAGCTGTCTCTTCGTGCTCCACTTCCCTCCAGATTGCGGATGGAGGGCACAGCACAGGCACTGCCAATACCAGAGAATATAGTAAGGGACCTTCAGGTCCCAGCTCCTTCCCACTGCTGCCATCTCTAACTGCCCCTCCCTACCTCCCTTCCCCTGCTCCCCATACGGGAGAACACTTACCCATATCCCAGGCTGAGACCGCCACACCTGGCCCATGTGGATCCCAGGTTAGAGAGGGGTAGCACTGCTGGGGAGCCAATTCTTGAGCCCATAGGCAGTATGAGGCCCTGCTTTCCTTGACAGGCCCAGAAGGGGCCCATGTGGGGGAGGAGAGACAAATAAGCCCAGATTCTTGGAGGACAGGAAGATCAGTAGCCGCTTGAAAATCCCTGTAGGTACCTAATTTTTCGGTATCTGAATGTGTTTGGAAATCTGGCCCACGGTCACCAGAAACAATTTGTCAGTTCACTTAACTACAGTTAAAACTTCCTTTGTTTAATCAAGCGGTTTCATATGCAAAACATGGTTTGGGTAAAAAAAAATTGTATCCAACATATTAAGATAGCTCTGTTTTTAATAAAAAAAATAAAATGCTGTTTTGTAAATTTTTATTGAATTTCAATTTTTATGCGAATGTCTCTTGACATGAATCCAGTGTTTTTTAAAAAAAACAAACCCTCAACCCAAACAACCCTATCATCTAGTAAATAAATGCATGGTTCACCATTTTCTAAAAAATAAAAATTAAGAAACTGGTTGTGTGGTAAATAATGTAATACACTGTATTCTCCTTGTTAGCAAAAAGAAATATCAAATTTACTGTAAAGGCTATTTGGTTGCTAATGAACATGTTTTAATGTTTATACCAGCCAATAAGAAGAGAGAGGGGAAACTTTTTTTTTAAGAAGATAACGGAAGTACAAATGCAAAACAGGATTAAAATCACTGATGTAAGTCAAAGTTTTCATCATGCTCATTTAAATCATAGGCTTGCAGGCCTTCACCTAGAGCTGATTGTCTTGCCTGTAGCCTTCCCAGCCTTTTCAGTTCAGAGAGTGGGAGCTGGACCACAGAACACTGAATGAACAATCGGCTGTAGATTCTCAGTTGAGAGAAGGCGGTTGTTGACATGGTGAATTGAAAGGCCTGAGGGTGAGGGAGCAGGGCACTCTGAGAGGCTGAGGGCAGGAAATGGACTCTAGGTTTCTTTCCAAAAAGTGGTTATTGCCTGTTGTTCCACCCCAATAATGTGTGAGGGGTGGGGATGCACAGCATGCTAATTACTGCTGCAAAACTCTGTTCCACCCTGTTATTTCTCTGGTGCTGGGCCCTGCCAAGTCAGTTGGGCTGCATGGGCCCCATTCCTTTATGCAGCTCAGTGCAGATCAGCATCCACTTTGCATAAGAATTAGTGAGGTGGGAAATGCCCTTGTTAGCATGGGAATGAAAATGAAGCTGGGACTGCTGCCTTTGCTTTTACATAAAGGGTGTTGGATCAGTGAGCCTACCCTGTCTACAGTGCGTTGGAGAAGCCCTATTCCAACAGAATTGTCAATCCTTGCTGTGACACCTATGTACAAGGAGTATCCAGTGTCATCACTCACATTCCATAATAGTCATCAACAAACTTGACCGGCATCCTGGTGTTCGGAGAAACCCTATTGCTGTCCAAAAACCGGACATATTCTCAGCCAAACGTTCCATCCGGCAGCCCCCCCCTTGGTAACTACTCCTTTCAAGCCCTTTAGGAGGAAAATGAAAATAAGAAAGAAAAACTTGTAGCACCTTAGAGACTAACAAATTTATTTCAGCATAAGCTTTCGTGGGTTAGTACCCACTTCATCGGATGCATGGAATGAAACATACAGTAGACAGATATTTATACAGTCAGAGAAACATGATAAGGTGGAGGTGCATAGACCAACCTTAAGAGGCTAATTAATTGAGAGGAACCATAACAGCAGGGGAAGAAAAACCTTTGAAGTGATAAACAAGATGGTCACACAGGTGTGAATGAGGATCGTTAACTTAAGGGAAATAGATTCAATTAACGTAATGGCCGAGCCATTCCAAGTCCTTATTTAATCCTGAGGTAATGCAATCTAGTTTGCATATCAATTCGAGTTCAACAGTTTCTCTTTGAAGTCTGCTTTTCGAGTTAATCTGTCGCAACACTGCTACCCTCAAGTCTGTCAGTGAGTGATTAGGGAGGTTGAAGTGTTCTCCTACTGGTTTTTGAATGTTATGATTCCTGATATCAGATTTATGTCCATTTATTCTTTTGCGTAGAGACTGTCCGGTTTGGCCAATGTACATGGCAGAGGGGCATTGCTGGCACATGATGGCATATATCACATTGGTAGATGTGCAGGTGAATGAGCCCCTGATGGTGTGGCGGATGTGATTAGGCCCTGTGATGGTATCACTTGAATCGATATGTGGACAGAGTTGGCATCGGGCTTTGTTGCAAGGATAGGTTCCTGGGTTAGTGTTTTTGTTGTATGGTGTGTGGTTGCTGGTGAGTATTTGCTTCAGGTTGGGGGGCTGTCTGTAAGCGAGGATTGGTCTGTCCTCCAAGATCTGTGAGAGTGAGGGATCATCTTTTAGGATAGGTTGTAGATCTTTGATGATGCGCTGGAGAGGTTTTAGTTGGGGGCTAAAGGTGACGGCTAGTGGTGTTCTGTTATTTTCTTTTTTGGGCCTGTCTTGTAGTAGGTGACTCCTGGGTACTCTTCTGGCTCTGTCAATCTGTTTTTTCACTTCAGCAGGTGGGTATTGTAGTTGTAAGAATGCTTGATAGAGATCTTGTAGGTGTTTGTCTCTGAGGGATTGGAGCAAATGCGGTTGTATCTTAGAGCTTGGCTGTAAACAATGGATCGTGTGGTGTGTCCAGGATGGAAGCTGGAAGCATGTAGGTAAGTATAGCGGTCAGTAGGTTTCCGGTATAGGGTGGTGTTTATGTGACCATCACTTATTAGCACAGTGGTGTCTAGGAAATGGACCGCTTGTGTGGACTGGTCTAGGCTGAGGTTGATGGTGGGATGGAAATTGTTGAAATCATGGTGGAATTCCTCAAGGGCTTCTTTTCCATGGGTCCAAATGATGAAGATATCATCAATGTAGCGCAAGTAGAGTAGGGGTGTTAGGTGACGAGAGCTGAGGAAGCGTTGTTCTAAGTCAGCCATAAAAATGTTGGCATACTGTGGGGCCATACGGGTACCCATAGCAGTGCCACTGACTTGGAGGTATATATTGTCCCCAAATGTGAAATAGTTGTGGGTGAGGACACAATCACAAAGTTCGGCCACCAGGTTAGCCGTGGTAGTATCGGGGATACTGTTCCTGACAGCTTGTAGTCCATCGTTGTGTGGAATGTTAGTGTAGAGGGCTTCTACATCCATAGTGGCCAGGATGGTGTTGTCTGGAAGATCACTGATGGATTGTAGTTTCCTCAGGAAGTCAGTGGTGTCGCGAAGATAGCTGGGAGTGCTGGTAGCATAGGGCCTGAGGAGAGAGTCTATATAGCCAGACAATCCTGCTGTTAGGGTGCCTTTTAGGAGGAAAATATTTCATAGAAGGGGTAGCATAGGGTGGACTGCAACTCCATTGGCAGGGCCTGGGATAAAATTGGGACGCTTAATCCACTTGACTATGTTGCCTTTCATGGTCACTTGCATTAGCAATAGCTGAGGGTCAGTTGGTGTGTCCTAGCTCTCTTGTGTCTGATGAAGTGGGTCTTTGCCCACGAAAGCTTATGCTCCAATATATCTGTTAGTCTATAAGGTGCTACAGGACTCTGTCGCTCTAGCTCTCTTGTCACTTTTGAATTTGTGGTTAGCTGAGAAGTTTGGAGGCTGCCTTATCTGGCCAGCCTAGTGCAGACTGTAGAATAGGGAGAGGAGGGAAAGTTCTGAAGGGCAACACTTATTTGTTGGGTTTCACAATTCTTTTGTTTCATATGGAGAGGCAGCTAAGGGGTTAAGTGTTTTCTAACAGTAAAACATAGTTCAGGGCTGGGATGTTCCACTTGCCAGCTGAGACTAAATGTGTTGTGTGGATGTGTATTTACAGCACAGGATGTGTGGGAGGGAGCTGGGCCTTGAAGGTCCCTTACTATATGCTCTGTGCCACCACCTATGCTGAAAGTTACCAGCAGAGCAGCAAGTCCTTAGCTTCAGGAATGTGGCCTTTGGGAAGAGTTTTAAGGGGTTGCTGTCACGTGAGCTAGGCTCCAACATTTGATCTATAGAATTGTAAGAGTATGGTAGGGCCTTACTAGAAATTCCCACTGAAAAACTTAAAAGTAGATCCTACACAAAATGGACCCACTTTTAACAGCTGTGAGCTAGCAAAGTCGGTTCCCAATGATGGGCTGGCATTACTAGCGTAGGGAAGCTAGGATGGAGTTTGAGTTTGTGGGGAAACAAGCTATCTTGGGGAAAGGGGAGGGACCATTGCATGGGAGGGAATGTTCTCCCAACTTCTGCAAGGGGATTCCCCACTGAGGAGGGTGCTGGAAGTCCAGAGGGCTTTGCAAAGAGTCTTGGGCTATGGCCACACTAGCACTTTTGTCGGTATAACTTACGTTGCTCAGGGATGTGAAAAAACACCACCCTGAGTGTGACATAAGTTACACCGACATAAGCGCCATGTGGACAGCGCTATGTCGGTGGGAGACGCTCTCCCGCTGACATAGCTACCGCTGCTCGTTGGGGGTGGTTTAATTATGTCGACAGGAGAGCTCTCTCCTGTCAGCATAGAGCGGCTACACCGGAGATCTTACAGCTGCATTGGTACAGCTGTGCTGCTGTAAGGTCTCTAGTGCAGACATGGCCTTGCTCTCCAGAGCCTTTGCCCAGTCTGTGGAGTAAAGAGCTCTTGACTGGCTCTCATGTAAATCCTGACCAGCTTAGATGAATCCTGTTCTCTCTCATTGTGTATTGGGAACCTGTAACAGGTGCTTGCTGAGGATTAAACAAGGATTGACCTTAAAGGCTGGTTTAGGCAGAGACTCAATCCATCGTGTTTTGATGGGGAATGCATGTTCCCTGGAGCACCTGGGACTCCTTTGTGTAAATGGGGTTGTCAGTAAGATGTGCATGCCATTAAACACAGTTGCTCTTGACACAGGGCTCTATGGGAGGGGGCAGGAACTAAATTGAAGGTGATTCCTCCTAGCAATTTTGCTGTCCCCTGATTCCCAGGCAATGGTCACTGATAGTTCTGTGCATAAAGAACCTTTCTCTCCTTTAGCTCAGCACATCCTTGTAGGTGTCCCCCCTGACTTCAGATCTGTTCCTGAACAAGAGCTGATAGGGTTCCAGTCAAGCCACTAAAAAAAAAAAATGGAGATATGCCAATCTCCTAGAACTGGAACAACCTTGAAAGGTCATCAAGTCCAGTCCCCTGCCTTCACTAGCAGGACCAAGTACTGTCCCCTGATAGATTTTTGTCCCAGATCCCTAAATGGCCCCCTCAAGGATTGAACTCACAACCCTGGGTTTAGCAGGCCAATGCTCAAACCACTGAGCTATCCCTCCTCCCAAACTTGGGCTTGCATACCTGTGCGCCTTTCTGCTGGTTGTAGTACAACATGCTGTGAAATAGTTGCTCCTACTGCAGAAATAAAGCTTCCTGGATTCTCTTGCTCTGTCCATAGGATCTCTCCCCAGGATGGGTAGTCAGAGGATGGCTGATTCGGCCTGTCTTATGAAGTCCTGCGTTTCAGAAAAGCCAGGCAATCATTGGTTCCTCTTACTTAGACATGTATTCATCTTCCTATGTAAAGTTTTGTTCCACCATGCTGTGTGCCAGTCTTCGCTGAGTCCCAGTGTAATCTTATTGTTGTAACCCTTCCGCCACCTATTTCTTACCAGTTTTGTTACTGCTTTTGTTGTATCAAGTCTGAAATTAGAGTGAGTGTGTTTCAGGTTAGGGATCATTTAGTCCTATCTCTATTATGAAACACCTAGCATGCTTTACGGTGCTGTGAAATAATTGGGGATCACTTAATGGAGGCATTTAGGAGATTAGAGGGGCAGTTTGCAGACACCTCTGCCTAGGACTTCATATGAAATGGTAGGCAGCATATTGACTTTGCATAGCCTAGTCTTTGCAGCCTGCACTCCTCCCTTGATGCAGCACATGTAATTTGTGTGTTCCCTTAAGTTGAGCATATGGCTTCCTATTGCTAACAGAAATCTCACTTCCATTCTTGTTACATTGTCACCTTCTGAAAAGCACTGTTGAGGAGAGGAGGAGACAGAGCAGGAAGCTGAGGTTTTCAGAGACGTGCACAGTACATCAGTTGTCTTTCCCTTATATAGACACAGCATCGTTACCTACCTGACTGGGGTGAGATGTGTGGTTTGCAAGGGATTTGTGTTCAGACAGTGGAGAGGGATGAGAGCAGCTTGGGGCTGTGGTGAATTGCCCTTCATTCTCTTGGCCTGATCCAGTAATTTTGCCAGCATTTAGTTTAGCTTTCTTTGTCTGAAGCAATACATGACTCCTGTTGAGACAGAAGATTGATTTTATTCAGCTGCGATGTCAGTGACTCTAGCTGAATCCACCTCAGAGCAGACCCAGAGATTTAATCATACTTTGCATTTCTCTAGTCCCTTTATCTGAAGACCTCAAAGTGCTTTACAAATGTTAAGTCTCCCAAATACCCAGGGCGGTCGGTCAGTACCATATCCTTGTTTTATAGGTAGGTAGTCTGAGGCATAGAAGAGAGAGTACATGCCAAAGCTGTGTGGATGCAAGTGCCAAGGCTGAGGAGGACTTCCGTGTTGTATTTGGGAGTATAACTAGGGGTAATGGGATGGAATTCAGCACAGGAGAACTTGGGCTGAATACTAGGGTGAGCTTTCTGACCATGAGATATAAGATTGAGGAAGTGGTGGAAGTCCCCATTGCTTGAGCTACTTAAAACCAGAGGGGGAAAAGGTAGAAAATTACCATAGAGAACAATCCTGTATTGCCTGAAATGATTGGCCAGCAGCTCCCTGGAAGAGAGGAACTGCTCTATAGCAGTTGATGATCATCTTGAAGGAACATTTACAAGCACAAGAGGGAGCTGCATCCAGGCCCCCCTGGACAGGATTATTGTGCCAGCATTTTGGGGAGGACAATGCTGGGGCAGAAAGGACCCAAGGGAGGAGGATGAAAAGCTGTTCCATCTGAATCACCTCAGTATTGGCAAGTAGCTTGTGACCTTCCCTTGCTTCCCACACTCCCCGTGTAAGCTGCTGGAAAGGATAGTAGTAGTGCTGAGGTAATGGAGCTGCATAGCTTCCCATGAGCTCTCCACACAGCAGTTCCAGTTTGTGGTGGGGAGAGTGGGTAACCTGTGTGGTGAGGCCATGTGACAAGGTTATTTACTTCCCTTGCTAACAGGAGTGTGCATCTTTCCCCCTTCTGCCCATTGACGGGTTGTTAGGGAGATTACTCTTTGATCTACTTCTGCTTCCCATTTCTCAGCTAACAGGAGTTTCCCTGACTGGCCTTGCAAATGCTTGAGCAGGGTCTATGAACTGAACAGCTGGGCCACGCACAGACGCCTCCTGCTTGCACTTCCTGCAGCTTGGGTTTGCGTCTGTTGCTGCACAGAGCAGAGGGAGAGAAGTGCCAGCCAACATTGTACCCTCCTGAAAAAGAAGTGGTGCCAAGGACGGGTCACCGACATTCCTGTGACTTGTGCTGCTGCATGTGCCAAGTAGGGCTCTTCCCTCCGTGCTCACTGCCACTTCCTGCTCTCGGCCCTCTGCACAGTGCCATTCTTGTCAAATCATTGATCTGAAATCTGCCTGGAGGTCAGCTTCCCTACCTTCAGTGGCTGGAGCAAATCCCTTGTGTTAAAAAACCCACAACTTTGTGGGACCCCATTAATGAGGCTCCCTCTTTTACCTTGGATGAAATGGCCTCCTTTGGCAGCAATTAAGTAATTGCTATTAACAGGGATTGGAAGGCATGAGAGGAAGTGGATCCTTTGCCTGCTGGAGCACAAGGCAGTGTGATTCTGGAGCAGCTGTGTTGCGTTTTGCTTCCCACATTCCAGCCCTCTGAATTTCAGCATGGAAGCAGGAATGGGTTCCTCTGGCATGGAAATAGACAGCTGTGGAGCTGCTAACCTAGCTGGCTTCAGCTCTCTGCTAAGACTGCTGTGTATGGGAAGTGGGTTAGTGAGAACACACACACACGCGCCTGCCTTTTGGGTTTTGTATTGATGTTCAGTGTTGATGAGAATGTTGCCCTGCTTCCCACCAGTGTCTGGCTTGTGCCCTGATTTCCTCTGAGTTGCTTGTAAGTGTTTCCATCTACCACCCTTATAGGGCTCTTCATGAGCCCTCTTTTTGAAGGATCGGTTATAACATTACAATTTTCATAGCATTTGTTTCACTCTATTAGCTGGAAAATAACTCTTGTCCTCATTCCTTTCTTCCTAGTCTTACTAAAGCTGTAGGAGCCAGTCTGGTTGCATTTAGCTTAGTTTCCTCTCTGCACCCACATCATTGGTGTTGGCAGGAGGGTGCCTTGCGGGAATGATTGCATCAAAGGTTGGTGAACATGGTGGAAAACTGATGTGTTTGGACTGGTGCACAGAGGAATTAATGCCATCAGGGTTGCAGGCGTGGAAGCTTTGTTTTCGTAGAGGCTTGAAGTGGAAGGAGCAGTGAGAATAGGCTTTGTTTTGAGGGATGCAGGTATCTTTGGGGAGGTGATACCAATCCTTGGAATAGGCTAATCCACACTGCCTTGTTAGCTTGAGCTGTAACTGGAGTTTGCCCCTAACCTGAATCCACACGTAAATCTCTAGTTTGAGTTAAGTGGTACTTTAAGCTTGAGTTAGTTGTCCTGTGTGGGGTGGGAGGTGGCGTGCTGCTGATGTTTGAGTTACTATTGCAGAGTGAATGCAGCAGCATGAATTACAGCTCATTCAGTTGTTAATGCAGTTACTCAGTAGCTCCAGTGTTCTTTCACAGTGTGGTCATGGTCACTCGAGCTCGGCTAGATAGTTACTGCCAAGAGCCATGGTGGGTTCTCCATCCCTGGCAATTTTTAAATCAAGATAGGACGCTTTTGTAAGAGATGTGCTCTAGGCATTATTTTGGGGAAGTTCTCAGGAGGCGGTCAGACTGGATGATTATAATGGTCCCTGCTGCCCTTGGAACCTATGAACTCAAGTGTACTAAGTCGTGCTAACTGTGACAGTGAAGACAAGCTCATAGGTTGCATTGCAGGGAAAAGAGAGCATGCTGCCTGAGTCACCCTACTTAGCAGGTCTCTCTGGGTCTGTCTACACAGCAAAGAAAAACCCGCGGCTGGCCCTTGGGCAATGAAACAGCCCTGCAGCCCAAGCTCCATGAGCCCAATCTGCTGTGTAGACAGACCCTGTGGTTACCAGAGGAGGAGGAAACTGTACATAAGTGACTGATTTCAGGCATCTGTTGTTTGAAGAGATACCAGGCTACCTTGAGTCTGCATTTCTTTGATTAGCTCTTATGCCACTTCTGTCAAACCTTGACACTTAAAGTTCTTTCCCCCCACTTTGACAATGTGATCAATAAAACAGCTTCTTTATGCTGGGAGTTTGATTGCTCCCCAGTGCCTATGCTTGACTGGGATGGGCATGGAGCGAGCTCTTCATTCCTCGCTGCTCTGCCTCTGATGTTTGTCTGACAATATCTGCTCTCTTGTTCCTCTGATTCATTGCTGAATAACTGTCAAACTGCAGGCTAAATTCCTAGCACTGAGCCCTTTAGTCATGCATCCATCTGGGGAAATCTCAGAGACGTCTGTGATACTACGGAATCATCTCCCCACTGAAGGGGTGGAAGCCCCAATACTTATCAGAGCAGTTGAGAATAGACTACGGGGAAGAAGGGGGATGGTCTGTCAGACTTTTAGATTTCTATGACTGAGCAATTCCAACACCATTCTGGAAAGTGTGCGTTCTGGGGTGTGAGGAGAAATCTGCAACTTGTGAACTGCATCCTGGGATTACCTGGCCTTTCTCCTCTCTCCCTTGCCCCCACTTTCTGGGCCTGGGAAGGTGCTGGCAGCCTCTGCCGACAGAGTGCATTCCTTGTTGGTGTGGCTGTTGGGTGGCTTCTTTTCCTGAAGGGCATTCTCCAGGCTTGTTTTCTCCCTCCCCATCCCCAGTGGCTGGGCCGAGAGAGATGTTTCCACCATCGTCTTCTGTTTGTTCTGTTTTCAAAAATCATTTGCAAGTTGCTTATTTCCTTTGGCTCTGCTGCTTCATTCAGCCCATTAGAGCTTTGGGTTTAGTGGAATTTTCCAAGTGCTAGGGCGGCTTAAAGGAGTATGGTAGCACAAGCTGGAATTTGCTTCAGCGGAAAACTATGGGGGTGAAGCAAGAAAGTCACTAAGATCAGAACTCCCAACCTACACCACCTCTCATCAAGAAAATTGAGCTCCTGACCTAGGCACTGGGCCTAGTCTCTGGCACCAAGAAGGCGACAGGGGTGAGGGAGGAGTGGGGACCTTGAGTGAGGGGAGGGAGTGTGAAGATTGATAACTAGTCTTGGCTCACTCCCCAGAAATACTTGTTGGAGAATGTGGATTCCCTTCTCTGGGTATTGGGTGGGGGGGATTTAAGATAGGATTAGGGTTGTGTAGGCTGACGTTCCATGCTGCGGATATGTCCTACAGAGGCTGGATGTATCTGCTCACCCAGTCACCTTAGACTGTAGCTGGCTCACGTGTGCTGCAGTTATTGTTACGGCAGCAGCAAAATGCTCTAGGCACTGAAAAAACATAAATGAAGATGCAGTCCTGGTCCCAAGCCGCTGTCTAAGCTGACAGACTCAGGGAGGCGAAAAGGTTACAACACAAGCAACGTGAGTTCCATGCCATCTTCATAAAATACATCCCCATCTGGGCTAGTCCTTAGCCATCGTTACATAATTAGCTAGTTTTAGGGCACTGTCATGGAGTCACTGGGGCGATGCTCTGGAACTACTCCATATGAAGCCAGCCAGGACTCTGGTGTGGGATGCCTCCTTTCTCTGAGCTGCTGTCGCCAGGCAAGAAGCTTACACAGCTTCAACCTTCCTGGGTCTGCCCTCAGAGCATTCAGTATCCCTTTCCATACTGTGTTTCCTGCAGCGAGTCCACCTGTGCAGGGCTCTTGGGGAAGCCAGAGGGCCCTGCACCCCAACTCCGCAGTCAGCAGTGACTCTCAGCTAGTGTAAAATGGCAGGTTTATTAGTCGACAGGAACACAGCTTAGAACAGAACTAGTTAGCACAGAAATCAGTGACTTTCAGCCAAGTCCATCTTGAGGAATCCTGGGCCAGACACCTTGGACTCCCCTCTCCAGTCTCCCTCAGAGACTGCCCAGCTTCCAGCAACCTGACCGCTGACATGCCCCATGCTCCTCCTCCTGGGCTTTGTCTACTTCCCAGGCAAAGTGTCACCTGGTTGTATCCCCCTCCTGGGTCTCAGAGTTACAGAGGGCACTGGCCATCGCCTACCTGCAGGCAGCTGGAGCAGCCTCACCTGCCCCCGAGGGTCTCAGCCAAAGTCACACACCCTTATCCCACCACCTAGGCATTGGTGCAATACACGGGGAAACCGAGGTACACAGTACTCATGCAAAACCGTAAAACTCACATAGGCTCAACAATAAGACTCACATAGGCTCGCATACAACATAACAAAGGAAAATCCCCACTTCGTCACAGAATGATGTGAAATGGAATGAGCTAGCAGCATCGTGGCTGGTGAAGCCCTCTGATCCCTGCACCTGGGTATTGAGACTTGCTCCATACATCAGTGGGGGAAAAGGGAGTCCGAGTCTAAGTGGGCTGGCTGTGATGGCCCACGGGGGTGGAACCCTGCTGGCAAGAGTCAAATGCAGTGTATTTTTGGTTCAGTTCCGGTCAGTTTTGCCCACTAATATTATAGTTGTGCTTGTGAGTTTTGACTAGTGAATTGAACCTCTGCCCCTTGGTAGGTAAAGTCAAACAGGAGGACATTTTGGTTGTTTTGGAGATTGTCATTGTCTCCCAGGGAGGGGCAGTCTCTCCAGGTTCTCTGAAACTAGGGGTTTTAGGGTTCTGCTCCAGAAACAATCTCTTGATGTTGACAGGGAAGCCAATTATCTTGTTACTAACTTTCCTTTTTAGATAATAGAGAAGGATGTGAGGAGTTCATGGTATCCTCTAGAGTCATCAGATTTCCTTTACCCCTTTTGGCTTGGGTATGGAACCTAGACTGTGCTTTTGCCAATCGGAGGGATAAAGTATAGAGGGGATGGAGATTTGGAGGATTATATGGTCCATGTAGTTGCCTGTTTTAGTCTCTGTACATGTACTTCAGTTTTTGTTTACAAAATGTTCCCATTTAACAAATACAGGCAACAGGCTGGCCCTAGAAAGTATTGAATAACACTGCTGGGATGGGTTCAGTTTGAGAAATGCAGATTACCAAGCCCAAGGTGAAGCATGTAAGAACTGCGGGCAAAGCATTTCTGGTAGAGGGATCTGACTCTGGAACTGTCTTCCAGAAGAGATGAGGCAAATCCAGAGCCCGACTTTAGGAAATGTTGCAAAACTTACCCTTTTTGAGAGAGCCTTTCCACCACAGGTGATGCTCACAATACGAACATCCCTTCAGGTTCTAAACATTTACCAGCCCCCTAAAATGAAAAACTTACCCCAAGCAGAATTTTGACCTACAAAAGAGAGGTGCCAGAGACTCCATGAAGTCAGCTAGAAAATCATTGCTTTGATGCTATAGGGAAGGTGCTCCTACTACAATGATGGACAGCAGGTAAAAACCTTAAGATGTGTTGGGGCTACGGAAGGAGGGGACCTTGCGTGGGGAGGAGCAGTCCATTTTGTGGGATGATTCCATTTGCACTCATCTCCTTGGTGCCACTTTCTTTCCCTTTGTTTTGGGCAGTAAGATCCAGTTGTGCTTTTGATTTTGGCCTTCATTTCTGTCTCCCCAGCTGGTTGCTTCAGGTTTCTTGGAATATCCTGTCTAATCAGAGGACAGTTTGCCCTTTCAGACTTGGCCACTTTGTCAGGGTGACCGTATTTCCAGTGTGAAAAAATAGGCTTTGTAGGCGTTTGGACATCCTTCTTCACTCACTAGGGGCCAAACCCATCATTAGAGTAACCTCATTGACTTCACTGGAGTCATACCAGAGATGAATATTCTCCCAGGTCTCTTGGATAAATCTGATTTAGGGGAGCAGTATTTGTGAGGAAGAGCTGTACAACTCTGTCACTGGCCCAGGGCTCGTGAACCCATCTCGGATTCTAAGTTTATTGCTCAGTTGCTGTTGCTGGTGTTTCCTGCACTGAACCATTTTCTTGCTGCTAATGACCCTATGTCTCCCTCGTGTGTGCAGTGATGTCCCAAATGAGACGTTCTCCATTCCTCTAACAGGAGGAGGAGCTCAGCTACATGGTGGTTTGGAGGGGAAAAAAGGGTGAGCAACACTCACCTGTGCAGCAGGACTAGTGCAGTCTAGCCACATCCTCGCATGCTGCAGTGGGCAATTACCAGCAGCTCTGCTTGTGTCCCAGTTCTCTGGGCCCAGTGAAGACTTGAGTGGACTGAACCACCAAGCTTCTGCCAGTTAAACGACTTCCTCAGTTCATTCCTCCAGTTGTGATAAATGTTAGGAAAGTGTTATCTGTGTTTTAGGGATTTTCCCCTCACACAGAGTAACCTGCTTCCTTTAATTGTGTAATGTCTTGGATATTAGTAAATGTAGCCTAATGTGTCTCGAAGGTTTATTTGGTGGGACGGGGCTCAGACTAACTCCTGAGATGACCATGCAATAGAATTTAGCATTAAAGTAATACCTTACATCTACATATTGCTGTATATACACAAACTCTCACAACCACCCTGGGAGTGCAGGTAAATGGTTCCCTGCTTCACAGGTAGCGAAACAGAGACATGCCTTAAGTGTCTTGCCCAAGGCCACTCAACAAGTCAGCATTAAAGTTGTGTTGAGAACCCATAATTTCCTGACTCTTTGTCCTGCCTCTCACAGCAAGAGAGGGTACAACAGGTATTGGAACATGAGTGTTGCACTGTCAGAACATTGCAGCTTTGTCCCAGTGCTCTAGCAGTTAACAATCAGAAATGTTGATTGTGGTCTGAGATGGTGTTTCATTGCAGCTATTCTTTTACACCTAAGATAAGTAATTATGGGAAAGTTAGAAATATTAAATTTGGACTGGCAGGCCACTTGGATCAAAATAGAGCATTGCATGTTGGGACCTTTAGGCTCAGAGACCATACATATTCCCTGAAGATGAAGGTGGCTGCCATCTGCTTTATTTTATGCAAAATGGGGTGAGGGGTGGCCTTTGGACTCCTTTGCAGTTGATAACATGACCCTCAGGCATAGCTGGGTAGCCCTGAGCCTGCACTAATTAGTGTATGTGATAGTTACTGGGTTGTAGATGGCAAAGCATTACTGGAAGTGGAGGGAATCAATACAGTACAGCTTCCTGGAAGCCTTTCAGGACCTCTACCTGTCAACTGCAATAACGGGTAATAGCAGGTAAGTAGTGACTGAAAGTCACTGTTGGCTGATGTGAGGTATCAAAAACTAATTAGCATTGTAGCACTAGTAGAAGAGACATTGATATATAATTTAGCCTCTGTGTATGAAATTAGTGTTATTTATTAAAAAAAACCTATTAATGGAAATGTCTTCCATAAACATTTTAAAATAACTTTAGTTTGGATTTAGATGTTCCCTGGACTGCATGCAACCCAGATATTGCAATGATGTGCTAGTGAAGTGAAGCAGACAAATGGGAAATGTAAAGGCCAAGCATGTTGGGATACCACGCCAGTGATCCTACAGAAAGCCTGAACAAAGGAGTCATTTGGGCAGCCCCTGAAACCATAGTATGATGTGTAACAAATTGGATTCCCGCAGCTAGGGAAATTTTAGTATGTTAGTGCTCAACGTTACAAAAGCATTTTGGACTGTAAATACAAAGGAATCACTTTGTCCACAACTGAATTTCAGCCATCTCCATCTTTAGACTAGAATAAGACAGCTGTAGACCACAGTGTAACACTACACAAGCTTAGGACAAGACTTAAAGAATGTGTCAAATTGAAACTGCAGGGGGAATTTAGAAATACAGAAGCATTTACTTGGTAAAATTTGACTAGGATGTTAAATCTGGCTCGGATGCTTAATCTAACAACCCTGTTGTTGTGGGGAAAATACCATGAGATTTTAACAATCACCGTTAATTAGGCACTTTGATTTCATCTTCCAGATGAGATGTAGCTCACAAAGCTCACAGTGCTGTGATGTTTTTGTCTCCAGTGTAGAGTTTGATTACCTTTCTTTTCAAATGTAACTTCAACCTGTCAGACTTTGGGGACACTAAATAGAATTTAAAAAAATCCTTAACTAGAGTATACTTTATTAATTGTAATGACGTCAATGTACTTGGTGCTGGACAAGACACAGGATGAAGTCATTTCCTGTCCTGAAGAGTTCACATGCTAAGAAAAAATCTTTCTGAAGACAGCGTGCACTGAAAAGCCCAGAGTGGAAGGAGAACTCTTGGTTTGGTTCACTTTTTGTGGGCCTTGCGGAAACAGTCTTTAAAAGCAACTTGAATTGGGGGTGGAGTGAAGAGGGGCAGGAGGCCATTCCATGGTAGGGGGTGGCATGGGATAAGCACTAAGGCTGGAGTCTGGGGAGGTAGCAAACCAGACATCAAGGCTGGCATCCATGGGACAGAATGACGAGATCACAGATGTAGGCGGGGAGGAGGTTCGTAGGTCTTAGAAGATGAGGATGTTTAAAAAATAAATGCACAGATTGATCAAAAAGCCACCTGTGCGCAAGTGGAGCTTTCAAGCTCAGCCGTGTCTCCTGTCCAGCTGTAACCTGTCTGGTTTCTTAAGCCCATATTCAGAGTGAGCAGCGGTACTATTTTATTGTAGATGCAAATTGCCGTTCTCGCTCACAATGCAGATTTTTCACTGTAAGAAGGCCCATGTTTCATTTCTGACTAATCTTTGCTGCAATGTGAAATAAAATTAAACAAGTCCCAAAACAGTGTGTGCTGTCTGCTTGCATCCAGGGTGGTGCATGTGTTCGACTACTGGAGTGCCCTGTGCACACATTGCCTACAACACATTATGTGGCAAACTGGTATTTACATTGTCTCCCCAGCAAAGATGGAAATGAAAGGCTTTGAGATGATGTGTCTGAGATCTGCTGTGGGTAGGAGGAAAGTTTCAGGCCTAACCTCACTGGCAGTATTATTTTACGTGGCAAATTCTGTTTCCTCTTATGTCTGAGTAGCTGTCAGGTGTTAATTGTAGGCTGGAACCAGTGCATTTTCCCCCTTTGCTTGTAAGCAGAGTTCATACCCATTCTTTTTTTTATTCTGGATGTCTATCCTCTGAATTCCTCCTCTGACTTCGTTGGGTTTCATGCAGGGGCCTGGAAGATCCAATGAGTTCTCAATCCCTCAATATTTGTAGATGTTTAGAGCAATATTTTCCTTTTTCTGTCCTTAAACTGACTATAAACTAGTACCCCTCTGTATCCTGCTTGAAAATGCAGCTCCTGGCCCTTGTATTTGGGTTGCATTAATTCATGTCCAGCCCTTACAGTACCCTGCATAGTTTGAGCCAGGCTTTTCCTGCCACTGGCTGTGGAGCAGAGCCCCTGCTGTTTCCTGAGCTTCCCCAGCCCTCTTTTTGTCTGCGGTGGAACTAGTCCACTGTTCGCATCCCTTCCTCAGCTCCACACAAGCCCTCTGTCACATGGCCAGCTCGGCTGCTAAAAACTTGGAGGATGAAACTGAATGATAACTAAGCCCCCCTCCAGCCTTTGTGTATGGGATATGGTTGTGTGTGCCAGGAGCTCCTGGCATTGTCAGCTGCTGGGATTTCGCTTGGAAAACACCAGGTTATTCTACTGAAGTTAACTTTGCTATTCAGTAAGAGAACCAAGAAATGTGCCCAACCCAACCCCTACTGTAGCTTTGAATGATCTATAAAGCATCATGCAGTTTCCTACATTCGTTTTACCTTGTTCTCTGACCAATGGATTTTGGTGCACTGCTCTCTTTATAATGATTTGTTCCTGTGATCGTACCCTAGACTTCTAAGTTGTGATTTCAGCTGCTCAGAAGGTAGTGTTTACCGTTAAAATCTCTTTGCCCCTGCAAGTTGTATTCTGAACTTCCTTGCACTCAGAATCCATATCATACCATCTTACTGTTTCATTTGGACCATTTCAGAAGATGAAGAAATGTTTGCTTGTCAGTGGGGAGAGCTTTTTATTCAAGCCATGTGAAGTAAAAGGGTTTGTCTTGGTTTCCAGGATAACCTCACCTCTGGGGACTGTACTCTTACAGGACAGAGCCTGGCTTACCAAAGAGAATTTTGGCAGATACAGGCAGCAAACAGACACACAATCTTCTTCCTTGTCCTCTGCCCTGGGACTCTGATGTGACAATTCAAGTTTTCCTTTGGCAAGAGATACCATATTGACAGACATGGAGGTACACTATTGGTAGTGCAAATAGTCCCTGTGAACTGGGCCCCAGCTGTGTGCCTCAACCCTCATCTGAAGGGACCCACCCGTTCCAAGGCTGAGAACAAAGTTGGTCATTGTCTTCTGCTCCACAGGTGAGCCTGCCAGGAAAGGAGGCTATTAACGATGACAGTTTTGTGATTGGTTTTCTGTCCATGAGGAAAAGAGACCCACCAACTAATTCCACAGAAGTCATTGAACAGCCATCAGCTGGTAAAGACTGTTGGTCGCAGGTGGCATATAGTTAAGATTCTGTATCCAGTCCCTATCCTTAAGGCGGTCAGGCACCAAACACAAGATGTTTCATACCAGCTGTGGGTAGAAATTTGGGTGCAATTTTAAGGTAGAGAACTGAGTAGAGTTGTAGCACAGTGTGCAGCTGTGGTGCTTGTCAGGTTGGTGATGATGGGAACAACCTACAAGTGCTGAGATTCCAGCAGGGTGCATTGTGGTTGTCTAGTTTTCTGTGTGGTGCTCTGTGTCCTCCCGCTGGGTTTCAGTGGCTGGACTGACACCCACAGCTCCTAGAGGCCCTCTAGGTAACCTGTGTGCTCTGTTTTTGCTTGTGGTGTGGGCATTGCCTGCACCAATAGGTTTGGTAGATTTTAGGAGCCTGCATCAGTCCTACTTCCAAATTGGTGGCATCCATACCTGGCAGGTGCTGTGGCTGCCAGAGACAATGTAATCCTCTAATCTCCCTGGGGCGAGTCCTGTGCCAGCTGGTGCACTGAGATGTTTGTGTGTCAGTAACTTGTTGCTGGAGTGGCAGTCTGTGCACTTACAAGGGCTCTGTCCTCTAATTACAAAGGGATTAACAGTGGAGAGCTGCCTGCTGTTCTGACCTGGCCCTGGCCCTACAGTATTGCACTTTGAGGGCACAGCAGAAAGGTCTGTAGCAGCAGTTCAAGACACAAGTTCATTCTTACCACCACTGGAGGGTAGGGAGGGCTTGAGCAGCATGCTGAAATAGAGGCCTGGCTATAACTTTCCAGAAGGCTGCATTAGGGTGGTGGTTCTGAGTGGGCAAGGCAAGCCCAGGCCTCTTGAGTGTGACCACCTGGCGAATGTTAACCTACTTAATTTGACTTGGTCAACACACAGACTAGTGCATAAGAGGGAGACGCCTGGGGTAAGAGCTGGTCTAAGTAATTCTTGCCTTTCAATAGCCCTCACCATCTAAGCTCTGTACAAACACTAATTCTCAGTCCTCTTGGGCAGTGGTCAGTATCATCTTAGGAAACTAAGAAATTCAGTGGCTTGGCTCAGCGAATAAGTGGCAGAGCTGGTAATAAAGCGCTGATGTGTGACATTTCTGTGCTCTGCTAACCTACATCCCTTCAGTGAGTTGCAGCAATGACTGTGGCTTGTTCATAGATAGGAGTCCCCGGGATAGGAGTTTAGGAAGGTATGTTTCTAAATGCCTCAGAGAGACTTTCACAGGAAAGCCCTCGCTAGTAGGGACATGGGGCAAGTCTACACTACAAAATTAAGTCGACCTAAGTTACAGCGACATACAGCCGCCACAGTAATTGAATCGCTTTTACACATACATCCACACTTGTGTTGGCAGTTCGCATTCTCACCTGGAGTGCTTACACCGATTTAACTGCCAGTGTGGGGCATTGTGGGATGGTTTCTGAAAGGCAGCAACCTTTGTCGATGTATTTCACTGTAACGCAGTGTCTACACTGACACTGCGTTGACCTAACTACATTGACTTAAGAGTCACATCGACTTAACTCCACCCCGTGAGGTGGCTGCTTAAGTCGGTATAGTGGGCGAATTACATCGGTGGAAGCTACATTTTAATGTAGATGCTTACAGAGCGCATAACTCTGTAGCATAGACCAGACTACAGTAGGGTTTGTTGAGATTACTACTTTTTTTTTAAGGCCAGAAGGGACCGTTGTGATCTAGTCTGATCTGTGTAACATGGGCCATAGAATGTCACCCCGTGACTTCTGCATTGAGCCTGACTTGTGTTGAGCTGGAACATATCAATTTAAAGACTTTAAATGATGGAGAATCTGTCGCATCCCTTGGGAAGTTGTTCCAATGGTTTATTTACCCTCACTGGTAAAACTTTGTGCCTTATTCCTTTTTTGACACTGCTGAGCAACTGCTGAATTAGAGTAGCGCTCTGGTAAACTGGTATTCTTAGGGTCTTGGTCTAGAACTTTTAGGGGCTTAGAGATTATCTAACTTTTGCTTTGGGATCGTTTGCCATATTTGTGGATTTGTTACATCCTTAACATTCTTACCAGGGTGGATTTGATTTAAATCATTATTTAAATCATTTTCTTGCCATACTGTATTAGGAGGAGAGCATCACCAGACAGACATTTAAATTTAACTAAAATAACGTTATGTATTCTCAATTTTTTTCAACAGCAAACATATAATATTTTAACAAGCGTATGAATTTTTGAATTTAAACATTCAAGTTTTTTAAAATCAGGTTTGTTTTTGTTAAAATCGTTTTTATCTAAAATAGTTAAATGAATATATTTTTTTAATTGAATTGACTGTCAGCCAGGTCAACATGAGAAACTTAAAATATTGGTTTCTGCAGCTAACTCAGTTGTCTTCACCTTCATTTTCCTGTTTGTTCATAATCTGGAAAAGAAAACCAAGCTTTCCTGCTTTTTCAGGTCCCAAACGATTTCTCAATTTGGAATGAATTAGTCCAAAAGAAGAAAATATTCTTTCTACACTGGCAGAAGAAGCTACCGCTGTTAAAAGTGAGATTATTACTTCAACAGTCTCTGAATCCAAGTGCTTAAGTGACTTCAACCAGTTCACTGGTGTGACTTTCTTTAAAATATCATCAGCAAACATATGTTTCTTGGATGGTTCTTATTCCCAAACTGGGTCTCTTCTACGGCTTGCTGCGTTTATAGGTTTTCCTTTCTAGTGAGAAAATGGTGTGGTAGATCTCAAATCAATGAAGTCTACACTCAGAAAGACCTCAAGACTTCTGGAATATGCTGCTCAAACAGTTTCACTTTTGTTTCTACTCCCTGTCCCTCCCGGCTCACATTTATCTCCAGACTTTTTCTCCTTGTCCAGATCTATGCCACCCCCAACAATCTTCTAGTCGTTGAACTTTTTGAAACTTTGCACTTTTAGAGGGATTGACTCTGTGTACACAAATTTGCAGAGGGACAATAGGGTTGAGGTCTGCTATTTCTCACCTCTCAATATTATTTTATTTATTTGTTTTATTTATTTAAAAATCATTTTTGCTGTTAACAAGCATGTTATCTCTGGAGAGACAAATCCACAGTTTGAGAACTGCAAAACTAAGCATCTCTGATGGTATCTTCTAGACTGAGCACCGAGTCCCACTGGGTAGATAGAAAGATTAACCTAAATAATCTATACAGAAGCCTCTGGAACCCCATAAAATTGGGTCCCTAATCCATGAACTATTGGAATTCATTTACAAAACTTTTCTTAAACACTACATGAATATATTTTCTCATACTATAGAATTAGAATTTATAATCCCTATTCCATGATGAGATATATTTAAGCTATAATGTATCTTAATAAAAACTATATTTAGACAGGTTTTTTTCCTCAAAAAATATTTTATGGAAAAAAAAACAATTTAAATAAAAAAATCTGATTTATTTTTATTTTTATTTTTAAAATAATTGATTTTTATCCACCCTGATTCTTACTGTATGGGGCTGTGATGCTGGCAGACCAGGTGCCAGCTCATGCCAAGGCGCCTAGGTCTCACTGAACTCTGATAAATGCAGACCTGAAACCAGTCTGGATCATGTGTATTAGCATTGTGTGACAAAGTTCCTCCTCTACCTCGGTGGGTCCTGCGCTTATTGGCGGATTTTTTTTGTTTATCTCAGAGATCTTCCCCTCTGGTAGAACCACAGTCTAGATCAACTCCTCCTGTGTTTGATCAGGCGTTGGGAGGTTTGGGGGGAACCCGGGCCCACCCTCTACTCTGGGTTCCAGCCCAGGGCCCTGTGGACTGCAGCTGTTTAGAGCGCCTCCTGGAACAACTGCACAACAGCTACAACTCCCTGGGCTACTTCCCCATGGACTCCTCCCAACACCTTCTTTATCCTCACCACAGGATCTTCCAGCAGTATGCCCTCTCACTCTCAGCTCCTAGTGCCTCTTGCTCCCAGCTCCTCACACGCAACCTCCTTCCACAGCTCCTGACATGCGCCCCTCACTGACCCACTGGGAGGCTTTTAACTAGGTTCAGCCAGCCCCTGCTTGGCTGCAGGTGTCTCAATCAACCTCCCTGCCTTCTGGAAAGTTCTTAATTGGCCCCAGGTGTCTTGATTAACCTGGAGCAACTGCCATAAGGTATCAGGGATTTGTTTAGCCTGGGGCTAACATACTGGTTCCTTACCACTTTCCTATAGCCCTCTGGCCTTGCCCCCTCACAATTGTTAAAATAGATGTTAGGTTGATAAGACAGGGATTGGCAACCTTTGGCTCATGGCCCACCAGGGGAAGCCCCCGGTGGGCCGGGCCGGTTTGTTTACCTGCCGCGTCCGCAGGTTTGGCCGATCGCAGCTCCCACTGGCCGCGGTTCGCCGCTCCAGGCCAGTGGGGGCTGTGGGAAGTGGCGTGGGAGAGGGATGTGCTGGCTGCTGCTTCCCGCAGCCCCCATTGGGCTGGAGCGGTGAACCGCGGCCAGTGGGAGCTGAGATCCGCCGAACCTGCAGACGTGGCAGATAAACAAACTGGCCCAGCCTGCCACGGGGCTTACCCTGGCGGGCCGCATGCCAAAGGTTGCCGATCCCTGTGATAAGAATTGTGTTTAGGGTTTAGACTTGATGAGATGGCTTGTAGGATATTGCATGTATTGATCTTACTTATAGCATCTGTAGCCCATGGTATAAAGTTATATTGAGTGTTAGCATTGTAAATCTCTGTAATTGTGTAACTCACCAAACAGGAAAGCAGCGTTAATCAGTGTAAAGTGTTGGTCCTGCCTACAAGAAGGCCAGCTGAAACCAAATGAGTCGTGAAACATCAAAGGACGAAGACTTTGTTGATTGCTCCCCCCAATCCCGTGAACTCATCCTATCAGCTTGAACTCTGGGCAAAGGAACTAAAAATGCCTGACAAGAAGGAAATGTATCACACTGCTTCTTGGAATTATTTCTGTTCTCCTCAGTAGGATTTAACTTCCAATTTTTTAAAGATGTCTTTTTGTCTGTAACTGCCTCTTTTTTTCTCTGTTTAGCCATGGTGGCGTTTTTTTGGTCCTTATTATTATTATTATTATTATTATTATTTATTATTATTTTTATTATTTTTTCATTTGGGTATACATTTAATTTGACCCTCTGTTATGGTGTTTTTAAAAAGTTGCAGTCCAGCTTGCAGGCATTTCACTCTTGTGACTGTTCCTTTTAATTTCTGTTTAATCAACTTCCTCATTTTTGAGTAATTCCCCTTTTGAAGTTAAATGTTTCTGTGATGGGTTTCCTTAGTATTTTCCCTTCTACAAGGATGCTAAATTTAATTACATTATGGTCACTATTACCAAGTGATTCAGCTATATTCACTTGTTGGACCAGAACCCGTGCATCACTTAGGACTAAATCAGAAATTGCTTCTCCCCTTGCAGGACTAGCTGCTCCAAGAAGCAGTCATTAATGATGCCTAGAAATTTTCTCTCTGCATCCCACCCTGAGGTAACATGTTCCCAGTCAATATGGGGATTGTTGAAATCACCCATTATTATTAGGTTTTCTGTTTTTGTAGCATCTCTAATCTCAGTGAGCATTTCATAGTCATCACCATCTGGTCAGGTAGATGGTAGTATATTCATACTGCTGTACTCTTATTCTTCAAGTATGGATTTTCTATCTATAGAGATTCTGTGGTACTGTTTGATTCATTTAAGGTTTTTACTATATTGGACTATGCTTTCTTTCACCTATAGAGCTACACTCCCACCAGCACATCCTACTCATTCCTGTATATTTTTTACCCTGGTATTACTGTGTCCCACTGATTATCGTTCCACCAAGTTTCTGTGATGCCTGTCGTCAATATTCTCATGTAATACCAGGCACCAAAGTTCACCCTTCTTAGTATTTAGACTTTTAGCATTTGAATACAAGCACTTATAACATTTGTCAGTATTTAGATGTCTGCCTTGACGTGATGTAATTGAGTGGGACTCTTTTTTTTCCATTTGACTGTTTCTCTTTGGTTCCTCTCTGTGCTTTATCAGTTTCTATCCTCTCATCTTTACTAGGATATAGATTATTTCCCTTAATAAATCCTTCCCTAATGGTTGTCTGGCCAAGCTGTGTGCTCCTCTTCACCTGTTGGATTTCCCCAAGCTCTTCGTTTAGCAAAACTTCTGCGACCTTTTAATTTTACATGCCAGCAATCTGGTTCCATTTTGGTTTAGGTGGAGCCCACCCTTCCTGTATAGGCTCCTCATTTCCCAAAAGGTTCCCCAGTTCCTAATAAGCCTAAATCCTTCCTCCGAACACCATAGTCTCTTCACACATTGAGTCCCTGCATTTCTGCCTGTCTAACTGGCCCTGTGCTTGGAACTGGAAGCGTTTAGAGAATGCTACCATGGAGGTCCTGGACTTCAGTCTCTTACCTAGCAGCCTGATTTTGGCCTCAACCTCTCTCCTACCTTTCCCTGCACCATTCGTGCCTACGTGTACTACGACCACCAGCTCCTCCCTAGCACTGTACACAAGCCTGTATAGATACCTCAAGAGGTTCACAGCCTTTGCGCCGAGCAGGCAGTTCACCATGCGGTTCTCCCAGTCGTCATAAACCGAACTGTCTGTATTTCTAATAAATGAATCTCCCACCACTATGGCCTATTTCTTCTTAACAGTGGTCTCCTCCCCTGGAGAGGTATCCTCATTGTAAGAGGATACCATGACATCATCTGGAAGGAGGATCCCAACTATAGGATCATTTTTCTCTGCTCCAGCTTCATGTTCTACTGCCCTGAGACTTTCATCCTCCAACAGCAGAGAGGCTGTCAGATTGGGAGTGAGATTGCTCTACTGTGTTGCGGAAGGTCTTGTCAGTGTACCTTTTTGTCTCCCTTAGCTCCTTCAGTTCAGCCACTCTGGCCGCAAGAGGCTGTACTTGGCCTCTGAGAGCCATAAGCTGCTTGCACCAAACACACACACATGCTACCTGCCCATAAGGCAGATAATCATAGAACTGGAAGGGACTTTGAGAGGTCATCTAGTCCAGTCCCCTGAACTCATGGCAGCACTAAGTATTATCTAGACCAGTCCCCTGAACTCATGGCAGCACTAAGTATTATCTAGACCAGTCCCCTGAACTCATGGCAGCACTAAGTATTATCTAGACCATCCCTGACAGGTGTTTGTCTAACCTGCTCTTAAAAAATCTCCAATGGTGGAGATTCCACAACCTCCCTGGGCAATTTATTCCAGTGCTTAACCACCCTGACAGGAAGTTTTTCCTAGTGTCCAACCTAAACCTCCCTTGCTGCAATTTAAGCCCATTGCTTCTTGTCCTATCCTCAGAGGTTAAGAACAACAACTTTTCTCCCTCCTCCTTGTAACCACCTCTTATGTACTTGAAAACTGTTATCATGTCCCCTCTCAGCCTTCTCTTTTCCAGACTAAACAAACCCAATTTGTTCAATCTTCCCTCATAGGTCATGTTTTCTAGACCTTTAATAATTTTTGTCACTCTTCTCTGGACTTTTTCCAATTTGTCCACATCTTTCCTGAAACGTGGCGCCCAGAATTGGACACAATACTGCAGTTGAGGCCTAATCAGCGCAGAATAGAGCGGAATAATTACTTCTTGTGTCTTGCTTACAATACTCCTGCTAATACATCCCAGAATATTTGGGGTTTTTTTTTGGCAACAGTGTTACACTGTTGACTCATATTTAGCTTGTGATCCACTATGACCCCCCAGATCCCTTTCCGCAGTACTCCTTCCTAGGCAGTCATTTCTCATTTTGTATGTGTGCAACAGATTTGTTCCTTCCTAAGTGGAGTACTTTATTTTTTGTCCTTATTGAATTTCATCCTATTTACTTCAGACCATTTCTCCAGTTGTCCAGATCATTTTGAATTATAATCCTATCCTCCAAAGCACTTGCAACCCCTCCCAGCTTGGTATCATTCACAGACTTTGTATTCTCTATGCCATTGTAACAACCTCTTATGTACTTGAAAACTGTTATCATGTCCCCTCTCAGCCTTCTCTTTTCCAGACTAAACAAACCCAATTTGTTCAATCTTCCCTCATAGGTCATGTTTTCTAGACCTTTAATAATTTTTGTCACTCTTCTCTGGACTTTTTCCAATTTGTCCACATCTTTCCTGAAATGTGGCGCCCAGAATTGGACAGAATTGGGGATTGGTCCTGCTTTGAGCAGGGGGGTTGGACTAGATGACTTACTAAGGTCCCTTCCAACCCTGATATTCTATGATTCTATGATTCATTATCTAAATCATTGATGAAGATATTGAACAGAACCAGACCCAGAACTGATCCCTGCGGGACCCCACTTGTTATGCCCTTCCAGCATGAGTGAGAACCACTGACAACTACTCTCTGGGAACAGTTTTCCAACCAGTTATGCACTCACCTTATAGTAGCTCCATCTAGGTTGCATTTCCCCAGTTTGAGAAGGTCATGCGAGATGGTATCAAAAGCTACTAAAGTCATATACCACTTTACTATAGTCAAGATATACCAAGTCTACCTCTTCCCCACTATCCACAAGGCTTGTTGCTCTGTCAAAGAGTCATTCATGCTGCATTCAGTGCACTAAACTGGATAGTGCCACTCTGCTGCTGGACTAGTGTTTTTTTGTTCTTTGTGTGTGTGGTTTTTTTGGGCGGGGCAGGTGGCAGGGTATTGGCCTAGATGTAGCAAATGTTTGAGGTGTATCTGGCTCTCCCTTTCTAAATTCCCTTGCAAAACTCCCCTGTTTGCGCCTGTTCAGTAGGCTTGTGGTCCAAACACAGGGCTAGGAGCCATGAGCTGCAGAAGTTCTGACCTCGGCTCTGACACTGCCTCCCTGTGTGGCCTCAGACAAATTGATTAACCTCATTTCCTGTCCTTGCACGCACTCTCTTCTCTCCTCACCCCCACACTGATGGGAGTTATGAGGATTAGTCTCTAGAGTAGGCACTTACGGACTCCTGGCCCAGAGAAGGTGCTTTGAGGCAAGTTATTGCTGTCTCCTTCTGGAGGTAAATTAGTGTCATGGGTCTGGATGGCTCCCTAGTTCTCGCAACCCTGGGAATAGTAAAGCTCATGCCAAGTGCTATATATGACCTAGATCAGGGATCTCAAACTCAAATCACCATGAGGGCCACATGAGAACTAGTAAATTGGCCTGAGGGCCGCATCACTGAAACCTTTTCATACAAGGATACAAAAGTATAGTCAAAAATGAAAAAAATGAAGAGTAATATAGTATTCTATTAAAAGTCAATGTATTAACTTTTTAAAAACTGTAATGCAAAGAGGGGTTTTAATAAAATATAAACACTCAGTAATGTTTGGAGCTTGGCTGCCAGTGGAGTTGACGCCTATGGCGGGCCGCATGTGGCCCGCTGGCCGTGTGTTTGAGACCCCTGACCTAGATATTATAATACTGAAGCAGGTTTGGCTTCTTGCTTTGCTGATAACATGGTATTTGTCAGTGGGATTCAGTTTTAGCTTCCTGCCATTTCTATTTACCAGAGGCACCAGCTAGTTTTCAACTCTGTGAGTTTGTGAGAAAGAGATGGATGGCAAGAGGAGGAGGAGTTTCCATCACCTAAGTCCAATGTTCATGAGAGGGGACAAAGTAGTGATGGGAGAGGATCAATCTGAAAAGTGACCTTGATTTACTGTCCAGAGCATGCTCTCTGGGAGGAGTACAGTCTCTGCTCGTTTTCCTCCTTTGGCCTGCTAGACTCGAGTGACTGGCAATCAGTTGAGATGGGGGTGCTACCTGGATCTCACTCTATTGCTCTGCACCCTAATAGACACTACTGGGCAGTGATCTTCCCTCTGGTTCAGAGCTGGTGGCCATCCATCATTCCTGAGCCTCCTCACCAGCTCTGGGGCTGAGCCTGCTGTCTGCAGAGTTCCCTGTCTCCGCAGGCCTTGGATCCTGCAGTTGGAACATGAATCACTGCTAGTAGCGTGGTGTGTCTGCGTTTCAGTTGTCCTGTTTAAATGGAATCTTTGAAATCTGTGCTAAGGACCTGGTTTAAACTGGGAGGTGCAAACATGCTTTCAAACCTCAGAGCAGCCAGGGCCAAAACAGCCCCTGGGGGAACTTCACAACCACACGCCTGTGTAAATAAAATGCTGCCTACTCGTGGACGTGTATGAAAGATTCTTCCTGACAAAGGCTGTGCATCTGACCTCCAGAGCTGAATCCTGGGGGCCTGGCGTTCTATCTTCTACAGTCCCACCACATGCTCACGACTCCTTTCCAGACCGCAGGTTGTTTTCCTTGCCACTGGGCCATCTCATGGGCTAGAAAAACCCCTGGATGGTGGTGTTTGACAAGGCCCCATACACACGGCAGTTTGCAGGATTGCCAACCCCAAATGTTCAACAATCATGAGATTGGCTTTAAAATTGTGAGATTACGTAAAAATAATAGATTTTTATTTGCGTTCTGCCTGTTGAGTCTTTAGGGTGCACTGTGGTCACACTTTGAAGCTTTCTCCATAGCCACGAGGGCTAGACACTTACTTTTTCTTTAAGAAGGAAGGTTGGAATCATCACTTGACTCCAGGAGCTGGGACTTTAAGGAAAACCAATAATTATCATGAGACTGATGACAAAATCATGAGTTGGCAACACTTATTTCACTCATTTGTGCTGTGTATAGAGATCTTCCAGTAGGGCTGCCACACTCTGCAGCATAAGTATGTGAGAGGGAGATAAGGCCAGTGTACTAATGTTGATGCCTTCCAACAGGATTAGTATAAACACATTTACGAGACTTCCTCCCAGGGCACTGCTTAAAACAAACAGCCCCCGTTAGTATCAGCACTGTCCCCCTCTGCAGCTCACCACTCCTTTTAGGGTAGAGTTTTTCTGGAGTCAGGGCAAGTCTTAATATTCCAGATTAAACTTTCCTGACATACTCAGCATTTACCTTTTCTGGGCATCTCAGACTCTCCAGTCTGACAAGCTGGTCTGATTCCTTTATCTCCCTCTGCAGCGGCCTTCTGCACAGAGGGCCACGGAATAAAAGCTCCATCTGCGATCCTTAGAGATGCTGATCCTGGCCAATCCTGTAACATAAGGTGGTGTCCCAGGAGGGTGGAGACAAGTTGAGCTAGTGCTTAGGTCACCCCTCTGCTCTGGCTCAGGAGGAGAGGGACTCTCGAGTTCTCCTCCTGCCTTGCTTGTGAACCAGGTAGGAGCTGGCTTCTCTTGCCCTTTCCTTTCTGTCCTTGTTTATTTGTACAGAGTGCTCCCGGGTGTGAGGAGAACTCATTTGGAAATGGTGGAGGGATGCTGGTGTTAACCACTTCATCGTGAGACTTTACCCAAGTCCCACTATTTGCTGTGAGACCTCTGCTCCCCCATAGTCCCTCTCTTCAGCTTAGTATCTAGCAATTCTAGGAACAAGTAAATGGCAATTCTAAAGTGTTTTGCTTCCAGCAGCAAGACCAGCACAGGTCCCATTTGGGGAGCAATGTTGTCTAGTGGGTAGAGCACTGGGTGAAGATTTGGAGGCCTGCTTACTGTGATCGTGGGCGTTTCACTTTCTGCTGAGCCTCAGTTTCCTAATCTGTAAAATGGGGATAAAAGAAGCATGGAGGGTTGAGGCTCATTTATAACATGCACTGGGCTCCTTGGATGAAAGGAGGAGCTTAAAAAAAGGGGCAAAATACTTCCTTTCCTCACGTGGCCTTATTGCTTCCAGTTCCATGTCTAATATGTTCCTTCCCTCTGTATTGCAGCCTGCAGCCCTGTGCTGTCAACTTCCATCCCAGCTAAGACTGCAGCTGGGCTCCCTGCACTTCAGTGCTTAGATCAGAGGGCTTCAAAACAGTACCGTGACCTTTCCCAGCTTGGTTTCTTGTTCCTTTGTCTGTTTTGTGGCCTTTTGGCCTTTCTTGTCCCTTTCAATCTGTTTCAGTGCTCTGTCCTTGGGAACATGCTGAGATTTGCCCACCTGCTGACATGGAGCTAGCTGAACTTGGGCTGGGATTTTCCGTGCAGTCTGACTTTATTTATTCTCTAAATACAATGCCTTGGTGACTGGCCATCAGGGTTATGAAAACCAGATTTTTCCATGGGGGGTGGAACAATTCAGAGGGTTTTTGTGAGTTTTATAATTTTGTGAACTTTTGTGTATCTGAAGTATTCACACAAAGATAACCCTTCAAATATGTTAATAGAAACTGGCTCTTATTTTAATTTGAATGAAACCTTTATTCTAACGTTAAGAAGGAAAGTGATGAAAACATCCAGGTTTTTCATATACCTTTTAAAAAAACAATAACGAAACTATTGAACTGTCTAGAAGCTTGGAGGGGAATGGGAATGGGTAGAGTCATTGGTGATTGTAGAAAGGGCAGTTACTAGTGGGTGGCATCACCTGTCATTGATACTGAAGAGTGGGGGGTGAGTTGAGGTGCAATTTTAAAGGGGACTCAGTTTCTGGGATCTAGAAACTCCTGGAAGGTGGGCAGGGCATCTAATGTAATTCTAGACAAAACTGGCAAGTTTTTGATTTTTCAGGCTTCAGGGTGTTGAGTTCAGTAGGTGGTGCTGATTACAGTAAATGTGAAAGCTGCCAATCAACACAGCAAACAGGTGATTATTTAGTGAATGTGTGAATTTTTGACTCAGTATGTCAAAAGTTGAAGGAAGGATTAGGAAGGCAGTGACAAAATGGAATAAAATAGTGAAAACATTCTTCTAAAGCAAAGTGTAAACATTGTCAAGAATTAAGTAGCAAGGTAGAAGGGGTCTGTGCTTATCTCCAAGTGCAGAAAATTGGATTCTTCACAGTCAAATGTGACATTGAATGAAATTTTGCCTTTTGAAGTGGAAAGGCAGAACACAAATGAAGCGTTGCATTGGCATGAAAGCACAGCCGTAACATAAATTCCCTCATTCAGTGCCTCCCAGCAAGCAGCCCCACGATACCAGGCTCATCATCTACACTTGCAAAATGGCAGAGATCAATTGAAGATTATGCAAGGATCGCTGAAAGGCAGGAGACTTGAACTTGATAATTGCCGGTTTTGTTCTGGTCAGTGTGTGCCTTTATGAATTGCATAGTGCTTCATTTCATAAAACCTTGGTGGTTTTTCCTAAGTGGGATTTTTGGTGTAGAGAAAATTGAAATATCCTTAATTGGCTGGAGGGTGGGGGAGTTCCTTTTTTCTTTGCTCCCAGATTCTGAAGTCTAGGTGCAGATCTGTAACTTCTCAGCCATATGGAATGTATTGTTTTCTGTGGGTGCTTGTCATTCTGTGATCCCCAGCTCCAAGAGCTTGTCTATATTAATCACCCCTAAAACAAATAGGTGAGGGATAAAATCTAGGGCAAGTATTTCTGCTAAACAGGAGTCTGTGCCTAGAGAAATGGAATAAGCTGAACTGGAACAAGGTCCTTTTCTTACTGAAAGTGTCCACGTAGGGAGCTATTAAGGAACATCTCTATGTAGATGAGTCCTTAGCTTTCGGGGGGGAGGGAGTTTATATGGAGGTGCAAAAGGGGCAGGGAAGAGGAGTAGTGCACAGCTCCTGTCCTCTCCTTCCCTTCTTTTTTCCGATCACCCAAGAGAAGTTCGGAGGTGGTGTTTCACATGCTCCCTCACCCAGACTGCTGGGAAGATGGAGGAGGAGGAATTGACCGTTCCCTTCAAGCAACCACTAGAAGTGCGGTTGGCAGCTCCACATAGATGAGACCTTAAAAGTTGAGATGGATATGAAAAAAAAAAAACCCCAAGGTCTCTATCAGGGTCTGGGGCAGTAGTCTGGTGACTGCCTTCCAGGTATCCAGAAGTGAAGGGTGGAGAATGTCTCCTTTAGGGCTTGTCTACATGACAGGTAAGGGTGTGTCTCTGCAGTGCACTGACTTGCCAAGCAGGAGTATTCTGTGTGGACACTGCTAAAGTGCATCGTGTGCTGTGACGTACTCTCTTTTGAAATGGGGGCACGTCACAATGCACTATAAAATTGTCACTGATGTAGCAGTATCCACATGGGACGTTACTGCACGGCAAGCTAGTGCACACTGTTGATTCACACCCTGGCTTGCTGTGAACTAATGTTGTGTGTAGACAAGCCCTTAATCTCACCAGGATGCTGCTACTGCACTCTGATTTCCTAAACTCTTGCATTCTGAGTCAGTCTTGGAACCATTAGCAATTATCTCTGAGAACTCCTGGAGGATGGGTGAGGTCTTAGAAGACTGGAGAAGTGAAACATAGTCCAGCCTTTAAAAAGGGGAAGAGACCCCAGTGAACTATAGGCCTGGTAGCCTGACTTTGATATCTGGAAAGATACTGGAACAAATGACTAAACAATCAATTTGTAAGCACCTGGAGAATAAGAGGATTATAAGGAATAGCCAGCATGGATTTGTCAAGAACAAATCATACCAAACCAACCCAATTTCCTCCTTTGACAGGATTACTGGTCTAGTAATCTTGATTTTAGTAAGGATTTAGATACAGGCCAAAGTGACATTCTCGTAAGAAAACTAGGGAAATGTGATCTAGATGAAATTACTAGAAGGTGAGTGCACAACTGGTTGAAAGACTGTACTCAGAGTAGTTATCAATGGTTCAGTATTCCCTCAGCGGTCTGTCCTGGCTTCACTATTGTTTAATATTTTCATTAATGACTTGGATAATGGAGTGGAGAGTATCCTTACAATTTTGCAGATGACACCAAGCTGGGAGGGGTTGTCAACATTTTGGAGGACAGGATTAGAATTAAAAACGGCCTTGAGAAATTGGAGAATTGGTCTGAATTCAACAAGATGAAATTCAGTAAAGACAAATTCCCAAGTACTACACTTTGGGTGGGGGTGGGGGAAGAGAATCAAATGTGCAAGAACAAAATGTGGAATAACTGGCTAGGTGGTAGCACTGCTGAAGTGGATCTGGGGATTATAGTGGATCACAAATTGAATCTAAGTTAACAATGTGATGCAGCTGCAAAAAAGGCTAATATTCTGGGACGTACTGACAGGAGTGTCATATGTCAGATGTGGGTGATAATTGTCCCACTCTGCTCAGCCCTGGTAAGGCCTCAGCTGGGGTACTGTCCCCAGTTCTGGGAGCCACACTTCAGGAAAGATATGGAGAGAGTCCAGAAGAAAGCCACAAAAATGAAGGTCAGGTTTTCTAAACCTATCAGGAAAGGTTAAAAAACTAGGCATGTTTAGAATACTGGGGGGCGCTACCTGATGATAGCCCTTAACATAGCTGAAAACTGTTTTAAAGAGGATGGGGATCAACTGTTCTCCATATCTACTGGTGGTAGGACTAGAAGTAATGGGCTTAATCTGTAAGAAAGGAGATTTAGGTTAGATATTAGGAAAAACTTTCTAACTCTCAGGGTAGTTAAGTTCTGGAATAGGCTTCCCTGTCAGGGATGGTCTAGGTTTACATAGTCCTGCCACAGCACGGAGGGCTGGACTTGACTTCTTGAGGTCCCATCCAGCCATATATTTCTATGAATCTATTATTTGAGTGCACCCAAGCTGGCTTAGAGAGACAAGGTGGGTAAGATCATATCTTTTATTGGACCAACTTCTCTTGGTGAAAGCGATGAGCTTTCGAGCTACACAGAGCTGCTCTTCTGGGTATCTTATCAACTAGTAGGTGTTTGGTATGCTTAAGCCCTCTGTATGTTGCTTCATCTGCCACAAATAAATGTTGCCACCTCTTGTATGGAAAATGGCAGCTGCTTAATAGCACACCGGAAAGCTACACGTTAATGTCAGACAGAAAGGGGAATCCTGTATCCCATTGAAACTGCATGTGGGGAGTTAAGAGACCCAGGAGGAAATCAACCAGGTTAGAATCTGGCCAGGACATGGAGTTTAACACCCTATTCCAGAGGTTCCCAAACTGGGGTGCACCCCCCTAGGGGGGCATGGAGGAACATCGGGGGGCTGGTGCGGCAGAGCCTGGGCCAGCCCCCATGATGGGTGGGGAGGGAGTGCCAGCTAGCCCCTCCCTGCGCCCAGCTCTGCTCCGGTCCCACCCCCAACCGCATCCCTGGTTCCCAGACCTGCATGGCCAGGTGCCTGTCCCCAGCCTCTGCTGTTGGCTGTGGCTCTATTCCCGGCCTGGGGGCAAGGCCAGGAGCGGAGCTACACCTGGTTGCGAGCCCAGCTGCCAGCCCCACCACAGCCTAGCTGCGGCTCCACTCCCAGCCTCAGACCCTGGCCGTGGTCTCCCTCCTGGCCCCAGACCCACCCCTAGCCTCAGCCCCCTTACCTCTGTTCGTGTCACGCCCCCCAGATCCAGAGGGATGGGGGGACATGACTCTCAAAAGTTTGGGGTCTACTGCCCTATTCTGATGCAGAATACCACAGGAACTGTAACGAACAGGAGCGGTCAGGAACGTAGGCCTTGTTTCCACGTACTGCTGCAGCGCGTCTGGTGAAGACGTTCTGTGCCGACGGGAAAGAGCTCTCCTGTCGGCATAAAAAGCCACCCGTGAGCGGCATAAGCTACGTCGGCGGGAGAAGCTCTCCCGCTGACATTGCACTGTGCACGCTAGCGCTTGTGTTGGTGTAACTTGTCGTTCATGGGGGTAGAATATTCACACTCCTGAGCAACATAAGTTTTGCCGACATAGTCGGTAGTGTAGACATAGCCTTAGTTTTACATCTCATCTGACAGATTCCCTAATCTCTGTTTTGAGGGCAGCACAGTCATCCTTCCCCCCCCCCCCCCCGGCTCAGTTTTTGCCTTTGGGAATGCTGCTGTGTTTTCACAGCATGATTTAGCAGAGCTTGTGGACTGAGCTCATTTTCCATCCTTCATTCTCATTAGCTTTAGCTCTCCTGCTGCCTCGTTCTGAAAGTCTATCTTCCTAGGGATCTTTCCATGCAGAGAGGAGGTTGGCATGTGCCATACTCAGCCTTGACTCGGTTAGCACAGAGTTGCTGAGAACCAAAGGCAGCATTACGTGGCAGTTTTCGCTGTGCTTGGAGTGCGGAGCTAATTCAAACAGCATTACAGCTGCATGCACGGTTTGTAGAACAGAACTGCCAACTTGAATGTCTTCTCATTCTCTGTCTTGTAGTGTCATGCACACAAACTATCATACAGTGCAGGGTCGCCAAGTCCCTGCACTGTAGTGTGTCAAATAAGACCTGGCCCTAAAATACTGCCGATTCTTTAAAATTGCTTTCCTTGGGTTCTCTGTGTGTGTATGTATGTGTGTGTTGGGGGAAGAGAGCAAGAGAGAGAGCTCCACCCTCTCTCCATTCTCTGTGTGTGTACTTGGCTCTGGCTCAGAAGAGGGTGTATATTTACTTACTGACTTTTCTCCAGTAAGAATAGCACCAAGATGTCTTTAATTGCAAGCTGCATAAATGGGACAGGAGTGCCTCCTCAGACGGGGCAGGAATTGAGTTGCAGCACACTATTGATTTAGCATCTGACAGCATGGCTTGGATTATTTGGCTGGGAAACCTTCCTCTGCAGATGGAGCGGCTTGGTTGTCAGCCCTCCAGAGCTCCCTCTGCTGGAAGGATGGTGGAAGATGCCAGACAGAGTTGGGCAGAGCGTAGCCAGGCCCTGAATGGAGGTTAATTGACAGATGTATCAAGTTTCATCCTGATTTATGCTGGCAGGAAGTACCAATTTAACAAAAGCCAAACTAATGGAGAGCTGTAAATATTTTCTCTGTTGCTGCTGCTCTTGTGGGATTAGCGGATTATCTTTCCTCTGTCGTTAGCAGTTCCAGCTCTCCCAGCTGCTGGTGTGCTGGGATGCAGAGATGACTCATTTCCTCCCCAGCACACCCCAAACATGCCCCTGCCTCACTGGCCATCAGAGTGCTGATGAGAAATCTTCCCTGATGGCTTTGTTCTGTTCCAGAGCTGTTCCTTGGTGGAGGGATAGTCTGGCTAGTAACTTCTGTCTTGCCTCAAGATTTAAGTAAGAGGAGGAGAAACACTCGCTCGTAGTATGGTAGGCAGCTGACTGCCTCGCTGCAAGTGGAAGGCATATTGGGGTGCCACCCTTCAGGGCTTTGGGGGAAACGCAGTCATATGTTCAACTACCATTTGGGATCTCCTGCTCCTGTGATAGCCAGGGAATGGCTTGGACTGTGGAGCACCTGTGAGGCTCCAGAGCCTGGCAGTTTTCGCTAACACACCTAGCACTGTCACAAAACTGCTAGAGACAGGCCCTTGGGGTTTTGGTTAAGATTTCAGTGCATGAGTGAGCCCTTAAGAATGTTCTGTCCTTGCCTAATCTTGATAGAGCCTTGTCCTGACCGCTGTGTTACCTGCCATTGCTGTTTCCCCTCTAGGCCCTCAGCCCCTTACCTTAACACTTAAACGAGCACAGTATGAATGTCACTTTCACTTCCTCCTTGCTGCCAGTGTTTCTCATGATAAGGATCTGTGCCTTCAGTGCTAGCCTAAACAGGATGTGCTCACCCTCTCTGGAGCAGTTCTTTAAAGGTGTTTCGTGTTGTGTTTTGCATGTGAGGGTGACTGTTCTGCTGCATTGGGGTGTGGGTGTGAAGAGCCAGAACAATATTTTGGGGGTCTCTACGCTGGCCTGGGAAGGTTTACCTCATTCTGGGGAGTGCTGATGTGGAGAGTGCAACTTGTCCTTTTGAAGGTGTTTGAGAAGATGCTGCTGTGATGTGTGGGTCTGGGTGAGAGGCTGGGGGCAGCATGGGGGAGAGACTGGGAAGCAAGTGATATATGTGGAGCTGGGAAGGCTTTGTGCAGGCAAAATTTAATAGTAGAGCTGGCTGTAAACCAGACTTTGTTACACAGGAACCTGACGTTTCAGTGTGTGGTTTTCTCCCACATTCGGATGAAAAGTTAAATATAGAAATTTTTCATTGACCAATGCTTCAGGGGAGTTGAAGTGCAGCCCCTTAGGGGCTGGGCTCTGTGGCCAGACTACATGTCCTATGATGCACTACAGGACTCAATCAGAGTGGGGATGTAGTCTGGCCAAGGAACTCTGCCTATAAGAGCATGGGAAGAGATGAAGCACCTGAACTACAACTCCCATGAGATGCCACAGCAGATGCAGTCAAATGTTGAACCAACCTGCAATGAAATACTTCATTTAGATTTTCCTGGTGAAAATGTGTGCAGTTTTTTCAGGGAAATATTTGATGTTGCAGAAACTGTTTTCTATCTAACGTATTTTTGACAGAAAATCTAATTAGTCTAATATGACTTCTGTCAGCAAGGCTTTAAAGTACTGAAGGTTAGTACTAACCCGACCCCAAAGGCCAGCATAGACTCAGCTCATGTGAAATACCCTCCCTCTGGCTCACATGGCCTGATGAGACTTGAGAAGAGAGGTCTCAGGGCTACTTTCCACTTTTGATCTGATCTGATGTGGTGAAGGGGCAATGGGTCTTGGTTTGCTGAGCAGCCTCATTCCTCCCAGGGCAGAGCAGAATGAAAAGCAAACTCCTCCCCTCCCAAATCAAACACTCTTCTTAAAGCAAAGGGAGCAATGGTTCCCAAGCTGCACAAGAAGAATAAACTGCCCTGCATAGGTGATTCTGCTCCTCAGTGCTTCTGTAGACTTCAAACACCAGCTGCGGGGCCAAACGGAGGGACAGGCTTCCAAAACGGCCAGTTCCCCTAGCCCAGTGGTTCTCAACCAGGGGTACATGTACCCCCAGGGGTACGCAGAGGTCTTCCGGGGGGTACAACAACTCATCTAGATATTTGCCTGGTTTTACAACAGGCTACATAAAAAGCACTACCAAAGTCAGAACAAACTAAAATTTCATACAGTGACGTGTTTATACTGCTCTATATACTATACACTGAAAGGTAAGTACAATATTTACAATCCAGTTGATTTTTTTTTTATAATTATGGTAAAAATGAGAAAGTAAGCAATTTTTCAGTAATAGTGTTTTGTGCCTTTCATATTTTTGTCTGATGTTGTCAGTAAGTAGTTTTTAAGTGAAGTGAAACTCGGGGGTACACAAGGCAAATCAGACTCCTGAAAGGAGTTTAGTAGTCTGGAAAGGCTGAGAGCCACTGCACTAGCCCAACTCGAGAGCAGCATTAGCCACGGCTTCGGGACCCCGAGGCAGCCACAGGGCTCTTGCAACAAAGCATAGGTGTAATATCTGCCTCCTAACTCTACCCCAAGATGATAAATTACATTGCTGTGAGCCTGTGCACCATGAAAAGATTCTACGCTAACTAGCCTCCCACCCAAACAGCTCTCGCAGACTAAACCCCAGGCCTGCTCTCCCAGACGACACTGTGATGTCCTCGGTTTCCATTCACCCACCAAGTTCACGAGCCAAGGGAGGAGGTTGGTCTGTCACTGAATGTCTAGATGAATGATTTTTGATTATGCCCATCACTGGAAATAGGAACTCACTAGCAATCTGGAAGCATTTCATGCTACCAATCGGTGGAATTATTGCTCCCTCTCCCCACTCTGCCAAAGTCCAGATCTACTCTTTCCCAGCTGTGTAGATGGAAACTCAAGGCAGCAGAACTCTGTCATGTGGCCTAGGAGCCCTTAAAAGAAATTGCTGCTGTTGCATATGGGACCAAGAAAGGATATCGCTGAGGCGCCCCTTCCTGGGGCACGGTACACTAGCGCGATTTGTCATGTGCCAGCCCACCAGGAGCGGGATAGCCAGTGATTATGACAGGCTTTGAGAGCTCAGGGCTCAGCAATGGACTCCAAGGTTTTCCCAGCACTACTTATTCTAACTTCCTTCCCCGCTGCCAGTCCTGGAGGCAGGGCCGACCAACACACCCTTTCAAAGGGCACCACAGGAATCCCAGCTGGCCACACACCAGAGTAAATACTCGATGCAACCCAAACAGTGCTGCCTACGCTAGGCTCCACAGGCACCCAGGGGCTGGGGGAGCTACTAAAAGCATTTGGGGAAGGAAGTTGCTCTATTTTTATCCAGTGTCAAATGCCAGCCGCCTACCAGGGGAGCTATTAGCCAGCTCCCAGACCCATTCTCCGCCGATAATTACAGAGCCACCCCCACTGACATTTACCCAAGGACTAAAAACAGCACCTGCTGCACTAGCCGTTCCCTCCTTGTTCCCTCCGTGACACACAGGGCAGACAGCATGAGCAGCAGCCCCAGAGGACCCACGGAGGCTGTCTGTAAACGAGCGGCCGATGCTTTCCCACATCATGACCTATGGACATGCAGGTAAAGGCATGGGGTTTGCCTGGGACAGACAAGTCCAGCAAAATGCCTGCTGGGATATTCTCCCATCTTTTCCCACATCCCTCTAGTACTAATCTTCAGTACTTTAAAGCCTTGCTGACGGAAGTCATATTAGACTAATAAGTAGATTTTCTGTCCAAAATACGCTAAATGAAAAATACATGCGAGTCAAGGTTCCCTTTTTCTGAATATGGAGATGTGGCCTGCAGTGCGGCCTGGCTACAGAGCTCAGGGTGAAGATTTGCATGCGAGGACCTGTAGTTGCTGGGGGCTGCACCTGTTTTCCAAATTCACGGACCCAAAACTTGGTTAATGCAGAGTTAAGGTTGCCTGGTGACATCTTGTGCCCCTGCAGAATGTCCATTCTGCAGAATCTAAACCTCTGAAAACTCTATTTTCTGGTTAAGGTAAACGCCAACAGAACCTTAACTCTGTCCTCTTTGAGCAATGCATATATTTTCACACTCCGAATAGGGCGCATGACCACTGTAGAACAAAGTTCCGTGCCTTTTTTTGCTAAGGCAAAACTTGTTGAAAGAGGGTGGTTTGCCCCTTTTAAGGCAAACTAGAGGCCTGGGGCCACCCAAGCCTAGTTACAAATAGGCACACCTCAGCACAGGGATCAGGTGATTTTCGCTATAAAGAGGGGCAGGGAGTGGGATGCCCAGGAAGAAAGAACCAAAGGAAGCTGTAGCAGAGACTGCGGAAGAGCTTATTTGAACAGGAGGCTCTTGCAGGAGACCCTTGGCTAGGGGGAAGGATTTGGCCCTGGAAGCCAGAGGGTGGAGGGCCAGAGAGAGCAGGCTCTATGGGAATAGAAAAAGACTCCAGTCAGGTAGGGCTGAGAGAGCAGCCTGCCAAGGCGGGAAAATCTGGAGAAACCGGACTTGGGGCGTAGAGAAGCTCCAAGACTGAGTTTTGTTTGTGTCTTACATCAATAAATTAAACCCTGGGGGAAGGGGCATTATTGGACAAAAAAGCCTGTGTGGAGATTATTTAAGTTGTTCCTTGCAGGTGGGAACTGAGGTACTCTGCCTGGAGAGGGCCTTCAGCCCACGCGGGGATGCTCAGGAGGTGGTTTGCCCTATACCTGTTCAGGTGAGCTGCACTGAACACTTGCCGTATGCTCAAATACTGAAACCCCCACACTACCCATTTTACAGCCCCTTCCCTCTAACGCAGTGCTTGCGCTTACCCATTGCAATACCCACACACCACTCTCCTATCCCACTTCACTGCTGACACACACACTGCCTCACTCAGTGCTGAAAATGAGGCACGCTGACCCCCCCCGCATGCGCACATTCCTGTTTCCTTTCATCACACGCAGCAGGTGAGAGGCACACTTTTGCTTTTGACAGAACAGGTGGATTCTCCGGTGGTTCTGGCCTCCACTAAAGCAAAGTCAGTTGGCAGCTTTTGCTCAGAGTTGATTTCTCCTGTATGTCCCAAGCACTGTTCTGCTTTCCCATAGAGACACTTGGTGGAGAAACCAGAGGCTGAGTGCCCCCTCACTCCAGCATCCTTCGTACTAGGGATGGGGAAATCTCTAACTTGTCACTTGCCTAGTGCACCCCCGCCATGTCCAGGGCTGTCAGTTCTCTGCCTTCTGGGGGGAAGTACACTGGTGGGGCAGTGAGGAAGAGCCCAGGATTCAGTCCAATTCAGACTTCCCCCCTTGTCTTCAAAGAAAGGGCAGAGTTTGCTTGGTGCCAGTTCTCATGTACCTGTATGGGCTGGGTGATGCCTCCAGTAGTAGGTGCCAGTAACTGTCCTGGCTCCCCTCTCCAGGTGCATGAATAAACAGGGAGCCTGAATTCCCCTCTTGCCCCGGCAGGGAGCTTCCTTGGCACTTGGTTAACTTCTTAAAAGCCAGACATCCTAGTGGCTATTGAGGCAGCTTCTATAGGAGGACAGCTCCCAAAATGGGCAGTGTGTTTAGGGCCGTTCTGTGCTGGCTAGTATACTCACTGCTTTTGAGGAAGGTCTAGTTAATTATTCTGCAAAGCCGAAGGTATTTGGTCAGGACTTCCTGCTACATAATGGCAGTTTGCGGAAACAGGGAGATAGGTGAACAAGTGGCAGGCAGCTGTAAAAAGCTTCTCTCTCCCTCTGCCAGTAACTCCCCAGGCCTTGAGCAGCACTTTCTGGGACAAACTCTCTCGGAAACAGATGGATATTTTTAAATTACTTCCTCTTGGACCTTAATGTTTCTAAAGATAAATACAACTTTCCTCTTGGCAAGTGCTCAAGTACAGAGCTGCTCCTCTGCGTAGGGCTTCATATCAGCATGTGTCATGTTCCTGACTCCACGGCTCTACTCTTTTTTCACTGGCTCATAGTAAAGCTGTGTTAGGTTGTTGTGTCCTTTCCCCAACTCCCTGCCAGTGCAGGATTATTCCACTGGACTCGGGCATTCTTAGAGAGACACTGGGCGAGGGAGTGTTGGTGTTACTGATTTGTACGATCCCTGGCTGGGAGAGGCGATGGAGGGAATTCACTGTACAACCCATTGTGTCCTTTGCTTCTCTGGACTGAAGGGAGGATAGCTCTTGTGATGAAGGCACTGGTCCATTTGGAACAGCCCTGAGGGCCCCCCCCCCTTTTTTTTTTTGATTGATGTTGGTTGATGAGCCTTTCCAAATGGAGAAGGGAGGAGGGAAGCTGCTTAACATTCAGACTGGAAATAAGGGAAACATTTTTAATGGTGAGAGTAATTAACCACTGGATCAGTTTTCCAAGGGTTGTGGTGAATTCTCGTTATCACTGACAACTTTAAAATCAAGATAGGATGTTTTTGTAAAAGATCCACTTTAGGGATTATTTTGGGGAAGGTTTCTGGCCTATGTTATACAGGAAGTCAGACTAGTGGTTCCTTCTGGCCTTGGGAATCTGAGTCTGAATTTCTTCCAACTTTAAAAGGCCCCATGGCCAGCCCTGAATTTGGTAGCACTCATCACGGCTCTGGGCCAGGCAGGCAGGGTTTTCTGGCTATGACTGTCTTCCAGGAGCTGTCCCTAACCTTGCAAGGACTAGATGCCTAAAGACTGAGGCAGCAGCCAAAGGCTATTGGGGTATCCCTAACTTTGGAACAATTTAAATTTGGGGACTCCCTGGCTTTGCTGTATTGTCTAATCCATCTGATGTAGTGGCAGGGACTCAGACTGTCCAAGGTTTCTGTTTCACATGACATCTCAGAAGCAGCTTAGTTTCTTTCAGCAGCCGCCTCTGAGCAGTTTCCCCAGCTAGGTGGGTGGCAATGCACAGAGCAGCAGGTATCATAACTTGCCAGGCTTCAGGAGGTCCGGTGCTCTGATATTCATGTGACTAGAATGTTCTCCTGACATCTCCAGACCTTAATTTGAGAGCGCAAGGGTGGGTTTGCGTAAGGTAATGACAGCTTTGAGGTGAGAGCTGGAGTCCAAAGAGGGGATGATGTGAAAATAGAGACAGACTTATAAAAAGGTCTCTTAAGGCGAAAATACCTTCCAGTTCTGCTGAGACATTTAATTTTAGCTTATCTATAAAAATCTCATTAGTAGGCAGCTCTTTAGTCTTGTGACAGAGGCGCATATAAAGCTTTGTTGTGACTTGTAAATGGAATTGCCCTGATGCGATCGATTGAAGATTAGCACAGCATCAGATGCTGGAGATGGGAAAGCACGACTTGGTCCCTCTTATGCCCAGGGCAGGATTGTTCCCTTCAGCATCATTGGGGGTTTGTCCAGTCTAGGTGTAAGTGACCCAAATGAGGGAATCTCTCTCCTTTCCCCCTCCTCCCCCCTGGAAAAATTCCACAGTCCACTTGAACTCTCTGCTGAGAAGTTTTCTTGATACTCAGGTTAGAATGAAGTGAACAGTTTATTTGTCCTAGCTATATCTCCTTGCCCCATCCTGAACAATTCTTCTCCCTTGGTGATCGTACCCTTCAAACATTTGCAGTTGTTGTCTTCCCTAGTTATCGTCATTTAGTCAAGCTCTACAAATTTAACCCTTCTAATCTTTCCTCATAAATCAAACCCTCCAGCCCTCTAGTTATCTGTCTTGCTGTCAGAACTTTTCAGTTTCTGAGGTGCCCAGAACTGAATGTAGTATTGCAGGTGTTACCAATGCTTTCCTTTTCTCCACACTGACCTTAGCATTCAGTACCTGCCGGGATGGCGGTGTTGGCAGGCTCTCCCAGTGTCACTGCACATCATCATGCCATGTATCTTTTGCAGGCTTGAAATCTAATATGAAGGCTGCATGTTCTGCATCTGTAGAGTTTAATCTGAAACATACATGAGAGAGCAGAGGGGCTGGCCCCCATTGGCACACATCCAGGAGGTTTTGTTACAGGGCTGCGTGAAGGGTTCTGTTCTGTTCTGCCATGGGACGTTCTGGGAGTTCCTCCTTTGGAGTTGAATTAGACTGAGATGTGAAGCCTAGAGAAGATTGACTCTGGTGGGACAAGGTGGGTGAGGTAATATTTTTTATTGGACCAACTTCAATTCTGGTGGCTTATTTAATATTTCTATTACTGTGGAATTGGGCCCCAGAATGCTGGGAAAAACACACACAGGAGACAGTCCCTGTCTTGAAGAATTCATAATCTAAGGAAAGTGATGTACAAAAGCTTGTGGGGAGAGCACGGGCAAACAGGCACAATGTTTATAGATGGGTGTCAAAAATAAACAAATAAAGCAGCAGCTATTGCCCTCTTCCCTCAATCCAGCCATTCTAAGTTGCTGAATTTTCCCAGATATCAAGTCAGAGATGGGAAGCGAAGAGGCTGCAGGGTCCTAGAGCCCTGGCTGAAGGCTGAGCGCGGAAGTCTACGCTGCAGTTAAACAGCCCAGCAGCCGGAATCCCACGAGTCCAAGTCAGCTGGCATGGGCCAATCACGAGTATCTTTAACTGCAGTGTAGACGTACCCCTAGAGTCTCCAGCCCTGACAGGGTGGAGCAGGCTACTTCCAGCCCTCAGCAGCTTTGCACACAGTCCTTTTTTTCTCCCATAGAAAAGCCATTCATGCTTGCTTCAGAAATATGTAACGAGGGACCAGTGCTCTCCTTTTTTCCTGAGTCATTTGTCATCTTGTGCTACTGTGGCACTGAAATATCCTTGCTTGCCATCCTCTCCAGTGTCTGCAGTGAAGTTGGGGAGGGACTGTGGTGTCCCCTCCCTGCCAGGTTACCATAAGCAATATAGAGCAAAGCAGGCACTCATGCAATACTTTTTTGGGAGGTAGGGAGCTGTGTAGAGCAAAAGCTAGAACGTAGAGGGCCAGGATGCTGCCCTGAAGCCAGGTTCCTCTCCTGAAGACCATGGGGAAAGGTTATCCATGGCCTTTGAAGGGTCTATGGCGACTAAGGGATTTAGAGTCAATGAGATTTAAGTGGCAGCAGTTGCACTGATGGCTGTAGAGTGGCACCATGTGGTGCCTGTGCTTTTCAATTCACTTCGTGTTTCTGGACGTGGCCCTTCAGTCTCCACAAAACAGAACCGTGATCTCCCGTAGAGTCTGCTGAGTTTAACCCTCTTATCGGGCAAACTACCAAATGATTGCTGGCACCTCCTTGATTCCAGGAACTGACCCTTTCTCAAATCCAAGCTAGCAATGTTAGCCAGCTGAGCATAGTGGCCTTGGATTTGGAGACTTTCCTCTGGAGGATGGAAGAGGTTGAGATTGAGGTGCCCTTTGGTAATGTTGATCACCATATGTACTTCAGAGCTGACTGGCCCAAGGGAGTTTTGTCCCAGAACAAGTGGACACCCCATCAGTATAAGATATGTAAGCAGGCAAGACTTTTGCCTGCTATACCCAGGACAGTTAGTCGTTGATACAGATAATCAATTTGGAAACTCTGCCCTTCCCAAGTAAAGGTCTTTTTCAGCCATAGTGGAATTCCCTTTTATTGTGCTGTCAGTCCAGCACGGTGGCCAGGGATGGATGACTTACAAAGTAAATCCATGGAATCAGAGAAGAGTCAAGAAGGCCTCTTTTCTTGATACAGGAGGGAAGAAAGGAGGAATCAGAGAATCTCAGGGTTGGAAGGGACCTCAGGAGGTCATCTAGTCCAACCCCCTGCTCAAAGCAGGACCAAACCCAATTAGATCATCCCAGCCAGGGCTTTGTCAAGCCTGACCTTAAAAACCTCTAAGGAAGGAGATTCCACCACCTCCCTAGGTAACCCAGTCCAGTGCTTCACCACCCTACTAGTGAAAAAGTTTTTCCTAATATCCAACCTAAACCTCCCCCTCTGCAACTTGAGACCATTACTCCTTGTTCTGTCATCTTCTACCACTGAGAACAGTCTAGATCCATCCTCTTTGGAACCCCCTTTTAGGTAGTTGAAAGCGGCTATCAAATCCCCCCTCATTCTTCTCTTCTGCAGGCTAAACAATCCCAGTTCCCTCAGCCTCTCCTCATAAGTCATGTGCTCCAGCCCCCTAATCATTTTTGTTGCCCTCCGTTGGACTCTTTCCAATTTATCCACATCCTTCTTGTAGTGTGGGGCCCAAAACTGGACACAGTACTCCAAATGAGGCCTCACCAGTGCCGAATAGAGGGGAATAATCACGTCCCTCCATCTGCTGGAAATGCCCCTACTTATACAGCCCAAAATGCTGTTAGCCTTCTTGGCAACAAGGGCACACTGTTGACTCATATTCAGCTTTTCGTCCACCGTAACCCCTAGGTCCTTTTCTGCAGAACTGCTGCCCAGCCATTCGGTCCCTAGTCTGTAGCAGTGCATGGGATTCTTCCGTCCTAAGTGCAGGACTCTGCACTTGTCCTTGTTGAACCTCATCAGATTTCTTTTGGCCCAATCCTCTAATTTGTCTAGGTCCCTCTGTATCCTGTCCCTACCCTCCAGCGTATCAACCACTCCTCCCAGTTTAGTGTCATCTGCAAACTTGCTAAGGGTGCAGTCCACACCATCCTCCAGATCGTTGATGAAGATATTGAACAAAACCGGCCCCAGCACCGACCCTTGGGGCACTCCACTTGATACCGGCTGCCAACTAGACATGGAGCCATTGATCACTACCCGTTGAGCACGACCATCCAGCCAGTTTCCTATCCACCTTACCGTCCATTCATCCAGCCCATACTTCCTTAACTTGCTGGCAAGAACACTGTGGGAGACTGTATCAAAAGCTTTGCTAAAGTCAAGAAATAGCACATCCACTGCTTTCCCCTCATCCACAGAGCCAGTTATCTCATCATAGAAGGCAATTAGGTTAGTCAGGCATGACTTGCCCTTGGTGAATCCATGCTGACTGTTCCTGATCACTTTCCCCTCTTTTAAGTGGTTCAGAATTGATTCCTTGAGGACCTGTTCCATGATTTTTCCAGGGACTGAGGTGAGACTGACTGGCCTGTAGTTCCCCGGATCTTCCTTCTTCCCTTTTTTAAAGATGGGCACTACATTAGCTTTTTTCCAGTCATCATGAGATTCCCACAGCAGCTGGGCTCAAAATGCTTCCTCTGAAATTCCTTATGTTTAAGGAAGGACAGGACAGCGCTTGGTGCTTTAACTGTGTATCCTGTAGAGCCCAGCCGCTGGTCAGTATGAACAAGAATGTCTATCTCTGTGGTTTGCATATTGGAAACGAAAAATGGCTGTTTTCCTCACAGCCCTAAAGGAGAGTTTGGGGGTCTAGGCGGGCATCACACTTCCGGCAATAAGCTCCTCCCTGAATCTCCCCTTCCAGCCTTTTATAACTCAGCCTCAGACTACACCAAAATCTTCCCATCCAGTGTGTCCTGAAGCTGCTTGGTGGGGTCAGATCCTTAGCTTCACTTGGAGGAACCCTGAAACTGTTCTTTGAAATTATACAGTCCCATTTTTTACTGTAGTTGTACCTTCTCCTTTGCCCTGAGAGAAGGCAGCCTCATACCAGGGTTATTGGGGTTTCCCCATTGTTACTAGCTTGTGGCATGCAAAATGGTTTGGGAGCCATTTTGTAGCTGATAAGGTACAGCACATGAGGGGCTCCAGAAGAGCAGTATGCTGGCCAGTGGCATACTGCCTGGCACCCTAACGTGGCTATTGATCCCAACTTGCAGTTCTGACTTGAAGCAAGTGATCTGCCTGCTCTGATCAAGGTGGGACATTGCTTGTGGGGAGAGAGGCACTGCACTTCATTTTCAGTTCAGCCCTCGGTTGGCTAGTGTGGCTGTCCCTGTGATGTGCTAATGGTGCTTGTCAAAGTTCTGAATAGGGTGTATCCTGGGGCTGCTTTTTCCACACCCTTTGCCAACATTTCATGTCAGAAGGCAAGCATGACCTGAGGACTTCCTGTCTTTACTCTTTATTTGGTCATGGGAGTCCTACAGCCTTGATTGGCTGCAGCATGAACACATTTCCTGTCACCCAAGAATGCTATAGAGTGCAGCATAGGACTTGATGGATATCATGCTGCACTTCACGTTGCTCTTCACCCAGTCTTATGACGGTTTGCCACCGAAGTGTAATTCATTGGGATTTTCCTTGCAGCAGTTCTGGTTAGCCAGGTGCTGGACTCTGCTCAGGACAGAGATCAAGTTTTATATAGGAAATCGGAATCTCCCCACAGTTCCTTTTTTAAGGTTAGTACTTTCTCCAGGGCACTATGGAACTGCTTCAGTTCATATGGCTGGGTATTTGACGGCCACATTTTTGGCTGTACTATGCTTGTGCTAAGAGGCGCTGCTTTACTCTGGGGCAGAAATAAGCATTGCAGATGGCTGTGCTGTAAGTAGTTTCCTGGCAGACTGATCTGTCCACTGCATCAGTTGATGAAGCAGCAGGTGGTTTTTGCAATGCGGCTGCCCCACCCACATTTTATGATTGCTTTCCTGTAGAAGAGGGATGTCCATTCTTTGCCTAATCCAGGGGCTGCACTGGCTGCTAGTTTGTTAGTAGCCCAAGGGCTATGCCTGACTTGCATATAATAGAGTGCATCCTCTTATTTCTGAAGGCTTCTCCTCTCAGATTACAGTTCCCAGTATGCAGTGCTCCAACTCAACCACAGCTAAACAGGCCTCATTGCAAGCTGATGTCTGTGGCTTTTGTGTGCTAGTGTATTCATGCTGGTAGCCTCACTGTAGAATTCCGAGGGGGGCATTTTACTCTCCTGCAGTGTGAGGTGTTTAATGAAGCTTTGGGATTTGACAACTTTTGAAATGGCTGCAGTTTTGCGGTCTTGGGCAGTTTCTGGAATCCTCTCCACTGAGACTTCGCTGGAACTGAGCTCCGGCTTTGATTTGGTCTCCAGAATTCATTCTTAGCCTGTACTGTAGTTTAAAATGAGTTGTTAGTTTTACTCTAGTGGTACTTGTATGTGGTAGACTAACACGGCTACCCCTCTGATACTTGTATGTGAAGGGTCCCACACCACCACATCTGCCAGGTGGAGCTAGTCCATCTCCGGCCTCATAAGGGGCTTCTCAAAGCATTGTAGTTCTCTGCCCTGGTTTCACTTTCACCTGTGCTACATAATAGCAAGCAATGGATATGATCAGTGACATCTGTGGAATCATGTCTGAGACTGTGGAAACACTCATTGCTGGGACAGACATGGCACATTGTGAAGACTGTCATTTGAAAGCTCCTGGTGACATTACTAAAGGACTAAGGTGTTTGATGAGTAGAGACTAAGGCTTTGTCTACGCTGCCATTTGAATGACAAAAACTTTTGTCATTGACGGGTGCTTAAAGCCCCCCCCAAGACAAAAGTTTTGTCCTGGACGGTGTAAACGGCTCGTTGTCGGCTGTTGACAACACAAACCCCACGCATAGGGGGTGGAAGTGTTTGGTCGGAGTGCCGACAAACAGCGTTTACACTGCCTGACTTCTAGTGACAGGTCCGTGTCGCTAAAAGCTGTGTAGTGTAGACAAAGCTAAAGAGGAGGCCGCTTACATCATTGCAGAACGGTTTGGTTCCTTTCTGTTCCTGTTCCAAACAAGGTCTTGCGCCTTATGTTCCTGTGCAAATTCATTTCCCCTCCTTTTTACTCCCTCTCCTGTGTCCTCATGTTGTAGCAGCTTTCTCCATGGAACAGATAGTTGCTGTTCTTACTCTGGCTTGAGGGACTGCTGCAGAGTGAAACAAGGCCCTGTTTTCCCTGTGGGCCAGAATGTATTGCTGCCGCTCTAGTCATTCACAGCCCTTACCAGCCTGTGAAGCAAACCCAACTCTTTTCTGAGCATGCTCGCCTGGTCTAGAGTTGGTGCAGCAGGGATAGATCAACCTATGATGGAGGGGAGGAAGGAGGTAGGGGCTGAGTAGGATAGCAGTTGTGGATACAGGGAGAGTTGAGAGTAAGTGGAGGTTCAGACGTGTCCATGGCTGAGAGAGACTTTGAAGAGGAGTCACTTTATTGTGGATTCCTGGCACGGGGTAATGCACATCTGTCTGCATAGGCGAGAAGTGTACTGAACAGATTGCTGTCTGGAGATAGGTGGCATGGGCGGGGATACAGACGGCGGAGTTTTAGTTTAGCTCCTTTCCAAATGTTCAGTGACCGAGTCTGCTCTTTTCTGTTTGCTAGGTAATTTCTGTGTGGCATTATAAACTATGGAAAGTTTGTTCCATGGGGCTCTCCAGTTGGCTGCAGACCCTGGCTTGTTTGTAATTCACATTATGCTGCATGTCTGTGCTGTTAGCCATCCATTCCCAGGGAAGGATCCTTTAACCCCATGGCCAATAGTAAATCAAGCCAGCCTAGCCAAGAGTTACTTTGCTTGGAGTTGTTGAGTCAGCTGAGTGCTTCAATTTTTAAACACATCTACACATTTCAGTATCGTGATAAAGTACCATGAAATGCCAAATACGGCATATTGTTAATGCAGACAATACTAAGCTTTCCAGAGAGCAGTGACCAAGAGTTACCTTAAATCCTCCTGGCCTTTGTGCAGTCTGGCACTGGGAGCACACAGGAAGGAAAAAGCAAAAGCAGCTTCCGTAACACAAACATACAGACACGTGTGTTCCTAGACGGGCAGGTTAGAAACAGCAGAGGCGGCAGCAGCTGTGTGGACCAGCTCATCAGAGCAGGAAAGAGCACCCCAATGTGAACACATTGACAGGGAAAGAGCCTTTTAAATGCTGGTTGCATTGCATAATGCGAAGCAGAAAGACAGAAAAGTAACTAAGGAGGGCCAGGAGAGTGTCTTGCAACAGGGCATTCTAGACACTATGGGTACACAATGGGGCTGATTTAATAAAGACAAAAGTAGCTAAAGGGTAGGACAGATGCAGTCCATGGACTTGTACAATGTGGCCGTCCTTATCTTTGCCAGGTGTGGTGTCTGTGTGTCACAAGTCCCAGTGTGTAAAGCTTCATCACGATCCAGCATGGCCTGGCTGCATTCTGGAACCAGTAATTTCTGTGGCCTGCACGTCCATATTAAGACGGAATTTGCAGTAGCCTCCATTACATGCAAATGAGATGCACGCTAGAGACTTGTTCAATCAGAAATGTTGGAACAAACCATGGAAGAAAAACAGTGCAGCATATCGTTAACAGGTGCAAATATATATTCCATATGTAGCAGACGCGAACCATTATGCAGCTTCTCCGGGGAGCTGTGCCAGAGTGCGAGGTGAACGCCAATGTTTTGTAGCAGAATCTAAGCTTTCATTGCAAATAAATAAAATCACATTTCTTCGTCTTTATGGTTTGAGTCCCCCAATGTAACTCGATCCCATATTGTCTTCCTGTAATTATGTCTTTGCCCCCTGACCCCTTGAAACAACCCAAAGTTGTGAGCTACCCCATTCATTTCAGCCCTTAGATCTGAACTGTGGCCCACGGGATTGCCACCCCTGTGGTGCTGCGGGCCCCGCGCCGCTCCCAGAAGCGGCCGGCACCATGTCCCTGCGGCCCCTGGGAGCGCGGGGAGGGGGAGGGAGGAGAAGGCTCCGCGCACTGCCCTTGCCTGTGGGTACCTCCCCTGAAGCCGGTTCCCGGCCAGTGGGATCTTCGGGGGAGGTACCCACAGACAAGGGCAGCACGCGGAGCCCTCTGCCCCCCCCTCCCCCGGGGCCAAAAGGACGTGGTGCCGGCCGCTTCTCGGAGTGGCGCAGGGCCAGGGCCAGGGCAGGCAGGCACGGAGCCTTCCCTGGCCCCGGTGCGAGCCGCTGCCACCCCGGAGCCGTTCCAGGTAGGCGGCACCGGGCCGGAGCCAGAACCCCTCCTGCACCCTGCCCCCCAACTCCCTGCCCTGATCTCCCTCCCGAACTCCGCACCCCTCCTCTGCCCCAACTCCTTGCCCTGAGCCCCTTCTTGCACACCGCACTCCCTACCGCACCCCTGCCCCAGCCCTACATTCATGGCCCTGCATGCAATTTCCCCACCCAGATGTGGCCCTCGGGCCAAAAAGTTTGTCCACCCCTGCCTTAGATACTAAGATGTAGGCACCGTATAGATGCTAACATAACTTCAATGTTGCTCTGAGCTTTCGCTTCCAATAGTTTTAGTTGAAATGTCTTGCTAATATAATCCATTGATTTTTGGATGCAGTGCTTGACATTGAGGTGAGGTGTGGGGGAAATAGAGGGTCACTATCCTTTCAAAACAACTTGGAGTGAGGGTTTTTGAGATTACAAGTTTGATTGATAAAGGAAGTAGTGGTGCTGTAGTATACTTGATTTCTGTAGGCATTTGACTTGGCACCGTATGACATTTCGATTAAAAACAAAAACTAGAATGATACAAAATCAATGCGGCATACTTCTCTACTCGTACACGAGACTGCCCTGTTGATACATCCCAGGACTGTATTAGTCCTTTTGGCCACAGTGTCACCCTAGGAGCTCACGATCATCTGATTATTGACCATGACCTCCAAGTGTTTTTCAGAGTCACTGCTTCCCAGGATAGAGTCCCCCATCCTGTCAATATGGCCTACGTTCTTTGTTCCTAGATATGATTTTACATTTGGCAGTACTGTATTAAGAACTAGATAAGTTCATGGATGATAGGTCCATCAATGGCTATTAGCCAAGATGGACGAGGATGGTGTCCCTAGCCTCTGTTTGCCAGAAGCTGGGAATGGGCAACAGAGGATGGATCATTGATGATTACCTGTTCTGTTCATTCCCTCTTGGGCACCTGGCATTGGCCACTGTCGGAAGACAGGATACTGGGCTAGATGGACCTTTGGCCTGACCCAGTCTGGCCGTTCTTATAACAGTCACTTAAGTCCAGTTAACCAAGTGATCCAGGTTGCTCTGTATCAGTGACTTGTCCTCTTCATTATTTACCATTCCCCCAATTTTTGCTTTATCTAAAAGCTTTATCAGTGATGATTTTGTTTTCTTCTCGGTTGTTAATAAAAATGTTCAATAGTGTAGGACCCAGAGCTGATCCCTGCAGGACCCCACTAGAAACACATCCACTCAGTGATGATTCCAGGTGGACAATTAGTTTTGAGACCTGTCAGTTAGCCAGTTTTTAACCCATTTAATGTTATATTGCCTCTCTATTTGGCACTGGTGCAACTCCTACTGGAATAGTATGTCTAGTTCTGATGTCCACAATTCCGGAAGGATATTGATAAATTGGAGCAGGTTCAGAGAAAAGCTGTAAGAATGAATGAAAGATCAGAAAACCTGCCTTATGGTGATAGTCAAGGAGCTCAATCTGTTTAGCTTACAAAGAGAAGGTTACTGGGTGACTTGATCAGTCTATAAGTACCTAGATAGGGAAGAGAAATTTGATAATAGAGGGCTCGTCAATCTAGTGAACCAAGTTGTAAAGATTCAATGACTGTTGAAGCTAGACAGACTGGAAATAAGGCATACATTTTTAACAGCGAGGATAAATGACTTATCAAGGCTTGTGATGGATTCTGCATCACTGGCAATGTTTAAATCAAGTTTGGATGTTTTTCTATAAGATCTGCTCTAGTTCAAAAGGGAATGAATTTGGGGAAGACCTGTGGCGTACGGGAGGTTAGGCTAGATGATCAGACTGGTCCCTTCTGGCCCTAGGATCTGAATCTATGAAAAGCGGAGTAATGAACGGAAATGCGCTGATTGGATCATCCCTGTTTGGATTTACTTGGAACAGCGTAAAATGTCCAATTTGCCATAGAAATTCAGCACTTGGGTGCTACAAAATCCAGGAGGCTTTGAGCAAGATTTACGCCCAACTTGACACAAGTGCCTTACGTGAATCTGCCTTTGTTTCTTTTTGGCCAAGCTGTGAGAGGGCAGGTATTAAATTTCTAATCAAAGCTGTTGGGTCAGGTATGTCTTGAAGTGAGTGTTGCTGTCTGAGAGGAGGCACATGAGACGGTAGTGGGTGGAGAGAGGTAGTGTCTGACGGCTGGGAAAGGGAGCACACACTAGTATCACGCTGGACACTCTTTATGTACATAACTTGGCGCTGACCTTTCCTTTTTGGTCCTTGGACTATAATTGGCATGTATTCTGATGTCTGTGTTTTTAAATACAGCTGTGGGTGGCTGGTGGTAAGTGGAGTGGTAGAAACTGTTCTAGCTCCCCAAAATAGTCCTGCAGTGGTCCATGCGTTTTGGAGGGAGGCTTTTCCTGTTACATGGCCCAGAGGTATGCCAGGGTCAGCCGGCCCCTGTGGCTAGAAAGCAGTCTGCAAGTGAGGTTAGAGAGGTTGAAGGGGTGGGGAGCGTGGTGTCCTTTGCAACTGGAGTTGTATTCTGTAAATGGTGAGGGGCACTGGCAGCGGATGCTATTTTGACAGAACATAGTACACCTGGAGCTGGTAGAGGAGACTATGCAAAGCCATGAAGGGAGTTCAGGATGAAGGATTAGGGCAGTTGCTTTGGTATCTGAAGGCTTGGCAAGGGATTAACCCCTCTCTAAACAAAGAGCCAGAAGGTATTTTACCAGCTGAAATTCACTAGGTGCTTCCCAAGGAAAGGTTCACGATGCGGCAAGCATCTATTTACGTCTCCTAGTGTTTCTGTGGACTGCTGCTCCCTGTCTTTTGTCTCAGGATTTGGGGTGGTATCTATTCTGTGGGGGGGAGGGATAGCTCAGTGGTTTGAGCATTGGCCTGCTAAACCCAGGATTGTGAGTTCAATCCTTGAGGGGGCCATTTAGGGATCTGGGGCAAAAATCTGTCACGGGACAGTACTTGGTCCTGCTAGTGAAGGCAGGGGACTGGACTCGATGACCTTTCAAGGTCGTTCCAGTTCTAGGAGATTGGCATATCTCCCTTTATATTGATATTTAAGCACAGAGCTCTGTACATATTGCTCAGCTGGTTAATATCTTTGAGTCCTCTTTCAAAAGCTGAAGTGTTGAAGTTTATACAGACTGAGCACTAGAATGGTGTTGTGCAAACCTCAATCCCTACCATACTCCTATGAGGGAGGTCAGTGTTATCCCCAGACTTGTCCATGACTACGCTGAATAGATGGTAGAAGTGAAATCCATCTTGGGAGTCCTGACTCCCCACTGCATGCCTCGTCCACTAGAATACATGTGAGATTTTCTGCTAATGATTTGGCATCTAAAAGGGGAGACTAGAAAGTTCTACAGACTTAAATAGCATTGTATTAGTCACTCATTTAGGATTATAAATTTCCTTGCAGAGTTTGCAACTCGAACGTTGCAGCCTTATGCTGGTGTTTAGGAACCAAAATGTTAAACTGACCTATGTATTTCTGTGGTCCAAGCCAAGTGAAATGCAAAATACAAACTGCAGATGGTGAAAAAGGGAATTACTGTTCAAATCTTTCAGCTGCTATATTATTTTAGTAACACAAGGAAAGAAATTTGAGATTTAACCTAACCAGTGATGTTACACAGCTTCTCACATTTTGGTTCATCTTTAAGAAGTGCTGAATCCGTGAGTAGTTTGATAGCTCAGGGCATGTGGTTCTCTGTAGTCTAATCTCTTTGAGCTCTAGGAAGGTGCTAAATTAGGTCAGTTTGAATTCACTCTCCATTGTTGCTTTGCTGTGTTTGGGGTAAGGGTCCTGCTGTATGTACCTGGGGTATATGTAGGGCGGTTGTTGGCTTAGGAGTCAAAGTTCTGACTTCTAATGTAGCTCTACTATTTCCTTGCTGTCTAACCTGGTGAAAAAATAACTTTCCCTCCGTTGGGTTCCCCACATGTACCATGGAGAGAATTCTTTCCTCCCAGGGCGGGTGTAAGGGGTAGTTCATGTTTGCGCTGTACCTACACAGGGTTACCACAAGGCGCTGCTTGTGTGCAGTTCTGGAGTTTGCCTTTGTTGCTCACTGCCTGGCTCTGGCAGGAGGTCGAAATGGCAGCTGGCCGCAGCAGCAGGGCTGCCTGCATACTTCTAACACTTCCTTTCTGTTTGTTTGTAGGGAGCAGGGATGGCCAGGGGCAGATACTCCAGCGCTTCCCGGAGAAGGACTGGGAGGATAACCCCTTCCCACAGGGCATTGAACTGGTGAGTATTTTGGCTGTTGGGACTGGGACCTCCCAGTATTGGGTGCATGCGCGCACGTGCAAAGCAGGTTGTAGCCCTGTGTTAGTAGAGCGGGCTGTGGTAGTGTGCATGCGGGCTTCAGGGATGTCGTCTTTGCATGTCAGCAGGACTTTGGCCAGGAGTCTTCGGGCCAAACCCATGTGTGGAGAACAGAACAGAGCAGATTGCAGCCTCTCCTCTTTACACAGGTGGAGCAGCAGCCTTTGGAGACCACAAGTCCCAGCATGCAGTGCTCCAGCTTCACGGTGCAGTGTGTTCTGGAACTTATACTCTTCCTGGGCTTAGCCTGTCTGTCGAGTTGAGGGTGACTGTTTGTCATGTGTCCCCTCCCCAATTTTAGCTGCACTGGGGGCTGGAACGCTTCCCCACCAGCCTTGTTTTCCAAGCCACTTGGATGAAGTGTCTGTATAAATAGCCCTGAGTCTAACAGCAGTGTTCTGTGGTGTACTGCATTGTCAAAGCCCTCACGCTCACTCAGCCTCACAACCCTGGGGGGAGGTATCTTAGTAATATCCACTCATACCTCAACCCCCCCAGTCCTCATGTATCCTACCTCTTTCTGTTATGGAGATTATTGGGCCTTGGCCTCCTTCCCCAACCCTCTGGGTGTACGTTTGTTTCTTGCCATGTAATTCTGAGGTACGTGGAGTCCTTTGAGGTGACCATTGCTGGAGCAGACCCTTAAAACAATATGGCTTGGTCAATTTGGCCCCAAAAGTAGGTTTTGTACGAACCAATTTAACTAATGTAATGACAACATGACGGTTCCCACGAATTTAAAAAAAATCAAGTCAAAACAGTTTTAAAACCTTTCCTGGCAGCATTTGCAAGAACCCGAAAGAGCGATGGGCAGCGAATGCCACACATACACCTCTTGTGGTGTTCTGCAGTACAAAGCAGATCAGATGGTTGAGATATTCCATTAATGATAAGATAAGTTTAATACAAGTAGTGATCTGTTGTCCCTTTTAACACAGGGAGGGGAATTTTTTTCAAAATGACTTCCACACTTAGCTCCTTTAAGTCTCCCTCTTGTGCTGCCTCTCCGTGCAACCCCTCTCTGTTCTTAACAGCCCAGAGTGAGAAGAGAGTACAAAATGTAGACATATGATGCTTTAAAGACCCATGCGGCTGCCTTGTTAACGTCATAAAACCAGCATTGCCCAAATACCCAGCAGCTTCTCCTTCTTGCAGTGTGGGTGTGTTGGATCATAAGTACTTGCCGAAGCTCACCGGCCAACCCCATGTCACTCGCTCATGATTTTTCAGAACCAATCTGCAGCCACAGCTCAGGTTCCATTATTGCTTCTGGAAAGAGCGCAGTCACTGCTGCTCTCAGCAGGGACCTAGGAGGTCTGCACAAGTCTTGTGTTGCTCTTCCATGACACCTGCTGGCCTACAAGAGGAGCAGGTGGTGCATATTTTAGAAGGGGTGTGTGACAGTCCCGTCCCCCTGGGGTGCCACCTGGAACTGAGGTACAGCTGAGCCCTCTATCTCACTTTGGGTGACAGATGTCCTGATTTTATAGGGACAGTCCTGATTTTTGGGGTCTTTTTCTTATATAGGCTCCTATTACCCCCCACCCCCGTCCTGATTTTTCACACTTGCTGTCTGGTCACCCTAGTCTCACCAATCTGGGTTCACTCTTGCACTGTTGTCACCATGCCTCTGTGGGTCACATCTGAGAATACCAAATTCAGGACAAGCTTCTGGGGAAAAGGACAGACACACCTCTTCCATGAGATGTGCCAAAACAGCAACAAAAGTGAACTTCTGTCTCATCACGCTGGCTAACAAGAAGTCAGAAAAGCAGCCTCCTTAGGTATTCCAGTCCTGAATTCAACACCCAGACACTAGACTTAATGATGAGTAGTTATTTAAAACCAATGTAATCAAACAAAAGGATTCTTCTGATCCCAAAGGACCAGCCACATACACAGGTCAATATACAACTCAGATCTTACCCAATAATCACGCTGTTACCAATCTTTTAGTATCCAATATCTAACATTTATAAAAAGAGAGAAAAAAAGGTGAGAGTTAAAATTGGTTAAAGGAATCAAATACATACAGCAATTGCAAGGTTCTTGGATCAGGCTTGAAGCAGTGATGGAATAAACTGCTGGCCTGTTAAGTCTCTGGTTGCTTCCAAATCATTGGAAGGGCCTCAGTCCTTTGGTCCCATTAGTGTAAGTCCATAGTCCAGAGGTTTGAGCAGGAAAGAGGCAAAATGGAGATGTTTCCAGGGCCTTTTATAGCTTCTGCCAAGTGAAGGAAAACCCATTGTTCTAATTTGTGGGAAATTACAGGTAACAAGATGGGGTTTGGAGTCACATGGGCAAGTCACATGTCCATGCATGCTTTGCTTAGTCATAGCAGAGCCATTACCCATACTCTAGTTAGACCGTTCACATGGAAGTCCATCAGGTGTGGATGGGCATCTTCCATGGTCCATTGTGAGTTGTGTTCCTTGATGAGCCATTTAAGTTGAATAGTCTCTTCAATATGTGCAGGCTAAATACCTTGTGGGTGTTACCACAGGTGCAAACACATTTGAAATACAGGTACATAGTTAATATTCATAACTTCAGATACAAAAATGGTACATGCATACAAATGGCATAATCGTATTCAGCAAATCATAACTTTTCCATAGATGCCTTACTTGATACACTTTGTACAAGTTTTGTTGCAATTATATAACAGTGGTAGCAACAATGATCTACATGGTCATATTTTAATCAGATAACGTCACAATTGTGATGTTGTGACAAGCTGCAAAGCCCTCCAGCATCCACAGGCAGGGACTACACCCAGCTGTGTTCATGAATGCTCTGGCCAACCACTCATGAACCCACAATAGAGAGGCTACAGCCAAAATAACCACCAGCTCCCCAGCCTAAGACCACAGAGCTGTACCATCCTGCCCTAGTCAAAACCCGACCAGTATGAATTTTTTACCCAGTCAACCACTTCTACAAAGGAAAGCCGATGTACACCAACTCTTCGTGAGCTGAGATTTATCCCCTTTAAACTTCAACAAGCAGTGTTTTAGGTAAAATATGAAATAGAGTTATTAACTATGGAAAGATAGCTTTTAAGTGATTATAAGTGATAGCAAACAGATCAAAGTAGATTACCATAAGAAATAAAACAAAATGCAAACTAAGCCTACTTAGTTTAGATATTAGATAGGATCTGAATCAGTAATCTCTCACCCTGACTGATGATACAAGTGGTCCACCAAGTTTCCATACACAGGCTGGAAATCCCTTTAGCCTGGAACCAGCACACCCCCCCCCCCCCCCCCCCCCCCCCGCCCCAGTTCAGTCCTTTTCCTCCGGTACTTTCAGGTGTGTTGTAGGGAAAGTGAGGTCCCCTCATGTCATGTCCCCCTTTTATATCTTCTTCCAACTTGCTGGAAAGCTCTTTTGCTGTGACCTGGGTCAAACAGTTCCCACTGTGTAGTGCTATCTCTGAGAGGTCTCTGTTGCACACAGTTCCTGGGGCAACCCTTGTGCTTGTGTGCATTTCCGCAATAAGTCACTAACCTTGTTTGGCCTTTCTGTTGTTGTACCTGAAAGGCGGCTTGTGGGTATTCTCAGCCTCACATGTTTCAGTAGCACATAGGTAGCCAAACTTCAGAACTTCACATACGAGGATAGCACATACAATCCAATGAGATATTCATGTCTAGCAAATCAAGACTTTTAGAATGATACCTCAGAAGGCATACTTTGTACAAAACATATCCTAATTATATGACAGTGGTGAATAAAGGGGTGTTAGGGGGGAGGGATAGCTCAGTGGTTTGAGCATTGGCCTGCTAAACCCAGGGTTGTGAGTTCAATCCTTGAGGGGGCCATTTAGGGATCTGGGGCAAAAAAAATCTGTCAGGGGACAGTACTTGGTCCTGCTAGTGAAGGCAGGGGATTGGACTCGATGACCTTTCAAGGTCCTTCCAGCTCTATGAGATAGGCACATCTTAATTATTAAAGAGGGTGTGTGAGAGAGAAGGGTGCTGGCTTTAACATTCTCCCCTGCCTCGTGTTTCATGGCTGAGCGGATCCCCCCTCCTGGCAGGGCCCCAGCCTGTGGGGCTCTCTTCAGTGCTCACCGGAGAGGACCTGTGTGTCTCTGGCAGGTGAACTTGTTCAGCCTGGCAGATCCTAGGGTGCCTGATGCAGAGACATGGGAGCGTGGGTCCAGCCAGCTCTATGTTCTAGTGCCCTAGAGGGTCTCTGCCTTACAGTGCTTTGTGTCCCGTGTTAGTGTTCAGGCATGCTGTGCACAATGGCGTTTCCTGGGGCGGGTGGGAGGATGTGGCCTATCTGGGGCACTTGTTTCCTTGGGAGGAGGAAAAGTCATGGTAGAGCAGCAGCCACTCGTCCCCAAGTTCTCACTGACCTTTTCTCCTGTGCATTCCCTGCATGGATTTGAGCAGCTGCATAAGAGAGATGAGGCCCCCGCTGATGGGGTCACATTGCATAGGAAGGGTGCTGGTAGGACTGGGAATCTTAACTGGAGGAAGGGGGCATTAGTGATTCTTCTGGGCTTTGCCCCCTCTGGTTCTGCCTGCACAGCTGATGACTTCTCCACCTGCCCCCTCTGCAGTTGGGTGCTGAAAGCTGCCAAGAGACAGACCAGACGCTCAGGGAGCGGCTTACGCATGCCTTCAGATCCCCTATCTTTGGCTGATAATTCTTGCCTTGCTTCTAATATGCAGCCACTGTTTCCCAGCTGTGGTATGCACATGTAATGGGTTCAGCCATGCACCCAGGACCTCTCCTTTCATTCTCCTGGTGACCCCATTTTCAGTGTGGTGTTTTGGGTTCACATGTTCCTTCATTCTCTAGAAAAGGCAGAAGCATTTTTTGGTGCTAAAGGAACTTGCTGGTTAGTGCTGGTGTCATCTTGGTGTTATCAGTAGTGGATTTGGGAATCATTCCTATCATCGGGGAAACTCTGCTGTTTCTTGCAGGTCCAGGCAAAAGTCCCTGGAATTTAGTCACACTCTATCCCTGTTGTGGAGTGAGAGCACGACAGTGCTAAGGCTTCCCACAAACTGCTCAGTCACTGGAGTGCATCACTGCTGAAGGGCAGCATGGTGCTGGAGTGACAGGAGCTGGCTGAAATCAGAAAAGCATCATCCTAAGGATTTGTAGAACTCTTCAGACTGCATTAGGGTTTTCTTTCCTCCCCCATCTCCTCCTTGAAGTAGCTGTTAAAACCAATGCGCTCATTCCCTTTATGTGGTGGGGGGAGCAGAGACTGCCAGCAGCCAGTGACTGACTAGGGGTGTCTGCCAACCAAAAGGCCTCTAGTCTGCTGGAGGGAAAGTCTGCTTTGGAAGCAGAGGCTTGACACCCTCCTTCCCTTGTGTTGCAGCAGCCCCTGCATGCTCTTACCCTCATGCTATTCTGGGCAGAGTGAGGAGGGCAGTCTGCTCCTCTCTGTCCCTCTGCTAAGCATCTCCCGGGTGATGTTTGCAGCTCCTACTATCCTGAGGTGGGCAAACCCAGGGTTGGGATCACCACCTCTATCTGGATCATAAAAGCACAGGATTAATCATCCCAGAGCCAATCACTGCTCTGTCTAATCTGGACCCCTGTCTCCAGCAGAGGATTGCAAAGCTCTAACCCCTGGCAGTGGTGCAGTGTTGCCCGCTTGCCTGTGGGAGTGGGGATTCCTTCCTGACCCCTGTGGCTCATGCCCTGAAATGGAATATCTGCTGACCTCTCGTCTACCTCATGCAGGCTACCAGTATTCTAAAACTACGTATGCCCTATTGAGAACTCCAGCCATGGTATTTGCCTTGATTCCCTCCTGCAGCGGAGAGTCCCACAGGCCCAGTATAAGATGTTAAGTATTCCCTTTTATCTTACTGCCCTTAATTGCATGGAATAAGCCCTTGTTTTCATATTCTGAGACACGCCACAACTCATAATCTGAAATACCTCCAAATCCCCATAGACGCCTGTCCTTTCCCAGCATATCATGTCACCCACAGTCATTAGACCAGTGTGTTTCTCTAATACTTCCCTATCATTCTGCCCATAATTTCCTGTTGGCTGCTGTGCACCAGTGAGTATTAGGCTTCTCTGTTGTTGTTAGAGAGGGGGAATAATAGAGTCCTTATCTGCTTTCCAAGAACCTGTTCATTGCCTGTCTGCAGCATCAGGCGTCATTCATTCCTTGAGTCCTGAAGGGCATAAAAGGGTTCTCTTATGCCCAGTGCTCCCTGAATCCCAGCAGAACTCAGAGGAGGGGCCCTTGTATCTGAGCCCATCCATTTCCTGAATCTTGGCAAGGGGTGTTTTATGGAGAGGATGCAGAGTCTTGGAGGCCTTGTCTTGCGCTGATGGATTTAGAAGGGACAACAATGGGTTCTCCTGGCTGTAGTAAAATCTCCATTGTCAATCTTCCAGAGAGCTTCTCCTTTTCTGAGTCCAGTCTCGTAGGAGACCTTCATCCTGGCCTTTAGATTTCTTTCCCTAGTTCATCTCTGCTGCTGGGAGGACAACCTGGGTGTACTAGCGGGATCCAGATTGGCTAGCCTCAGCTGCACTCGGGTGCTGGTACAAGCCCACGGAGCCCTTAGCTTATTGTTTCATTGGGTGAGCAGGACTGTGGCATTGCAGCCTAGCTCTGATAAGGGATGGCACAGGCAGTTTCTCTAGGCATGAGCTTTCTAGGCTGCTATTGTCCCCCAATTAGCAGCCATTTCTGTCCGGCAGTCTTCACTGCATACTAATGCAGGCATTTGAAGAGCTTGGCCTTTGCTAGGTTCCCCGTATATAAAAGGTAAACAGGATGACCCGGGTTGTGAGCCATCGATCCCAGGCAGACCCATGGGAGTGCTGATACAGGATAGAATCAGTAAATAATTACAGGGTAGGAACATCATTAATGTCAGACAACATGGCTCTATGGAAAATAGGATTTGTCAGACAAACTTGATACTGCTTTTGATGAGATGTTGAATTTGGTTGATAGACTCATGGAGTTTAAGGCCAGAATGGAGCATTAGATCATCTAGTCTGACCACCTGTGTCACAGGCCATTACATTTTACCCAGTTACCCGTGTATTGAGCCCAATAACTTGTTTGACTAAAGCATATCTTTCAGAAAGGCAGCCAGTCTGGATTGGAAGTCATCAAGAGATGGACAATCCATCACTTCCCTGGGTAGCTTATTCCAGTGGTTAATCACCCCCACTGTTAAAAAATGGGGCCTTATTTCCAATTTGAATTTGTCTGGCTTCAGCTACCAGCCATTGGTTCTTGTTCTGCCTGTCTCCTCTAGATCAAAGAGCCCTCTGGTACCCGGTATTGTCTCCCTGTGAAGGTACTTCTGCACTGTAACCAAGTCACCTCTGAAAGCTGGCTCCTGGTGTTGTAGTCAGGCTCTTTGCAGCCCAGCTCTCGGCCCCACCTCCCCATGGACATAGAAACCAGAATTCTTTTCCCCTAGGTGTAGCAGAAGTGACTTTTGCGGGGAGAGGCTGCTGCAGAGAGGTGCAAGTCTGTGCAGAGCTTGGGTCTTGGCAGCCCCTGGAAACTTAAGGATTAGGGCTATGTAGAGGACTCTTATCTACAGGGAACTCCATTCTTCTTATCTGGCTCTCCCCAAAGCTGAGATTACTCATTCTCTGCTAGCTCCTCTCTTGCCCTCTCCCTCACTTGGCAGCCAGCAGCAGTGAGTTGGGTTTATAAGGAGAGAAGATGACTTCTCATGCAGAGCAATTCTAGCACACCTAACAAACCAAACTGATCTCCTGACTTCTGTATAAAATCACTGCTCAAGCATTTCTGGGTTGGAACATGACCTGCATTTGACAGCTCACAGCAACTCTACACAGCGCATTAGGACAGGATATGGAGAATGCCATATCTACGTAAACTGCAGTGCAATTCCACCCTGACTTGGATATGGCTAGGGCACTCCGCCTAATGCTTGGCTCTTCAGGATTCCTGGAGGATTTGTTCTAATCCCGAGTGGTGAAGGCCTCTGCTTTGGTGTGTCACCATAGATACAGCACCTCTAACATTACTGGACACTTTGACGCTCCTACAGGGGCAGCAATTGACGTCTTGACTCACAGGGTGGCTAGTAGGTGGGGCCTCCTACTGAATCGTCAGTTGCAGCATATAGGGCCAGCATTCTTTGGAGATGTCTCCTGCATGGGCTGACCTTGCCTAACTCTGCTTAGCTTGTGAGCACCAGCGGAGGGTGGAGAGTATTCATGTTGCATCTTCCATGAACAAGGGGTTTTATAAACACACGGCTACTTTGTGTTGCTTTGTGTATGGGTTAGCAAGCTGGGTAGCCTCACTTACGTTGGTCTGCCAGTGACACTGATCGTAGTCTCACAACTCCAGGCCTGAAGGGTGGGAGCGTATCTGCTGCTCGTTTGAGGAGGAGACTTGTGTGCAAACCAGATGCTATATCCAGGAATCTAGCTTCTCTCCTCCTTGAGAGAAGGAGCAGCTCCCTAGGAGGAGCTCCCAGCTGGAAGCTGGCCTGTCGTGCCCTTGATGTGTGTCAGTTGGCCTGTCATGCCCCTGGTGTGTCTCGTGAATTGGGGACTGAATTCTGAAGGCATTCTGCTATTGTGAGGTTGATCTAAACCTTGATTGCACCTGCTGGCCTCCAGCTCCTGGAGAGGGAACTGGGTTTACATAACCTGGCTGCCTTACCTTGGCTTGAGCATGACTGCAATACCATGGAAATAGCCTGGGGGGTATTTATAAAGTGGACTCCTTTTGATGCCGTTCCTCTAATCCCTTTTAATGATGTTTGCACGCTGCAGGTCATTGCAGGCTATAGTGCGGGTCTTTAGGTCAAAGGTCAAAGATCCCTCAGCACAGAGGCCTGGTGTTGGGGAGACAGCTTGTGCTGACCTAGGGAGAACAGAGCTGAGTCTGTCTGGTATCAGGGATGGCTGTGACCTCGCTGAATTTCCCACTAGAGGGGTGGCAGTCTCAGGAGAATCGGTCAGTCATGAGCTCAGTCCTGCAGGCCACTGAGACAGCACACTCAGCTCCAGGGCTTGATGGGGAAGGGAGCAGTTTGCATCGAGCTCTGTGTGTCTCAGTGTGGAGCTGTGTGCCTTGGAAGGGAGTCCTGATCAGCTGCTGTCTGCTAGAGGGACTGTCTCCTTATCTCAGGGCCTTTGAGAGGCTGGGAGATGCTGGGACCCCACTGAGGATCTCCTGATAGAGATAAAACGTGGTCTAGCTGCCTGTGTCCTTGTTTCCGTGGTTCCCAGGAGATGTTTGTGCAGCGCATTGAGCCCCCAGTGGAAGGTGCGGAGTTACGTGGTGGGGACAGCCCCCTCAAATGAGGAGTGTGTTGCTCCTGCCGAGGGTAGTTCTACGAGATATGGGCCCAGGAAATCAAATGGACTGTGGGTTCTGGCCAGCATTGGGATCTCTGGCTTCTGCACTGCACAGTAGGTAACTTGTCCTCACCCTGAAGTGCAGCCCAGTCCTGCTCAGACACAGGGTGGGATTAATGCACTGCATGGAGTAGGTGGGTCCTTGGAGCTCAGCCACCTCTTACCTGGGTGTGGGAGTGCTCTGCCCTTCGGTGTTCCTGAGGCTTGGCAGCTCCCATTGCAGGATGCGAGTTCTCCCTCCTGCTGCACAAAGAGTCTGTGTAGTGGTCTACAGGACACCTGGGGCAGAGTATAAAGCATGCTGCAGTCTCCTTTGTTGGATTTGCTCTTTTTTGCTGCCACCAAGCAGGATCCAAGAGCCATGTGGGAGAATTCCTGGGCTAGGCAGTTCAGTGAGGAAAGTCCCACCATAAACCTCTCTGGAGGGTTCCGACACAAGCTCAATAAGGAAAGGAATCTGATGACTAGCTTGATAACGCCATTGGGTCATATCTCACTGCTGCCAATTGGTAGGGCAGCTAGGTCAGAGGCAGCGTGATCTGGGGACAGTGGCAGGAAGGGTGTGATGGAGGAAATGACAAACTCTGGAATGCAGAGTGAGGGGCCTGGAGAAGCAAAGGATTCCAACCCCAGCCCCAGAAAAGAACTGTGCAGGGTTTCTGTCCCTCGTGCTCATATCACTGTCATATCTGGAGACCTGGAAATGTGTTCGATGTCCATTGCGGTCGTCACCTATGTCCCACTGGGATGGGTGCCTTAAAAATACCTAGGGGGAAGAGTGGATAAACAGGGCTGGTAGCTTTGGAGAGGGTATAGACTAGAGCAGGGATTTCAAGCCCGCGGGCCGCTTCCCTGCGGCCCGCCGGGCTCCCCACACCCCCACCGCCCCCTCCGAGTTACTTTCTGAAGTTCTGCCGCCAGAACAGCTGTCTGGCGGCTTCACGGTTTCTGGGAGGGAGGGGGGAGGAGTGGGGAGCCATGCTCTCAGGGGAGGAGGCAGAGAAGGGGCGGGGCCTAATGGAAGGGGTGGAGTGGGGGCGGGGCCAGGGCAGTGAGGGGGCGGGGGTCAGTGATGCAGCCCTCGGGCCAATGCACTAGTCCTCATGCGACCCTCATGGTAATTTGAGTTTGAGACCCCTGGACTAGAGAGTGCTTCAAATCTCTCTAGCCCTAGTGATCCAGTAGCCTCCTGATTGAACCTCCCTATTGATCAGGTCAGCAGGCTTTGGTCTGGAACAGGAATCCACATGGCTTTACGAGGAGCCTGCCATCTTTCCGCATCAGCCTATTACTTTCCCCAGCCTCTGGCAGAAGGGGTGATGGTGGCTGGAAGGAGTGGGTGGTGCTGAGCTGCTCTGTTCCACATTCAGAGGAACATGGTTTTTAAAAAGTCCCCGCAAGCGGTCGTAACTGGACAGCACACAGCAACACTACCCAGTTGTTTAGGGCAGGAAGTGAGGAAAAGCCCTATATCAGTGAAAACCACGGGGAATTCTTGGCCAAAAGGCTGGAATTCCCCCCGTGGAGTTGGGCTGGGACCCCAGGGGTAACTCTTGTGGCAAGTCCCTGGGGTCTCTGAGCTCACAGCTTCATCTGAAATCCAGCATTTCTAGCAGCACCAGGCTGGGACGCTGATTCAGAGGGAGGAGTGCCCTCTATTGGATCCACTCTTCATTGATCAGTGTATAGTACAGCCTATATGGTATAGTGCCAAATAGGTAACAGGTCCAACCCCCAGGAACTTACAGTGCAGCGATACCTTCTTGGAGTGCCTCTTCCCACTCACCTGCCTGGGCCTCGTCCGCATGCACCTGCCCAGGGCACAGATGAAATGGATCCAACTGACTCTCCTAGTGGAGGGAGGGGGCTGCTCTAGTTTAGACTCCACAGCCAGGTTCAGCTCAGGGCAGAGCTGTGAAAGGCCGCTCAGTGTGTCTGTGAAAGGCAGCCCCGCCTCCTAGACGTCCGACTCTAGCACAGCTCTCTTCTGCCAGTCTGGCCAAGTGAGATCTTGCAGTTCTTCTGAGACAGCAGGGGAGGCCCCTTGGCCTGAATGGGAACAGGTGCTTCTGCTCAGCCTGTTATCCTGGGCATCCTCATCCCTTGCCGGCCTTCTAACAGCTGCCCTGAGGGCTTCTCTAGAGCGGGTTTCTTCACTTCTTTTGAAAGATGGTTATGCTGCTCAGTGCTCTGTGTATATAGATAGGGGCTCTGTCATGAATGCTGGCCACTGCTCCCCACTGGCCACTAACTCTGAGCCACACGTGTCTGTCTGAATCCCACCGAGTACTTGGCACGTTAGGTACGAAGCCAAGCTGCCTGCCCCGAGGAGCTGACAGTCCAGTGGCTTTGTCCTTTCATGTACAGGCCCCCCAGGAGCTCTTGACACCTGCTGCGTAAGTGATGTATGTGTGTGGGAGAGGGGCTGGGGGAAGAGGAAATGGGTCAGCCTGCATCCACCTGCCCCTGAGCTGACCATTGTGTTCTCACCTTTGCCTCCTGCAGTTTTGTCAGCCGAGTGGTTGGCAGCTTTTCACCGAGCGGAATCCCCCCACCTTCTTCGTTGCCGTGCTGACGGACATCAGCTCCGAGCGGCATTACTGCGCCTGCTTCACCTTCTGGGAGGCTGTCGAGAGTGCCCAGGTAATGCTCCCCGCGGGACGGGGGAGGGAGGGGGGATTGCTAGGTAGGCAGCTGTGAGTGAAAGCCCCTTATGAGAATTGTGGTTGCCCGTTGCCCAGGTTGGTTGTACCCAGCACTCCTTTGTCAGAGAAGGGCCATGATGTCCTGTAGTACTTGCCACATATGGTGGTGTAGCTGTCGGGGGGCGGGGGTGTCTGTCCCATCTCAAGTCCCTGCAGTGTGTTTGATCTGTCTCTCTCCCCAGTCTCAGAGCCACTCAAGGAATGGTGAGGAGGAGGAAGAGGAGTCGTCGTCCCTCGTCCAGCCTCCCCAGCTCTTTGCTCCTAAGAGTTTGGTGCTAGTGTCGCGACTGGACCATACTGAGGTTTTCCGGGTAAGGGGAGGAGAAGGTGGTGTCTGGATTCTCTGGGGATGGAGGGACTTTCCCTTGCATTGATTCCTTGGCAGTTGCTCAGGGCCGTGTGTGTGTGGTGGCTTATTCTGATCCTTCCCCAGGCTGCCTGGCTGTGGAGCTGCAAGGTGAGGACCTGCCTGGGCTGGGCAGCTGACAGCCTTGCCCTGCCTCTCAGTCAAATTCTAAGCACAAAATGTTCCTGGTGGAGCCTTTATCTCCCATCTTTGTATTCTTCATGCTTGCTCTGTTATGAGGCTGTAAAGGGCTTGGAAAGGTGCAGGTTACAGCCTGGCTTGTTTGCAAAACTCCGCTTGGGTGGGTATGATCTAAGTGTCAGCAGCTCCTCGCTTGCCAAGGCAGGCGTGTGATCCTTGGGGCTGGATGGACTGTCAGACCCCTCTTGCCATTCTCTTCTTCAGCTCTTGGTCCAAATGCAAAGAGCATGTTGAAGTCCACAGAGCCGTGTCCTTGTACTGTGGGAGGGGGACCGTGGGCATGCTGGCGGTGAGGAAGTGCTCACATGCAGTCTGTCAGCATGCCCGCTGGAGACACATTGGTAAATGGCAGGGAGATGAGTGACTGTTCTCATCTTCAGTGGGAAGGTGACTCTACGGAGACTGCCAGCCCTGGTACCTGGTGTAGCCAGGTGGCTTAGACAGAAACTGAGCATTGCATGCTGGGACATGCAGTCTCCTCAAACCAAAGACCTGCATTGAAGGGGACCGCACTTAGGTCGTCCTGGCATGATGCCTTAGCATGGTGGCTGCTGTTCGAGCTGTGTGCTTGGATTGGCTGCTCTCATTCCCCAGGTCAGTGGGTCTGTCCCTCCCGACGGCAGTAAGACCCACTGTGCTTTTTGTGGGGGTTATAACGTTTCTGGGGTTGGTCCGATTAGCCCTTCCTCTGACCTGCTGTCTTGGTGCTGTACCTGTCCAGAAACGCATTCCCTATTTTGAGGTACTGATTGGGCCCTCCCTTGGCGATGTCCAGGGTTCCCGAGTGGCACAGCAGCTTGGCGTTTTCTGAACAGTAAGAACGGTGTGCTGCACTGCATGTCCCAAAAGGGGAAACACCTGGGGGCTTAGCTGGCAGAGCTGTCCAAACAGCTGCCCGAATGAGAACCCGGCAGGCCTGAGCAAGACGCCGCCGAGACAGGGTCTAGCAATGTCTACTCCAGAGCAGATGTCCTCTAAGTGTGAAGTTCTCCAGGGCTCTTTGTTTTTCCTGAATCCTCTAGGTGGGAGGCTGAGATCACCATTAGCCAGTCAGGGAACCCCAGGCTACAATGGCCCTGTCCCTCTGCAGGTATTGGTCCCAGGGGTGAGAGCTTGCCATGGTGGGAGAGTTCTTTGTGGGGCTGTGGGGCAGGGCAAGGTAACCTTCCTGTGAACAAGACATCTGGGCAATCAGGTAACCTGGCGAGCCCAGCATAAAAGCTAGGCACAGATCGATGCAGGAGATGGTACCTCGAGTCTATCTCCCTATGCAGGGAACTTGTCAACAGCATCTGTTCCGGTCCTTTGGCCCCTTATGCTTGGCTGCAGCCTTACAGGGGTGTTGTGTGACAGACCTTCTCTTTAAAGTGTGAAAGGACCCAGAAGAAACTATTTGAGGATGTAGGCACCGCTCACGTGACCAGCTGGGACTCTGGCGTTAATGCTTTATCCAGCTGGTGGAGATGCTGGGATGGTGCCTCTTAGGACTTGCATAGTGTTTCCTGGGATCATTCAGATTTTGATAATGTGAATCCCTATTGGATTCAAGGGACATGAAATGTCATTCTCTTGCAGTGCACAAGACCCGCTGGTAGAAGGGTGGAACAGAGTCTCGACCTTACTGTAGCCACGATGGGCAGGGGGCAGCGTGGGCTGGAGATGTGAATTTTGAGGTTCACCCAACCCAGCAGGGGTGGGCAGGGCTGTGGAAAGGAAGCTCCCAGCCCCAAGTGGCAGGGAAAAGGTCCTGCGATGCCCATCTTTGGGTGGTAACTAACCAAATGGAATTGAAGAGCAGTTAAGGCCATTGCCTGTGTGACGTGTGGAGCGAATTCGGGGGGCAGTTTGTCCTGGCCCTCACTGGAGGCTGCACTGAGGCAGCTTGCAGCACTTCTCAGCCTCAGCACACCTGACGGCCGTGCAGTCTGGCCAGGGCTTCCCTCCACGCTCCTGGGTTGTTTTTGTTAGGAGCGTGAGCAGTGTTTGCACGGTTCATTTGGCTGTGTGATTTCATTGCTCAGTTGCTTGAGCTCTCTGGCTTAGTAATTCCTGGGAGCATGTCTGCGTGAGCAAGTGCTGGGCGTGCAATGGTTAGCTCCGTGTGATTTGCTTGAAGCCCCAGCCAGGACCTGTGTTTAAAATGAGCGGCCTCCCATGCTGTGCTCAAGTGGCGTGTCTGTTTCTTGCTGTGGACACACCTCTGTGCTCTGTTTGCTCCTCCAGAACAGCCTGGGTTTGATCTACACCATCTACGTGGACGGGCTGAGCGCATCGCTGGAGAACGTCATTGGAAACCTCTTGACATGCACCATCCCCATTACAGGGGGATCTCAGGTTGGCACCTGCTCATTTCTGTGCCCTCTTGCACTTGCCTTCCCCTCCCAGTGTGTGAAATGGCAGCAGCTCCTCCAAGGCTGGATATATGGGTGGGGGATGTTTCCATCCCTGCTCCGCTCCAGGGTGCGATGGGGATCACGGGCAGCACTGCTGGAAGCTGGTTTCCTGGGATCAACTGTGAAGTGGGTTGGGGGTCCATGCACTCAGGAGAGGCAGGAGGAGGCTACAGCTGCACTGCAGGCAGTTGAGTGGCTAGTGCAGACAGTGGCTTCCCCACGTACTAGGAATGCAACAGCAGCAAACCACCGTGAGCTGCCTCTCGCTTCTCCCAGTGACTCAGGGCAGCTTGGCTAATGGATTAGGTAGGGTGTCTAATTACCTGCTTAGCAAAGGGTGGAAATTGGCCATGTCTCAACTCCCTCCTTGTGGTACCCTCTTGTAGAGTGTCACCTGAAAGCACAGCATGGCTTGGCCATCAGCTAGCCTGACCTCCCACCCGGACAGATCTGTCTGAGAACAGTTTCTGTGCCCGCTGGGCATGCATGCACCCAGCAGAGATTCTGTTTCCCCATTAAGCCCTGTCCATACAGAGCTGCTTCAGAGCCTAGCAGCCACAGTCCATTGGTAAGAGCTGGGACCACCCAGCTGCGCTGGATAGGCTGAGTGGGGCTAACGTTTGCTGTGGGGAAGGCCTGGAACCCCCTCTTCAAACAGTCTCACGTGGGAATCTGGTCTCATGCTTGTTCTCCAGCAGTCTGAGGAGGGGCCTGGCTTCTGCTCAGAAATAGGGCTGTAAAAATGGCCCCTCTTTGTCCTGTTCGCTGATCATCCCAGTCACTGACCAGAGCAAATGTTCTTGCAGTGCCCCTCCTGCTCCAGGAGAGCCAGCTGGGCTGCACTCTGCCCGGAGTCAGCAGCAGAAGGGGCACCCAGGGGGTGATGACAGAGGTGGATGTAGCCCAGTTGGATCTGGGATCCTGGCAGGGAGGGTTAGGAGGCGGCAGTTTTAGCCCTGGGCTCTCATGAGGTGGGGTGTCTGCACGGTTACGGTGCTTGACTATGATCCTGACGGTCGTGGGTTTGAGTCTCACTCAGTCTCGCACAGAAAGGCCACCTCCAGTTCACCCAGCTGATCCATCAGGTTAGGGCAAAGGCGGTTGGACGTGATGCTGGCCACATCACTCCCTAGTCTACTGCTGGCTAGGAAACTGATGCGCCGTCATCGCCTCAGCTCGATAAGCCATTGGCTCAGGGGAACATAGACTCTCATGCTGCGCTGACACCTGGCAGCTCAGCCTGGACAGAGCGTGTCACTCCTGCAGGGGTTGTTACACCCGGCCAGCTGCTTTGCTGAGCTGCGGTGTGCTCAGCATGAAATCGCCAAGCCTCCTCCCCATGATCCCTCTGGGTTGGCTGCAGCCTCTTGCCCTGCACCACAGTGCAAACTAGTGAGCCCCCAGAGGCCACAAGCAGCATGCCCTAGTCCCAACAGGGTCTCTGATCTGCTCAGAGGCACTCAAGCCAAGGGACCTTGGTGCCTAGAAGCCACCTTGGGCGCTGTGACGCTGTCTGAAGAAGGGGGTGCAGCCTGTGAGACCCTTCTCTGTAGGCATCCCCAGGATGCCTGTAATGCTGAAGTGCCACCTTCATAGTCTCCAAGCCACTGGACTTGGGGCTTCCTCCTCAGTTAGCCTAGAAGCACGCACAAGGCCTGGAGGGGCCTTCCTGGGGTGAGGCTCGGAGGTTGTATATCAGCCAGGCTTGGGCCCCACAAAAGAAGGGGGCGTTCTGTTTGTAAGCCACGCAAGGAGGAGGCTGCGTGCCACATGCCCAGGGCTGCTCCTGACAGTCTCGGGGAGGGGGGCAGCCCTCCTGCAGGTGTGCTGGGTGCAGCTGACCTCTGCCAGGTCCCTTGTGGGCGAGCTATGCAAGCAGGTGGGTAAGGATTTTCAAGCACCAGAGGCTCAGTGAGTGACACATCTCGGTGGAGCCTAGAGTGCACCTGGGAATGGGCTGTGGCCTTAGCAGTGGGTGTATCTCGGGGCTCCCAGACCCTGGGGTGCTGGCGTTGGGGCAGTTCTTGCACTTTGCTTTGCCCCCCGCTGTATCTGGAAGGGCTCTTTCTAAACGTTGCGATGTGGCGTTTGCTGTGTCTGTCTGCACATTCCTTCCTTTGGGGGTTCAGGGCCCCGTTCACTGTCGGCTTTGGTGTGATGTGTGCACGTCTCTCCTTGTTGTCCGGCTGTGCTGCAGTGTTGTGCCTTTCTAACTGACTGTGCTATCTCTGTCTGTCTCTATCTCAGCCTGACGTGGAGGACGAAAGAGCGGTATGCACACCTTTTCTTTCATCGGGTCTGTCTCCTCTGTAACACTCCTCCCTTGGGTGTTCAAAAGCTGCACATGTCCGGCCCCTGCAGCTGCTGGGTCAGCATCCCTCACCGAGAGTGGGAGGAGAGACCTGGGCACTGTGCATCTCCCCTGCCCGGGCAGTGCACCCCTGGTTGTGCACATGGCACTGTGTGTGTGTGTTAGGGGTGCAGGGGCGGCAGGTTTGTAGAAATGTTGGTGGTGCCCAGAATGCCCAGAGGCGCCCCCCCCCCAAACTCCGCCCCCCACCTGCATAAGGCTCAGGGAGGGGCTTTGGGTGGGGGGAGGAGGTCTGGGGTGCAGGCTCTGGGATGGAGTTTGGGTGCAGGCTCCGGGCTGGGGCAGGGGATTGGGGTGCAGGACGGGTGACAGATTGGGCTCTGGGAGGGAGTTTGGGTGCAGGTTCTGGGAGGGAGTGAGGAGGGCTGGGGTGCAGGCTCTGGGAGGAAGTTTGGGGGCTCCCTATTGGCCGCAGGGGCACTTGGGGTGGGACACAGACCCACCCCGTCCAGGGGCTGCAGGGATGGGCAGGCAGCCACATGGAGCAAGCAGGCAGGAAGTCGCTCACCTCCGCTGCCGGTGGTGAGTGGTGGCCCTGGGCGCGGGGGGCACCCTGGGGTGGAAGGCGGGCTGAGGGAGAGACCAGTGCTGGAGCCAGGCCCGTGATGCCTGGGCACCACAGGCCCATAGAACTCGCCGCCCATGTGCAGGTGACCATGCACATGGGCCACAAAAGAAGGGGTTCCATGTCCTGGGACCCAATTAGGTGACATCAGTGTTAGTCTGCTCTGTTCTCACTGCCTGTCGAATGCACAAGATCCCAGGTGTTCTCTGGGAGAAGCCCTGTTGCGTTCTCTGAGGGCCAGTGCTGTTCCCTCCCCTGTGTGCCCAGTGAAGGTTTTAAGGGGCATCGTAGGCGGGGCAGTGGCCAGGAGGGAGTGTGCCAGGTAAATGTGGTGACGCTAGTGTGCGTGAGCATTGCTGCAGAAAGCTGAGCAGGGAGGTGGAGAGGAGTCTCATGGGGGAAGCCGCTTGCTTAGGGGCGTGTGATCAATAGACCTGAAGTCCTGAGATCGTACAGGCTCTGAACCAAGGCCAGGAGCCCAACGGTGGGTGGGAGTCCAGGCTTTGGGGCAGAGCTCAGTACAGGTTTAAAATAAATGGTTGCAAAACAGGGAGACTCTGCTGATCCATCCAGCCCTCGTCCCTCAGACCAGTCCGGCGCAGCTGGTGCTCCCCTCTTCCTTGCATAGGACACTGTACCTGCAATGAGAGCTCGTGTGTTTCTGGTGACGGGGCCGGCCGGTGCTCTACACTGCGTGTTCTTCTGGGCATGCCCAGGATATCCCCGTGGAATGAACTCCCTCCAACAGGCTGAGTGCTAAGTGCAGCTGTAGCTCTCTTGGGGTGGTTGCCCTCTGCAACTGGCCAGTGGCTCTCCCTCACTGGGGCAGCACATAGGTATGGGCCCCACCGCCGGGTGCCCTTCCCCTTGCAGTGAGGAGTCACGCTCACACTGCAGCTGGGAAAGGCGCAGTAGCCTATAGTGGGTGGCCCTGTGCCACCCCACAGGGTATAAAGCTGGACCCCCTCCCTTTGGCCCCTGCGTCCTGTCCTGTCCATCGCTGGGTGAGCCCAGCTGCTTCTGGAGTTTGGCCTTCCGCTCTGAGGTGGGAGCTGGCTCCCTGGGGTGCCTGCGCTCGTCTGTTACTCGGCCTGAATCCCGGTGACTGGTGTGTGTCTGTTTCTTGCAGAGGACGATCTCGCTAGGGGCAGGCGACAGGCAGGTGATCCAGACGCCCATCAATGACTCTCTCCCTGTCAGCAGCTGCAGCGTAGCACTGCTCTTCCGGCAGCTCGGTGAGACTCTGCCCCGGCCTCACCTGCTCGTAGGGACAGGTGCTGAGTACCGTCAGCCAGTGCCCTCTGCAGGGAATTCCTCGTGCTGCCCCCCATGCCATGCTCCTGACCTCGGCTTATCAGCTCGGTGCTCCATCCCCTCCACCCCCACATCTGACCGAATCTCTCCATCTCACGCTGCCAGGAAGGGAGGGGGAGCCTGGCAGTTGTGCTCTGGTTGTAGCCCCAAACTGTGGGTCCATTGAGCCGCCACGTTAATGGGCACTGGATGCGCACCTCGGCAGGGGCAGCAGGAGAAGGCAGGGCTGGGTCTGAGCAGCTGCAGGCCTTTCTGTGCAGGGATTTGTGCTCCAGCTGCTCTCACTGCATCAGCTGCCAAAGGTGCCAGACACCAAGGGGCGTGCACGGCTCCAGGGGAGTCCGCAAGGGGCTTTCAGAGCGGCCTGGCTGGCCCTACGCTCAGAAACCGTCCGTGAGTTAGCTGGTCCTAGCACCGATCCAGAGGTGACGGGAGGTTTCTGGCAGACGACTGGACACACTTGCTGTCCAGTGAGTGGAAGAGGAAGTCCCATCCCCAAGCAGCAGGAGGAAGGGGCAACAGCTGCATGGGGTTGGGGGGAGACTCTTGGCAGCCTGTTTGGTGGGGTGAGAGCGCAGGAGTTGGTGGGGCTCTAGCCGGACTCTGGTGCTGGACTTGGGAAGAATCCACCTGCAAGCGCTGTCTGCTCTGCCCCTTCTCTCCCCAGGGATCACCAACGTGCTGTGTCTCTTCTGTGCTGCACTCACCGAACACAAGATCCTGTTTCTCTCCAGCAGTTACCAGAGACTCACGGACGGATGCCGGGCCCTGCTTGCCCTCATGTTCCCCCTCAAGTACAGGTGAGGGTGTGCCGAGTCCACCTGACACGTGGCTGGAGCAAAGCTCCGTGCTAGAAAGGAGCTCAGCAGCCCGTGCCAAGCCCTGTCTCCATCTGGCCCCCTGCACTAATGGTGTCCAAGTCCCATGGCTAGTGTGGGCTGATGACTGTAGGCCAAGCACTATCAGGGATGGCCCGGTGAAATCAGATCACACGTATACCTTGAGACGTGTTCTCTGGCTGCACTGAAAGCTCCTGTCCATGGCTTTAGAGGCATTTATAATAACTAAATTCCCCAACCGCGAAATAACACGAATAACCCCAGCTCCGCACCCCCTGGGCTCTAGACTCTCAAGAGAGGGAGCGAGTTTCAGCACTGAAGGCCCCTGCCAGCTGTTTCCTCCGAGCCCAAGGAGCTGTGAGCATGAACTGATCGCAGCTGCCGCAGGGCCTCGTGGTGAGAGAGGGGGATGTCTCAGGTAGCCAGGCGCAGTTCAGCAAGGGGCTGTGGATGCCGAGTGTGATCAGCTGTCACTGAGCTCAGCAGAGGCGTGGCACTTACAGGATTGGGCACTTAGGGGTTCCCCTGTGATACACTCCTCGCCTGAGTCACTCTGCAGGCAGTGCAGACCTCCAGAGCCCTGCTGTAAGGCTTCCCCAGCTGACCCCACCAGGGACCTGATTGAATGGGGTAGAGGAAATCAGCAGGACTCCCGGAGCCCCCGGATCTGCCCACCCCCAGTGACCCTCCCCAGAAGGGGTGATTGCATACAGGGCACTCGTTAGTGAGACAGCTGGGCCTCACGGTAAGCTCCTTAAGGACAGCGGGCGCCCTGCTCACCCCACCCTGAAGGGGAGATGTTGACTGGCTCAAACAGTGACCTGACTTCCCTTCCCAGCCCAGGACAGGGGTCCATCTCCTACGCTGCTCCCCTCCCGGCCAGGGCAGTGAAGATAGATGTGTCATTGTTGCTGCTAACTCCCTTCCCAGTGGTGCCAGGCTGGCCTGCCCTAGTTCCCGGCTGCTAGTGCCACTGGAGAAGGGTTCTTTTCTTTAAAATATAAATATATTCCTTTGGCATTTACACCCCCGGCCCCTCTAGCTGGAAGCACTGGACCTGGGCACAGGCTGACTAACTTTAGAGCCAGATAACGTGACTGCGGGTCCCTTTACAAACCTCGAAGCTGCCCTAGCTGTGAAGTGCACGCGCAGTTCAGAGTGCCTGCCACGACAGAAGGGCCCTGACCCCCCTACTCACTATCCCCTGTTAGCGTGGGCCAGGGTGGTTCCTTGTGCTGCCTTCCCCAGGACACTCACCAGTCCAGTTTGAAATGGCTTGTGTGATGGGGACTGCTGCACAGTCCGGGTGGCTCTGGAGCCTGGCTGGGCCAGGGTGCAGCAGGGTCTTGGAGCCAGATGCTGGGCCCAGTGTAGCTCCTGATTGGCTGTAGTGACCATCTGCTTTGGTTACAGTTTCACGTACGTGCCCATCTTACCGGCACAGCTCCTTGAGGTGCTCAGCACCCCCACGCCCTTCATCATTGGAGTCAGCTCCATCTTCCAGTCGGAGACGCAGGAACTGGTGAGGCGCTGCGTCACCCCGTCTGTGCAGTAGCGCTTCCCCCTCCCCCCACATTGCTCCCGTCCTCCTGGGTCAGAGCAAGAGGTCGTGTGCCAGTGGGGCCGTGTACAGAAATGGGACCGGGAGTGGGGGGGATGAACAAACCCTGCTGGAACAGGCTGCACTTGTTCAGCCGGGGCTGAGATCCAGACATGTCTCACAAGTCAAGCAGGGCGGGGCTGGGGCTGGGGCTGGGGCGGGGCTTGCCTGGGACTTGGGTCCTGTCTACACGACGGTGACTGAAGATGCGATAAGTTCCATCAGTTGAGCAGGCTGTGTGGGCACGTACTGCGCTTTGAGCGCCTTGTTTGTGTTTAAGGCAAGTCAGTTCTAAGCTAAACTGAGATAAGCCTGATTTAAACCGAAACGAGAGTGCCTGCCTGGCCTTTTGAACTGCTTCAACTACGTTGATTTCAAATTAGCTCTGTTATCCCGGGCCAGCCTTATGTAGACAAGCCTGTGGGGGCTGCGAGATTGGCACTGGTGTTTCCTTTGGTGAGGTCAGTACTGTCTCAGTGCCCAGTCTGTGAGATGGAAAGCCAAGGTCCTGAACCCTGGTGTCCTGGCAGCACCCTGATTTGTGCAGTTCCAGTCTGGCTCCCTGATTCCCCCCTGCTGTTAGGTTCAGAGGGAAATGGTGGTGTTGCCTCCTGTCCTGCCCTGGTGTGTAGCGTTACTGTGGCTGTTGCACAGCTGCTGTTCCTCACCCCAGCGGGTGATGTGATCCCCAGGCGTATTTTGTATGTCAGCGAGTGCTCAGGCCCTGTGGGAGTGGGCACCATGTAAGAAGCTGTAGGGATTGTAAAGTGCTCTAGGCTCTACCAGATTGAGGGGGGTGGGGTGGGAGTGGGAAGAGGCTAAGTACAAACCCTGCCCCGTCTCCCCCCCACCCCCGCAAAAAAAAAGCAAAAAAAAAAAGCTGTGTGCAGCTCCTTTGCTGGGTCGCTCAGCTGGGTGGGGAGCACTCCAGCAAGCCTGTCCTGTCTGTATGCTCATGCCTGCCTCGCTGCTTTCAGCTGGATGTCGTCATAGCAGATCTGGATGGTGGGACGGTGACCATCCCAGAGTGCATTCACATCTCCCTGCTGCCTGAGCCCCTGCTCCATCAGACACGAGAAGCCCTCTCCATGGTAAGTGTGGGACCCCAGGACTGGCTCGGCTCCACTCCCTGCTCCCCTTCCCGTCTCGAGGTTCCTTATATGGGTGTTAATATACCACTCGTGGCATGTGGCCAGGATCCTGTGGGCAGGGGTTGGCAGTGAGATCAAGCAGAGCCTGAACAGGGAGTCGTCCCCTGTCTCGGGAACGTGTGATCATATCACTTGAGGTTTGTCATGCTTCCTTCCTCCCCGCAGGGCACCTTGGGGTGCTGGGGATCGGCACGTGCAGTTGCTTCAGGTTTCTGGGAGTCTTGTGAATGGTCCTCACTCTCCAAACAGGAGACCGCTCCAGCCCTGGAGCTCCTTGCCTGGGTGCCAGCTGTTCCCAGAGGGGCTGTGACCCTGGGCATGTGTGTCCAGAACAACATGGCCGTAGCAGCTCTCGCTGATGCTGATTGCAGAATGTGGCTCAGGAAAACTGGTGATTTCCAGGCAGTCCCCTGCATTGGTGCGTGTCTGGGGTCTGTCAGTTCAGTCAGGATAGAAGAATCTCTCTGTATTGAGGAGGCAGGCCTCTGATCAGCAGCTGATGCTGTGAAGTTAGAGTGCGCCTAGTGAGTGGGGAGCACAGCACCTCAGCGACGGTGGTCAGACGTAGAGACTAGTCTCATGATGGGCAGCCTACTGACAGAGCAGGGCTTGAAGCCAAAGCAGAGAGGTGATAGTGGGCAGGGTCCTGGAAACTTCCTGGAGCCCCCATCCCTTCTCTCAAGCCAAGTGGCACGTCTGAGGAGTCTTCTCCAGGGCCCCAACCCTTGGCAGTGCCCTGTGAGGCTGCAGGGAGCTATCCGCCAGATCTGAAGGGCAGAAGAGACCCTCATGTTCATCTACTCGGACTTGTGTGATGTAGGCTATAGAATTCCATCCCACAATTCCTGCCCCAGCCCAAAGGCACTGTGGCCTGCAGGCCTCTTCAGGTCTGGTCCCCAAGGCTGGCAGGACCGTGTCTCTCTCTGGGCCTGGTGCTCTTTCTGGAGAGTGCCCCTTCCCAGGGCTCACGGCAGGGCCCGGTGCCCTCTGCTCTGTGGTCCATTGAGGAAGTCCTGGCCTCTTCCAAATGTGGTGGTAGAACTCCCAGGGGGCTAGGGCTCCCTTTCTGAACCTGCTCTCTGCTTGTCTGTGCAGATCTTGGACCCTGAGCTGGAGATAGCAGACTTAGCATTCCCCCCATCAACCGTCTCTGCTGCCTCCCTCAAAATGCAGGTGAGTGGGGGAGCCGGGAGGGGCCTGGGAAGAAGCATTTGTACTAGGGTGTGTCCCTTCTGAGTGCCCATTCCTTGGGCGTGGGATTGCAGAGGAGCTGCTCTCCCTGCTGGGGTTGGGAGGGGCTGCTCTTTATTTCCAGGGCCAGGAGCAGGGTGGGGCTGAAGCTTCCATCTAGGTGCTGGTTAAGGAGCCGACAGTGGTGTTGCAAAATGCATATGGAGCTCCCTAGCTCTCAGCAGGGGCTGGAAATCCCCCTCCTCTGGTGCGCTGGGGACAGCTGCTTCAGCAGACACCATAGCATTACAGCCGCACTGAACTAGGAAGGGCCTGTTTCACTTCGAGCAATGTAAGGACCTGCCTCTGCTCGGTGCAGAGGGAGGGGGCATGGGTTTCCTCCCACCCCCTGCTTTCCTCCAGTCGTCCCCTCATGTTTCCTGCCCGGCAGGTGCTGGATCTGGCAGCTGGGTCGGAGCCCATCTCTTCCTGAGGAGGCGTCTCTCCTGCCAAGCTTCTGGCTCCAACCTCTCAGGCTGCTTCCTCTGCTGTCCTCTCAGTGCCTGACTATTCTGTCCTCCTCTTGCTGCAGGACAAGGAGATCCGAGCTGTCTTCCTCCGCTTGTTTGCACAGCTGCTGCAGGGCTACCGCTGGTGCCTGCACATCATCCGCATCCACCCAGAGCCAGTCATCCGCTTCCACAAGGTAAGGCCGCTGGTACGTTGGGTGGGGTGGGGGATTTCAGATGCACCTGTGGAGACAGAGCACAGAAGGTCACAGGGTAAGTGGTCTTAAGCCTGAATCAGTACCTGGATGGGCAGAGCACACAAAAACCCAGGTACTGCAGGGGGCAGTGTGAGTATTGTGGTCTGGGAAGCTCTTATTTTTGAGAGCTTGTCTGTAGAGGGGTAGGGGGCGAGGGTGGATTTCACATTGTCTTTTGGGTTAAAATGCCCACAAGACACGATTCTTTTTTCCAATTATCTGGCCTTTTGCAAAGTGGATAATTTCAGTGTGGAAGTGGATTAAGTTCATTTTGAGATGAGTTAGTCTGGAAAAAGGTTTTGTGTGGATGCGGCTCTATTTCGGATGATTGTTCCTGCCACTGGCAGTTCTCCCACTGCATCCCACACTGCATTGCTTCACATCTGGATCGACCTGTCTCTTTACTTTTGTGTTCTCTACTTGTCTGGGATCGTGTTGACTGGATGTCACCTCCCCCATTTAAATGCTGGTGCGCAGCCATGTGCTCCCCAATTATACACTCCCGGAGTTGCATACACTTCTCCTGCGTGGACCCGTGCAGAGATCATGGATTGCCCTGAGGGCTGGAAAGAGGAGACGGTCTAGTCTTGCCTTAGCAGCAGCTACCAGAGAGCTGATATTGTGAGCCTACGTTGAAGCAAATCCTGGAGAGGGATCACTCTCAGGAATGCTCCCAGGACTTGCTCTCTACTGTGAGCTGCACCACATTTTTGCCAAGGAGGCCACCTCTGAATTCTGGTATGCTGTGGACGGCACCCAGGAGTGCAGACCTCAAGGAGGAAGTTTCCCAGAAAACCCTGGATCTCTTTCCCACACAAGAGTCTGAGGAAGTGATGTCTCTCAACACCTAAGTGGACTCCCGCCAAGACAGTGCTGGGAAAGGACCTCTGCCAGGGAGTGGTACATGCTATCATAGAAGATTAGGGTTGGAAGAGACCTCAGGAGGTCATCTAGTCCAATCCTCTGCTCAAAGCAGGACCTAATCTCCAACTAAATCATCCCAGCCAGGGCTTTGTCAAGCCTGACCTTAAAAACCTCTAAGGAAGGAGATTCCACCACCTCCCTAGGTAACCCATTCCAGTGCTTTACCACCCTCCTAGTGAAAAAGTGTTTCCTAATATCCAACCTAAACCTTCCCCACTGTAACTTGAGACCATTGCTCCTTGTTCTGTCATCTACCACCACTGAGAACAGTCTAGATCCATCCTCTTTGGAACCCCACTTTCAGGTAGTTGAAGGCTGCTATCAAATCCCCCCTCACTCTTCTCTTTTGCAGACTAAATAACCCCAGTTCCCTCGTAAGTCATGTGCTCCAGCCCCCTAATCATTTTCTTTGCCCTCCGCTGGACTCTCTCCACTTTGACCACATCCCTTCTGTAGTGGGGGGACCAAAACTGGACACAGTACTCCAGGTGTGGCCTCACCAGTGCTGAATAGAGGGGAATAATCATTTCCCTTGATCTGCTGGCAATGCTCTTACTAATGCAGCCCAATATGCCGTTGGCCTTCTTGGCAACAAGGGCACACTGCTGATTCATATCCAGCTTCTCTTCCACTGTAATCCCCAGGTCCTTTTCTGCAGAACTGCTGCTTAGTCAGCTGGTCTCCAGCATGTAGCAGTGGCTGGGATTCTTCCGTCCTGAGTGCATGACTCTGCACTTGTCCTTGTTGAACCTCATCAATTGTCTTTTGTCCCAATCCTCCAATTTGTCTAGATCCCTCTGTGTCCTATCCCTACCCTCCAGCTTATCTACCTCTCCCCCCAGCTTAGTGTCATCTGCGAATTTGCTGAGGGTGCAATCCATCCCATCATCCAGATCATTAATGAAGAGGTTGAACAAAACTGGCCCCATGACAGACCCCTGGAGCACTCCGCTTGATACCAGCTGCCAACTAGACATCGAGCTGTTGATCACTACCCGTTGAGCCTGACGATCTAGCAAGCTTTCTATCCACCTTATAGTCCATTCATCCAATCCATACTTTTTTAACCTGCTGGAAAGAATACTGTATCAAAAGCTTTGCTAAAGTCAAGATATATCACAACATATTTTATATATATTACAACATAATTGTGTAAGGGAGTTTAACAAACTCCATCCCTCCCCTCCCACCACTGTGCTCGAAATGGCATCTGCACCAGAGAATTAAAGGTCTACAGCTGCTATTTTTCTGAAATATTCATACCCCACAGCCATCAGCTTCACTGAAAACTGCTTAACCATCTCCAAGCTCACCCCAGACTGGGAAGGTCCTACAGGAATGATAGAGATCGGTTCGGGCCTCATTTTAAAGTCCAACCTGGACCCAAACCCAACCCAAGAATGCCATTTTCAAAACCAACCCAGTTCAAGCCTGACACTTCCTCCCTCAACCCTGTGCCAGATCTGCTGCTGCTGCCTCGTCCTTGGGGCTCGGCTTGGTAGGGGCTTCCTGTGCCCATGATCTGTCAGTGTTGCAGCAGCTGTGTGCTCTGCTCCTGCCGACTGCCACTGCCTTACTGTGCTGCGCGCGCTGCAGAGTGAGAGGATCAGAGCTGACCAGACCTGACCGAGAGGGGTGGGTTGTTTTTAGACCTGTCCAGACTCTCGCAGTTGGGTCCAGGTCAGGTTGCAGGGCTCCAGGAGTGGTTCCAAAATTGAGGAAAGCATCATGTATCATTGCTCAGGAGACTGGAATTAGCACAACTACTGCTTGTTTCACAGCTCCCGCAGCTCCGGCACCTGATGCACCACAGCTGCCTCCCCTCATCCCCAACAGGACAGTATCAATTTCAGAACATGCGGCCAATCTCTGGGTCAAGAAAAGGAAGACGAGAGAGGAAACATCTGGGGACTTTGTCTGCATCCCAGAAGAGGGATAAGAACACAAGATGGAGGAAGGTCTCCTTGTGGAGAGAGGACAGAGACTTGGCAAGGGACAACACTGAGAAAGATAGGCAGATGCAGAGCAGCTGCTGGAGTTGATGCACAAGCAGACAGTCGTGCTGGAGAACATTTTGGTACTATGGTCCCACCTGTTTCCTGTAGGCTGTGAAGAGCCGGGTGTGCTGAGTAGCAGTACCCTTCTCCAAGCTCCAGCTACAGCAATTCCCTCCATATCCCAACACACGGAGAACAGTAGATCCTGGAACCCAACTTCGCTCCTGCAACTACAAGCGGTAGTTTCTCCCCTCACCATTCTACATCCCCAGGCGAGAACAACAGGCAGAAGCCCCACACCTGTGCATGTTTGGGGCCACGTGAGCTGCTTTGGCACTGTTATGGTCTGTAGAGCATGCATTGTTTGTTGTGATTTACATTCCACTGGTTTCACATGTGCATTGTTACGTGCGGTGAAGTGTTTTATTTGCCCTGTTTGAGAGAGGTTATTTCTGACGAAGGTTCCGTGGTTTAGAATTACACGCAAGCCATCAACACAATAAAATGCCCTTTCATAAACCATTGCACACAGCATAGAAAAGCATAGTAAACTTCCGGTGCCAGTGACCAACACAATCTGTACACGGTGCATTTCAGCGTCTGAGCTCCTACTCTTGAAGGAGGCACTCTGGGCAACCTGCTCCCGTGGCCCTGATGATTTGCTGGTTTGCAGAAGCAGCCTCTCAGGAGGTCTCTGCCCCTTTGCCTCTCACCCATCAGTGAGTTGCTTCCTCTTACCCTCTCAGATGGTGGCAAAAAACAGCAAGCAGCTCTCACAGAAGCAGCCTCATCACCAGGCTCCCGCACTTCTCTTAGCCTTCCAAACACATGCTCCGTTGTCACTCTGCAGCTGAGTCTCCCAGGATGATGTTGGGAATCACAGCCCCATTAATGTCCATAGCAGTCCTGGGAGCAAAGGTACCCTTTGTCATTGAAGAAAACAGGGCTTAGTTTCTAAGGATCCTGGCACCACGGACCTTTCCAGACTCCCACGCTGTGTATTACTACTGGTGAACAGCCATGGAGAACTACCCCTTTCTATTGATGAACTCTGAGTTCTGATGTGGGGGGCAAAGAATAGGCACATGGGTCCCACTGGTGGCCCCAATACAATTTGGGAACCCCAACAGTGCAAATCCACTTGTAAATTCCGGTGTGTTTGACCCTGGGCATCAGTGCCCTCTCTAGTAATGCACCCATCCCTGACAACTGCCCCAACAGTTGTTCTGCCAGCACCCAACTGGTCAGCTACAGACATGAAGTTGGAGGCGGTGAGCAAATGGTCATGTGCTTCTCCAGGTCGGCGTGCTGCGGCTCCAGAGTGAGCTCTGCACAGATCTCTAGGCAAGTGGCCTTTGTCATCCGGAAATCCTGCTGCCGCTCCACATCACTGCCCTTTTCCAGCAGCCGGGGCTCGTTTCCTGAGCCCAGAAACGGCACCCCGAGAGAAGCTGGCCCAGGAAAAGGCCGTCCACAAGCAGCTGTTTGATTTCATCCTCTCCCGAGATTGATTCGGCGGCATGGTGGTGGCTCCTAAAGTCACCCGGCTGCGTGACCGCAAATGCAAGTGAGACGACCTCTGCGTATTAATGGCGGTCAGGATGGCTGCAGGCAGAATTGTTCCCTCCACGCCAGCTGACAGCCGTTTGAAAACGGCGCTGGCTCACAAGGGACAGATGAATCGTGGGATGCCAAGAGAGGAACCATGGGAATTTGCTCTTTTGCTCCCACGTTCCAGAATTCCAGTGGCTTCACAATGCCCTGCGATGAAAATCCCAGCCTGCCCAGAGCCCAGCAGCTGCGCAGTGCACCATGGGACACCTGCTCAGAATGTTGTGTGCGTATTTGAAAAGCAAAACAAAAAACGCAGTGCCATGTGAATGCACTGATTCCTAGGGAATGCGGATACAGCCGGCTGTGTGGACACACTTATTTCAGATTAGTTATTCCACAAAAGCCTCCCTGGCTGGACAAGCCCTGAGTCAGTGTGCTCCTCCGTGCAATGCGAAGGGAGGGATCGGGGGGCCGGGGGGTGCTGTGCTGTTAGAGGCTGTCTGCTGCATGAGATGTGAAACTGACCACTCCAGCCTGGTGTCCTGGGTGTATTCCATTCTGTCCCCTGAACTCCCTCCGGACTTCATCGGCTACAGCGTTGCTCCAGTCTCAAACCACGCTGCTGTCCTGTGTTCCATCCCAGAGGCAGCCGCATTTGAACTGGTGCCTGTACGTGGGTGGCTGTAAAGGCCTTGGCGATCTGTTGGGTTGAGGAGTGTGGCATTTGGAGTAGGGGCCTTGGAACCAGGAACTCCTGAGCTCTGGCTCTAACATGCGTTGCTGTGACCCCAGGTTCTAATCCGTACATCTCTCTCTGGGCTTCCCGGTCTGTAAATGAATCTAATCCTGACCCACTCCTCAGGGCTGCGAAGAAGGGGAAGAGTTTATGGGCAAATAAAGCCCTGCCCAAGGGTCTGGGTGTGAAATATACACTGCATCGCAAGCGGGCGTGGGGAAAGGAAGGCTCATGGCTGTGCACACATCCTGCTAGTTCCCCCAGCATGGGGCTGCTGTCTGGAAGGGTGGGGGCTGCCCCCATTGGCTCCCGCTCTTTCCCGCCTCGTGACCGGCGAGCCCGTGACCTGTGATGGTGGTAGTGTGGTGCCGCATCGGGCTGGCTCTGAGACTCAGGCCAGTCCGCTAATGGAAGCCTGCTGTTCCTTGTTGTAGGCAGCCTTCCTTGGTCAGAGGGGGCTGGTGGAGGATGACTTCCTCACCAAGGTCCTGGAGGGCATGGCGTTCGCTGGCTTTGTGACCGAGAGGGGCGCCCCATACCGAGCAATTGACCTGTTCGATGAGGTAAGAGGTGATTCGGGGGCAACTCCTCCCTTCCCTGGCTGGCAGCCCTGCACGTCTCCGTCACCGACAGCCCTCCGTAAATAACCAAGGGCTGCAGAGCATGTCTGAGCTTTTGCTTTCCCCTCCGAGGGACTGAGCCGTGAGCCAAAGACATCCGGGGAGCAGCCTCGGCCTGCTGGCTGCAGCGCTCTGCCTGGGCCGGGAGTAGCTGAGGAACAGCCTGAGCTGGGGCAGCCCTGGCGCTAAGGAGCACAGCCAACACGGCACCCGTGCTCCCACGCAGGAGGCTGCCCCTCATGCCTCTCCTCCACCCTCAGCTGGTCGCCTGTGAAGTGAAGCGGATGCGTGCCGAGGAGGGGAGCAAGCAGAAAATACTGCGGCACATCAAGGAGCTGGCAGAGCATCTCTATAAAAATGTAAGTGCTGAGGGCCGGGCTGTGGGGTGGGCAGGGCACCGTGGGGTGTCTGGGGTGGGAATAAGGTGGAAGTGGGAGCCTGGCAGGGGGGCAAGGCCTCCCTGGGAACAGGGTCAGGGGTGCCATTCTCCCTTCATCTCTGGTGCTGAGTGCCCAGTGCGGGAGCCTCTTCTCCTTGGTGTACATTCCAGCCCTATGCCTCAACCCTCGGCTGCCGGCCACAGCTTGAGGTGGCAGAGGGGTCGATCGGTGACCGTTCTGGGAGCTGGCCCAGGTGGAATGTGGCCTTGTGGTTTGAATTGTCAACCCATTGCCTGCCTGGTTCTCTGGTTTGGAGGGACCCTGCGTGCATGGGTGGGGGTGTTCAGAGTAATTCCTCCCCCGTGTCCCAAGTGGTCTGGAGGATCTGGCCAACCACCCCGCCAGCCTTCAGGCCGAGGGTGCAGATGGCCTTCAGAGCATGACAACACTGCCCTTTATGGCCTCGGGTCACCGCTGGACTCGCGAGGGCACTGCCCCGCGGCAGAAGGCTGAGCTCCCAGCATGTCCAGGCTCTCCTGGCCCCACGTCTGCTTGGGTGTCTCTGGAGAGCATAGTGCAGCTGGGCCTGAGCCGGGCAGTCTGCGCCTGGTGCTGGAGGGCTCCTGGTCTGTAACACGTGGGAAGGGCTTGGCCTTGGCGCCGGGTGCAGTTCCCCAGGGAGATCCTGCTCCCTGTTCGAGGGACACAGCACGGCAGGTCTGTCCTGGGGAGTAACTGGCGCCCCTTGCTGGAATAGGAGAACCCATACCCCGCAGTGACGATGCACAAGGTGCAGAAGCCCACAGAAGGCTGCTACCTGCGCCTACACCAGAGGCCTTTTCCCCGCTTGGACGAGGGGACAGTCCAGTGGATCATCGACCAGGCCACTGCCAAGCTGCAGACAGCCCCGCCGGCTGTGAAGGCGGAGAAGAAGTGTATGGTGCCATCGGGACCCCCCATTGGTACGTCTCCCAGGAGGGGCACAGCCTCGCGGCAAAGGGCCACATGGGGGGTGAGCTTTGTCTCAGCACTGCCAGGCTCCCAGCTCGGTATGGGCACCGCTGGCCTCGCCGCTGGCAGCGTGGTTGGATTGCAAAGCCTGCAGCAGGCCTGGGGTGGAGAAGGCTGCAGGGGTCTGTCAGCTAGGAAGGGCTGGAGAGATGGTTCTTACACGCGGCTGGGATTCCCCGCAGCCTTGAGCTGAGGTGGGGAAGGTGGAGGTTCGGGCGTGGCCCCCTTGTCAGCCCAGAGGCTTAGCCGAGAAGTGGGGGGTGGTTAACTACGTGCTGGAGCTGCTCATGTCCGCAGGGAGCCTTTCAGGTGAGAAGGGGGCTAGGCCCGAATTTGGGACAGTCTGCTCCCTTTATGTGCCCAGCTGAGGGGCTGAGCACCCAGAGCTCCCAATGCGCAGCCCCCTCAGACAGTCCAGCCCAAAGGGCCTCCAATTGGGCCCCCAAAGTCAGTGGACTCTTCTGAAAGGGTGAGCCTAGATCTGCGGGGCCAGTGTTGTTTGGGGAGGCGAGCAGCTCGCTCTGCGTCTCTACTTGTGCCACCAGCGAAAACCATTCGCTTCCGAAACAACGTGCTTAGTGTGTTAGTGGGAGCGGGAGTGAGGACTGCTGGGTCCTGGTCCTGGCTTGCCCCTGACTTGTCATGCCCTGTGGCAAGCCACTGTACCTCTTTGAGCCTCAGTTTGCCTATCTGTGAAATTGGGCTGCTGCCCAGCACTCCAGGGATTATTGAATTGCTGGCTGTGAAGCCCTGGGCACCCCAGGGATGGAAGGCACCGGAGAGCCAGTGTTCCCATTTCCCGTATCCCCCTTGCCCTTTACCGCTAGGCCGGGTCCATGGGAGCAGGACCCATGTCCCCTGGGGGTCCGTGCCCCTGAGGCCGCTCATCTCCACCGTAGCCAGTTGGGCCATGCTGTCCGCTGGAAAGGGAGCAGGGGAGACCCACGCGGGCGTCTGAAACACAGCCCCTGCCTTCCCAGAGCAGGACAGTGAGATGGGCTGGCCTGCGGCTTGCCTCCCTGGGGGGGGGACAGGCCAGCCTCCCCCCACCCGCTCCTGCAGTGTAGCGACTGGCGACTTTTCTCCCCAGCTGCCATCATGGAGCGCAATGGCAGTGCCCTGGCCAACAGCGCCCGCCGCCTGGAGGTGGTCAGGAACTGCATCTCCTACGTCTTCGAGAACAAGATGCTAGAAGCCAAAAAGGTGAGTGCCCAGGGAGCCGGTGGTAAAGGGGCAGAGACAGGAGAGACAGGACACCCAGCCCCCGGCTGCTCGACATTTCTGCCGTCCCGTCACACAGAGGCTTAGTGGGGAAAGCTTCCTGCGTGTGTCCAGTCCTCCATCTGCCTCGGCTTCCCCCCACCGCCTCTCACTCTCTTCTTCAGCACACCTCTTGCCCGTCGTGCCACGGAGCCTGGCTAAGCCAGTGTGAGCTGGCAAATCTGGGATGCTGTAGCCACTGTCTGTTTGTGCCCCCACCTGGGACTGTCCTGTGGAGATAGGCAGGGGCTGGGGTCCCTGGAAGCCTTACCCAGCAGCAGGCAGTGAGAGTTCTGTGCAGCTGCACTTTACCCTCCAGGGTGTGGGTCATTGCGACACGGGGGGCTCAGTGTGTCACCTCTGGCTGTGCTGACCACCCCAGGGCGGGTGGGTGGGTTGTCTGAGTTTCCAAAGCATCAGGCCTTGCAGCAGGCACTCTGTGTCCTACGTCCATCTCCAATTGCTCCCAACTGCCCTCCAGCCTGTAATCCTCAGCAGGGCCTGGACTGGAAGCTCGGTCCCATCGCTCTCCTCTCTGCTCTTCCTCCTGCAGCTGCTTCCAGCTGTGCTAAGGGCCATGAAGGGCCGAGCAGCCAGACACTGCCTGACCCAGGAGTTGAACCTGCATGTGCAACAGAACAGGGCCGTACTGGACCACCAACAATTTGACTTCATTGTCCGCATGATGAACTGCTGTTTACAGGTACCGTGCAAAGGGGCTGGCCGGAGCTGCAGCGGGGCGGGGGTTCACCAGGGCTGCTGCCATCACACCCTGGGATTCCTTCGGGGGGCTGGTGCCATGTGAACAGGGTCCTCTTCGGGATGCTGGGGAAGCCGGCACAGCTCTGTCCTGGAGGGTACTTGAGGCGGAGTATGGGTGGAAGTCTACAGCTCTGGGAGCCCTGCGGCGAATGCCAGTTAACCCCTCTCCAGAGCTGCAGGGGATGAGGTTTGAGGGCAGTGTTGGGGGGCTGTAGTTCTGGGGGCCTTATAGCGAATGCCCCTTTCTCCAGGGCTCTGTGCTAATCTCTTCTCTCTCCCCGCCCCAGGACTGCACTGCCATGGATGAGCATGGGATTGCAGCAGCACTTTTACCACTAGTCACTGCTTTCTGCCGAGTAAGTACCCGGTGCAGCCTGGTGCTTGCCGCAGATCCTGGCAGAAGGGCCTCGTGTCTGCCGGGTTGTAACTACGGCATGGCTGCCAAGAGCGCCATGGAGCTGTGCCAGTGCTGGGGCTGGTCTCTGGGGGGGGTCACCCCACGGGCCGTCGCTCAGGCAGGCGTGGAGGCTCCGCTCTGCCTCGGTCCTGTTTCACCCCAAACCCTTTTGACTGCTAACAGGTCTGAGAGGCCTTGCACTAAGACTGCCGTGAAAGGCGGTGTTGTGAGGAGAGACGTCGGCTCTGCACCCACTGGCCTAGCTCCTCCCAGCCCAGGGGCAGCCACTCCGGGTATAGCTACAACGCAGGCAAAAACCCGCGGCTGGCCCGTGCCAGCCGGGCCCACAGGGCTTGGGCTGAGGGGCTGTTTTATTGCTGTGTGGGCTTCCGGCTCGGGCTGGAGTGCGGGATCGAGGACCCTGTGACATGGGAGGGGCCCAGAGCTCGGAAGTCTACCCCACAAGCCCGAGTCAGCTGGCCTGGGCCAGCCGCAGTTTTTTCATCGCAGTGTAGACAGACCCTCTGGGGCAGCAGGGGCTGGGCCTCTCTCGGGCGCTGCTCATCTCTGGGCTTGAGAGGGCTGTGGCACCCAGCTGCAGGGTGCTCAGACAGCTGGGTCACGGAGGCCAGGGCGTGTTGACCTTGATTCCCTCAGTCTCACAGGAGCAGAGATCAATGTTTGCTCCCCGACAGCAGAGACGTTTGCTGTGGCATTAATTGGGCATGCGGCAGGGGCAGTCGATGCAATCTTGCTTTGGGCAGGGAGGGGCCTCAGTGAATGTGGTGCTACTGGCTGGCCAAGGGCACTGCCTTTCCCAGCTAGAGCACAGCATGGGTTAGCTGGGGAGGGGCTGGCATACAGGAGGCATCCGCACTGAGACCCTCTCTTCTCTCTGCCCCCCAGAAACTGAGCCCGGGCACCACGCAGTTTGCCTACAGCTGTGTGCAGGAGCACGTCGTGTGGACCAACATCCAGTTCTGGGAGGCCATGTTCTACTGCGACGTGCAGAACCACATCCGAGCCCTGTACCTGGAGAGCAACGAGGAGAACCACGTGGATGAGGTGATGGGGCAGCAGGAATACCAGCCCCAGGCCGTCCTGGCCCCGCCTTCCTCGTAGCTAGTGAGGAGGCAAGAACTGGCCTTAAGGCATGGGGTCTGGGACGTGACCTGGCTTGGGGCTCCTGGGGAGAGCTGATGAGAGCAGGTGCTTTGCTGCAGACACTGCGGGGTGGGAGCTGGCACGCGGGTTTCCCGCTCGGGCACGGGGCTGATCTGTCCCCCTGCTCCGTTAGGAGGGGCCTCAGGAAGAGAAATCTGCCCTGGAGATTGCGTCGGAGCAGCGGCGGCTCTGGCCTACCATGAGCCCGGAGAAGCAGCAGGAGCTGATCCAGAAGGAGGAGAGCACGGTCTTCAGCCAGGCCATCCACTACGCCAACCGCATGAGCTACCTGCTGCTGCCCCTCGACACCAGCAAGAACCGGCTGCTGCGCAGCTCGGGGCTGGGCGACGTGGAGAGTGTCAGCAACAGCTTTGTCACCAACAGGTAGCTGGCCGGTGCGCTGCGCTGGGGACTGGGGAGCTGCCACTCGAGGATCTGGGTGGGGAGGGGCAGATTGAAGCGGGCCTGTGCTGCCAGGCCCCGGAGGAGGCAGGCTGTCCAGGTCGTGGGTGGAGCTAGACTTGGCCTGGGTGCCCGGGAGAGCCAGGCCGTCCGGGGTGTGGGAGAGAGCCGCCGTGTGCTGCGCGGTCGGGCTCACTCCCAGCCGCGTCTCCCTGTGTTAGCATTGCCGGCAGCGTGGCCGACAGCTACGACACGGAAAGCGGGTTTGAGGATGCCGAGAGCTCCGACGTGGCCAACTACGTGGTACGCTTCATCAACCGCTTCGTGGACAAGGTGTGCACGGAGAGCGGCGTCACCAACGAGCACCTGAAGGGGCTGCACATCATGATCCCTGGTAAACCGCTTGTCCGGCGCAGGGGGGGGCCTCTGGGGGAGGGGGGCTGGGTTTGTAGCCAGCGCTTTGCTGCCGTGAGTCCCCTCCAGAGCAGGGGAGGGGTGAGCTCAGGCACTGCCCACCGAGGGCCCTGCTTCCCCAGGAGGAAGTGGGGAGGCTGGCAGAGAGGCTGCAATAGGCCCATGGTCTCAGTCTCCTGCTGCCTGCAGCCGGGACGGGACGCTCCTGCCCCATAGGGTTAACTCTGCGTCTCCCTTCCTCCTCAGACATCGTGCAGATGCACATAGAGACGCTGGATGCTGTGCACAGGGAGAGCAAGAGGCTCCCTCCTATTCAGAAGGTCTGTATTACCTCGCATCACAGGGGCACCTCCTCACTTCCCGGTCGCACCCCCTGCACCATGGCTGAGGGAGCCTGCGGGGTGCAAAGGGGTCCCTGTACCTGCACGGGCCTCGCTTCTGAGGCAGCTCGGCTCGACTCGACTGAGTCGGGAATAGCCCTGTCTGCCCTGGCAGGGAGGGGGCCCAGTGGGTCTCCAACAAGAGCTGAAGCCGCTCCGTTGTGGGGCTGAGCTGTGAACCTCTCCCCACTCCCCAGCCATCGTGGCTTCGTGCGGGGAGGCTGGCCTGTCTCCCGTGGCTTTCAACCCTCCTCCTGTTTGTCCCTGCAGCCCAAGCTGCTGCGCCCCAGCCTGCTGGTGGGCGAGGAGTGCGTCATGGAAGGGCTCCGCGTGTACCTCATGCCCGACGGACGGGAAGAAGCTGCCGGAGGGAATATTGGGGGCCCCCCACTGCTCCCCGCAGAAGGAGCCATCTTCCTCACCACTTACCGCATCGTTTTCAAGGGCACCCCCACGGACCCGCTGGGTGAGGACCCTCCCTCTGCGCCACACTCTGCATTCCTGGTGGGCTGGTCCCCGCACTGCTCCTCGGGGGCCTCTGGCAGATCAGACGTGGGAGGTGGAGGATTTGCCGGGACAGGGGGAATCTATCCTGGGTGGGGTGTCTGGGGCCCTGCCCTGCTGCCGACTGGGCTGGGGAGGGAGGATTCTGCTGTAAGGGGGCTTTTCGCCTTTGCTGAAGCAGAGACCAGCGCCATTTAGAGCCAGCAGGAGTCTGGGCTGGTGGGTGGTTTTCCCCTCACTGGAGATCTGAGAATGGGCTGTGGCCAGAGCGGGGGGGGCTCACTCAGAGTACTGTAAAGGAATGACCTTTCACGGGGGAGGGGCTGTTTGCCATTGGTCTGGGGAGAGGCATTTGCTGAGCGGGGCCCCCATTGGTCCCAGTTTTATTTGCCGGTCCCCTTCTGTAGCTCCCGCTGCCTAGGGCTACAGGCTGATTCTGCCCTGGAGCAGCAAGCGCAGTCCCGGAGCAGCTGAGGGCATCGGTGGCCTGAGCCAGGTCGAGACCCTGTCCTGTGTGTGGCTAACGTGTCCCCCGTTCTCTCCATGGGCCCAGTGGGGGAGCAGGTGGTGATCCGGTCCTTCCCCATCGCCTCCTTGACCAAAGAGAAGAAGATCAACGTCCAGGCCCAGGTGGATCAGTTCATCCAGGAGGGGCTGCAGCTGCGCTCATGCACATTCCAGGTGAGACCAGCCCTCCCGCACTCCTGCCGCAGACACTCTCTAGGCAGACGGCTGGGCTGCCTTCCCTGCTGCTGCTGGACGTCTGGGGCTAGGGGCACAGACCTCGCCAGACTGCTGAGTGGGGCCCCAGCTGGGAGATGGGCCCTGCAGGCAGTTTCCCCGGAGTAGAGGGGTCACTGACCTTCTGGGCTTGTGTGGCTTTTGGGCTGCTGCATGCCTGACTGGCCAAATGCAGCCATCCGGCCAGGTGACTGCAGGTCCCAGAGCGCGCTGTGGCCTGGCTGAGCATTGCCTGCTGCGGTCTGTAGGCTCCATTGCAGAGAAGGGGACAGAATGTGCTGTCATGTCCTGGCCCAATGGTAGTGCTAGGGTGTGATGTGTCTCAAGCCCCACGTGCTCCTCTAACATACAGGATGCTGCGCTCTCAGGGGCGTAGGAGCTGAGCTGATCCAAGCCAGTGAGCTGTTCCGGGCAGTGCTGCAGCCATGGAGCAAGGAGTGTCTGCAACCCCCAGCTGATTCCTTTCCTATTGCTTATTGCACCTGTGCTGCTATAGGTGGGCTGGGCTGAAAGGCAGCATCCCTTCCTCAAAGGGCTCGGGGGGAGGGATTCACCTTTTGAGAGTCCAGGTCTCCCTGTCCAAGGTGTGTTAGAAGCTGATGGTGTCCCTGAAAAACTTTCCATGCAACCTTCTTGCTGTGTCCAGCAATAAAAGAAGCAGCATCCAACGAATCAGGGCATGGAATGGGAGCGGGTTTTCCAGAGCAGTGGGTCCATATTGTAGCTTCTCACAAATGGCAAGGCTAGGAAAGTACGTCAGTTCCTTTGTGCCAGATTTCATCCAAAGCTGCCTACGTGTCATTGTGCTATAGTGAGCAGCCAAAGAATAAGCATATCCGTGTCCCTGGCTGCAACAACCACGCAGGGCACAGTGTAGAATCATTCTTGTCTGTTTTTTGTTGACGAGCACACAGCTGATTGGTGTCGACTGTGGCTGTCAAGCACCATAGTTCAGCCTCATCCTGAAAGCCACCAGCCGGACTGATGATTTTATCAGGTGGTGCTTGTGTCATTAGTTGCTCAGATAAATGTATTGCCAAGTCCCCCTCATTTTCTGGAAGCCCAGTGAAATGCATCCCGATATTTGGAAGACACCTGTATCTGCATTCCACCACTCTTTGGACGGGCCTTGTACTTCTTGAGTGTTTTTGCCTTCACCACCCTTACTAGATCCTGGTGGTTCCTGCGCAGGTCTGCTCCAGTCCGAAGTACTGTTTTTACAAATGTGTCTGCAAAGTCTCCAAATGTTTTGGCTCCGGATGGTTGCCCCTTGCCAGAACTCCTTGAGCACTTCAGCTGGTAGTTGATGGGTTACTGTGGTGCAGATGGCACCCCATCTTGCATCGTTTGCATGGTTGTGATGCTGGTAAATCTGGTGTCGGCTCTTGGCACGACTGTAGGTGTCAGATGATCACCGACAAGCTCATAGCTTGAAACCAGACCAGCTCACCCTCATGTTAATATTGTTCAAGATAGGTGTTGACTTTATACAATGCTTGTAAGTTGCTGCGTACATTAATCTATCTTGTGATGTCTGTATCCCATGCTGTAAGGTTATGTGTAAGTTTTGATTTATAATTGTAAAAATGTCAGCTCTGAACTTGGTTCCCCAGCCCATCAAGGAGGACTGTCAAGACTAAATGGGCTGTCAGGGTTCCCTCCCCACTCTGAACTCTAGAGTACAGTTGTGGGGACCTGCATGAAAGACCCCCCCCAAAGCGTATTTCGACCAGCTTAGGTTAAAAACTCCCCAAGGTACAGATTTTCTCCTTGTACCCTGAAAAAGGTAAGCACTGCCACCACCAAGTGATTTAAACAAGAACCAGGGAAAAAGACCACTTGGAGTTCCCCTTCCCCCCAAAAATATCCCCTCAAGCCCTTACACCCCCTTTCCTGGGGAGGCTTGAGAATAATCTCCTAACCAATTGGTACAAAGAGATCAAAGACCCTAACCCCTGGGTCTTAGAACAATGGAAAAATCAGTCAGGTTCTTAAAAAAAGGATTTTATTTAAAAAGAGAAGTAAAAATCATCTCTGTAAAATCAGGATGGTAAATAACTTTACAGGGTACTTAATTTCAAAACTCGGGGTCGTCGTCGTTGTTCCGGGGGGGTGGGGCAAAACCTTAAAGTTGCAGAAAAACAGGAATAACACCTCCCTCTAACACAGGGAAAATTCAAGCTACAGAAAACAGGCATAAACCTCCCTTTTAGTACAGGGAAAATTACAAGCAAAACAAAAGAGAGCCTAATCGAAATGCCTGACTAATTTACTTGGTTGTAATATTGGAGATTTGGTTGAGGATGGATTGGAGGAGATGGATTTCTGCCCGGTCCCTCTTAGTCCCAAGAGAGAACAGAAACCACAGACAAAGAGCACAAACAAAACCTTCCCCCCCTCCCAAGATTTGAAAGTATCTTCTTTCCTCATTGGTCCTTTTGGTTAGGTGCCAGCCAGGTTATTAGAGCTTCTTAACCCCTTACAGGTAAGGAGGAATCTTAACCCCTTAGCTGTATGTTTATGACAGGGCCATTGTGGGACAAAAACTTTGTTTGCCCCATTCACCCAGGGTCTATAAAATCATGACTGATGTGGAGAAAGTGAATAGGGAAGTGTTATTTATCCCTTGAGAGCCAGGGGCCACCCAATGAAATAAATAGGCAGCGGGTTTAAAACAAACAACACACAGACAACCTGTGGAGCTCATTGCCAGGGGAAGTTGTGAAGGCCAAAAGTATAACTGGGTTCCAAAAAAGAACTAGATAAGCTCTGGGAGGATCAGTCAATCAGTGGCTATTAGCCAAGATGGTCAGGGATGCCCCAAGCTCTGGATTTCCCTAAACCTTTGACTGCCAGAAGCTGGGAATGGGCGACAGGGTTTGAATCACTCGATAATTGCCCTGTTCTGTTCATTCCTTCTGAAGTATCTCGGACCAGCCACTGTGAGAGACAGGATACTGGGCCTGATGGACCATTGGTCTGACCCAGCATGGCCACTCTTATGTTCTTGTAAACCACAGCAGCTCCCTTTTTTTTAACCTAAAAAAAAAGCCATCACCATGACTTCTGTGGCAGTTGTACTCGAACTACAAAGCATTATGAACTGTAAAACAAATACTAAGCACACAAGAAAATAAGCAAACGATTTCACATATTAACGGAAAAACAACTTTCTGTGTAATGATTAACTTACTTCTAACATTGATCTATAGGTGACTAAATGCTAGAAAAAGTTCAATATTAGGGTGCAATGGGTATTAGAACCATGTGTCTTCTCTTTTCAGTTCTTAATAGACAGAAAAGGAACCGTGCCCAACTGTTTGATTTTGCTGACAAGTTCATGCCGATGGTGCTGGTATCTCAAACGTTTCTGGTGAATTTTGGCGCCATGTTTGCACGTTGGAGGGTCTACACTTCAGAATTCAGCTTGCTAACCTCCATTTTTGAAATCAGGAGGTTCAAATTCTATTCGAAAGAGTCAGGCAGGGCATGGCAGACAGGCTGTTTCTGCGGCTGCGTGGGTTTTGCTTTTGTACAGGTCTGTAAGTCTCCCTGTGGTGCATTACCGAGGGGAGCACGTGTCTAGGATTCCTAGACACAGTTGTTTTACAGCTTTGAGTGAGTCAAGCAACGGGGCAGGGATGTGAGTGGACCAGGGTGGTCCTGTAGGTGTTGGGGGGCAGATTGGGGGCATCACACACACCCGACCATTTGCCTTCTCCTAAACTTCCATTCCTGCTGGGTTACATGAGAGCCCTTGACACAAGAGCCATCCTGGCTTCACGTAGCCCTGGGACACTGGGTTGGAAGTGGGGGTGCAGGGAGGAGGTTGGGTTGAGGGAGAAGAGCAGCTGCAGAAGGCCCGAGCGTGAGGCCTGGGGGAGGCGCTAACCTGACTTCCTCACGTTCCCAGTGTTCATGCAGCTCTCCTCTCCGGTGTGTATCTGGAGTCAGGCCGGAGGGCCACGGATGAGTAGCCCTGTCATGCCAGCCTTGCTCCAGAGGGCGAGCTAGGCTGCTCCCTGGCTGCCCCACGGAAGAACAGCTCCTTCCCTGACAGTGGGGGGGGATCAGCCCATGATGTAATTCTGAGCCCCTTCTCCGAGCAGGGGAGGGAACCTATCTGTGCTGCGGTTCCTCCTCCCGTCCAGCCCGAGGGGCTGCTGGAACCCCAGGCAGTGGCCGGTTTCTATGCTTAAGGGGGAGGAGCATGTTCCTGTGGACAGAACACTGGGCTGGGGCCTGGGAACCCCTGAGCTCCAACTCTGACTTGTTTGACCTATAGAATGGGGTCACTGTGCATCTCCTAGCCCCCAGGGGTGTTGTGTGCTCCCAGTGCTGCAGGAAATGGGCCTGCCTTCATTCTGGGGCTGAAACGTCCACCTGGCTACACTGCTGCTTGGGTGTGGAGCCAGGCAGCTGGGGCCATGAGCAGATCTCTCAGCCTGGCCTGGGAGCGGGGATGGCAGCACAGGGACACCGAGTAACCATGCAGTAGGGTCTGTGAAGCCATGGGGGGCGTTGGACAAAAGTAACCATCAGTGCCAGGCTGAGCGCGCAGCAGAGGGGTGAGCTGCCATGGCAGGCTGGTCCCGGGCACAGTGCTGTTGGCCCTGCCCCAGGCTGTGCGCTAAATGTGCTTCCCTTGGGGTCCTGGCCCTGACGCGGGCGGGGTGAAGGCCTCCCCCCCCCAGCGGCAGTCTGAGCCCACTCTGCTGTCCTCACAGTTGCTGCGGATCGCCTTCGACGAGGAGGTGGCTTCGGAGAGCGCCGAGATCTTCAGGAAGCACCTGCACAAGCTGCGCTATCCCCAGCACGTGCGCGGCACCTTCGCCTTCACCATGGGCCAGTCACCCAAGCAAGCCATGCAGCCCAAGGCCAAGGAGAAAAACCCCTCGCTCAGGTACCGGAGGTTATCTGCCCCCTCGCTGGGGAGTGGGGACCTAGGCCCACCCCATGCTGTGATGGGACTGGGCTGCCAGGGAGCGTGAGACCCAGGACATTCTTTGGGTCCCTGTTTGAAACCCCAAGGAGTCTCCTCTGCCCCACCCCAAATCCAGCCGGCAGAGCCGCTGAGCAGACTCCCTTCAGAGCCCGACCTTGCTCCTCCTTTACCAGCCAGAGGGCTTGCTGTTGAGCAGAGCAAGGCATTCTTGGTAGCTGAGCTTGCTTCTCCCAGGACTGGGGTCTTGGCTCACTGGCTCCAAAGCTTTCCCAGCCCAGGGTCACGAGGCCAGGATTAGGTGGCAGTCATGCGCCTCGACTCCTGGCCTGCGCTCTCCGAGGCAGCAGGTCCAGCCCTGAGCAGAAGGGCAGGGGGTGGCGTAGGGACCCCTTCTCAAACCTGTGAACCAGCAGCGTTGACTGTCAGGGGAATCCCTTTGCTGGTCTAAGCCCAGCCCTGCGGGAGGGTGGGCAGCGCTGGGGATGGTGTGGCCCTGTGTTGTGGCACCCGCGTTCTGCGACTAGCAAGTGCTGTAGCTGCTGGTGGTCTGGTTGCTGCTGCGTTGGGCTTGGTGCTGTGTGAGGTCTAAGCGTCTCTCCTGTGTGTTTGTGACCCAGCTCCCAGCAGGTGACCGATATGTTCCAGGGCCTGGCAGTGGGTGTCATATCCCTCGGGCACCTTGGCCATTCATCCACGTAAGACACCTTCACACCGGACAGGGGCTTGCAAGGTGGCACTGGCTCAGGCTGTAGCCTTCACTGCTCCTAGTGGTTCTTCCTTTCACCCACTTTGCATGCTCAGGGCTTTGGGACTTCCCTTGTGGCTTGGTAGCCTCCCTCCCCCAGGGCTTCGGACTGGGCTGCAGGTTTAACCCCACCTTTGCCATCATGGTACAGGCTGGACTGCAAACTTGATGCCTCTCTCCACCATTACGGTACAGGCTGGATTAGGGCCCAACCCCACTGCGGCCGAATGGGCTAGATGGAGGGTTTAGCTCCCCACATGGTCCCAAGGGGACTGTGCCAGCCCCTGTTTGCAGCTGCTCTGGAGGGTGAATCCTGGAAGTGTTTGTCCATCTGCACCACGCCCTGTGCTGGGTGCCAGTCGTGTTCCTTTGTCTCCGAGCCCCGGGGCAGCCTGAGCAGATGGCCACACCAGTAGGGTTAGGCAGGTGTAGCGCTGGCATTTCTTTGGACCCTCTCCGTGTCTGCAGCCGCATCTTTGGGCACCTGATCTGCACTGCAGCTCGGAGCCCCCAGAGCCTGTCCTGTGCCCTCCTCCCAAAGCCCTGCTAGCCTGGGGGAAGCGTCGGCTTCCCGCGTCCCAGGCCCCGAGGGCGCTGGGCTGCTTCTGGGGAACTGGCAGCCATAGGCACCTGTGCTGCCTGTACAGCTCAGTCTATAGCTAGCAGCCCCCTGTCTGCTGTGGAGAGAGCCGCACTGGGCCTGCCCAGCGCCATGCTGAGGGGAAGGAAGGGCCAGGGGCTGGGGGGCTAGCTTAGGATGTGGGAGACGCAGGTTCAATTCCCTGCTTCACCCCAGACATCCTGTGTGAGCTGTCTGGCCCGCTGCCTCGGCTCCTCACCTGGCCTGTGGGGATCAGAGTGGTGCCCGGCCTCACAGGGGGCACAGAGAGTTAGTCGGTGCTCAGATAAGAGGGTGGTGGGGCCAGACCAGCACCTGAGAGAGCCAGTCCCCTGCCCCCATTGACGCCCCTTTCAGAGCTGATCCAGGATCTCCATGTGGTCCTGAGGCTGGGGGCAGCTGGTGTCATTCAGCTCTGACTGATTCCCTGCCCAGTCTGACTCTGAGGGGTCCAGGCACCTCTGGGTTTCCCCCTTCATCCTGCTGCGGTCTGGGGCGTGGAAGTCCCTCGCAGGAGCTGGCTGGTCTCTTAACCCCCACCTCTGACACGGCCCCTGGTAACTGCCTGGCCGTCCTGTGCTCCCGGGTGGGAGCCTCGTCTTGGTGGTCCCCGGTCTGCTGGAGCTAGGGAGGGTAGTTTCCCCTGCCCCTCAGTGGCAGGGTTAGCGCAAGTATGTCTGTGGGTGGCACCAAGGGATGCTCCTGCCTCTGCTTTGCTCATGGTCTGAGTGTCGGGGTCTCACCCTCACCCTCTCTGCTGGGTTGGGTGAGGTCTCTGGAGCCCCCCTCTGGGGGCAGGGTCCCTTCGGCTGCACGGGGCTGGTACCAGGTTGGCCTCACGCCCCGCTGCTCTCGTTCCAGGACGCTTTCCAAGAACCTGGTGAAGAATGCCAAGAAGACCATTGGCCGCCAGTACGTGACCCGCAAGAAGTACACGCCGCCTACCTGGGAGCAGCGCGGCAGCCAGCACTTCCAGGAGGACAACGAGGATGAGATCTCAGGTTCGGAGCTTCCCTGGCAAACAGGCTGCCACCTGCGTGGGGGGCCTCCTTGGGGCAACGCCTTGTGGGTGAGCAGTGGAGTCTCAGCCTGTCTCCTTAGCTCCGTGAGCGCCCAGGAGCTGGGGTCTGCCCTGCAGTGTGTGGTGGCCTGGTGTGGTCACTTGCACGTGCGCGGCTGGGCTCTGTCCCCCTCTGGTGCCAAGCCACAGAGCGGCTGCAGCCTGGGAGCTCCGAACCCGGCCGCGCGGAGGCTCATGCTTTTCAATCCAGAGGCTCCTGGGTTCAGTCCCCACAGCGTGTGTCCCGTGACACTGGCACCCCAATACGGTTAGCAGCGCCCTCACCTTCTGTCGCTGCTGCAGCAAGGCCAGGCCGGGGTGCATCAGACTCTGCCCTGGCCCCAGGGTGCATCAGACTCTGCCTGGCCTCAGGGCTCCAGTCTCCCTCTCCCCCTGCTGGGGCTGTGGCCTCCAAAGCAACCTGACCCCGCCTCTTCCCTCTGCCCGTGCAGTGTCTGAAGAGATAGACAGGAGCACCCTGACCCCCTCCACTATCATCAAACCTTCAGACAAGATGACCATGAGCCACCTCGTAGAGCGAGCCTGCTGCCGCGACTACCAGAGGATGGGGCTGGGCACGCTGAGTAACAGCCTCACCCGCTCCAAGAACGAGCCCTTCCGCATCTCCACGGTGAACCGCATGTACGCCATCTGCCGGAGGTGGGTACCTAACATGGCGGGGGGTGGAATCTGCCAGGACTGGGTACCTGGCTTGGGGGGCACCTGTAGGAGGCGGGTACCCAGTGTGGGGAGCCATCTGCCGGAGGCGGGTACTTAACATGGGGGGGCATCTGCCAGGACTGGGTACCTGGCTTGGGGCACCTAGTGTGGGGAACCATCTGCCAGAGGCGGGTACCTGGCTGGGCGAGGCTGGTGGGGGAGCCAGGTGCCGGAAGCGGGTACCTGGCTGGGGGAAGCCAGGCGCCGGAGGTGGGTACCTGGCACATGGGCCACGGGTGGTTCTGGGGGCAGTCCGGCAGTGGCAGCCCCTTCCTCCCTGCTGCGCCATTCCCCTAGCATGGCAATATGGCCTGTGCTCTCTCCTGCAGTTACCCGGGGCTGCTGATCGTCCCACAGAGCATCCAGGACAACACCATCCAGAGGATCTCGCGCTGCTACCGCCAGAACCGCTTCCCTGTGGTCTGCTGGAGGAACTCCCGCACCAAGGCCGTGCTGCTGAGATCGGGGGGGCTGCACGGCAAGGGCGTCGTGGGCCTCTTCAAGTCGCAGAACGCCCCTACTGCAGGTACCTGCCTCCGGGGAATGCGCCGTCTCCCGTAGCAACGTGCCGGCAGCGCCCCGGCCCGGCGGTTGGGTGTGCGCCTGGCGAGTGTGGCTGACGCCGTCTGTCCTTGCAGGCCCGTCGCAAACGGACTCCACCAGCCTGGAGCAGGAGAAGTACCTGCAGGCAGTGATCAACTCCATGCCGCACTACGCTGATGCCAGTGGGCGCAACACGCTCAGCGGCTTCACCTCTGCGCACATGAGCAGCGCAGGTAAGGGGGCGTGGGTCAGACCTCAGCCCTGGGGCCACAGCACGGAGGGGGAGAGGAGGGAGCAGGCCGGGCGTGCCCAATTCCTGGGCTGGTGCTTTCAACGGGCCTCTGGCTTGGGATCCTTTCAGCTCAGCCAGGGAGCCTGGGCAGGGCTGTGCTGTTGCAGTGGGGGGTCGGGTTCTGCCCGCCCCGAAGTGCCCCCTTAGTGCACCTCTGTGGGCTCATAACAGGTCGTGCTCAGCTCCTGCTCCCTCCTTTCCCCATGGGGCTGTGGGGCCCAGGCACTGTCCGTGTGGGGCAGGTCTCAGAAGGCCCTAAGCCCTGGGGCTCCCTTACTTAAGTCCCGGCACCAGGCCCGCCCTGGAGGCTTGGGGGCAGGGTGGGGATGGCAGGGATGGATTCTGTGAGCAGTGAGATGTCCAAGCACCTCCTGGCCGCACTGTGCCTGACTGGCAGGGCCGAGAGCGGCCAGCGGCTGGGGCTTTGAGCAGCGCATTCAGGTGAGTCTCATGCCCCCTGTTCCTTGTCCTGCCTCTGTCTCCCTCCTCCCGCTGCTGGGAGAGCAGGGCTCGCCCGGCGCCCTGCATCCTGCGCCCAGCTCCATCCCCATTCATCGTCTGTCTGCACCATCCCACGCCCAGTGCGGCCCAGGCTGCGGCATGGGACCAGTGAGCTGAGGGAGCCATTGGCCAGGCTCCACCATGGCTCCCAGTCTGCCTTGGGATGACAGAGGCAGCTGCAGGCCTCTCCGTAGGGCCAGCCGTAGCAGGGAGCCCCTCCAGCCCTGCTCCCAGCCCGCACCCTGGTGAGTGGAGGGGGGTGGGCGGAAGGTAGGCTGGAGCAGCGTGGGGTGTATCTGCTTTGGGGGAAGGGTTGGGGCAGAGCGGGTGTGCGCGGTGCAGTGTCTGGCAGCAGGTGACCAGAGCCCACTGCTAGAGCTGCCTTGCAGCGTGGGACCCTGCTGTGAGGCCTTGCCCCGTAACTCTGGCTCATCCTAGTTGTGGATTCCAGCCCCGGGCGCCGCCGTCTCTGCTTGCTTTCTCTCCCCCTCCCCCCAGCGGGGTGCGTTGCGGGGGGCAGGGGAGATGCTGCGGGGACGAACAGCAAGGCCAAAAGCTGGTGTTTTGTTGGTGCTACAGATTCTTCCGAGAAGAGGCAGCCCAAGCTGGGATCGCTCATGAAGCAGGTGATGGGAGGGAAGGACGATGGGCCAGGCACTATTAGCCGAGGAGGTGAGGAACGCCGGGCGCAGCTCCCTGCCCCGCAGGGCCCTCGTCCGAGAGGCCGCCGGGCCAAGGCAGCTGGCTGTAGAGTAGATGCTTCACCTTTGCTTCCCCAGGGTTTGCACAGCGTATGGGGCGGCCCCATGAGGAGATGGGCCTGTCCTCGCTGCTGCCGGGGGGGAGCCCAGTGTCTGGCACTCGGATCACCTGGGAGCACAGCTGGCTGGGGTCACCTCATTCATACCATTCATTCTGCCGCTTGCTCCATCTCGCCCCTGGGGCACCGCTCCTCCCACCCCACCCCATCCCTCCCAGCTCAGCAGCCCGTCCCCAGGGAGTGCGGCTCGGGGTGAAGCGCATGGTCTGCCGCCCTTGGTGAGACTCCTTTCGTCCTGTACTTTCTCAGCGCTAGGTCCCAGAGCTAGGGTGGTCACTCTGTCCACCCCCAAGGGTGCATCGGTGAAGGGCCGCGAAAGTCCCCGAGGTACTGTACCGTCATCCGCCTAACCCACCGGGCGCTAACCCTGGTCATGTGACTGATTGCCCCACGTAACACCACGCCCTTCACATGACTAACCACACATCCCAGTAACACCCTCCCCCGTGCCCCCCCAATCACAAGGGTGAGCTAATGAGCTGCTGCACGCTAACGACTCCCTGCAGCCTGATAACGTCACTGAATGGCTTGCCTTGCCGCAGTTCCCGGCATCGCAGGTAAGTGCAGCCCTCAGCTGATCATGGAACGGGCTCTCAGGTTTGCTTTAAGCGCCTCACACATCTGCCAGTGCTTGGATACCGGGGAGCAGGGGATTATGTGGCCAAGGGAGGGGGGTGCAGTGCACAGGGACAAGGGGAGGATCCCCCGGAGCAGCCCCCACTTGCTGAGCCAGTGGGGGCTGAGCAGGGCGTCTGTCCAGAGGGGTAATCTCGGCAGTGCCTGCAGGAAGGATAAAGGCTCCAGAGCCTCTGACCCCGGCGGGGCCCCAGTTGTCCAAATCCACACGCTGGCGAGTGTGGGGAGTGAGAAGCAAACCTGATCCCCCGAGTGCACACGGAATCTGGGCTGGGGGCCGGAGCAGCCCAGCGAGGGTGTCTCGAGGAGGAGAGATGCTCGCCCCCCGAGCTGGACGTCCGGGAGAAGGCAGAAGGTGACAGGGCAGGCCGGAGCCACGCGGCCTGGGAGCCAGCTGAGCGAGCCGTGGCAATGACCCTGCCCTCCCTTGCAGGCAAGTGGGGCAGCATCCGGGCCAGCGGGCGCATGAGCAACTACGTCTTGAACATGGAAATCGGGTCCCGCCTGGCTGGGAAGGACCTGCTGAGCGCTCAACACAACGGGGCCCCCTCTGAGGCCAGCTTCCTGCGTCAGCACCGGGCCTCCCTCTACATCATTGGGGACAAGTCGCAGCTGAAGGTAACGGCCCAGTGACCAGGTAGCATGTGAGGCAGGCCCAGGGGGGCAGGGAGCCGTCAGCAGCAGAGGGTGCTCAGTGTGTGGAGCTGCTGGGGGAGAATGAGGGGGACAGTCAGGGAGGAGTGGTAGCTTCATGGGAGGCGTCCCCCCTGCAGGCCAGGACTGGTGTGGGGAAAGGGGGCCCACTCCAGCGACAGACCCCCTCTGGGCTCGCAGCCAGGCTCCCCCTGCACTGTGCCCCCGAGCGATCAGTGCAGCAAAACCCAGGAGTGGCGTGGGGAACCCGCTGCAAAGCAGGGGCTCCGGGAAGGGAAGGGTGGGCAGGCGGGAATGGGCTTGGTGCTGCCCAGCATGTGCTCACCTGGGCTGTCGCTCTCGCCCTCTGCCCAGGGAGTGAAGCCAGACCCGTTGCAGCACTGGGAGGTGGTGCCCATCGAGGTGTTTGACGTGCGGCAGGTGAAGGCCAGCTTCAAGAAGCTGATGAAGGCCTGTGTGCCCGGCTGCCCCATCACAGACCCCAGCCTCGCCTACCTGCGGACCCTGGAGGAGTCCGAATGGCTGTCCCAGGTCAGTGCGCTGGGTCGTGGGCTGTCGCCGGGGGCCACGGCGCAGACCCGGGGCCAGATCTGCCTCCACGCCTGGGGTCCTACAGTATGCGGGGAGCTGGTGCTTGAGGGCGGCTGCTGGTGTGTGTCACAGGAACCCCAAGGCAAGGGGTGGGGGTTCGTTGCTGGGTCACTGGGACAAGACCCAAGCATCATGCCAGCTTTGAGTCAGTCGTAGGGTTTAGGGCCAGAAGAGACCAAATCATCTCGTCTGACCTCCAGTCTATCCAGGACACGCACTCGCACGGTAAACCTGCCAGCCGAAATTTGACCAAGGTATTTCAGGAGACTAGCCTATGATGTGCCGCGGGCAGAGAGACTGGGAGGGACCGAGGCCCACCACTGCCTGAGGCCCCTGCAATGGCGGGGAATTATCTGAGTTCCCCCCGATGGTCCTAGCAAGTGACCCACACTCTAGGCTGCAGGGGAAGGAGGAAACCCCCAAGGTCTCTGCCAGTCTGACATGGGGGAACATTCCTTCCCAAGCCCACAGACGGCGATCGGTTAGGTCCTGAGCAGGTGAGCGCCAGAGAGAGAGTGCTCAGCGCCAACTCAGAGCTGTCAGTGGGACATGGCGTTTCTGGTGTGGCCCGGCAGGGATCGGTCCTAAGCCGATGCTATTCAACGTCTCCCCAGTGATCTGGTGAAATTGGTGGGTGACAGAGCGGTAGAGTGCTGTCACAGTGAGGAGAGGGCCGTCTTACAGGGCGGCCGGGATCGCTTGGTAAACGGGGCTCATTCGAAATGTGTTCAAATGCAGCTAATGGCAGAGTTGCACACCTAGGAAAAAGGAATGGAGACCTCAAGTGCAGAATGGGGCCTGGATCCTGGAAAGCAGAGACTCTGGGAAGGAGCTAGGTGTCGTAGTGGACAAAGAACACAATGTGAACTCCCAGTGCGATGCTGGGAGCAGTGACTCCAAGCAGGGAGGTGATTTTACCTCTGCATGACCCTGGTGAGACCGCTCCTGGGAACTAGGTCTAGTTCTGGGGTCCACATTTTAAAAAGGTTGCTAGAAAATTACAGAGGGTGCAGAGAAGAGCCACAAAAATGATTGCAGGGCTGGAGAAAATGCCTGACGGTGAGAGACTCACGGAGTTCCATCTGTTCAGCTTGTCAAAAAAGAACAAGAGGTGAAATGATTAGGCTGATTAGACCCTTCTTGGGGAGAACATACATACCAGGTTCTAACGGAGTCTTTGATCTAGTGGGAAAGGCAGAACAAGAGGCTATGGGAGGCAGACAACCTCCAAGTAGAAATAAGGCACCATTTTGAGCAGTGAATGAGGGTGATTAACCCCTGGAACAAGCTACTGCGGGAAGTGCTGGGTTCCCCGTCCGTTGGTGTCCTCAGATCCAGACTGGATGTCTCTGGAAGGAGCTTTCCCCAAACACAGGCTCTTGGAGTCAATACACAGGGGTATTAACACCCTGGGCTATACGGGAGCTCAGAGTAGATGATCCAATGGTCCCTTCTAGTCAGTGCTGGCGAGTACGGGGTTCCTGCCGACTCCTGGCTAGGAACACACCCTCCAGCCCAGGAAGGGACCTGGTGGTGGGAGCTCTCCCAAGAGCAAAGCTGCTGGGATTGGCTGGCTCCAGACTCCTCTGGCACAGATCTGGTCAAGCTCCCCCTGCTAGGTGCTCTCTGGGCTGCTGTGCGGGGATCCAAACGCTGACAGCCCTGTGCCCTGAGCGTGCTGGGGCTGAACAGAGACTAGGCACAGTCCCTGGCTCTGGGCCTCCAGGCGCACACAAGGCCTCAGCTCCTCTTGGCAGTAAGGAGCGTGTGGCCCAGTCGCCTGGGCCCTGAAACAAATGCTGTCTGCCCGAGGCCAGCCCAGGTTCTGGGTGAGTCTGGTATCCGAGTTTGGGCAGGGACCCGTGTGTCTGGGTGGAGCCATTCCCTCTCCCCCCGTGCTCTGGATGTCCGGCTCCAGTCAGTGCCTGCTCATCCACCTGGGGGAGAGGGGTTCTTCACGGGCTCCTAAATAGCCCGAGTCTGTGCCCTTGACGGCCTCCCTCCGCTGCTCTCGGCAGGTTGGGCAGGGGAGTGTTGCTGAGGGCTGCTCCCTTTGAGTTTCATTCACACACAGCTCTCTGGGCTTGGGGTCCTTCTGGGGTGACTGGCTGCAGCTGTTCCCGTCGCAGCCCCGTTCCTGCCTTGCAGTCTCCTCGGGTGCAGGGGACTGGCAGGTCTGAGTCCGGCAGACACTTCACTGTTGTGTGGGACGTTAGGGTCTGGACTCTCCCCATGTGTACTTCAGAGGCTCTGGCCTGCCAAGCTCCCCAGGCTTCTGGGAAAGGCTGTTCCCCTGTTGTCCCCTGCTTCCCCCGTCGATGCCTCGTTAACCCTTTGTGCTGTGTCTGCAGATCCACAAGATCCTGCAGATCTCCGTGCTGGTGGTGGAGCTGCTGGATACAGGCTCCTCTGTGCTGGTCAGTTTGGAGGATGGCTGGGATATCACCACACAGGTAGGAGTCAGAGCCCTGCAGCACCCGGCTGGCACGGGCTGGCCTCTCTCCCAGCTGCTGGCTTGAGGTCTCAGCCCCTTGCGGGCCGTGACGCTGGCCTCCTCCCTCCTGCAGGTGGTGTCCCTGGTGCAGCTGCTGTCAGACCCCTACTACCGGACGATGGAGGGCTTCCGGCTCCTCGTCGAGAAGGAGTGGCTGTCCTTTGGGCACCGCTTCAGCCACCGCGGAGCCCAGACCCTCGCTGGTCAGAGCAGCGGCTTCGCTCCTGTCTTCCTGCAGTTCCTGGACTGTGTCCATCAGGTGAGCTCTGAGCAGCCTGGGCTGTCAGATCTCAGCGCAGGGTTAACCTGTGTCCTGGGCCTTGTCTCTGGCCAGTGGAATCGCGGTATAGAGCCAGCCCACCCCTTGCATGGAGCTGCAGATCCAGTGGTCTGCTAGGTGGAGGCTGGTGTCCATTTGGCTGTGTGCTCGTCTCTCTGCAGATCCACCTCCAGTTCCCCATGGAGTTTGAGTTCACCCAGTACTACCTGAAGTTCCTCAGCTACCACTACGTCTCCAATCGCTTCCGCACCTTCCTGCTGGACTCGGACTACGAGCGGATTGAGCTTGGTAAGGACTCTGGGCCCCGGGCCCCGTCGCCGATGGGCAGCGCTGTCAGCTGAGCGGCCTGTCTTCCTCTCTCCCCGCAGGCCTCCTGTATGAGGAGAAGGGCGAGCGGAAGAGCCCGCAGGTCTACAAGTCCATCTGGGATTACATCGACCGGCTGAACAAGAAAACCCCCGTCTTCTTCAACTACATGTACGCCCCCGAGGATGGCGAGGTGAGCCTGCTCGGCTGGCCGGAGACGCCAAGCGCAGCCCAGTGCACGATCCAGGGAGACCTCCCTCCACCCCCCTGCTTGGAGGGGGCGCAGCAGCCCAGCTCTGGGAGTGACACAGGCCCAAACCTCGCCTTTCCCAGGGAGGCCCCCAGTCAGCCTGACATGGAGGAGATAGCAGTGCCCTTCGAGTGCCGCCTGATGCGGCTCTGTCTGCTCAGGCTGCGCCTCCCTGTGGCTGTGGGGTGTGTTGCTAACCCGAGTGACAAGCAAACCCTCCCGGGGCCCTGTGGGGAGGGGACTTGGGAAGCAGCGAAGTCAGCGGGTTTCGCCAGCTGGGGTTGCAGGATTGCCCTGCTGCGGGGCTGGGGATGGCTGTCTGACCACCCCTGAGTGCTAGGAATGGAGTCAAGCCCTCTAAAATCAGGAGACGTCGGAATCCATGAACCACAGTGGATGTGTTCGTTGGCTCCTGCTGGTGGGAGCCTGGCCGGCTGCCTTGATTCCCCTCCAGAGTTTGGAGAGAATCGGCACGTTCCAGTGGAATGATTGGGCGCAGTCTGACCAGCGTTTTCTGAGGGAAGGGCTCCGCTTCTCAGCCCCTGCCAAGGGCCTGATTCTTACACCCGTGTGACTGCCAGAAAGCACCTGTGCTTGTTCACTGGCCCTGCCCGCTCAGCTGCGAAGTGCCCCCGTTGTTCTCACTGTAGGGCCTGGCTTTAACTTGCAGGAAGTCAGTCACCTGGCCGGCTGGCGCCTGTGTGCTCACTGGATGCCCCTTACCCAAGGGCACCGGAACAGGCTGCCGTACCAGCTGTGCTCTGGGCACAGAGGAGTACAGAGGGGCCCAGGGCGGCCAGCCAGGCTGAGAGCCTGCTCTGCTGTTTCTGCCTCTGGCCCATGCACCGCAGTGCGATCTTGGGCTGGGGGGTGGATGCTGCAGCCCGGAGAGCAGGGGTCTAACGTGCTGGCCTGGAGCCAGAGACTGTTCAGCTCTCCAGGGCTCGGCAGAACCACATGGGGGTGACTGGCTTTCCAAAGACGCCTGCGCTTGGGGACCCCAGCCGGGCAGCACAGTTCACCGCTTTGCTGGCCATTGTGGCCCAGGGCTGTTCCCTGTAGCACCGGGGCCAGGCGTTGCTTGGGGGCTGCAAGGCCCTGCTTGAGCACTTCCCCACCTATTCCTTAGGTGCTGAGGCCCTACAGTAACATCTCCAACCTGAAGGTGTGGGACTACTACACCCAGGAGGTCCTGTCCGAGGGCCCCTCCTACGACTGGGAGCTGGTGCAGGAGCAGGCAGAGCCCGTGGAGGAGGTGGATCGGCAGGACTCCAGTGCCCCGCAGACCAAGCGCAAAATCATCTGGCCGTGCTACGACAACCGCAGCCGAGTGGAGCCCGACGCCATCTCCAGGCTGCTGGAGGTGTGTGGGGTGCGGGGGAGGGGGCCTTCCCAAAGAACGCCCAGACTGGGTCAGACCAATGGTCCAGCTAGCCCGGTATCCTCTCTTCCAACAATGGCTGGTGCCAGGTGCCCCAGAGGGAATGACCAGAACAGGGCAGTTATCGAGTGATCCATCCTCTGTCGTCCAGACCCAGCTTCTGGCAGTCAGAGGTTTAGGGACACCCAGCACACGGGGCTGCATCTGCTAATAGCCGCTGATGGATCTGTCCTCCAGGAACTGATCTAAATCTTTTATGAACCCAGTTATACTTCTGGCCTTCACAGCATCCCCTGGCAACAAGTTCCACAGGCTGACTGTGCGTTGTGTGAAGAAATATTTCCTTGTGTGTGTGTTAAACCCGCTGCCTATTAATGTCATGGGTGACCCCTGGTTCGTGTGTTACGTGTAGGGATAAATAACACTTCCTGGTTCACTGTCGCCACATCCTTCATGATATTATAAACCTCTATCACCCCCCACCCCCCTTAGTCATCTCTTTTCTAAGTTGAACAGTCCCGGTCTTGTTACTCTCTCCGCACGGGGAAGCTGTTCCACACCCCGAACCATTTTTGTTGCTGTCTCTGCACTTTTCCAATTCTAATCAATCTTTTCTGAGCTGGGGTGACCAGATCTGCGCGCAGTATTCACGGCGTGGGTGTTCCATGCAGAAATCCACACCGCTGGGCTGGATCTGCCGTTGCTCCCCCAGCAGAGCCCCCCGGCGCTCCTGTCTGCACTGGGGCTGGCACTCAGACGCTGTCCATGCCGCCTCCTCCCCACCCCAGTCTCTGATCACTCCTGGCAGGGATTGTGTGTGGTCGCAGCTCCTGAATGCCTGGGGCAGGGCCCATCTCATGGCGGTGGAGGGGTGTCTTTCCCCCTCCGCAGAATAACCTCTGACTCCTCCCGCAGGAGCTGCACAACCTGGAGATGGAGCTGGGCCAGGTGCCGGAGCGCTGGAAGGACACGTGGGACAAGGTCAAAGCTTCCCAGCGCACAGAGGCCCGGCAGGAGGCCGGCAGGGTAGGTCTCGGAGCCATCCTGTGAGCCAGGGGCTGGGCTGGGAGGAGCCATGGTGCCTGAGCTGCCCAAACTCCTGCTGGCTCCGGCACTTGGCCCAGGGCTGCTGGCTTTGCCCCCAGCTGCCTGCGTGGCTGAGGAGAGGCTGACGGTGCCTTGTGCCCAGGCTCAGTGAGTCTCGTGTGACGATGCTGTTCTGGCAGGACCCAACTGAGAGTGCCAATTCAGGACAAATTGCTTCCAGCAGGGCAGTTACAGCCCACGGCTGGGGTTTTTCCACCTCTAAGGCAAACCAAACCAGCCAGACAGAGGAGACTTTGGTCTTACCCCACTGGCTAACCACAAGTCACACAAGCAATCCCCTTAGACACTCCAGTTTCCCAGTCTCACCACCAGTGCCACTTGTTATGGGGACAACTGGTCATGAAAACCAATGCCCCAGTAAAAGAAAAAAGGTCCTCCCGATCCCAATGGACCAAGCCCCCAGACCCAGGTCAATATACAAATCAGATCTTACCCACAAATCACGCTGTTGCCAATCCTTTAGAATCTAAAATCTAAAGGTTTATTCATAAAAGGAAAAAGGTCTAGGTGAGAGCTAGAATTGGTTAAAAGGAATCAATGACATACAGTAATGGCAAAGTTCTTGGTTCAGGCTTGCAGAGATGGAATAAACTGCAGGTTCAAATTCAAATTAAGTCTCTGGAGTACATCCACAGCTGGGATGGGTCGTTCAGTCCTTTGTCCAAAGCTTCCATTTGTAGAAAGGTTCCTCCAGAGATAAGAAGCCGGAATGAAGACCAAATGGAGATGAGGCAGCTGCCTTTTATAGTTTCTTCCAGGTGTAAAGACACCTCTTTGTCCTCACTGTGGAAAATCCCAGCAAAATGGAGTCTGGAGTCACATGGGCAAGTCCCTGCATAATTTGCTGAGTCACAGGCGTGTCTGCCTTCCCTCAATGGGTCCATTGTATCGCTAATGGCTCTTAATGGGCCATCCAGCCGGCCTGGCGGAGCTGATAGCTTGTCCTGGGCCCCAGGAGCCCAGCCCCAGTTTGAAATACAGACAGTATAAAGCCAATATTCATAACTTCAACTACAAAACTGATACATACATAGAAATGGCATAATCATAACCAGCCAAGCATAACCTGGTCTTAGACACCTCATTTGACCCCCTTTAGATAAGATTTGGTGCCACTACAGGACCTTTGTTGCAACAATGATCTATACGGTCCCAGTTATTGTCAATAACGTCACAGATGCGACAGCGCCAGTGGGGGTGGCTGGTGGGCGGGGCACTGGGTGGGGCCTGTGCCCTCACTCCCCTGCTCTGTGCTCTGCAGATGGCGTCCAGTTCCCTGCTGATGTCCTCCAGCCTGTTGCCCCACCGGCGCTCGCTGGGGGTCTACCTGCAGGAGAGCGGCGTGGGCTCCACCCTCAACCTCAGCCTGGACAGCGACACCAGCAGCACCTCCACCCCGTCCAGCGGGAAGCAGGGGGGCCGCAAGAGCACCAGCAACCTCTACAGCCAGTTCCAGATGTCGGAGAGCGAGAACAGGTGAAGGGAGCTCTGGCTGCCCGGGGGGAGACGGCCAGGCCAGGCCGCGTGGGGCCCTGTGGTCAGCAATGAGCCCTGTTGCCTGGGCCGGGGTGTGGATCCCATGGGGCCAGGCCTCTGCAGCTCAGCTGGTTCAGTCTCTGGCTGCTGGGAGCCCAGCCCTTTGGTCCGTCCCCACGGGGCTCTCGCCCCCCGGTGCGCAGCAGCGAGGCGCTAACCCCCTGTCCGGCTGCCCACAGGTCCTACGAGGGGACGCTCTACAAGAAAGGAGCCTTCATGAAGCCCTGGAAGCCCCGCTGGTTCGTGCTGGATAAAACCAAACATCAGGTACTGGAGGGGCGGCGAGGGGCTGGACAAGGGGAATAGCTCCACTGGCCCAGTGTTGACATGGGGTGCGCTGGGCGCTGGCTGACGCGCGGTGCCTTTCCTTGCAGCTGCGGTACTATGACAACCGGATGGACACAGAGTGCAAAGGGGTCATTGACCTGGCAGAAGTGGAGTCCATCACCCCCGGCACCCCCACCATGGGGGCCCCCAAGACAGTGGAGGAGAAGGCCTTCTTCGACGTGAGTCCGCAGCCCCAGAGACGCTGGATCTCAGTGCCCCGGGGGGGGGGGTGCTGGTCGGGGTACAGGGATACAGACCCTAGGGGGTGCAGACTATGCCAGGCATTTGCCACGTTGTGTCTCCAGGAAGGTGCCGGCCCCCAGCCAGTCCTGCCTGCCTGCCCATCTCCCCGGGTGGGGCCCCGGGGCCCCTCGCTAGCTATGCTCTGCCTGGCAGCCTGGGCTGCCTCCCCTGCCCCCCGGCGGCCGCCCTGCCTCAGCTCTGGTCTTTTCTCCCTGCAGCTGAAGACGACGAAGCGAGTTTACAATTTCTGTGCCCAGGACGTGCAGCTGGCCCAGCAGTGGATCGACCGCATCCAGAGCTGCTTGTCGGACGCGTGAGACTGGCTCAGCAGCAGCCCCCGTTCCAGGCACGGAGTCCCCCGGGCCCCGGCGCATGAAGCAGAGCCAAGGCCGAGGGTTAGCACCTGAGCTGGCCCAGGGCTGACTGACTGACAGGAGGAAGAGGCCAGAGGCCTTACTCTCCCCCACTGCCAGGGGCACATCGTACTGCAAAGCCCCAGGCCCCCTGCATGCTCATGGACAGAAGCAGGGGTCAGGGCAGGATCAGTCTGTTACACTATGGTAGGAACTGTCCAGCGCAGGAACTAACTGCATTGAAATGTCAGGCTAGGGGCAGTGGGGATCCATTCTTACAGCCCCCACTAAGCCTGTCTGAGCCACATAATTACCGGCTCCCACCCCCGGCAGGACATGGGCCTCGGGTCCTGGCTCCCACCCCCGGCCGGACATGGGCCTGGGGTTCCTGGCTGGGCAGCGCGGCTCCCACCCCCGGCCGGACATGGGCCTGGGGTTCCTGGCTGGGCAGCGCGGCTCCCACCCCTGGCAGGACACGGGCCTGGGGTCGGCGTGGCGTTTGTCTGACGTGCTCTGGTTCTCTTACGAATGCTGCCGTGGGGTTTTACGGGCCCTTTGCTGGGAGAGGCTCCAGGAGGTGCTGTGCATTGAACCCGGCACCCCCACCCCGTGCCCTTGGGGAGCAGCCGGAGCTTTCCCCGGTTACCCCTCTGCACCCCCAAGAGCTGTCTGGGAACTTGCACATCCAGTCTGTAAATCCATGTGAACCAGGCCGTGCTCTGCCAACCTGCCGCCAGCCCCTTGGGGCACTTGGCCCAGGCCCTCTTAGCTCTGGCCTAGCCCTTCTGAGCGGCGCTAGGCTGGGTCCTGAGCTCAGGGTTAGCCTGCCCAGCAAGGCCAGAGGAGCGCTCCATGGACAGTAGGCCGAGAGCACTGGGACCATCCTGCCCACCCCATGTCCAGCAACTGGGCCAGATCCCCCTCACGGGGACAGGCACAGTGTCAGATCACCAGTGAGGGCTGGCTGGCTGTCCCAGTCTGGGGGCAGCACAGGAGTATGGCCCCCTGATGAGCTGCTCTGGGGGGGAAGAGGGGCTGCCTCCCTGTCCTGCTCTGGTGGGATGGGGTGGTGTCTCATTAGCAGTATTGTAGCTTTAGAGTCAGCCCCTCTTCTGGTCTGCCCTGGGTGGGGGAGACTGAGGCCTGGGACCTGCTTCTATTCTTGGTTCCACCGTCGTCTCCCCCCCCGGGTGAAACCTGCTCATACTCAGGCTGGGGGAGCAGGTTCCCCTGCTGTGGCACCAGGGCATCTGGCTCCCCCTCTGCAGGCTGGATTGTTATAGGGCCTGTCATGGGGCTTGTCTCTGGCACAGCCCTGGAGCCCCCATCCCTCTCCCTGGAGTGATGGGGGGAAAGGCTGCCGTGGGGCTGGGTTCTGGCTGGGCTGTTGCTCCCAGAGAGGTTCCCTGGGGCGAGTTGTAGACCAGGATCACAAGGCCAGTCCCAGGGACTGTCCTGGGGCCTGTGTACAGGAGCAGTGGGGCATGAGCCCCTCACCTACCAGCCACGCGGCCCTAGGGAGGGAAGTGGCCAGAGCTTGGAGATCACAGCACAGCGCTGCTGCCTTTTCTCTGTCAGCGCAAGGGATCTGTCATGCTGGGGTGTTCAGGGCTCAACGCCTGCCCCCACCTGAACGGTGAACCAGGGCCAAGCTTGTGTAGCTTCTGCCCCCCGCTCTCTAGCACCTCCCCTGAGCCCGGACCCGCTGCCCTCCCCAGCCCGCTTCCCGCTGTAACTTATTGTCAGTGCAAAGGTGGAATCATGAGACTGAGGTGATGGCATCTCTGGTACAGAAACCAATCCCCTTTCTCCTCCCCTCCCCCGGTTTGCACCTTGGCAAGCTTCACCCCCAGCAGCTCACGTGCTTGTCCCAAAACCCAGCGGGCCCCTGCGTGTGGTCCCCTGGGGCCAAGGAGCCACCTGTTCACGTGAGACCTGGCCTCGGTGGTAGCACCCCCCTTCGGTTAGAGTTCACCACCTTCCTGCCATTGCCCCTTGGGCCTGGGACCTGCCCTCCCCTCCGCCCCCCGCTGCTCAAAGCCAAGGTGGCTGACGGTTCTACCTGTCTCGTTTTTAAAGGAGTACAATGTTTTATTTCAGTGCAGAGCTCTGTGTACAGTCTTAACCCCCAGGGTCCCCTCTTCCTTTTCCTGTATGATAATGGCAGTGGCAGGTAGCGGGTGCAACAGGGAGGTTTTGGTAACTTCCCGGCGCAGTTGTAGATTATTGAAGTTTCTGTACATTGTGTCACACATACAGAGTCCTTGTATTGTATTGTGCCTAGAGGGAAAATGTTGTTATATAAAGAGAAAACTAACGGACTTTAATAAAAAATTAATATGCATATTCTCTTGGGCTGCACGGCCCACGGGCCTTCCCAGAGCAGGGTTTGGTTCCAGAAGTGATTCCCTCTCGCAGCCCCTCCCATTGTTCACACAGGTGAGTCCCAGGCTGGGGGGGCGGAGACCAGCACTGCACCTGCAGTGATTGGGCTAGAGAGGGAGCAGCGTGCTCGCTGCTTGTCTTGGTGTGCAGGTTTGTATTCATCATTTAAAACAGTCCCTGTGTCTCTGCGGTGTTGGCAGTAACCAGAGCATCCCCCGCTCCTCTCCTGACATTGCATTTGTATGCGCCCCACTCCTGAGTCACAAGCCCCAGAACAGGCCTGATAAGGGTGTTCATGTATCCACCATGAATCCAGTACAGAACAGTGGGTGCATCCCCGTATCACCTTAAATATCTCATTTCACCTCAGCTGTCAGCAAACGTCTCCCACACAGGATTTGGGTGCATCGTGCTGAGCCAAGAGAGATTTCTTGGTCGTGCCAGGTTCTCTGTTTGTACGATAGAGGCACCAGTAAAGAGACTCTGTAGTGTCTACTTCCCCCTCAGTGGGCTTTAGAATGGGCGGAGGTGTCAGCACCCAAAAGCTGCAATCTTTGCAGCTGGCCATGGCATCTAAACAGCCCCTGGATCAATCAGTGTCATGGCTCAATCCCACGAGGCCTGGTCTCGTTCTCCATCCCTAAAAGGAAGACGCTGAAGGAAGCATTTTGAGATTTGACCCCGTTAGAGATGTTCCAACTCCAAGTGGTTAGATGCTGGACCATAGCATCACCACAGAGCTTCATCTGTTACCATGGCAGCGTAGTCCTCCAGATTCCCTGAGGATGCCCAAGAACTTATCATCCGGTTCGATTTATGTTCATAATATTTCAGTGTAGAATGACTCAGGACTGCTCAGCTTCTTCCATCCCGGTCTCTGAACCCTGTGTGCTTAGAGCAAAGCTTGGAGTACTCTACTGAGGTTTTCCTCCAGTTCCAGCTTTTCTACTCTTGCTGTCAGCTCCAGGGTGGAACCATTCTTCTTTGGATTAGCTCTGTAGCCTTCTGAATACTTCTGCTACAAAAGTCTCTTGGCTCAGCTGCATTTCCTTCTTTCCCTCAAGAGACCCATTAGCAGAAGTGTTTCTCGGGCTTTGTATCCCTATGCCTTGTGGATTATACACTCAATATGGCATCACAATCCTTCCTTTAAGACTACAGGAGGGTGGTCTTCTGAGTCCAAGAGGGATAATGGTGGATTCTTGAGTTTCAGGGCAATTAATTGGATTTTATTCCTGGTGTTTTCTCATCCTGAAGATACTGCTTCGGTCTATGCACAAGCTGAACATAATACAACATTGCTCTTAGGAAACATAATTGCTCTGGGTTGGAGCTCTCAATCTCCGCTGCCTACTTTTGCATCTTTGAGGTTACAGGAATATTCAGGATGGAAAGTGACCATTTCTAGTACAAGATGCTCCCATGTGTGCTGTCTGGATTTCCAAGGTGATATTCACCAAGTGGGCGAATATCTATGAGATGACTGGCTACTATGGGCTCATTAATTTTGAAATCCAAAAGAAGTAATGCTCTACCTCAGTGGAGAATCAGAGTCCCACCGCCATGGTTTATTTAAACGGGCTGGAAGCATTTAATTCCCCAAGTAGTGGATTCAGGAATAGAGCACTGGGTGACAGGCAAACCTCACGCGTTGTCACTTTCCTCACCACAGATCTACTTGGCTTGGTTTTGCTTCAGGGCAGGAAAGGAACCAGATGCAAAATGGGATGCTTGCTTCTATAGGCAGGGAAAGGCCCCTTCCTGCATCTCCACCTCCCCCCAAAGGTGAGAAGTACATGAAGATGAAATCAGAGCAATGCCAGAGAGCATGGTGCAGGTGAGGGGACTCTGCTGGTCCCTCTATTGCTGGAGAGTAAATCTCTTCGGCAAGAGGCTAGGTTGCTGAGTGCCCAGCAGAACGATGCCAAACTCATACACGGGAGAGCTGAATTTTATTTTTAAGTCTGGTCTAGGGGCTAAGGTATTAATTTAGAACTTTACTTCCCTGTAGAACGCCCACTGCTGTCAATGTGAGAGTATGTGCAAAGAAAGAGCAAGGAGTAGAACAGGGCCTGTATGATTCATAGATTCCAAGCCCAGAAGGGACCATTGTGATCATCTCGTCTGACCCCCTGTGTAACACATGGGCCAGAGACCTGCCCCACAATGATTCCTGGGCCAGAGACCTCCCCCACAATGATTCCTAGAGCAGAGCTGTCAGAAAAACATCTAACCTTGATTTTTAGACTTGCCAGGAATGGTGAATCCACCATGATCCCTGTTCCCTCTAAGCTATGTGCGCGCACACAGATCCTAAACCCTGCACACACGGCAAAACAGTGTGTGCACAACAATTTGCACAGAAGAAATTTTTTGTGCACATGGCCTGTCAAAAATTAGAGGGAACATTGACCATGACCCTTGGTACATTGTTCTAATAGTTAATTAACCTCACTGTTACAAATTAACACTTCATTTCTAGTCTCAATTTGTCTAGCTTCAGCTTCCAGCCATTGCATGGGGTTAGATCTTTCTCAGCTAGACTGAAGAGCCCATTATCATCTCAGTACTTGCAGATTAATCAAATCAACCTTCTCTTTGTTAAGCTAAATCGATGGAGCTCTTTAAGTCATAGAATATCAGGGTTGGAAGGGACCTCAGGAGGTATCTAGTCCAACCCCCAATTAAATCATCCAACAGATTTTTGCCCCATATCCCTAAATGGCCTCCTCCAGGATTAAGCTCACCCCCCTGGGTTTAGCAGGCCAATGCTCAAACCACTGAGCTATCTTCCCCGCCTGCCCATAAGTTGATTTGCTCAGGCCCTTGACTCACTTGTAAGACCCCTGGTTCTGCCCCTTCTCTCTGCTAAATTATTAATCATTAGCACAAAAATAGCTTGGAACAAAGTGTAGAAACTTTAAGGCAAGTTTAAAGCCAGGCTTGAATAGATCACTTGCTTGGCATTTTGGAGATCAACGTTTCATGATTGACCCTCCCCCACTACAGTTATACTTTGCAGGGGCCATGTTTCATGCTCATTTGTTGCTGAGTTGTAAATTAACTGATCAGGAAAGATGTTGTCCTGCTCACTTAACCCTCTGCTTAATCTGCACAAGGATAAGGATGCACAAGGGAAAGGAGAGGAAAAAAACCAAAACCTGTTACCTACCTCTAGTAACTGTTCTTCTTTGAGCTGTGTTGCTCATGTCCATTCCAAGTAGGTGAGTACGGCATATGCACAGCTGCCAGGTTTTTCCAGGCCCCCCCCTTGGAGTCGTGCTTTCATGGCACCGTATCTAGGGCCCTGCTGACCCCCCGCCACTTCAGTTCCTTCGTGCTAGTTTTGTTCTGACAGAGGGGAGGCGGGTGGGTCTTAGAAGGGAGGTGAGCCACACATCTCGAACAACAAGTTGTGAGAGGTTGGCAACTGTTTTTTTCTTCGAGTGCTTGCTCAGGTCGATTCCAACTAGGTGACTCCCAAGCCAGTACCTTGGAGGTGGGGTCGGAGTTTATGGACTCACTGATTGAAGTACGACTGTGCCGAATGCTGCACTGTCCGTAATGAGGTGAATATGTGGATTGATGACCAGGTCGCAGCCCCCCAAGGCTCATGGATCGGAACCTGAGCCAGGAACGCTGCCTGCACCCTCATGGAGTGCACTGTCAGCCTGGGGGCAGGTATCTTAGACAAATCATAGCATGCCTGTATATTGGACGTGATCCATGATAATCTTTGGGAAGACACTGGGAAGGCCTTCATCCGGTCTGCTCCTGTGACAAGCAGCTGGATCGACTTCTGACAGAGCTTGGTCTGTTTGATATAAAAGGCCAATGTGCACCGAATGGCCAGCGTGTGGAGTTTCTGCTCCCGGTTGTTAGGGGGCGGTTTGGGGTAAAAAACTGGGAGGAAAATGTCCTGATTGGTATGAAACTGAGCGCCGACCTCCCAGCGCAAGGCCGGATGCGGCCAAAGCTGAACCTTGTCCTCCTAGAAGACCATGTAGGCTGCACGGTTTTCACCTTCCTCTGAGGAAGCTGCTATTGATGGCGATGGGGCGTGGTCAGACCCAGCTTGGCAATTCCTGGGTTCCTTGGCAGGGGTATAAGCCAAAATTGCAGGTAAATCAACCCTGATGTAACCGTTTCCAGGGTGAGGAACAATTCTGGGCATGAACTCCAAGCTATTAGACCAAACACCCCAAAGGCAGAGTTGTACCAGGTTCCTGGTCGTCTGCATTCTGTGGCCGGTGCAAGAACCCAGCCCATGGAATAGTGAGGAGGAACCTGCTCCTAGGAGAAGTTTCTTATCCTCCAACCACTAACCAACGGGGGTTATTCATTATGAAAATAGGTGATTGTAAGTTCTTGGAGTGCTGTCCCTGTGGGTGCTCCACTCGAGGTGATGGTGCGTCCCGGCGTTGCTGATTGGGATGCACCATCACCTAGAGTAGAGCACCCACCGGGGGACACATCGCAAAGAACTGCAAGGTGCGTAACTTTCTCATCCAAATGTGTCTAATTCTTTTTAAAAAAATCTACTACGCACCTCCTGCCCCCAACGCTCAGTGCAGCTGAGCTCGAGGCTGGTTACAGAGGTGTTCAAAACAATTCCCATCACCTTTACCTGCTCTAGGTCATTCATTTCACACAAACTAAAAAAAGTATTTAAAAAAACCCAAACCCCAACCTGCTACGGTGGTGGTTTCCAACCCTTGGCCCGGAGCCTGTCTAAGCTTTCCAAAGGGGTCCACACCTCCATTTGAACTTTAAGGGTCCACCACTGAAAAAGGTTGAAAAGCCATTGTATGACCAAACCACTGCAATTTCCTTCAGGCCCCAGCAGGTGGTGCTGCGCTACATGCGGATATAGCTACATGCCCTGCCTCAGAGGGAGTTCTAAACTGTCTAAGCAGATGAGTCAGACCTTGAGTGGTGCCTGGAGGAGAACCCTGACTCCTAGTCTGATAAGAACGGGGGGGCGGGGGGGGTCTGGTACGGGGGGAAAGGAAAGAGGCGTTTAACAATGCACCAAGCCATGCTGCTCATTGTTTGTCCATCTTGCCTATTGAGACGGCGCTCTAGGAGCAGGGGCACAGCTTTGAGCACTTCTGCAACAACTAATAATACTGTGCCACTCTTCATGCCTGGGAGGGTGGAGGGTGGGAATGCGGCCGACTTGTTCACAGCCAGTGAAGTCAGTTGAGCGCAGCGCTCCCCAACACCTCATCGGAGACCCCCAGGATAAAAACACAAAACAAGGGATAGTGCCATGGCCTGAAGGCGCTCTGTTCTGCATCGTTTGGATTCAGAGTTTCCAAAGTCATCACTTTACACTAACCGGAGCCAGGACTGGGGAGGTTACCGGTAAGTCTGGGTGCAAAATGGGCCCCGGCAGAAGGCTGAGAGGGCAGAGATAGGGCCTGGGGCTTGAGAAATCCACTGCTCTCAATGCGAATGTTGAGTTTTTATTGATAGTTGGAATTTACAGCCTAAATCTGACAACAGATCGAGAGATGCAGACGTGGTTGTTTCTTGTTTTCTTTTTTTTAACCAAAAAAAACCAAAAAACCCCAAACAAAATAACCCAAACCCACCAGCATCAGTTTTACAATATAAAAGTTTTGACAGTAAAGAGACTAAAGTACACCCGGAATTACTCAGAAAAATAACGGAGAAAAAGGCAGTAATTTTAAAACTTTGTACCTCAGATATACACATAAATACACAAACATTGCTTACAAAGACCCAGTTTCAACATTTAAGGGCAGTAGGCATCAAAAGGCTCCCCTATGTCATTGCACTAAATTAATCCACCCACTTCAGACCCCTCCCTTTGCTGCCCCCTCCCCCAAAGAGAAGAAAGGCCACTAGAAATTAAAAATGTGCTCGGTATCCCCAGTAACTGAGCCATCCCTCTGAGTCACGGTTAAGGGACCCTTCACCCAGCCATGTTCTCATTACCCATCCTGTACCCGATTCCCTCAGCTCGCTATTCTCCCAACACGTCTTCTCTGCAGGCAAGTGTTTTATTGCTATTCGGAGTGCGGCCCGGAGAGAACAGCGGCATTCTAGGGTGGGTTTATTTTTATGCAGACTCTTCCTCCTAGTCCATGTGCATGAGGTGGTGAAATCTCCCAAACAAGCTCTGGCACCAGTGCATGGGGGGGTGGGGGGTTGTTCAGAAGTGCTCAGCACCCGGAGGCAGATTATCTGAAGAATCCAGCTCCTCTTTAGACACCTACATAAGTGACATGGTTTTCAGAAGGGCTGTGCACGCTGGATGCTGAGCTCTTTTAAAAATCTGGCCCTAAATCAATACATCAAAGCCCTGTCCACACAGTTTCTATGGCAGGAGCTAGCGGAGTTCTCCCAGTGTGGACTGGGTATTTAAAGGGACTTTTTTCCACATACCCTTATAGGGACAGAAACAGCTCAACGCCCCCACGCCACAAACACAGAACTCGAGCGTTGTCAGCTGCCAACTGTGATAACAAGGACTGGAGAGGCGGCTGTCTCAGTTTCCCTTTTAAAATCAGCGACTGCCCACCAAAGACCCGTCTACACTAGCACAAGGCGTTGTTTCATGGTGAACCGGTGCGGCTCGGCTCCACACAGCCAGAACCTGCTGTGCAGAAGCAGAACCAATGCAGCCAACCGTACCACGCTGAGTCTTCTAGAACAGCCCAGCTGTACCAGGCTGCGGGAGCAGTTAGCGCCCAGGTCTCCGCACAGTTCTCTCGGCGACTGATGTTTTTGTGAAATTAGCAAATTAGTACAGAACCGCCACGGCATTTTAGCAAGGATTACACCTTTCCAGTGACAGCTGAAATCAGTTTCCTTCAGGAAAACGATGTTTTTTACAAGCATTTCAAGTATTTTATCTAGCAATGACACTGGATTCCCTAGTGTAGACAGATCTCTGATAGACAGGGTGCTAGCAGCCTGCAATAGCTTAATGTCTAAACTGTTACCTAGCTGCCACACTGGGGGAAAAGAACACAATGAGGTTACGACGAAGTGCCCATACAAGTAACTCAGACGTTCCGCTGCATGAGGCAAACACTGTTCAAAAAATTAAGCAGCTAGGCGAGATCAGCTATTCAAATTGCTTTAATTAGTCCAGCTGTGAGCTAACTGATTTGTCATAAAGAACTAAGTCTCTTCACTAATAATATCATGGCCTGAAGGAGGAAGCTCCTCTGTGTGCCTGAGCAGATACACCCCAGTATAGGGAAAATTTCATTGGGATCATGGGTATTTTCTGCCTCAACGTATCTATAAAAAGGAGCATGATTCTGCCTTGGTAAAGAGGCCCTGTCAAGTTGATTTAGCTCCAACATGTGGGATGCGTTAAAACAGTTTTACAAAACTTCAGCTCAAGAGAAATGTTTCTGCAGCTTTTTATATTTCAATGGAAACAGCTCGTTTGGATTTAAATACTGGCAACCCTGAAACTGCAGTCTTCAGTTAGTAGATGAACGGCAAACCACAAAACTCACCAGAAACACAAATGAAACTGAAAAGCTTATTTTCATCAACCAAGCCGAGAAATGCCGAAAGTAAACACACAGATGATGAGAAAAGTGAGCTGGATTTTTAAAAAAAATTATTTCAGTTACAACGATCTAAGATGTGAATATTGCGAAGTTCGTTTATTTTTTCAACCTGATAATATCCCTTTAATACAACTTTACCACCTAGAGAAGGTGGTCGAAAGGGGTGTAATGTGGCAGGAAAATAGGGACGTTGCCTCTTGGATTGACTAATCCCACCCCAACTTGATTGGAGTGTGTTTAGACACCTGGTATTCTGCTGAGTCAAAAGAACATTCCTGCCCCTTCACAACTGTGTGTGTTAGTACCTCTGTGTTTCTTTCTGTACCTCTGATTGTGAGAGTTTTAGAAAAAAAACAAGTAGGAACGGTCATGAAAATCTGGCAGTTCTTTTAAGTTTAGGTTGTAGAACCAAGTTTAAAAAATATAAATAATCCCTATATACATTAATAACTGATACTTAAGAGCTCCCTCTGAAACTAACATCTCGAGCACGCCACAGAAAACCACAAACAGCGCATCTAGGTCAGCAGTTCCTTAAAATGTTTAATTCTTTCCTCTGTGTAAGCTATCGCATAGATCCCCCATCTCAGAGCTGCCACCACTGAGCCGATTAACATACCTGACAGCATTGTACAGCCTGATCTCACCAGCTAGCTGATTAAACTGCACTTTTCTTTCCTTTTTGGGGCATGACTGTCTGCAAGAGGAGATAGGAGAATGGATCATTTGGAGGAGTTGTGAAGATGTAGTCAAATATTTAAGACACTGAAGAAATTAAACTATTTTCTTTCCTCTGGATCCGTATTTTCATTACCAAAATTGCTGGGCACAGAAATGAGTTTCCTTCTTAAAACCCCAACAATTTCATTTTATTAAAACATCCATTTTCTTTGATGCTCTACTCTGACATTAAAAAAATACTAAAAATGGGGAAACGATTAAATATTTACAGATCTGTCATCAGAGATCCTTCACACACACACACACACACTCTCTCTCTCTCTCTCTGCAGTGCTCTCCCACCATCACTGCAGTGCCACTGAGGACGTAATTTTCAGTGTCTGGTTTCCCCATACAATAAATTCTTTGGAATGAAACTACAAAACTCATGTTTAGATCTCAGCCTATTCCAGTAAAAATGTACTTCAACCACTGGCTCTGGAGGCCCAATATGAAGCGCTGATCATATATTTATTATTTGAAACATCATATGCAACTGAGAGTTGAAATAGACGCACACACGCTACAGGCCTTCAGGTCTAGTGTAAATACACAATCGGGGCCTATTGCTCTCTGCAGTTCCACAAACAGAACCTAGCCCCTGGTGTCAGCCTTGCAAGGATGCTGCATTCAGTGTGGGACTGTGCATGGAGGTACTCTACAGTTGTGTTAGCGAGCACCTTCCTTCTCATGTGACCAAGAGGCAGGCTGCACATAGCAGAGGGGGTGCAGATGTGTTCAGTCAAGGTTGGTGGCCACAGGAGGTGGGCTGAGAAGGTGTGTGACACAGAGGGAGGGGCGGGAGTGACTATTTTGCTGCAAATAGTGTCTAATTCTGAATCTATGGTAACGGTTTGTTAATTATCAAGGACCAGATCCTAGCACTTAGAACTACTGCAGGGACAGGACTGGGCGACGTAACTCAGTGCCCTCGGTAATGTTTAGTTGGTGTTATATTCAATGTTCACTTGCCTGTATGTGGGTGGCGTATGCTGAGGTAATTTTTTCAGCAGCCCTGGAATTGGGCAAAGACGTCTTTTAAAATGTGTTTGTGCCGTACACAGGCCAATGCAGCCTCCGGGCACTACTGTGATACAAATAATTAATGAAGTAATTTTATAGATAATGCTAATGACATGTGCTAAAATAACTTACAAATAAAGATGCCGGTTAGAATTGCTGAGTTAATAATATATTACATGTTTACATCTTTTATATTTGTATTAGAACAAGCAGGAACATTCAATAATCTAAAACAATCCTACTTCATGGTGACCCCCTTCTTGAAATCTGATTTGTGCTTTTGTCAGGAGCCTTCATGCTATAAATGGTATTTCTCGTGGGAATACAGATCCATAGACAGATCAAATCGCAGGGTCGGGCCTTGTGACTTATGTCAGACTTTGCTTAGAGTGTAAAGTTCACAGTAATTGAAACAGGATCTTTGTACTTTCCCATTAATTGTCAATAATGTTGGTGTTCTGCTGCGGTTAAAGACAGAAGAAAATGTTAGGAATAAAATAGCTGCACAGGCCTTTCCAATGGATCTGATTCTGACGTCCCAGAAACAAGGTGCAGAGGAGGAATATTTGATACGTGGAGAAATATTTAATTCCATACTGGCAATTGAATGTTATTTTAATTTAAATGTTAAATTAATCATCATTAATGTTTTAAATATTATAGCTAAAGGCAAAGCTATGATTAATCATTTCTTAGGCATGAGTTTTAAATCACCTTTCATCAGTTTTAAGCGTTGAAACGAGCGCTATTTAATTTTCAGTTTAGAGTATATGGGTAAAGGATTCTGCAGATTACTGACAGCTAAGCCGGATTTACAGTAATTACAGTATGCAGGTGAAATGTACCTTTCATTATACGTACTTTTAAAGCTCTTGTTGCTGTGGCATCTAAGCACATTACATGATTTTTTGACCCTTCGGAAGAACCTGGCTCTCCAGACCTTATCACTTGTACTCGCAAGTAGCAGGCGCTATCCACCACCCTTTTACGTACAGAGAGTCATTCCTCAATGTCCTGATATGCAGGAAGAGTGTTCTGGGTGTGTTACTACTTATCGTTTTCAAACGGTTTAGGATCACTCACAAAGAATTGTGAGCAGCAATGAGTGACTCAGACCTTTAGAAACGTCTCCATTCCCTAATTCTCCATATATTGATGAGGTTTATTATTTTACATCAGTGGTTCTCAACCATTTCAATATCATGACCCTACATTGGCACAGCCCTCACATTTAGCCATGAGGATGGGAGGATGGTTGCGATTCTACTGGCCCATTTTGCGACCCTTGGTGAAGATCCCACAGTACAGGTAGAAAGACAGGAGGACTCGACGAGCTAATTTCAGGTATGACACCATGAGGAGAGTAACAAGTCAGTGTGGAGGGGCTGAGCCTTGTATGGGGATACGGCACCCATGGGACACCTGTGGGGCTATTTTTCTTTTTATTATAGTCTGGGATTGTGATGGGATCTCTTTTCCTGGACATCTGTGTAAGTAGAAACAGGTTGGTGCCAAGGCCAAGATGCAGATGAAATCAATCCTTTTATATAAAATAAAGGCATGGGGAGGGGGAGTTATATGGCAGGAACGTTGTTGCCAATACGTTAGTCTGGATCTGTGGACAGTCAGACTATCAATTCCTTTCAAGGCACTAAAGTTGCCAGCTGCGTGGGGGTGGGATAAGACTCCACTGAAGAAGGAAAGCATTCCTTTCCTTCGATGTCCTGGAGCGTTATCCTGCAATGCATGAACACTGCATCTCCTCCTTGAAGAGGCCAAGATGCTACACAATGGGTGGGGCGGCTATCCAGACCATTCAGGTTTTTCCAAAAATCGACGGGAGATTTCATGAAACATCTGAGTAGAAAAATACTTTCTGAATTAGGTGAATAGTTACAGGTGGATTTTTGTTAATGTTTAGATACAAGAAACACTTAATATTTACTCACATGTAGCAGGTGGCTTCATCCCCTCTCCCCCCCCCACTCCCCACCCCTTTCCCGTCTCAGAAAAAATATTATGGTGGGTTTATGTCACAACAGGGGGAGATTAACATTTAACTTCAAACCCACTCCCAGACAGAACAGATGGGCAAACTGAAGTCACCATGACACCACCAAAAACTCAGATAATTCCAGACTTGTATTCAGGCTATGAGATTAATGGATATCTGAAGGCCAGGCCAGTTACACTTTCTAGTTATCCAGAATTGGCCTCGTTAGCACTACAAAAATGTAATTTTCCCTCTGTTGATATTCACCCCTTCTTGGTAACTGTTGGGAATGGGCCACATCCACCCTGACTGAATTGGCTTGTTAGCACTGACCCCCCATTTGGTAAGGCAACTCCTATCTTTTCATGTGCTGTGTATTTATACCTCCCTACTGTATGTTCCACTCCATGCATCTGATGAAGTGGGCTGTAGTCCACGAAAGCTTATGCCCAAATACATTTGTTAGTCTCTAAGGTGCCACAAGGACTCCTCGTTGTTTTTACTTTCTAGTTAGGCATTCAGTAGACGCATTCCAGACTAGATCTCTCTTTGGGGAGAGAGGAATTATTTAGCATGGTGTAAAAGGAAATAAGTAGGAGTGATGGGATGAAATAAATGGAAAATTAATGTATTAGAAAATGGAAATCTGTTAGATGTGGAACAGTCTCTTAAAGGAAGTGGTGGAAACCCCACTGCCTGGAACATTTTAAATTTGATTGGGCAAAGCAATACCGGGGAAATATACTGCAGAGAACAGCCTTGCTGGATGGACAAGACGACCTAACAGGGACTTTCCATGTCTAATCTAGAAAAGTGCCATTTCAGACCTTTTGTAAAGTTTGCTCTCTTAGGAGTTAAAGTAGTAGCTAATAATTCTTTTTCCAAATCATTTCCAGAAACTGCACAATATCTTAACTATTAAAATTTACAATGATGTTTCCTAAAACACTGAGTACTACACCGTGCAAATGCTAGGTTCACTCTGGCTGTTTTCAGCCAATACGCAGATGTGTGTCATTAATACGTTATGTTCATCATTCTACATAACTATATAGCACCAGGTAATTATTAGTTCTCTTGGTGCTAATGGTTTAGGGACAAATAATAATGTTTGTGTGCTAAATTAAACAGATCAATGCATCTTTAGGGCAAATTCAATGCTATTACTATTCTGAATTGAACTGACGTGGCACAGATAAGGAAGGAGGCCTCAGAGGATATGCTGTGACAACTGACAGTCAAAGCCATATTGGTCTTTTTGCCTATTAAAGATTTGAGTACAATAACTGGGGACTCTTGGGAGGTGACTGGTGAAGTGTGCAGGAAGAGAGGCGGCGTACACTGCACTGGAGGTGGGCGAATATGCCAATGCATCAGAAACAAAACTTGGAAACTACATCAGTTGGCCTCAGTTCAGAAACGAAGGGGTGACGTACTGCACAAGGCCATTCTGTTCTGGTGGTTACACTGCCCTGGCAAGTCAGAGCGGCTCTACACTACGGGGGTTACGGTGGCATAGCTACAGTGCTGCAGCTAAGCCCCGTAACCCCGTGTGTAGTTGCACACTCCAGCAACGGAGGGGGTTCTTCCTGTGCGATAGTGACTCCACCTCCCTGAGCAAGGGTAGTTACGTTGACGGAAGCATTCTTCCCTCAACCTAACCACATCTATGCTGGGGCTGTAGGTCGGCATACCGACAGCACTCAGGGGTGTGGACGTGTCACATACCCCTGAGGCCTGTAGCTATGTCAATCTAAGTTTTAAATATATGCCAGGCCCCAGTCACAATTCGGTATTTAAACCTTACCACAAAAATGAGATGGACACTTAAAGGGTTAAAATCTTAGGGCGGGATCATTATCACCATGTGATAGGGTGAGGTATATAAAACCACCATTGAATAATGAGGCACAAGACCCAGGGCTTGTAGCATCAGAGAAACATGGTCATCACTTTAAAAATAACTCAGAGTACATAATAGTACTCACACAGAGAAGGGTCAGTACATATTATATAAAAGAAAACATCAGATGCCCATGGGGACCTAGTTATATTTTGTTTAATATATATCTGAATTTAAAGCCCTCTCCCTATTCCTGGTACTTCCTATGGCCCTGATCTGCAAACATTTAAACATGTGTATAACTTTATTAATGTGAGTAGACTCGGTGAACTAAATTAAGTGTTTGCAGGTTGAGGACCTATGTTCAAAACTCAACCAAAGTATTCACAGGGGGTCACCAATTTATCAATACAAATAATCATGATTTCAAATTCTGTTCAAGTTGTATTAACATTTGATATGAGTTAGTTATATCCCAAGTTTGCATCCATTAGTGGTCTAATTTAGGAGAAATTTTCCCAATACCTAGCAACAGACCATCTTGATGCATGAAACACAATTACTCAAAACCCAACAAAATGGGGAATTCACTAATACAAACCAATTATTAGGATGACCAGAATCTTTAAAACGTTCTACTCAATCATTAGAACCACCTGAAAAATGTTTTTGATCATTGACATAAACACAACTGTCAAATTAAAACAGTTGAGGGAGACCCTGTCCTTTACAAAAAGCTGCGCTATTTCAGGAAAAATCCTCTCTCCTGGGCAATCAACTATAAAAATACATTTTACAAAAATGCCCATTTTCCAGCATTTTTATAGTCCATTTTAAAAAGTTGTAAATAAGAAAAACGTCATTCTAAAATATAATTCAATTTGTTTATAAAATCGATTGGGAGGTTCTTACTTTTAGGTCAGGCTTATTAACACACTGCCCTTCCAGTAATGAGGTAAACGAGTTCTAGCCTAAATGGCCATAATATGGTAACTGCACAACCAGGATAAGCCAGTCAAACAGCTTATTTTTGTGACCACTTTATCAGAGAAAATATGTGTTTAAGTATGTGATATTGTCTCTACTGGGGTTTACTAGGAAACGTCATATCGGTGGGCATTCTGCCTAAAACTGCAGGTAGAGGCCAGATCCTAGTGAAAATCTCTCTCTCTCTCAACCCACAACTCCAGTTTTCCCCATAAAAAGTCAGAAACTTTAGTCACTATAAAGTCAATGAGAGTTGGATCAGGCCCTGCCTGTTTTGAAAAAAATCTTCTTAGAAACTTCTGCTCAATTTACATTTAAAAAACTGACACCCATGCATAGATCCTTCGAAGGGGTATTTAAGAGCTACAAAAAATCATTTTCACAGCATCATTCTGGGTTTCAATTAAGGCACCATCCACAATAAAGCCAATGTTGACATGGTTTTCCTGATAAATGGAGACTGGAATTTACCTGGCATAGGGAGGCTTAGACAAGTCTGACTGCTAGTTATGAATGTTGACATAAGATGGGGTTTACTCCAAGTTATTTTAAATTTAGTAACTGTAGAAGTTGAAAAATTAGTAAGATTCATAATTAAAATATATTTGACAGTTTTTCACTTACAAGCATCACTTTCTACCGAATGGACCATCATGCCCCAAGGACGTAACCTGCCTTTGAATTTCTGCTCTTCCTCAATGCACATTATGCTGGGACCCTTAGTCCTCAAGCAATGTTGCACTGTGTTACTTTCCCACAAACCATGGAAATCCTTTTTTGAGGGGTTCTTTTGAGCAAAGGGAGAAATTAACAATTTTATGTGTATGATTACATTTATAATACAAATGCCCCTCTCTCTGTGCTCCAAGTGCCTTTTACATGCATCAGAAATGTAGTTCTTAAAAAGACGTCCACAAATCAGCAGTCTTACCCCATCCCGTAGAACTTCTATTGAATGACCCCACTTCCCCCTCTCCCCCAAAGCCTGTGGAAAACTAATGAAACTTCATAGCACGCTGTAGATCCCAACGGATTCACGCTGGTTTGGACCAGTGGTATGCAAGTACGTACCAAAATCCAAGCGCCCTTTACAGAGAATGCCCTGGCAGCAGCAAGCGGACTCCAACGATGGTATCACCACTCAGGGAGAGAAGTGGGCTTCTCAGGTAGATAGGTTCCAAGCCAGCTAGGGCTTTACCAGTCAGACCAAACAGCTGAAATCCCACTTGGAAATGAGTAGGCAGCCAGTGCAGTGCAGATCACAGAGCACTGTCATCATGTGCTGGTAACAAAGGATGGCTGTGTCCTGCACTAGCCTCAGTTTCTGAATCAATGGAAGGTGTAGCCCCACGTCGACTCCTCTGCACCAGCCTCATCTCAAGGTGGCAAAGGCATCAATCATATGAGCAAGGTCCATTTTTGAATCAAAGGGTTGCAACCTTTTGGTCAGACAGAGCTGGGGAAAAGCCCCGGATGCTACCTGATCATTGAGCAGTCGGACCAAGGGAATTATGAACGTTTACTAATTATTGTCTAAATCCTTCCCAGCCCACCTGTAGCCATGTTACCAAACCAGGCTATCGATTACTAGGCAGCTTGAGTAACATGTTTTTTTTTTAAATCCCTTTACAAGTTGATTAGGGAAACCAAGCAAGTGCTGAGACTCAGAGAAGGACATCCCTGGAAAAGGAAGAAGCAATCCTACCTTCACCAAGAAGACAGAAACTACCAATAATGTGAAATGCATTTTCTGACGCACATCAACAGCAATACGGCATTTTGGAAAAGTATTATGGTGTCACCAACTTAGTTTTTAGGCTATTGACCAGTTTGTGGGTAACCTTTTTTTGTCATTTGACCCCTCTTAAACCAATTAGTAGCAGTAAACCCTTGGATTATACTAATTTGTATTGCCTTCTTACCCCGGGGTTCACCTCTCTCTCTTCTTCAGCAGACTGTGCATGGTTTCTTGCGAAAAAGCACAGAAATCACAGAAAGGGCCCTCTGCTAGTTGTTCAGAAAACCATAGAATTTTCTCCCCAGGAGTGTGATAATTGTCCACTTGTTATAAGAAAATTTAACCTGTAATATCTAAACATACTCGAACAGAGAGGTTAGAAAGGTTAGAGTGGCACTGTACAGCACCATGGCAAGAAATACCTCGACTGTCCCCTCTGAATAGCAAACTAGCGTGAGACACAACCTTTGCAACACATCCCGCTATTAAAAGCCGCTCTCCCCTGGTAAAAGGGAAAGGGAAAAGGTTACTTAAGAAATTAACTTTCACTTTGGGGAGAGAACCCATCCAAAATATTTTATTTTAAAGCTGGCCCTGATGAAAGAATAAATCTGTGCAGTACACTTGCCTTGTGAGAGCCTATAACCAGAAAAAACATGTTTTCAGAACAATAATGAAGTGCTCGATTAGGATTTCACAGAGAACTGATGCTGGGATAAACAAAAACCAACAAACCATGGTGAACACCAACTTTCATTTTGTTTTATAGACACTTTAAAAAAAAATCACAGCAAAATCTGTCTTAATAGCTAGAGACTAAATCAAATGATTGGAACATAGTTCAGCCATTCAGAGTGAGGTCACTGTTATGGGAAGATCAACAGGAGAAGGAAACCTATTCTTTGGAACAATGGTTAAAAATTACAAGACAAGCTGCTGTATTTTTTCTTAAAATTAAACTGAAACAACAAGAACTCCACGAATCTCATGTGACCTGATCTGCAGGTCTAGCAGAATACACAAAGCAATGAAGATTTGTACTCCCTCCACTTCCACTGGGCCCCCTCTTTTAACATCAACACTGACAATCCACCATGCGCCTTAACAAGCTCGGCAGAGCTGCTGTGGATTCTGCTGTAACACAATTGTTTCTCTGTTAGAATCGTTGGACAAGTGAGGAAAATGGGGATGATTTCATTTACACGTGATTACGGCTGGAGTAGAAGTGGCTCATCGTCCTGGAAGATGGAGCCATAATTAAAAGTACAATGAGAGGGGAGTTAAAAAAGCAGGGAAAGTTGCACAATATGAGGAAGGGAAGCAAAATCTGTGACATCCCTGCAGAGGGCTGTGGATCCTGAAACCACACATCAGAGCACTGTACCAGCAACAAAGGTTCCAACTACTAAAAAGGCAGAAGGAAATGAAGAGGCTTCTGCCCACGGGAACTAGAGGGAAAGTGGAACATTAGAAAGAAACACAGGAAAACCATTCTGGAGTAGATGTCCGTGAGCAGCCCATGGATAGCTATCTATCAGCCAGAACTTCCGGCCAGGTACAACCTGTTAAATGAGCTAGATGACGTTTTCAATGACAACCGGCTGGCCCTCATGCTAAACCTCATTTTCGGACACTAGCAGATAATGGGGGCCAACCATGCTGCCACCTTTACAATCTCAACTTTAGGCCTCGGCTCTCCTTTTCCTCTCTCCCGGCCTGCAAATTTTACACCTGTGTCCCAAACATTTTGACTGAGGTGGCTGCCATCAACAGGGTGTTCAGACAAGCCAGAGTAAAGAAAAAAACTTCACCAACTTTTCATGTGCTTTCCAGATGGCTGTGCTGAACAAAACCAAATATCCGTGGTTCAAGTATCCTTTGTTTTTATGGTGGTAGGGAATAGGGCTCCCTGCTAGCGGCATTCCCTACGTTCTCCAAATCCTGAACAGAACAACGTGAAAGAGAATTCAGACAAACAGCTCTGCACAAAAGCAAGACAAAAGATTCTAACACAACAACTTGAGTTTGCAAGTTCCCTTGCCCCCTAACCAGTTCTGATACATCTCTACAATGGGATGGCCTGACAGCAATTACCATAGATTTGCCTTTCACACAATTAATTTTTTTGCAAACGTAATATACCCTGGTTTTCAACAGAGTGGTTGTACACACACAATGATCAACTGACATCACAAGACAGGATTCACCAAAAGTCCACAGATTGTATTATGATGCCTAAAAGGATGAAGGATTTTTTCACGGTCCTATCAGCTTCAAGGTGAGATGTCATTACAACGCAAGAACTTTTTAATGGCAGCTGATTTGTATGTTTCTCTACGAAGTGTGCAACCAACTCCTCCGCCTCTTCCAGTACAAAAGCACATTGGCAGATAAAGTATTGTACAGCAGCACCAATGCCACGAGCAATGATATAAATCAGTCATTTTGCAGTCAACGCACTTTTGTAATCCATTTATTTCAATGCCCTGCTGGGTAAAAATGATTAAACTAGAATATATAAGACAGATTTTCCCACCACAAGCTACGCTCTATCAGCCTCAGTCTTAACCAACAAATGAGTCTGTGCATGTCTTGGAGTTTTATATGGACCTGTACATACATATGTAAATTAAGTTCTTTGTGCATTGAGTCTCCATTTCACTAAGTTTCATACAATTTCCAATTGTGTGTGTATATAAACATACATATTGAAATCTGTATTATGCTATTTATATACACACAAGTGTGTGTGTGTGTGTGTGTATACATACACACACACACACACACACACACACACACTCAAAACTAAACAAATTATCCATACCATATAGATATGATCAGATTTAAATACTGCATATAGGTGGGGAAGGAGAGAGCTGAATATAGTCCCTGTTCAGTCTCGATTGCTTTCTGATCATGATCTGATCATAATTTTGCCCCAGTCTAAAATTATTTTTGAAGGATACAGCTGGGTGTAAATAAATCCATCTTTGGTAGAGAATATGCCTTGCTTCCAACCTTGGGCAACAATTCCTCCCCAGGATAGTGCTTACCCTATGGGAGGATCAAGACGTATAGCATACATCTGACGAAAAACTCCTCCGATGGTCAAAGCAAGTCCCAATCTGTCATCGTAAACAATGGAAACATCTTAGTTGCAACTGGGAGATTGCACAAAGGCATAGCACGGCCTAGGAAAGGGTTAATTCAATTGCTTATCAAGTCATTGTGAACCCTTAAAGGAAAATAACCACGGAAGGTAATCCGAATACAGTACAGCAATCAAATGGCCAGACTGCGACACAACGAGAGCACGAGACTGTAGGAAGAAAGTTCAGATAGCAACGAGGACCAAATGGGAAAACTGCATGCCACATGAACTGGAGACAGAGGAACCTTAATCTATACATACTGTACGTGACTTTAGATAGCAGGGAGTTCAATATACAGACAACCAGAGTTTTGTGCGTAGCTTACTAATAAAATCATTTGGGTCAGGCAAGGACACCACCACCTGGCAAGTTCTGTGCTAAGTTACAACCTCCAAGCTACTAAGGGTGAAAACATATAAAAGCTACTTTCCATTTCAGTCCACTGGCTGATTGGCGCCACAGCATTGTCCTTCCTATGAGGTATAATTCAGAACCTAAACCCCAGAATATGGAGGAATCATTCACTGTCTTAAAAGCAAGAAATCTTGGGCATTCTACACGTTTATCTATTTATAAGATGCCTAATCACTAATTAGGCACAAGAGACCAAGTTCACTACTGTCTTTTCAGATAGAGTCCCTCCAAATTCACACTGTGCAATGAAGGTTGGGGCTCACTCCTAACATATTCTGGGCCATTTAGAGCTGCTTACTGGATATGTTTTAAACAAATTTGTAAAGCTTTCACCTGAAGTCAATGCTCAAAGCGAAACATGAAACATAAAAGGTTAAAATCTGCTACTAACACACTGCAGACTTGATGCAACTTACCCTACTGCAGTGGCTGAAATTGCATCAAGCCAAGAGAAAGTCCTACAGACATTTCCCCTTCTCCTCTCAGAGATCCCAAGCAGGCTGCGCTTAGTCACAGAACTATACCAGCTGGAAATGCAGCCCCTGGAGGCCAAGAACTGCTACTCAGAAGAGATTGGGAACAAGCTATTGGCCTCACCAGATACTTAACGGGCTGTGACACCCAACCATGGATTTCAAGTAACTGCTGGGATCAGCTGCAGTTCTGCTGTATTTGGTTAATAACATTTCTGCTTTGACATTGTTAATTTTTTGAGCGCCCAACTTAAGGGATCTTAAAGAAGCCTGATTTATATAAACTGCTGAACCTCAACTCTGAAAATCAGACTCTGCTAAGACGTCTCCAATGGGCACTCAAAGTTACTAATCATTTAATTGTTTTTGAAAATCTTGGCTGTGAAGTGAAACTGGCTTCTGAACAGCCTGGGGAGCAACCAACAATGAGTGTGAGGCTTCCCCTCCCAGGACAACGCATCTTCCAATTATTTCTTTTCAATTGCATGAAGGAGTGAGAGAGGGCCTCCGAAACAGTGGAGGTGGAAAGCATTTGCTTACCAAATAACTGCAGTTGGGAGACAACACAGCTGTCTCAGCTGCAAGAAATTGCCCCAACAACAACTTGCAAGTTCACAGGGCTGCTGAGTGTAATCTCGTTTTACTTCCTGCACTCGGGACTTCATTTCTGACACTCCGATAGGGGAAATCCTCAGCCTACCCTAAGAACAAAACAAAACGTGTATCTTTGGGCAAATAAATGGGAGGCTTGTGTTGTGGGCACCTCACTTCCAGACACTGATTCCGAGTTGGTCTGTTCTGCTGGGACAAGGGGGAACATTTCATTCTTCACTTTTCTATACCAATATACTTTTAAGAACATTTAATATGCAGCATAATGTACATCCACATCATGCCTTTCAAAATAAAATATTAAAAAAACAAACCGAAATACGGCTGGGGTGCTTTTGCTCATGATAACAGATCTGTGTCAGGGCTATTTTTCATACTCACAAGGTGAAGGCCTTCGGATTCGCACAGATGAGAGTACTGAAAATAAGCCATTTGGCTACCTACGTGCCAAGCCTCATGCTTTTATTCCAAAGTGAATGATATTCCAGCTTGTATCTTGGACTAGTAAAATAAGCGGCATTTCAGATGTGACCAGGTGGGTTTCAGCACACAGCTTACACACCAAAGCAAGCCCAGCTCCGTGTCTAAAGCCTACAGGGGCATAGACTGAGCACAGCTTAGGGCAGTCTGCTGTTATGAGCCTGAGCCTGGTACTAAAAGTGGCCCATCTTCTACACCCGTATGACCTAGGGCACAAGCTCATTGCTGAGGCTAGCACAGGCTGGGTACTTCATGCTTATGCAGAGACTCCTTTGTTCCAGGGTCAAGTACATAACCTTACATGACCTTGCTCCCGGGCAGTTCTAGGCATTGTCCTTTTCTCTGCACTGTTCTACCTCACAGTTCCTGGGAGCAGTGTGCCTCCCCAGCCCCCTCCACAACCGTCTACATGGGGCGTAACAGCAGGAGTCCTGTGCTGGGGCCACGTCATTCTCCAATGCTGTCACTAGGTACAAAGTGCAAAAGTGTTGCTGTTCCTGCATCCATTAAAAACGTTAAAAACAGAACAAACAGATTTCCATATCAATTTGAAAATACATTAGTCTCCAAAAAGCCAGCAAGCACCTGATAACCTGTTTGTGCCACGTCAGCTCCTGTCCCTGCGTGGCAGCAGTCCTGGGGTGACTGTCCTCTCAGACGGCAAGCACGACATGCTACTGTCTTTGCACGCTCTCCAGCCCAACGCAGGACGACGACATCCACAGGGTGGAGTTTTGATGGCGCGGACGGAAATAACCAGTTGCTAAATGTTCCAGGCTTCTGCAGTGAACTGTCACGCTCCAGAAACAGAGCATCACGCAACTCACTGGAAGGCAGAGACAGCCCACTGCTCAAGACAGTTCAGTGTTACACTAACTTTGCTATCTGGCCTCTGGCTTGGGACACGATGTCACTGTCTTCCCTCCCGCCCCCGAAAAAATCCCCAGCCCTCCCTACCTCATCCCATTTAAAGTGTTTGTTTTATCTTTACCTCCTATGAAATGTTTCTGATAAGGCTTTATTGCTATACAAAAGCGGTGCAAAGGCTGCCCAAAGACAGCTCCATCAGGAACTTTGGTCACACGACTGCAGGACTTATTGTGCACCGTCCAAGTCCCAGCGTTAGACCTGCTACCTTTCTGAAGAGAAGCTGAATACTGTGTGCAATAACACTAAGAAAATAGGATTGAACCCCGAACAGAAAACAAAAACAAGGGAAGAAGAGGGAGGGGGACATGGTACTGAAATTAGGCAGAAGGCTTCCTTGGGTAGGACTGAGTCACTCCTGTGATGACTAACTGATCAATGCTACATTTAGACAATACAAGTGTCTTCCGGAACAGATTGTTGGTGTTGAAATCGTGTGTCTGGTCCTGAATGCCAGCTCTCTCATCAATGCAGCATTTATTAAAAAATAAAATTAAAATAAAAAAAACTGACAAATTGCATCACCAGGTAGCAGCCTGGCCTGGATCAGACAAGTCCCATTGCATTTGCTTCATCAAGCAGGGCCATTTAATGTGGCTTCAGCACATGGCAAGACTTCCTCTTTCCTACAAGAAAAACAAACAGTATTACAGTAAGCATTAAAGAACTAAGACAGCTGTGCCACCCACTCATCTCCTTTCAACCTGACACCAATCCGGGCATTCACCTGGACAAATCCCCTTTTCTGTGACGCTGAAGCCATTCTTCCAGCATACAGGTTTTTCAATAGCCATGACCACAACGTTTATAACTTAGCACTTGTATGGCACTGGACCGCTGCATTTTACATATGGAGAACTTGCAGTAAAGGTGTTCAAGGCCAATGAAAACAGATGTCAAAACAAGGATTAGAAGCCATATGCTCCTGGTTCTCAGGTGTACATTCATATAAAATGCACTTAATTCTGTACAATCCAATTGGCTGATTGCTGTGCTAATGGAGTAGAACTACTTGAAAGCTGGGTTTTCTCCTGTAATACATCAAACAGCAGCTGAGGAAGGTGTCTAAAATCACCCTTAAGCTGTGAACAATATTAATGAATGATGGATGTACTCCTTCAGTCAAAGGGGCTGATATTACCTGTACCCTCTCCTCTGACTGCTTCCCCCAACCCACCATCATCACCCTCACTCTTGCCTGGGCAGAGTCTCAGCCAGCCCCAATCTCAACTACACACTGGGTGAAGCCCTGAATCAGATGAAATAGATACACGTAGCTGGGTGTCAGCACCCCATGCCTCCTCACTAGCCCTCCTAAAAGCTCCACACACATTGAACAGGAGGGGTGACAGAATGGCACCCTATGGCACTCCAGACTTGAGACCTCTTCAGGAACAGGGGCAACTGCCCACAACTACCTGTTGAGATCTGAGAAAGGAAAGAATGAATGTACTAAGTGCTCCTGCCAGGGTATCACTTCTTGATTAACTGTACTGAAGGCATAAAATACCACCAGCATGGAGACTTCATTCCTTGCCAGCACATCATCAACCAATGTGACCTAATGAAGTCTTGGTGCTGTAGCCAAATCTATATCCAGATTGATATGGGTCAAGGAGATCAAAGGCATCCAGATACCTGGACAGTTGTCTCATACCAGCCTTCTCCACAAGGGAAGATGTGATACTGGACAATAAATGCTGACGGCTTCTTAAGCAAAGGACAGACTACTGCTTCCTTCAAAGCTATGGGCAGCCTGCCCTCTCTAAAAGATGTGTTGACAATCCTCACAGGTAAGACAACCTGTTACTTCCCAAGTGGCCTTCACCAGACAGGAAGGATGTGGATCCAAAGCACAGGTTGTGGGACAAAGTTCTCCCAACACCTCCGTTAGGAAGAAAACAAAGAAAGAAGGAGTGGGACCGCTAAACACTGAGGATGGAGTGGAGGTTAAGGATAATCTAGGCATGGCCCAAAATCTAAACAAATACTTTGTCTCAGTCTTTAATGAGGCTAATGAGGAGTTTAGGGATAATGGCAGCATGACAAATGGGAATAAGGATATGGAGGTAGATATTACCATATCTGAGGTAGAAGCCAAACTTGAACAGCTTAATGGGAGTAAATATGGGGGCCCAGATAATCTTCATCCAAGAATATTAAAGGAACTGGCACATGAAATTGCAAGCCCATTAGCAAAAAAATTTAATGAATCTCTAAATTCAGGAGTTGTACCTTTTAACTGGAGAATTGCTAATATAGTTCCTACTTTTAAGAAAGGGGGAAAAAAGTGACCCGGGTAACTACAGGCCTGTTAGTTTGACATCTGTAGCATGCAAGGTCTTGGATAAATTTTTGAAGGAGAAAGTAGTTAAGGACACTGAGGTCAATGGCAATTGGGACAAATTACAACATGGTTTTACAAAAGGTAGATCGTGTCAAACCAACCTGATCTCCTTCTTTGAGAAAGTAACAGATTTTTTAGATAAAGGAAACGCAGTGGATCTAATCTACCTCGATTTCAGTAAGGCATTTGATACAGTACCACATGGGGAATTATTGGTTAAATTGGAAAAGATGGGGATCAATATGAAAATTGAGAGGTGGATAAGGAACTGGTTAAAGGGGAGACTACAGCGGGTCATATTGAAAGGTGAACTGTCAGGTTGGAGGGAGGTTACTAGTGGAGTTCCTCAAGGATCAGTTTGGGGACCAATTTTATTTAATCTTTTTATTACTGACCTCGGCACCAAAAGTGGGAGTGTGCTAATAAAGTTTGCGGATGACACAAAGTTGGGAGGTATTGCCAATTCAGAAAAGGATTGGGATATCATACAGGAAGATCTGGATGACCTTGTAAACTGGAGTAATAGTAACAGGATGAAATTTAACAGTGAGAAGTGTAAGGTTATGCATTTAGGGATTAATAACAAGAATTTTAGTTATAAGCTGGGGATGCATCAGTTGGAAGTAACAGAAGAGGAGAAGGACTTTGGAGTCCTGGTTGATCACAGGATGACTATGAGTCGCCAATGTGATATGGCCGACAAAAAAGCTAATGCGGTCTTGGGATGCATTAGGCGAGGTATTTCTAGGAGGTGTTAGTACCGTTATACAAGGCATTGGTGAGACCTCATTTGGAATACTGTGTGCAGTTCTGGTCTCCCATGTTTAAGAAGGATGAATTCAAACTGGAACAGGTACAAAGAAGGGCCACTAGGATGATCCGAGGAATGGAAAACCTGTCGTATGAAAGGAGACTCAAGGAGCTTGGTTTGTTTACCTTAACCAAAAGAAGGCTGAGGGGAGATATGATTGCTCTCTTTAAATATATCAGAGGGATAAATACCAGGGAGGGAGAGGAATTATTTCAGCTCAGTACCAATGTGGACACAAGAACAAATGGATATAAACTGGCCATCAGGAAGTTTTTAGACTTGAAATTAGACGAAGGTTTCTAACCATCAGAGGAGTGAAGCTGTGGAACAGCCTTCCAAGGGAAGCAGTGGGGGCAAAAGACCTATCTGGCTTCAAGATAAAGCTAGATAAGCTTATGGAGGGGATGGTTTGATGGGATAACATGATCTTAGTCAAAGGTCAATTAATTGCCATCAGTGCTAAATAGGACCAATGGTCAGTGATGGGATGTTAGAAGTTACTACAGAGAACTTTTTCCTGGGTATCTGGCTGGTGAGTCTTGCCCACATCCTCAGGGTTCAGCTGGGGAGAACTGTAACAAAACTGGCCCAGCAGCATCAATCAACCAGAGAACGTAAATACATGCAAAGTCAGGGGGTTTGTCTATTATGAAATCACAGATGATTGATCTATTTTCCAAGTGAGCATTAAGCATCATGAACCAAAGGCTCCTGAAACAGAAATTAAACGACTTGTTCCTGACTGACACCATCTCCTTACAAATTTATTACCACCTTGTCTCCCCCTGCTAACTACCACAGGGACCTAGGACTCCAAGTCCCCACAACCATGCCCTTTCCTGGGCCTCCATATTCCTGGGAACGACAGCATTATTCCACCCTCTCAGCCACTTGACAGTAGCCATCGGAGGGGCTGCAGCTGCATGCCCAAACAGTGACCCCTAGGGCTGGCTGCAGAAAAACATAATAAAAAACGAAGAAACAAAATGACAACAAACAAACCTACACGCACCCTACCTAACCCAACATCCAACTCACTCTCTTTCATCAAAGGACTTCTTTCATACTACAATGCTAACTCTCTAGAAAAAAACCCTGATCCCTTGATGGGCTAGCTAGGTGAACAAATGGCAGAAGGGGCATGGTAGAGTTAGGAAGTTAAAAAGAATGTCCTTATGTTAGGGTGGAGAGTCAATCTCACTTATGTTAGACTCTTATGCCTGGTACTCTCCTCCTCCAGTCCCAGAGTGTCTTTGCCTTCTTACAATTTATTCTTTCTACACAGCATTTTGTGAGCCTGTGTATTAAGGACACCAAACAACAACAAGAAGCATCAAAATTAACACAATTCTGAAAGTGCTTTGTCTCTCCAACCAGAAGTGTTCTAACTGCAGCCAAGCACTGCCACACGGGAATCAAGAGTCTGAGAGCAAGGACCAGGAAGAGCTATAGAGGCTGTGTGCCTGACCCCGGGGATGGAGGAAGCGCCTCATTATTGGGGGACAGCTCTCTGGCTGAGACACACCGCAGAATGCCCCCATGACAGCAGGGCCTTTGAGGATGACAGCACTGGAAATCCCCAAGGACCAAGCTACATAAAAAACCCTAAAAAGTAACATTCCAGAGACTTCATAATAAGCACTTCCCTTTACCTCCCTGACTCCCAGTCTCAATCACCAAAACTGTCCTCCAAATTTCCTCTCCCACATGATTTTCATTTGTTTAAAAAAATAAAAATAAAAATAAAATAAAATCACTAAAGCTTTTAAGGTTCTTTTAAAAAAACTAGACCATTTCCTTATGCGGAGTGAATATTAAACATCAAAGCCCTATGATTTATTTTTCATGGCATCCAAAATTTGATAAAATCCGTAAGAAACAGCGGGATGTGTGCATTATATTGTAATAGTCTAACACACTGTGCTTTCAGCCTCATGCGTCACTAAGCACCCAAGACAGACCGGCATGCATTCTACTGTGCGCTAGTGCTAAGCTAAGGGATTCAATGGTTTGGTACAGAATAAATTACCCTTTTTGTCTGCCCCACTGTGGTTAGAAAACTTCGACCCGCTCACCTGTCTTTTGTTGTGCTTTCTGTGGCAGCCATGCCGACAGCTGCAGCGTTCTGGAGCTCCTCAGAATGCTGGGGCACGCTGTTTAGTGGTTTGGACACCTTTGTCGTTCCCATGTCGGTGATGGTTAGCTTGTCAATAACCAGGCAGTCTGCATCACTGTGTGAGGAGAACTCAAGCTGAAGTCAAACTGGCAACTGAGGGGTGTTAAATTCCAATGGAGAAAAAATGGATTCTCCTCCTCGTCTAACAGAACACACAGTGGAGTCATGTAATGAATGAATTCAAATGAACAGTAACATCGAACTGGAATTAAAAGCATTCTACCTATCCTGGAGGCTATGCTTCCTAAAATCAGGACACGGAAAATGCATAAAACCACTGATTCCCACGAAGGACACTCCCAATCAATGCCACAGAAACAAGCCCAGGAGCTTCGGTATATTCTCATTACCTGGAAGGAAGACGTGTTAGTACTCTCCTCGATGCACACACTACTAATAGCAGGTTGTTCTGTGATGGAGAATGAACAACAAATACTGTCAGCCTGCTAAGTCATCAGCAGAAGAGACCCAACAAATCATCCCTGATGATGCCACAGCACAACTGGTTGCTGAACTCTGTGATTTTATCCTCACGCACAATTATTTCAAATTTGGTGACAACATATACCTCCAGACCAGTGGCACCGCTATGGGCACCCGCATGGCCCCACAATATGCCAACATTTTTATGGCTGACCTGGAACAATGCTTCCTCAGTTCTCGTCCACTCACGCCCCTTCTCTATCTATGCTACATTGATGACATCTTCATCATCTGGACCCATGGGAAAGAAACTCTGGAAGAATTCCACCACGATTTCAACAGCTTGCACCCCACCATCAACCTCAGCCTGGACCAGTCTACACGGGAAGTTCACTTCCTAGACACCACGGTGCAAATAAGCGATGGTCACATTACCACCACCCTACACCGAAAACCCACTGACCGCTATGCCTACCTACATGCCTCCAGCTTCCTTCCCGGACACACCACACGATCCATTGTCTACAGCCAAGCACTGAGGTACAACCGTATTTGCTCCAACCCCTCTGACGGAACCAACACCTACAAGATCTTCACCAAGCATTCTCAAAACTACGATACCCACATGAGGAAATAAGAAAACAGATCAACAGGGCCAGACGTGTACCCAGAAGCCTCCTGCTGCAAGACAAACCGAAGAAAGAAACCAACAGAACTCCTCTGGCCATCACTTACAGTCCTCAGCTAAAATCTCTCCAACAGATCATCAGGGATCTACCACCCATCCTGAACAACGATCCCTCACTTTCACAGGCCTTGGGAGGCAGGCCAGTCCTTGCCCACAGACAACCCGCCAACCTGAAGCATATTCTCACCAGCAACCGCACCATAATAACTCTAACTCAGGAACCATAATAACCATATTCTCACCATAATAACACACCACACCATAATAACTCTAACTCAGGAACCAATCCATGCAACAAACCTCGATGCCAACTTTGCCCACATATCTACAGCAGGAACACCATCACAGGACCTAACCAGATCAGCCACACCATCACCGGTTCATTCACCTGCACATCCACCAATGTAATATATGCCATAATGTGCCAGCAATGCCCCTCTGCTATGTACATCGGTCAAACTGGACAGTCCTTACGCAAAAGGATAAATGGACACAAATCAGATATAAGGAATGGCAATATACAAAAGCCTGTAGGAGAACACTTCAACCTCCCTGGACACACAATTGCAGACTTAAAGGTAGCCATCCTGCAGCAAAAAAACTTCAGGACCAGACTCCAAAGAGAAACTGTAGAGCTTCAGTTCATTTGCAAATTTGACACCATCAGCTCAAGACTAAACAAAGGCCTTGGCTACACTTGCAAGATGTACAGCGCTGTGAGTTAAACCCGTCTTCGTACAGCTGAGTAGGGAAAGCGCTGCAGCCTGTCCACACTGGCAGCTGGCAGCGCACTAACGTGGCTACATTTGAGGCATTTGCAGCTGTATTGGGAGCGGTGCATTATGGGCGTTCAAGTGGCTGCAACGTGCTTTTCAAATGGGGGAGGGGGTGAGGGGGGAGTGTGACAGGAAGCATGTGGGGAGAGAGAGTGGATTTTTGGGGTATCCACAGAGTGTCAGCTCATTATCTCCTAAGTTTTCACACCTCCACATCCCCTGCCTCTCTCTCAATCACTGAAAGCAAGCAGCAGGGGCTTTGTTTGTTTTTAAAGAGCAGATAAAAGAGAACTCGGGGAAATGGAGCCCGCCCCCCCACCCCCGCCGTTCTTTCCGACCCCCTCCCCGCCTCTCTCCAAGCCAACTTTGCTGCAGCATTCCTAACGGAGCCCCCCCACACCCGCCTGCAAACAGTAGCTGTTTGCTTTTTTTTTTGTAAAGCAGCTCCAGACGGAGCTCTGAACTCCAACCTGGAAGTGCCGTTTCAAAACAAACGGAGCTTCGGGAGGTAAGTTACTATGAATTCCCTGGCTACATTGAAGCACCAGCGTTCCACCCACTGCGCAACAAATGTTATTCCTCTCGGGGAGGTGGAGTACAAGCAGCGCTGTATCTGAGGAGATACACCGTTGCACGTGCCTTGCAAGTGTAGCCAGTTAGTGAGTTACAGCGCTGCAGGCAGTTTTATTGCGCTGTAACTCGTAAGTGTAGCCGAGGCCAAAGACTATGAATGGCTAGCCAACTACAAAAGCAGTTTCTCCTCTCTTGGTGTGCACACTTCAACTGCTAGAAGAGGGCCTCACCCTCCCTGATTAAGCTAACCTCGTTATCTCTAGCCTGAATCTTCCCTGCACATTTATATCTGCCCCTGGACATTTCCACTCCTTGCATCCGAAGAAGTGGGTATTCACCCACGAAAGCTTATGTTTCAATACCTCTGTTCATCTATAAGGTGCCACAGGACCCTTTGTCACTTCTACAGATCCAGACTAACACAGCTACCCCTCTGATACCAACAAATGAGGTGCATTCAAATGAGAACATTATAGGTTAGCGGGCCAAGTTCACTGCTGGATGAAAGAAAATGACTCACCTATAATAGTGGTTGGAGATTATCCATCACTACTCTCGGGGCTGTGCTCCTGCACCCAACCAAGGCTGGAAATCCCCAAGCCCAGAGTTCTCAAATGTTAGTTCTAGCAGAGCACATTTCACGTGGTTGCAGGGGCACCCCTTCTGCTCCAACCTACAGCTGGCAAGTGAAGTCACTCCCATGTGTGTTTTTTAAAACGTTTCATTTAAGTAGTACAGAACCTGGAGCTCTATGAGGAGGAAGGTGGACAAGAGGTGACATCTTATGATTGGCAATTTCAGACCACAGTTACAGGTAAGTAATTCTCACCCCTCCAAAGATACCTAAGAGAACAGATCCCCTCACTTGGAGATTAACCATTCCAAGGATGTCTCTATAAAACAAAATACAACATCATAAAATGAAAAAACCTGTATCAGGCAGTAGAACTGCAGGCCAGGTAAATTTACCTTGGACATTAACCCTAAAAAACACTTTTCAGAGTGGAGAAATGAGATATTTCTATACAATTTGGTGTGTTTTGTACTTTAACAAAGCGAGATAAAATACCTCGAAAAACAGGCAAGAGAAGTTTAAAATAGAGCCTAAAAATAAAGTAAGTTTGCTCCAAGTTAGGAGAGTTTGTCTGCCCCTAAACTGAAGACAGTGATTCTGTGACACTGACAGACCAGAATGAAAATAAGAAAGAAAAACTTGTAGCACCTTAGAGACTAACAAATTTATTTCAGCATAAGCTTTCATGGGTTAGTACCCACTTCATCGGATGCATGGAATGAAACATACAGTAGACAGATATTTATACAGTCAGAGAAACATGATAAGGTGGAGGTGCATAGACCAACCTTAAGAGGCTAATTAATTGAGAGGAACCATAACAGCAGGGGAAGAAAAACCTTTGAAGTGATAAACAAGATGGTCACACAGGTGTGAATGAGGATCGTTAACTTAAGGGAAATAGATTCAATTAATGTAATGGCCGAGCCATTCCAAGTCCTTATTTAATCCTGAGGTAATGCAATCTAGTTTGCATATCAATTCGAGTTCAACAGTTTCTCTTTGAAGTCTGTTTTTGGAGTTAATCTGTCGCAACACTGCTACCCTCAAGTCTGTCACTGAGTGATTAGGGAGGTTGAAGTGTTCTCCTACTGGTTTTTGAATGTTATGATTCCTGATGTCAGATTTATGTCCATTTATTCTTTTGCGTAGAGACTGTCCGGTTTGGCCAATGTACATGGCAGAGGGGCATTGCTGGCACATGATGGCATATATCACATTGGTAGATGTGCAGGTGAATGAGCCCCTGATGGCGTGGCGGATGTGATTAGGCCCTGTGATGGTATCACTTGAATCGATATGTGGACAGAGTTAGCATCGGGCTTTGTTGCAAGGATAGGTTCCTGGGTTAGTGTTTTTGTTGTATGGTGTGTGGTTGCTGGTGAGTATTTGCTTCAGGTTGGGGGGCTGTCTGTAAGCAAGGATTGGTCTGTCCTCCAAGATCTGTGAGAGTTAGGGATCATCTTTTAGGATAGGTTGTAGATCTTTGATGATGCGCTGGAGAGGTTTTAGTTGGGGGCTAAAGGTGACGGCTAGTGGTGTTCTGTTATTTTCTTTTTTGGGCCTGTCTTGTAGTAGGTGACTCCTGGGTACTCTTTTGGCCCTGTCAATCTGTTTTTTCACTTCAGCAGGTGGGTATTGTAGTTGTAAGAATGCTTGATAGAGATCTTGTAGGTGTTTGTCTCTGTCTGAGGGATTGGAGCAAATGCGGTTGTATCTTAGAGCTTGGCTGTAAACAATGGATCGTGTGGTGTGTCCAGGATGGAAACTGGAAGCATGTAGGTAAGTATAGCGGTCAGTAGGTTTCCGGTATAGGGTGGTGTTTATGTGACCATCACTTATTAGCACAGTGGTGTCTAGGAAATGGACCGCTTGTGTGGACTGGTCTAGGCTGAGGTTGATGGTGGGATGGAAATTGTTGAAATCATGGTGGAATTCCTCAAGGGCTTCTTTTCCATGGGTCCAAATGATGAAGATATCATCAATGTAGCGCGAGTAGAGTAGGGGTGTTAGGTGACGAGAGCTGAGGAAGCGTTGTTCTAAGTCAGCCATAAAAATGTTGGCATACTGTGGGGCCATACGGGTACCCATAGCAGTGCCACTGATTTGAAGGTATATATTGTCCCCAAATGTGAAATAGTTGTGGGTGAGGACAAAATCACAAAGTTCGGCCACCAGGTTAGCTGTGGTAGTATCGGGGATACTGTTCCTGACAGCTTGTAGTCCATCGTTGTGTGGAATGTTAGTGTAGAGGGCTTCTACATCCATAGTGGCCAGGATGGTGTTGTCTGGAAGATCACCGATGGATTGTAGTTTCCTCAGGAAGTCAGTGGTGTCGCGAAGATAGCTGGGAGTGCTGGTAGCATAGGGCCTGAGGAGAGAGTCTACATAGCCAGACAATCCTGCTGTTAGGGTGCCAATGCCTGAGATGATGGGGCGTCCAGGATTTGCAGGTTTATGGATCTTGGGTAGCAGATAGAATGCCCCTGGTCGGGGTTCTAGTCACGTGTCTGTACAAATTTTTCTTGTGCTTTTCCAGGGAGTTTCTGGAGCAGATGGTGTAGTTTCTTTTGGTACTCTTCAGTGGGGTCAGAGGATAAAGGCCTGTAGAATGTGGAGTTACAGAGCTGCCTGACAGCTTCTTGTTCATATTCCAACTTATTCATGATGACGACAGCTCCTCCTTTGTCAGCCTTTTTGATTATGATGTTAGAGTTGTTCCTGAGGCTGTTGATGGCATTGTGTTCTGCACGGCTGAGGTTATGGGGCAAGTGATTTTGCTTTGCTACAATTTCAGCTCGAGCACGGCGACGGAAGCAGTCTATGTAGAAGTCCAATTTGTTGTTTCGACCTTCAGGAGGAGTCCACGCAGAATCCTTCTTTTTGTAGTTTTGGTAGGAAGGATTCTGTGGGTTAGTATGTTGTACAGAGGTCTGTTGGAAATATTCTTTGAGTCGGAGACATCAAAAGTAGGATTCTAGGTCACCGCAGAACTGTATCATGTTCGTGGGTCTGGAGGGACAAAAGGAGAGGCCCCGAGAAAGGACAGATTCTTCTGCTGGGCTGAGAGTATAGCTGGAAAGATTAACAATATTGTTGAGTGGGGTAAGGGAACTGCTGTTGTGGTTCCTTGTGGCATGCAGCAGTTTAGATAGCTTAGTGTCCTTTTTCTTTTGTAAAGAAGCAAAGCTTGTGTTGTAAATGGCTTGTCTAGTTTTTGTAAAGACAGTCCATGAAGAAGTTTGTGTGGAAGGTTGGTTTTCCATAAGAGTATCCAGTTTTGAGAGCTCAGTCTTAATCTTTCCCTGTTTGCTGTATAGGATGTTGATCAGGTGGTTTCGCAGTTTCTTTGAGAGTGTGAGGCACAATCTCTCAGCATAGTCTGTGTGATAAGTAGATTGTAATGGATTTTTTACCTTTAGTCCTTTTGGTATGATGTCCATCTGTTTGCAGTTGGAAAGGAAGATGATGTCTGTCTGTATCTGTGCGAGTTTTTTCATGAAGTTGATGGATTTCCACTCCATACGGCTGAATGCAGTGCCTTGCATAATGATAGGTTTCAGTGTAGTAGCCGTGTTAGTCTGTGTGACAGACCAGAGCTCGACTCCGGCCTAAAGGATGAATCTAAGTTGCAATGCTTTGGGAACATACCATGCTGACATACACCATATGACTGCACTGCAGATCTCAAATTATTAAAATTATTTAATACGTATATTGCAGTGGTTAGAATCTTGCTGCCAGAGTAAAACTTGCTTCGCACAGAATGGGCTTTGATGTGACAAACCTGTACTACTGACAGGTTATTAACATGAGAAAGGCAGCCAGCCAGCCACTTACACATTGTTCTTTTGGAAACAGTGAAAACAAAGCAAAACTCTGAGTAGACACCCTGAGGATTTTAGTCTCCTCCAGATAAAAACTTGGGGATCTTCTGACATGCAGCTTCTGGAGAAGGACTTTTCTGCAAGGAGCATATAGGCATGGGGGACAAGATGGCAGGATGAGGGACTGATTAAGTAGAAATTCTGTCACCACCTTACGGAGGAATCTAGGATGTGTCCATATCACCATAGTCCGGTGGTTAAAGCATGGGATAGGCAATCTGATTTGGATTCTGTTCCTATCTCTGCCACTGCCTTCCTCTGTGGTCTTGGACAATTCACTGTCTCTCTGCCTCAGACTTCCCCAGTTGTAAAAATAGACTTTTATAAGGTGCTTTAAGATCCTCTGAAACGAGCTAAATACAGAAAGTGCATCTTAAAAGCATTTGCATGAGATAGATGAGAAATTAATGCCTGTTATTATTTGTATTATCAAAGCACTGCTTTATGGACCAAGATCCCACTCTGCTAGGCGCTACACAAGCACAGAACAAACAGAAGCTCCCTGGCCCAAAGAACTTACCATCTCAATAGAAGACAAGAGACGACAGATGGACACAGAGACAGGGGAGTACAAGGAAACAATGAGTGTGTATTGGTCAACATGATTGGCTGTGGTCTCAGCACACCAGCGGCCTTACCATTGTCAAGTTGTAACCTGCTAGTAGCCTAATTCTAAGCAACTAGGAAGGGTTGAGGTGCCGCCTCAAACACCAGTCTTCTATTTCTACACTCAGCAGCCACGCTGACAATGCAAGCGATCACTAATTGGTCTGGTTCAGCATGATCAGATAGGGTCAGACACTCACAATGATGACACTGACCACTCAAATCCCGGTCAGGTTTAAGAATATCATCTGTATGGAAATGTTACGAGCGTGTAACACACCTCTCTCATGAGCCTGGTTAGGACAGAGGTTGCGGAAGAGATGTGTCTGAGCAGGAGACTGAGATGGCATCTCTTAACAATGCAGTCTGTTCCCAGTATAGTTTCCTCTTAACTTGTTGTTCACAGGCACTGATACTTCCCATTCATGACCTCTGATACTTCCCATTCACGACCTCTGATACTCCCCGTTCATGGAAGATCTAATCACCTGCCTCCTGGTCTGAGGCCACTCATGTGAGTCCTCTATCAACAGGCTCAACCTGGTCTGTGATTGTGTCTTCCTTCCCAATGGATATGTGGCCATTCAGCATGGCTTGTGGGACACTGTCCGTTTCCACACTTGCAAGGCTTTCTAACATAAGGAAGCATATCCTCCTCTCCTGCTTGTTGATGTAAAACATTATGACCTAATTGTTCATCTGTATTAGGACCAACTTTTGGCCTACTGGTCTCTAAAGGTTCTTGGCAATCAAGACTGCGCTCTCCAACAGTTACGATGGTCCTGAAGATACGGTACATAGAATCTGTCTGCACAAATGCCTCATCCCTGCCAGAGCTCATCCATGGTTACTACCATTTGGATCACCAGAATTTGAAAGCCTCCTTCCAACTGACACCAAGTCACAGGGCATTGGAGGTCACTCGTCACTTGTATGTTATGTGGACCTCTCTGGGTATGTCTACACTTCAGCTGGGAGGTGTGATTCCTTGCCTGGGCAGCCAGACTCGCCCAGGCTCTGCGTGAAATAGCATGCTAAAATAGCAGCGTGGACGCTGCAACACAGGCAGTGGCTTGGGTTAGCCACCGAAGCTTGGACCTGGGAGGTCAGACAGGCTTGGAGTTGGGTGGATAGCCCACAATGTCCACCAGCACTGGGAATTACATCTCCCAGCTGCAGTGCAGACATACCCTGTATAGCTTAGCAACACCAAGACTCCAGGGTTAATTGAGTTTGCCTCATCTGTTGGCATGTGATAGCTGATATCTTTTGGCCCTGGCAAATGCTTTCTGCTGGATCCCCAATGTCCTGAGACAGGAATGTCTTGAGTTAAGCTTTCTGCAACAGGATTCTTTTGTACTGTCTGTCTCTACTGAACAAATTGAGACTTTGGGCAGATAATCTTGAACCCCAGAGATGCTAACAAGTTGATAACAGCAATGAACTGATGCTTGGATCTCCTCCAAAATGATGGTCTTGATCAGCCAGTTATCCAGATAGGGGAACAGCTGAACTCCAATTTTTAGGTACCTGCCTAGGACTGTATCTTGCTGGACCAACACAAGTGCACCTTAAACACAATTTCAATGCCTAGTTGAGACACTCAACTAAGTACTCAAGGACTGAGCTACTATGGCCTAGAGAGCCAATATTCCATCTGACTTATGAGATGCATCAGAAGAAGCCAGGAAAGTTTTGAGGCTCTCCATACAGGACTTGACCGCTCACCGTGATAGCCGTGAACAAATCTCACAGTGGAGCCAGTCCTGCTCCATTCCAAAGTACGGGGCACAGTAGATATATATGCCTGTTTAGGAAGGACTTTGTTTGACCACACTTTGAACACATTTTAAAGCCAAGAATGCTACCTTCTCGCCATACTTGCTAGATAATAAAAGGAATGGGGGGGGGGGGGGGGGGGGGAGAGAAACAAGTCAAAATGTTCACCTGTGCAAATCCTGAAAACAAGGAAAAACCAATCCCCCTGAACAGAACTGTAGCCCTAGAGGTCAGAGTTTCAATATAACAAGTGACACATGCATCACTGTCTGCTGATCAAGCTGGAATGCTTTAAAGAAGTGGATGGTTATGAGGGTTGGGATTCCAAGTCAACTAACAAATCTTTTTTGGGACGGTGGAATAATGCAATGACTGAAGTGCCAGAGTCTGGAAAAAATGTACTGTGTGATATCGTTAGTGCTGATGAGATGTCCATGTGAGCTGGCAGCCATGAAGCCTGAAGTAGCTACGTACAGCAAATAAAGGGATGCTCCTACACTGACTAAAACAAAGCGACAGTGATACATATGGTCTAAAATGGAACTATTCAAGGCTATTTGATCTAGACTTTGCTGACAACATCGCTCTTATCAATGAAGATGCCAACGGACTACAAAAATGCACAAACCAAGTAAAAGTAATGGAGAAGATAGGTTTGAGATACAATGCAAAGAAATGTAAAGTCATGTTAATGGGGATTATAGGGACAGAAATCAAACTTGAAGAAGAGAAACTGGAGAAGGTGGACAATTTTACATATCTTAGAAGTACCATCAGCCAAGATGGCACTAGTTCCAAGGAAATAAGTAGCAGTATCAGGAAGACAAACACTGCATCTGGCAACTCAAAAACATCTCCCTCAAGACAAAACTGAATGTGTACAAAGCAATTGTTATCGCCATCACAACATATAGCAGTGAGACATGGCAACTTACCAAGAAAGGTACTCAAAAGTTGGATGCATTTCGTCACAAATGTCTGAGAAGAATATTGGGAATAACATATAGAAGATAGAAAGACAAAAGAAGAAGTCGGAAAAATTACTGGACAGGGCACCCTCTCACAAACAAACAATCTATAAAAGAAGACATCAGTGGCTGGGACATGTGCTGAGGATGGAAAAAGAACTCTTACCAAATATCACCCTTGAATGGAAGCCAGAAAATGCAAGAAGAGAGGAAGACCGCGAGTAACATGGAAACGAACAGTTCTGAACGATATCAAGCACCTCAACATGAAATGGGAAGATGTGGAGAGAAGGGCAGTTGACAAGCAAGGATGGCAAACATGGGTAGCCCAAATGTGCAGCAAAGCACGGGATGGACTAAGGTCTAACGCCTACACTGACTCCTCTCACACAGGAGTTGGTGGTTGGAGCCTCTGGGGTGCTGGCAGGGAACCAACTTTAAAACTGAGTCTGGGGAGTTTTCTGCCTCAGTTACTTGTAGGAGCACGTACTCAAGAGTGGAGATCTGCCACGAAGCTTGTCAGTGTTAATTTGTCACCCACTGAAATGCCCACTCCCCCTTTAAAAAATCTGTTCTACTACTGTGGACTGCTTTTCCTGCTCAACTGATATTTTTTCTAACTTACATGTCTGTGTCTTTTTAGACTGTAAGTTCCTCAGGGCAGGCACAATACAATAATTATTAAAATAACAATGGTCTCTCCAGAGAAAGAGGAATTACTTGCAATAGAACTTCTTCCAAAAGTTGTCATCGTTTGTTAGGTATCTCCTGTATGTTAGAGTAAGGCAGCTTCCAAAACACCACTGGTTGAAGTTTCAAAGAGACAGATCAGATAGATTGACGGATGCACCGCGCCTAACAGCTTGTAAAAAACACTTTTTTAGGTTTACCATTTCCAGTAAAGATCAGAATTCAGATCTAAGAGAAGTGGATTGATATATGTGAAAAATAAATAACTGGCACTTATTTAGCACATTTCATCTAGGGATCTTAAGGCATTTTGAATACAATAAATTAAGCCCCCATCCCTTTTTTACAGATGGGAAAACAGCAGAAATTAAGCCTAATATTTTATAATCGGGGTGCCTCATGTTAGGCTCCTAAATTCCCTGTTTAGCTACCTAAAAAACTGAAGTCATGGGATAAGAATAAAAAAAGATAAAACCCATCTATACTTGGAATTAGCCCCAATTGCATGCCATCAGTGCAAACCCCTAGAATAGACAAGGAAAATCATGTTTTGGAACTTACTCTGGTTTCAAGCAGGTTTTAAATAACCTTTCAAGACATGTGCATTGATTACATGCACATTATGTGAGGGGTTTGAGAAAATGAACACTGGCTCCTAGCTGCCTTTGGAGAATTTTTTAGGAAGCTTCCATACTGGAAATGTGTCTTCCTCACCTTGTTCTCAGAGTAATTCCTCTCAGAGATTTGCCTTTTGGGAAGCTGTATGAGTAACTGCCTCTACTGATAATCCCGCTCTCTCTCTCTGATGAACGATTTCAAACAAAGATTCATAGATTCCAAGGCCAGAAGGGACCATCGTGATCACCTAGTCTGACCTCTTGTATAACACAGGCCAAAGAACTTCCCCAAACTTGTTTCTCAGGGGAAGATCTAATGCACACCTTGTATTGAGTTCTCGTCTTTTACTGTATGTACCTATATAAGGAATAAAATGCATTATATAGAATTATTTTCAATGAGGTGTCTTTGACACTGTTTGGAGCCGGAAGTTTAGCTTTCTTTTCTCTAATACAGCATTCCTGAAGCATGTGGCTTCCTCAACCAACACAACTGTGTGTTCTGAAAGCGTTATTTCTTCCTCAGCACTGAACAAGAATAAAAGATTAGTTCTCATTTTGCAGTTACTGTAGGTCTCATAAAAGCATCCTGTAATGAAAATGATATATTGTTAAAATGCATCGCTAAGCTGTCCAGCTAATAAAGAAAGTAAGCTTCGTTCAGCAGCTTTACTGTGATGCTTCTGGGCACAGGAAATATTTATCTTTTTATTTCCAAAATGTCTTTCCCACAGATTACTGTAAAATAATTTAATGCTGCTATATCTTTTGTTTCTATTCCTCCCTGCCAACCAGTTCGACTATGTAAACTCAACAATTAAATCTAACCTTCATGAGGATCACTGCAATCAAAAAGCCTTGCCCGCCTCATCCTTCCACTGACCTACTTATTGAGAAGCACCAAGGCTAGCAAAACAAATATAATTCCCATGGCTTCACTGGGAATTCAGACATGCCAGATGGACTCTCATTCATACTACCAGGCAAGAGAATCCACAGACTACAGCACCTTCTCATGATGATGATGAGCCCATTGATAAAATGTATCTCATTGTCAAAGACCTGTAAAGAAGTCAGTCTGAAATGGTCAATGATCCAAGGGCTTAAAGTATTTCAGGAAAATATGGATTTGATACTAAATAAAGCAACCTTAGAATCCAATTCTACCCACCTCTGACACTTACTATTGTGGCTCCGGGGATACACTTTAGTTATCCTCTAGTCTCTCTTTGGTAAACAATTAGTAAGTATCATAGACATCAAAACATTGTAAGGACAGACTAGGAAGGATGGTGACACTACAAATGGATACACAAAACTAGTATAAACAGCATACCTAAACAATACAAGCCCCATGCCGAGCCCATAAATAAGCCCTTTAAAGCCAAATTTTGCAATAGTCAACCAAGGACAAAATCAAAAGGGTATGCAATGGCAGTCATGCTAAATTACATACTTCTCAACAGGCCGTTGAAACTATCTGCTGGCTAGTAATTAAACAAGGTCACAGAACACAGGAGGGCTCAATGAATAGTTCCAGAATTACAGAACACCATTTTCTGTTGTAAAAGCCAACAGATACATCAGCACAGAAGATCCAGTCTATGATCATTGATTGCACTGAACTTCCATCTTTGATTACAAAACATCAATTTTTACAGTGAAATGTGTGGCTGCAGTTTGGTCACCATGCCTTCATTTGTTTTTTGCTTTTTAAATACATGTAAATTGATATTTAACCAATTTCTATAAAAAAGATGGAGATATGTTCATGCCTAATTTTACACAAGCATGCTTAGCTTTTGAATAATCCATTTAAGGCATTCCAGCAAATGTGCCATGTTAAGGGCATAACTAAATGCTAGCAAGACAACCGACTCTTCTGCTTATTTTTTTCATGCTTTCTTGGAAAAAATGTGAAGTCCACAGGTCATGCAAGATGAAGAATCAGCAGGCACAGGAAAGAAAAATGTATCCCAAAATGGGAGAGCTCAAAACATCCACTGTGACAATATAACTCCATTCAGTCTGGGAAACTGGAGGGTTATTTTCTCTGCTGCATGTAAGTGGATGCAACACCAAATTCCTTGCTCAACAACAGCAAAAAGGAAATTGAGAGAGAGACTGGTACCAACTGTTTGGTTATTGCCATCAAAGACACATTCCTGTCTGGATCCTTGATGCAATGGAGAGAATGCCAGCTCCATGTCGGAGTTCATGCCCAAAGCCATGGGAACAACCATTTCCAGCTGTTATTTCAGAGCTATTTCAGAAGAAGGAATTTAAGGTTTTCACTGCTGCTAACAAGTATGTAAGCTAAATAGTCTCGTCCTAGAACTAAGCTATCACTGAACGCAAAAGAAGGGACTTCCTGTTCTACAGGAGCTCCCTTAATGTATCCAAAATTTGAAATTTGCTAGCTCCTTTTTACTTCAGACTTAAAAAAACTATGGCAGTGCTTACTTATGATACATAGCCACTGTACCTAAGGCATTTACTAAATAAGAATGAGCATTATATAGAGATCAGAAAGAATAGTTTTCATAGATAGCAAACATAGTTTAGACTAAATTCCAGCCTCCCCCCGCCCTCACTTTTTCCGTTGCTCATTAAAATAAATCCTTTGGGGATGAAATTTTCATGCTTAGCCTCAGCTCAGAGTTGAATTTTTCTGGATGGGGGAGACACTAAATCTAAACTGATTTGACCACTTTTCAGAACAGCGGGTGTAAAGAAAACAACATTAGTCCCTAACTTGAAAACATCTAACGCTATAGACTGAAAAGTCGGTAACATTTTAGTTGTCACCAAGAAAAGGGAAAAAAAACAACGACAAAAACAACAGCCAAGTGTGGAGAAAAATTATTTTAAAAGTTATGAATTTTTTAAAATGCTAGTCTAAGCATACACAACAAAATATCTGCCACTTTTTAGTGTGCCTCAGCTTTAAAAGGAGCCACTTACGTTCATCATGTAAGGGGAACTCAGCAGTGAAACACTTTTTACATCCTTTAAATAACAGGAAAATATAATCCAAAATCTTATGTTGATAATAATGGTGAAGTTGAAAAATTAATCACATAGAACATGGAAATTCAAAAGTAATTTCCCCAAAAAATAGGTACCACATTGCACATACATAAAATTCACTATTGCTGCTTTACTTGTTCAATGTCAATCTTATTACTGTTTATGCTGTTAATCATATACCATAAATATACAAGATGTGAAACACGGCTGAGTTAACACCACTGAGGGAACCTTAACCTTCTACTTTCCTGGCTCATATGCTTAATTCCACACCCTTAGCAATGCATTAACATTAGTTTTTAAGATCTCATGTTCATTTTAAATATAATTTAGGAGAAGTTCTTTACCTGTCACTATTTCAAATATCTCAATGCTGAGTAGTGCTGCTGTCTCTCTGAACAAGGACTTAAATTTCACTGACACTTCCAGCCAGGAAGTCTAGCCTGACAGCACAAGTTTGAGACAAAGGAAATGCAGCTCAGCCTTTGAATGCTTGAGAAAAACAGGAAACTGTCAAAGATGTGTAAAGTGGTCATATTTATTAGAAAGTGATTAAAATAAGCACTTAAGTGGTCCAAAAATATTTTTAAATACCGTTCATCCACAACTTTTAAAACTGCCCGAATCTCGGGTGCATTTAATGCCGGACTGCATTTTCTATGTCTAGTACTACAGTATGTTAGAACGGCGGTTCCCTGTGTGACTGATAACTAAGCTTCATTATGTTATGATAGTTTAAATGATTTTCTAAAGTGATTTAACTCTTCTTTCAAATTAGCCATAATTATTAGGATATCACTTCTATTATATTGGAGCTTTCTTTTAATCCCTGATCTAATAAGGAAATAATTACAACAGAACCTTGCTAATTTGCACTAAATGACTGTGAATTCACCCACTGTGAATTGATGAATTATTGAAAATGGGTAAAAACACCATTTAAAAAAATGAAAGATAATACAGCTCAAAATATCTTGTGATTTGACAAATGTAGTTTAGGTTTTTTTACTGATAATACTTCGTAACATACTAGTACGTGTTTTGCTAAGTTAATTCATTAAAATCTCAAGTAAGGAGACATCACTACAGCACTGTCCTCCAACTTTGCTAGCAGAAATAACTGATTTCATTAGAATTGTGCGCATTAACAAAGGGCAGTTAACAAGGTTTCACTGTTAAGTCTACTTGAACATAAACCGAACATTCCCTTATAAAATTATTAAAACCTATTCCTATTTGCAGAAAGAGCTCATGAACAGGTGGAATGGCAGAAGCTCAAGGACACAATCAGATACAGTATTTGGATAGTTTCATATAATTATTTTTAAAGGGTTCTTTAACAGGTGTGCTGCCTCTGCATGTATTTTTCACACAGGACTCCACACAACTTCTAGTTTGAAATGCCTAAGTACTGCTTCTAGACACGCGTTTAACTGATAGTGGAAGAGTGAGTTTTCTAGTGTCATTTGCCAGTTCAGTAATACAGCAGTTCTGTTCCCAATCCAGCATCAAGGACTTGGAAATCAGGAGGAAGTAGCTTAATAAAAGGAGAGACTACTTGTCAGGTGGATGTTTGGAACCCTGAAAATGTCTCAATTATACATACCCTCTGACTGAAGGTCTAAATATTCTGAGCAATACCCACAGCAAGATAGAAAGGCAGCAAGAGAGACAGAGATAGGCAGAAAGCAGAAAGGAGAGAAAGAAAAAGAAAACAGTAAAGATTAGTGCAAAAACAGACAAAAGAATTAACTTTGCATTCCTATCCTCGGACGGTTTCCTTCCCTGTAAAAATGACAAGGCAAGGGATCTTTTCTAATCATATGCAGTAGCTGAATACTGTGCACTGGAACCTCCATGTAAAACTGTGCCCAATATACATAAAAGTAGATGAATCAATACACCATAAAGAACATCCTGCTCAAAGTTGACACTTAAAATACAAATTCTAGATTATCAAATAGCAAAAGTGTGGCAGTAACAGGAAACTTTCCAGTCATCACTAGAGAACTCTACAAGGTTCCTTTGCACATTTTTTCCAATTAATCTGTTATGTCAAATTCACTATGGATCTTCCAGGGGGGAAAATATATCTGCTGACGATAGCTGATATAGCCTATAACTTGTGTACGACCCTTTAAAACTGCTGCTAAGAATACGGCACACCTGAACCAAAACTGCCATGGGTAACATTTTGCTGTGCAATGCAAGGAGATGATTAACTCAGGTGTGTCTCAAACATACCATCATATAAAAAGCCTAAATGCAGATGCCAGATCCATCAGTGACACAGCTCCAACCTGTGGATTCACAAGAGAATAAGTACCACCAGTCACGACTGCTACCTGGTTTTATTTATTTATTTGGGGTGGAGGGAAGGTCAACAGGAAGCGGAATCGTGGAGATGATGTAAAGAGGTTCCCAGAATTTGGAAAAGATATAATGGCAGTAGACTGGAATAGACATGAGGGCACTACACGTGGCCCTCTAACAGCGGGAGCTTTTAGGATACTAATAAGCGTAGTGATTACACAATCACCAAACTATTTATTACACATAGGTTATGTCATAGTACCCATCACTGTAGTACTTTAGCTCTTTAACACTCGTCTCAATCTTGAAGAAGATTTTGCTTCTCATTGGTAGCTGGCGTACTACAATGTTGCCCTGTTGTGTGTCATAATTCCCATGGAGTGACCCTTGACCTTGGGTAGGAAGTGATGGCACGCATTGTAGACTACCCGTAGCTTGAGGACGTTAATGTGAAGCAACAATTCTTGAGGGTTCACTTGCCCTGTGCTGTAAACTTCTGCAGGTGTGCTCCACAACCTAACATGGTGATGGTCTTGGTGGGAGGTTGGTGGGAGAAGGGCATCCCAACACATACCCTGTGGGGGTCCTTCAACCAATCAAGAGTGTCAAGGACCCCGTAGGGAATGAACACTCATTTGGCCAGGCTATGTCTATTTGATGCATAAAGGGTTCTGAGACAGGTTTGAAGGTATCTGGAGTGGAGCCTTCCAAGGGGGCATCATAAATGTGCAGGCCACCGTATGGCCTAAGAGTTGTAGGCAAGACCTCCCTGTGGTCTGAGGGCTCTATTGTAACATGAATATGAGGCTGGATGTGATGTTGCACCTGTCTGTGGGTAGGTATTCCTTATTGGTTACTGAGTCCAGCATGGCCCTGATTAAGTCTATATGCTGAACGGGTATTGGTTAGACTTCTCTGCACTGAGGTGAAGGCCCAGGGAAAGAAACAGAGCTTGAGACTTGCTGGTGTCTGACCTGACCTCAGAGAAGAAGTTGCCCTTGAGAAGCCAGCTGTCCAAGTGGGGGAAGACGATTATTCCCATCTGACAGAGGTGAGCAGCAACTACTGAGAGCCATTCGTAAAGGCTTCAAATTGGTCCCTTTGGTCCTGTGGCAGATGGTCAATAAGTTGAAAGAACTTTGAGTAGATGCTGTCATCATATTTTGCCAACAGGGCATGATAACTTTGCTACACTAAATTGTAATGCTGCTGAGAAAGAGCTCTCTGCAGGGGCTGCCTGTTCCTCTCGTTGACCACACTGACCACCAAGGAGTTGGGGGTGGAATGAGAACAAAAGATATTCAGAGCCCTTGGCTGGATGATGGTATTTTTTGCCAGCCGTTTTGCACGTAGGCAGAATGGTGGCAGGTGTCTGCAGATGTTATGGGCTAGTGACAACAGTGCATCATCAATAAGTAGGGCTACAAGTGTGTCATGGAGGTTGCGGAAGTCACGGATTCCCTGACTTTCCACAACCCAGGCACTGCCAGCAGCGGGGGGGGGGGGGGTCGTCTCCTGCTGCAGCCCAGCCACCATCAGCAGCAGGGAAAACCCTCAGCTCCCAGTCGCTACAGGCAGCAGGGAGGGACCAGAGTGGGGGTGCAGCCTACTGCTGCATGCAGCAGGGCAGGGTGCTGGACCCTCCTCCTTCCCCATTTTGTAAGGGATGTCTTTAGTAAAAGTCAGGGATAGGTCACGGCTTCCGTGAATTTTTGTTCATTGCCCCTGACCTGTCCCTGACTTTTACTAAAAATATCCATGACAAAATCATAGCCTTATCAATAGGCAGTGCTATCTTGCCTTGTGATGTAACGTGGAGGATATCCATCAGGGAACGTCGGGATTCCTGCACCTGCTCCAGGGGGAGCTGTAAAGTCTCGGCTGCCTTCTTCATCAAGTCCTGAAAACTTTATAAAGTCGGCTGCGTAGGATGGCGGAAGGGGCATGACTGCTTCGTCAGGAGACGATGAGGATTTGTCGGAAGAGGGAGTTTCCTCCTTGACTCTTCACTCTTGGTGTTCCACGAAGCCTTCCCACGGAGGTGGTGCTTCCTGTGCAAAACGCTCCCTGAGTCCAGAGGGCTGCTCCTTTTGGTATGCCTTTCTATGGGAAGGCACCCTGTAAGATTGGTTGCTGTAGGAAGCCTAAGGCTTCCAGAATGTCCTATGTGGCAGGGCATGTGGAAAGTGAGTAGGATCTCAGGTGAGCTCCTGCCAAGGTTGGCGGGAAGGGAGATGGCCAGATCCCTGAGTCTCCTCAGGGTACACTCAGGGGGTTGAGGAGGGAAGGGAAGGGTAGTTGAATCCTGGACAGAGATGTCCAGTTCAGAAGATGTGAAATCCCTTGTGTCCAACGGGGAAGCTAAGGGTGTTGGTACCGGCAGCTGAGTATGTACTGGGGGTCGGATAGGTACTGGCAGCTGGGTGGGAAATGGCATCCAAGTCAGTACAGGTGGCCAACGTTTTGTAGCAGGATATGGCGGTACCAATCAGTAGGTCGGTACCGGTGGGTGCCTGAAATACTGAGAACGGCATCCTCTCTGCACCTCTCATGAGAGTGGAATCTGGCTCCTGTGTCACGCAGAGGGCCCTGTCAGAAAGAACAAAGTCGGCAGTGGTGATCTGGGGCAGTACTCCTTCAGCTGAGGAGGGTCAAGCGGTACTGGAGACGGTGTGCAGGAACGGGCCTGCACACCTCCCATGGCCCTCAGAGGGTGCCGAAGTCAGGGTCGGTGGTTTCTTTGAGTCCCTGCATCTGCAGGGCTCTGAAGGTACAGAGAATGTCGTTGAGCGTGTCTGTTTGCTGAGAGACTTCTCTTTACGTGGGGTGGTAGATATCTTCGGCAGTACTGAGCCTTCAGTGCCAAAAAAAAGCAGGAGCCTCAGCGCTACCCCAGAGCGGGATGCAAAGTCTCTTAGACCCTGATCTTTGGGCAGACCTCTCACAGTGCTTCAAGCCCCAATCAAGGGACTGGGATCGCTTCTTCTTGGAGTGTTTGGAGGCCTTTGAAGATGTCCCCTGCTCTTTGCTCCCTGGAGCTGCAGCATAAGTCAAAGAGGGGCAGATGTACAGGACAGAATCTATCCTTGCAGCTCTCAGAGATCACCCACCAAAACGGAGTTTTAGTCTACCCTGCCTCAGCATGCAAGATCTGCTTTTAAACCTGATGCAGACCTTGCACTTAGACGGGACGTGGGACTCTCCAAGGCAACTGGAATGCCTGTTGCGGGGGGGAAATAGCTGTGGCAGGTCTGGCAGGGTTTGAAGCCTGGGGTTTGGAGCATAGTCAGACAAGGAACTGAAGAAAGGCCCAGGCTGGGAGCCTTAGCCATGGCCAACCACAGGGACAGGTGAGAACAAAAGAAAACTGAAAACTTGTGCTAAGGGAGAGAACTAAAATTAAAATCAAGGTTTAAAAAAAGGTAAAATAAGGGGATAAAAACAATAAAGGTACAAATTATGCAGATAAGTAGTGGACACCACAATATTCTGTCTCCAACCTCAAACTAGAGCAGTGGCGGATCTGCCCCTCCCTATATACCCGCTGGCCAGAGCACAAGGATGTGTAGGGCGCAGGCACAGACCCACAGACACTGCTCAGGAAAAAATCTTTGAGAGAAAGCGCATGAGCATGCACATACAGAATGCGGAGCACCCTAGGGGTATATACTTGAAGAACAAATGTTATGTATTATTACTGCATGTAAGAGTAAAGACAGAGAAAAACTAATCAACCACTAATTTATTAGTCTTCTTTTAATGCGAAAAAGTGCACTGCAAAGCTTTCACTAAAAGAAATGGGATTTTGGTATCCTAAATATCCTTTTGTGCATCTGTTGCACAAGGGAAGGAGGGTTAAAATGCATATGGCTGGCGCTCTAGTGAGCCACTCATACTGATCATTAAACAGATCACAGCTGTTATTCCATGAGGGAGTCCTACAAGAAACAGTGCAGGAGGGAACATTTTTCAGCGATTATCGAAGTTCACTAACGCAAAATACTTCCAGATCTGTTTCCTCTATCAGTATTTAAAACCTTTTTTTAATTATCATCATCATCGTGATGATGTCAGAATCATAGAAATGTAGAACTGTAAGGGACTTCAAGGAGGTCATCAAGTCAACCTAGACCATCCCTGATTAGTGTTTGGTCGAACCTGATTTCAAAAACCTCCAGTGATGGGGATTCCACAACCTTCCTTTGAAGCCAATTTCAGAAGTTAACAACCCTCACAGTTAGAAAGTCTTTCCTAGTATCTAACCTACGTCTCCCTTGTTGAGGATTAAGGCCATTACTTCTTGTCCTACCTTCAGCAGACAAGAAGAACAATTGATCAACATTCTCTTTATAACAGGCCTTAACATGTGTGAAGACTTATCAAGTCCCCCCTTAGCCTTATTTTCTCAAGACTAAACATGGCAAGTTTTTTTAACCTTTCCTTGTAGGTCAGATTTTCTAAACCTTTGATCATTTTTGTGGCTCACATCCTTCCTGAAATGTGGTGCCCAAAATTCGACACAGTACTCCAGTTGAGGCCTCATCAGTGCCGAAACAGAGTGCGACAATTACCTCCTGTCTCTTACATATGACACTCTTGTTAACACATCCCAGAATTATACTAATCTTTTTCACAACTGCACCCCATTGTTGACTCATATTCAAATTGTGATCCACTAACTCCCAGATCCTTTTCAGCAGTTCTACCACCTAGTCAGTTATCTGCCATTGAGAGATGATGCATTTGATTTTTCCTTCCCAAGTGTAGTACTTTGCACTTGTTTTTACTGAATTTCATCTTATTGAATTGAATTTCATCTTACTATACATCTTCTATATGAGCTCCATCTCAGGCCAATTTTCCCTCTCTTAGTTACTGAAAACCATTTCTCCATGTTTTGCAACTCCTTTGGAGGAGATTAGGAAAGACAAAATGTATTGGGTGCATATGGGAAAAAAACGTCAGATTGTCTCAAGGTAATCCCTTTGGTGATTGCTGACAATCATTCATGTCTTCAAAATCTCTGGCATAACACAGTACTGATTTACTAAATGTTAACATACACTGTGAAATTATCTATTATGTAGCACCATGATGACAAATGAGTTTTAAACCCTAACAACAAGCATTTCTTTAGCGCTTGACATCCTCTTAGGACTTTACTATCCACATTAATTCATTAATCATCTGCATCCCTGTGGAATAAATATTTTATGGATGGGCAAACTAAGGCACAGAACCTCACACCAACATCTTCACAACTGAGCATCTAAAGTTATATACAGCGTTATTACAGTCCCAGGATATTAGAGAGACAAGGTGGGTGACCAACTTCTCTTGGTGAGAAAGACAAGCTTTTGAGCTTACACAGAGTTCTTCTGCAGGTCTGGGAAATGTACTCAGAGTGTCGCAGCAAAATACAAGGTGGGACAGATTGTTTAGCATAAGTCGTTAACACATATTTCAAGGGACCATTCAAAGAGAAGTAGCCTGCTAACACCTCTCTAGTCATAAGGGGAAAAGGAAAAAAAAGAAAAAGAAACTGGGCAGGGGGTAAAGTTAAATGGGTTACAGATTGTTGTAAGAAGCCATAAATCCGGTGTGCTTATTCAGTCCATGATTTTTAGCATCTAGTAAAGTTATGCATTTAAGCTTCCAGGCTCATCTTTTGAATGTGTTGTGCTGGTTTCCTTTGAGGATGAGGACTGAGAGGTCAGATATAGAGTGATCGCTTTGTGACAAAAGTGTTCACCCACACGTGATATGGTGTTCTTGTCTTTTAACATTTTTCTGCATGAGTTCATCTGAGAGCGTATTGATTGTCTGGTTCCACCCACATAACTGTTTCGGGGGTATTTAGTGCACTGTAGGTATATGTAGGACTAATGGATCTTGACAGGTGTGTTGTGGGGGGCGCTGATCATCGTAGCAGTGGAGATATCTACACATTTTGCATCTGTTGTTCTGGCAGGGCCTGGTGCTGCTAGGGTGACCAGATAGCAAGTGTGAAAAAGCGGGAGAGGGGACATCTGTAAATCAAAGTAGCATTCTGGAACCCCACCGTGACATGTTTAGGATATGTTCTGTACAAATTATGCCTTGTGAGGTATTATTTTAAAAGTCTTGATCTGTTGAACCTTAATATCCTATTGATTTGTATGTGCCATCATTGTATGTGATGTTATGAAGTAGTGCTATATAGGTTACTGAAATATGTTGCGAGGTTGGAAGACACCCACAGCTGGCCTTTCCGCAGGGACAAAGGAGTAGCTATCACTGGCCAGACAGGCGGTGATGGCCCATCAAGAATAATCCACTCTCCCAGTGGCCTCTCAGAGAGGGCACATAGGCCACAAGGGCGGCCTCACCCACTGTCACAGCAAGGATCTTTCTAGCAGCTGGAAGAAAGTATAAAAGAGGGACAGTGACATCATCACTTAGCCTCCCACTCACATGCACATCTCAACATCTGGAAGATTGTCTGGAAGACAAAGGGCATGGCTACACTTGCAAGTTAGAGCGCATTAAAGCAGTTCCGTGTGCTCTAACTCACGACCCGTCCACACTGGCAAGGCACTTAGAGCACCTGGACTCTGCAGCTGGAGCGCTCCTGGTAATCCACCTCCACGAGAAGCATGACGCTTGTTGCGTCTCGGCTGAAACGCCCCAGAGTCAGTGTGAACGAGGTGTTGCATTACTGCGCTTTGATCGGCCTCCGGAAACGTCCCATAATCCCCTTAAGTCAAGTGGCCACTCTAGTCATTGTTTTGGAATCAGCTGTAGGAATGTGGATATGCCCTTTCAAAGCTCCATTTCTGACAGCCGGCTGCTTATCTGCTCCGGGACAAGGCAACCATTACTGAGGAATGCTGCTTGCTTTGAGTGAGTGAGAGAGAGGTGTGTGTGTGGGGGGTCCTGAACTTACAAGACAGCATGCTGAGACACTCCCAGCACCCCAAAACCCATTCTCTCTCCCCCCACATATACACAACGCGCTCCCTGTCACACTCCACCCCACCCCCCGCATTTGAAAAGCACGTTGCAGCCACTTGAACGCTGGGATAGCTGCCCATAATGCACTGCTCCCAATGCCGCTGCAAGTGCTGAAAATGTGGCCACGCCAGTGCGCTTGCAGCTGTCAGTGTGGACAGACTGGAGCGCTTTCCCTAGCGCGCTCTCCGAAGGCTGGTTTAACTCAAAGCGCTCTACATCTGCAAGTGTAGCCACGCCCAAAGACTTTGAACTGGGGAGACTGGTTCCAGGCTGGAATGGAGTTCAGTCTGTGTATTAGGAACTGTGAACTGTCTGTAACATCTGTTAGGGTGAGACACTGCTTAATTCAAATCTTGCTTAGTGTGCTAAAGTTAGCATTTGGACTGCAAATTTATTTTTATTTCTTAGGAAACCAACTTTGATCTCTATGCCTGCTATTTATAATCACTTAAAATCTATCTTTTTGTAGTTAATAAATCTGGTTTATGTTTTACATCAACCAAAAACACACTGGTTTAAGTGCTTGGGAAATCTCAACTCAGATTACAAAGGCCGGTGCATGTCCACTTGCCTTTGAAGTGGCGGCGAACTAACTAATGAGCTTGCACTGTCCAAGGGAGTCTTGACCAGCGTAAGACAATATATTTCTGGGGTACAAGGCTGGGCTCTGGGGGAATTGGCTGGTGCCTCTCTCTGTATGATTCATGAGTGACTCAAGGAGCATTCATGCAATTTAGCTGGTGTGGGACTCCATATGCTGATGGCTGAGTGATTGCAGCGCCTGTAGGGGTTTGCTGCTCATCACTGGCATAGCATTGAGAGAGGCTGGGGAGGAAAGGAAGCACAGCGGTGCAACAGTTCCAGGTTGTGCTCCTAATATCAGGACATCTGGTCAACCCAGGTGATGCTCTGAGGGGAGGAGCTTGCTTCTGATAATGACCTTGAAATTGGCTGGGGAAGGAGGGTTGTCTGAAGGCCAGAAGAGTGGATTCTCATCGAGCATGGGTTATAAATGTTTGATGCTTCCCCTTATGGGTTCCAGTGTGGGGTAGTAGGTGTTAACTAGAGGTGCGTGGTCAGAGGAGGTTTATTTCTGTATTGAAGCAGGTTCTCCCAGGGTATTTGGGTGGCCCATTCCATGATGCGATCTACTTCTCTGGTGGAGAGTCCTTGTTAGGCGAAGGTGGTTTTAAGTGTGTTAAGGTATCTATCCCTCAGAGCATATTCTGTGTTATCCGAGTGCCTGGCTGTAGTTAACAGATTTTTTGCTGCATTTGGGGTGGTTACTGGATCTGGGAAGGTAGGTGTGGTGATCCCTGGGTTTCTTGTATGTAGTTGTCTGTAAGGTTCCATTGTTGGAGCGGATCATGGTGTCCAGGGAGTTGAGCTAGTGTGGAAGTGTTCTAGTGAGAGTTTAATGGATGGGTGGGCGGTCACAGAAGATGTGGTGGAAATCTATGAGGGAGTGTAGGTCGTCTGTCCAGAGGCTGAAAATATAATTGAAGTATCTCAGGTATATCATTGGTTTCATGGAGCATTTGCCCAGAAATTCTTCTTCATGGTGGCCCACAAGGTGGCATATTGGGGAACCATCCTAGTACCAATGGCTGTTCCCATAGTTTCAACAAAGTGTTTGTTGCTGAATGTAAAAGCGTTATGGGTGAGGATGAAATGTATGAGTTTGGCAATGTATTTGGAGTGGATATCTGAGGATTGTCCATTATCTTGTAAATATCTGAGGCAGACTGCAACGCCATCCATTGTGAGGGAGGTTAGTGTACAGGGAAGTGACATCCATGGTTTTCTGAGGTTTGCAGTTTCTGGAGGAAGTCAGCTGTAACCCTGGAGGAAGCTGGTCCTTTGTGTGGTGGGTGGTGTGAGGATGGTTTCTATGAGTCCTGATATTCCTTCAGTAAGAGTTCCATGGCATTTTTTTCCCTCTCCCACCCCCATGACTGGAGGGATATTAACAGGCCACTTCACCTTGAATGGTCCCCTGAAATGCGTGTTAACTGATTATGCTAAACAATCTGTTTCACTTTGTATTTAGCTGTGACACTAAGTACATTTCCAAGACAAGAAGAGCTCTGTGTGGCTCGAAAGCTTGTCCCTTGTCACCAATAGAAGCTGATTCAATAAAAGATATTCCCCCACAAACCTCATCTAAAGTTAGGCACCTAAATTCAGATCTATGGACTTAAGAGGCCTGATTTTCAGAGATAACTGCAGCCCCAATGTCCCCTTATGACAATGGGAGCCAAAGGATCTTAGCACTTCTGAAAAATCAGCTCACTTTTAATTAGTGCCTAAATATATATTTAGATGCCTAATTTTAGGCACCTAAATACAAAAATGTTAACCTAAGTAATGTGCCAAAGCCACAGAAAGAGTTGAGTTTTAATCCTGGCTGTACTGAGTTCTGAGTTCAGACAGCATTAGGCTATAAAACAACAGGGGCCCACTGGGATTGTGAATTTAGGAAACTTCATCATAAAGTTTATACTAGACCCAAAATGTTTTTAAATGATCAGTGCAGCTGATCCATTTGTAATCCTCAAGGAACAGGGAAGACACTGAGTAACCTAGAATTGTGCATTTCTAATTTATTTGTCTTTGTTTGGGAAATGGAAGGGAAAAGGAGAATGACTTTCGAAAAGTGGGGAAGCTCAGTGATAATCACTGGCCAATAAGGTATTCCACATTGTATGAGAAGTTTCACCTAGCTAGGTAGCTCTGAAACAGCTGAATACATCTGACACCACAATCTGAATTAAAGGTTTCAGCAGCCACTTGTTTTAATTTCTGGTTGAGATTATGGCTGTGTTAAAATATCACACTTTTATAGTGGAGACTGTGGTTATCTGAGTATTTGCTTGCATTGCAAAAGCAGAATTAGTTGAACACAGCCCCAATCCTGCAAAACAAAGCAGGTTCTGGAAACCTTGTTGTTTTGGTTTTTAAGTTACAACTGTACTTACCTGAGAGAGATCCTTATTACTAAAAACCATGAATTTAAAATTACAATGCTTAGACTTAGCAGTGTCATGGGCAATGACATATCTAACTACTCATAATAATACCCTTTTCCCCATCTGCTGTGAAGCTAATGTAAAAGTCAAGCAAAATGCCAAACAGGATTTAAACTGCTGTTGTGTTAAACTGAACCAAGACAGACAGTTAAATTTAGAGCACAACTCCGGCTGTAAATGCCATAGGTTCAGAGATGAAAAAACACATTTGGAAGACAGTGTTGGCTACCACTACATGTTCCAAATGTTTTATTTTGTTAAAATTCAAGGATCAATGGACATGAGAAAAGGAGCCAAGTGTATTATGAACACCAGAGAGGGCTACTAGCCCAGATGCCCCCGTCAGCAACATTGACCGCCTTTAATTTCTTCAGTCTGATTTCTGAAAGCACAATCTGCTGGGCCATGTCAACTCTGTGCATGGAAATTTGTCCCATTCATCCAAGTTGCTCTCCTGAACCAAATTGCTTGTCAGCAATGAAATTTTATGCATCAGATTTTTATTTCAAGTCTGCAGTAGAAAAGGCAGCCTGAACTGACACAGAAATTCAAAAATTTTCAGATTATAAAAAACTCAACGCAGACTGGATTAACCAAAATCTGTCTCTGGTTTATTTTCTCCGGCAACTGCGCTTTGTTTTACAGCCATGTTACTTCAGCACACCATTTTATGAGCCACCTTTCCTTATTCCCAGCAAGTGTTCACTGGAGTAATAAGGTGTGCCAGGTACTTCAAACCGACCATCCCCAAAAGGCAATGAACCATTATATTAGATACACTGGGTGAATATCTGCTCCTAGCAAGCTTTACAAAATATTGGGTCCCCCAGTTAATTGGCTCATACCCTACAAGCACGTGGGGGGAGAACAGGAAAGAAGAAAAACGGCTCTTATGTAAAATTTCAGAAAGTGCCAAAGCTGCCCATTTTCAAAAGTGATTTGGGCACTTTGGAGCCTAAGTCACTTATCAAAATGTCGTTCCCCCCCAATGTTTGGTCTATTCCCCTTTTTAAGAACTGTGAACTTGTGAAATGTACCCTCTCACCTGAGATGTCTTTTGGTAAAACCTTATGGAAGACATGTATTTCAGGGCTCTTACAAAGATGCTGTCTATAAGTTACCATAAACCTTGGGACTTGTAACGTCTAATTCTGGGGGTCTGTGCTTCTTACAATTTAGGAGTGAATTTCTGAAAATGAGGAAACAGCAATAACTTGAGCCATTTCAACCCCTCACCTCCAGCAGTTCTGTGGGATGCCCGATCTCAATGCTGATCTGTAATGCCAGGTGTTATTCATGACACAAAGCCTCACGTGGCTCCACTAGCTGATCTCACTCTTGGCTTGCATCCCCCACTACTATTCCACTCCTACATCTCATGTGAGCCGATATCTCCAATTATGTGGTAGTTTTGCAATATGACTCAGTGGCTAGCAAGACCCACATTTTCACTTGTGAACTGAGACAGCATTTGTGCAACAATAAAAAATACTTTAATGTATCAGCACCCAGGAAGGGGGGGAGGGATAGCTCAGTGGTTTGAGCACTGGCCTGCTAAACCCAGGGTTGTGAGTTCAATCCTTGAGGGGGCCATTTAGGGATCTGGGGCAAAAATTGGGGATTGGTCCTGCTTTGAGCAGGGGGTTGGACTAGATGACCTCCTAAGGTCCCTTCCAACCCTGATATTCTAAGGCCATAGAGCACCTTAACAAAACTGCCTACAGTCAACATTCAGAACCCAGGTCTCAGAAAATAAAAAGCTGGTGCATTAATCCTTAGTGCTGCGATTTTCCCATGCATTTACATTTTTTTCTTGTTTTCATGAACAGGCCTTGCATCCCATGAGTGATTTACACTTGATTTTAAACCAGAGGTGAGTTGCCAATTGTCTTATGCCATATTTGGCTTCAGATTACACTTTACAAACCCAAATGGCTATATCTACCCCATCCCCAGCTGATTTCTATCGCACCTGGTGAACACAGCCTTCTCGTTCTTAGCATCCATGGTGAGTTTGATGGTTTCCTGGCCCGAACCTGTACTGATGGTTTCTGTGACAATATCAGCTTTATCCTCCTCTTCCTCACTGTCTGAGCCTCCGGATGAGCTGCTGTCTGAAGCCACCAGAGGTGCCTTCCTTGCCACACAGACATTCCAAACACAGGGTGAGGCAGCGCTGACTGCAAAGAAAGAGTAAATCATTCACATGAAAAAAATGAACAGAAACACAGGAAGAACTGCTCAAACTCTCAAATATATCCCGAATACTTTAAGTAAAGCAGAACAGTTACTTACCCTACAGCAGCTGTGGTTCTTTGAAATGTTGTCAGTACGGATCCCACCATAGGCAGGTTTGTGCCTCACATAAGTGAGGTGGTTTGTTTGTTTTTTATTATAGCATCCATCGGGGCTGCACACAGACCCTGTGCCTCCTTGTGCTCCCGTGCAAGGACATAAAGGGTGGAGCAGCCACAACCCTCCTTCAGGTCTCTCACAATTCAAAGCCCGTGTAGCTGAGGTCTCCCAAAGCGGGGATGGAGGACGAGTTGTGGGATCCACACTGACATCAGCATCTCAAAGAAACACAATTTCTGTAGAGTAAGTAACCGTTCTCTCTTCTTCAAGTATGCATCTGTGTGGAACTCTTTTTGGTGACTGGCACGCGGTATCCCCTCGGAATGGTGGGAATGAGGAGTTACAGATGCATCAGGGACACAGAGATTGTAATACTCCTCTCTCGAACATGGCATCTGCTCTAGCAACTAAGTCCAATTCATAATGCTTGACAAAAGTCAGTGGGCACATTTGTGAAGCAAGCAGAGGACGTTATTGGAGCTCTAGTGGAATAAACCTGATGTTTGGTGGGAGAGGTACACCAGCTAGCTACACTGTGTTAACCATGTTGATACCCTCTGTGAGGAGGTGACTTGACCATTAGAATATCCAGCTGCCACTCTAGACAGATAGGGAGATAGTATGAATGATTTGATCCTGTCAATGTAACAAAACATAGTCCTGGATACATCTAGTGTGCGTCATTTCCTTCCTCCATGTGCCAAGTGTGGTTCTGGGAAGAAAACAGGCAGGATGATAGACAGATTTAGATGAAATTCTGAGACCACCCTAGGAATGAACTTCGGGTGCAGCTGCAGCACCACCATGACTCTATGGAATGTCGTACTGAGGGTAGGGGACGGGTTCAGCCATAAGTGTATGAAGCTCAGTCATTCTCCTGGCCAAAGTAAGAGACACTGGGAAGACTGCTTTCAGAGCGAGGTGATGCAGGGCACAGGCTGACAGAGGTTCAAATGGAGGCTCCATGAGTCACAGGACTAGACTGAGGTCTCAGGAGAGCTAGGTTCTCTGACTGTGGGCAAATGCACAATGACTTTTTGAGAAACTTTGATATCATGGGGTGAGAGAAGACCATGCCTGACCATAGAAGCAGATGGCAAACTGAAATCACCACAAGGTGGACCTTAATAGAGCTAACCGAGAGTCTGGCCAGTCTAAAGTGCAATAAGCAGCTGATGATATGTAGTATTGAGGGGACCGGACTGGGTTCAGACTATGTTGGGCAGCCCATTTTGAAAAATCTTTTTAATTTATATGAATGTGTGTTCTTCTGGCACATGCTTTCCTGCTCTATATTACGATTTCCTGGACCTGTAGGAAGCAGACTCTGTCCATTGTACTCAACCAGCCAGCAGCCATGACATCAGGTACAGTGACTTCAGGTCTGGATGGAATATCTGGCCATGTTATGAGAACAGGTCTGGACAGGGTGGGAGCTGAATGAAAGGCCAGATACATAATTGCAGCAGGCCATCAGTCAAAACGGTCTTGGCCAATACGGAGCCACAAGAACAATTATAGCCTTGTCTCTTGATTTTGGAAGCCTTCCTGGGACTCAGGGAAGTCAGTGGAAAGACATACGAGAATACTTGGGACTACTACAGAAAGAAGGTGTCCCATAACAACCTCAGATTCATGCTCACTTTGGAACAAAATTTCTGGCACTTGGCATTGATGACAACAGCAAACATGTCAAGCACTGGGTTTTCCCAACACAGGAACATCAGTGCTATGATGGATTTCCACAGATCAGTTGTTTGCTCAGAAAATCTACCATGTGGTTACTGACACCCGGCAGGTGAAAAGTGTGACAGTTCTCAAAGCACCCAGGATCGAGAGTCACCTTGTTATCCCCCTACCTCTAGCGAGAGGGAGTCTTTCTTGTGGTAGCAGGATGTCAGCACCATGACACCACCAGGTTTTCAGCCACTCAAGTAGTCTTCTCTGGGCTTATGCCAGCCCTAATTTCGCCTTACAGGTTAACAGTAGGTGCACTCCAATTCCCGGGTCCCTTTGAATTGTTCCCCTGTGATACCCAGCCCCTCACACTGGCTACCCACAGAAATTCCAGATCCTTGCTCCCAAGGTGCAGTGTACCCCAATATACCAGTTCTACCTTAAATTACTGCTCCTGTAAACCACGCAGCACTTGTGAGCACTTATAATAAAACACGAGAAGGTTTGAGAAAGAATAAGAATTTAACCAGAAATAAGAGAGTGGTGGGAAAAAGTTACAACATAAAATAAAACCGTAAAACGTGAACTGGGGTCTACACTTATCAATAGTCACCTTTCCTACCTAATAAAGTCGATTCCCCCCGCCCCCCACGATCAGTCTGTTGCAGAGCTGGCTGGTTTCTCAAGAACTAGGATCCAAACGTTCATGAAAGCAGCTCTGTCCGCAAGAGGTTTTCCTCAGTGAATGGATGAAGAGTGCTTCTCCCTCCTCTGTGTTATACTGAAAACAGTCATCCGTTTCCATTCAAAGACAGGGCACACCCCTATCTTGTTGTAAAGTTTCTTTTCTATCTTTCAGTGACGTTGATAGTTTGTCGTTGCCTCTGGTGGTTTCTCCTTAGTATTGTGCCAAGCTAAACAACTGAGCCTTGCATTACCTTATCAGCCAAACTCCCCCTTGCCCGAATGGGCCACCACCGAGACACATTCACTCCTGCTGACTAATTTCTACTCCAAGTCCATAAAGCTCATCTTCAATATAAATACATTATTCCTTAAATATTTTCTGTACATATAACTCACACTGATTATGAATCTTGACAATTTACAAGCTTTCAGTACATACATTACATGTTACTCTTTATGGATAAAAGACCCGTAAGACGTGTTTGGTGTAATGAGTTTGTCAGGTCTTAAGTGAGAGATGTTTGCAAAGACCAGGGTCTTTGTGTCACAAAGAGCTATCACGTTTATCGCATGCCGGTGGCACCATGTCCAGAGTCCGACAGCATCCAGGCAGAGGAGAGATGAGCATGCACCTCTTTATCTGTTTGTGTAGACTATCAGGATCTGCACTGTAGAGTTAGGAAGGCCTATCTGGTGGCTTTGGTGTCCTCTGGGGAGTAAGTCCCTTGTATTAATAGGTGGTTCAGGCTTGTCAGTCTGTACCTGACGCATGGGTAATTAAAGTTTTTGTTGGGGAGGGGGTAGAGAATAGCACCCCATGCACAGTTCTGAGTTCCTTCCACCAGCTCAGGTCTGTGACAAAGTGCGGTGGGATCACCACCTTCTTGTTCATCTGGTACTTTGCTGGGGAATAGACTGGCCTGAGCCAGAATGGAGTGATTTCAGGTGAAGTTTGGCAAGCAGTGTCACATACTTGCACACTGACCCAAGGCCTAGCAGCTGCAGCACAGGAACCTGTCTCTAGGTAAGTGTGCTCTCGTTGAACCAGAACTGACCAGGACTCCTCAAACTCTATCATCTGTGATGGGATAAGAAATGACTTTTTGGAGTTCACTAGCAGGCTCTGCTGAGGGAACAGAGAGGATGAACTTTTAGGTTCATGGCTGCCTCCTGCTGGGTTATGACCCAATCAGCCAATTGTCCAAGCAGGGGAAGACATGAATGTCCATATTCTTCTGATATGTGCTGCTACTACCACTAGGCATTTGACAAGACTCTCAGCACCACTGACAGTCCAAATGGCAGTACCTTGTACTTTTGCCCAAGCAGGTCTAACTTCTTATAGTCTTTAGGAGGGCCTTTAATGGACTGTGGATTTCTCTTGAGCTGCAGAGAAGACCAAGAACCCTGGGTTTGGGCAGGCATAAAAGTATTCAGAACCTTCTGGTGGCACCTGATCCCTTTTCTCTGAGGTGGGAAGAAGAATAGCTGGGATCTGCCAGAGCCTTTTGGCTGGTTGTAGAATACCTTCATTACTGGGGAATTCTGGCCGGTGACATCACAATGACACCCAGGATACCAAAGAGCTTATGAGACTTCCTGAGAAACATAGTCTTATGTCCAGGATCTCCACAGTTCAGGGCAGGTGGTCCCAGAAGGCTTTAAAGTCATCTATTGCTGGCGTAGGTGTTGGTGTTACCGCCTCATCCAGCAATGAGGAGGATTCCTTGGTGGGACATGAGGATTGTTGTTGTCCCTCTATCATCTCCTGTTCCTGTGGTGGCCTAGCCAGAAAAGCTGTTTGGAAACATGATCATCTTTTTCTAGACGTGTAGGAAGAAGAGCTGCTGCTTCTCAGCATGTCGAAGGACAGCCCCCAGTAAGACTAATATGGCCAAAGTAGCCTATTGTACGGGTATTGACCAAGTTGGGGCTGGCTGGCCCAGCACCACTCCCATGCCAGTTGGGGCAGCACTCGGAATGGGAGCTCTTTAATACCCTGCTTATGGCCATTCTCCAATGATGGGGAGAGGAATCTCTGCTCAATGCTGGTGAGAAGGAACGTGTTAGCAATGGTAAGGAGGAATCTCTCTCTTAATTGAAGGGTATTGCTAAGGGATGGCATGCTGCCAGCCACTCTTTGGTATGAGGAACGTCTCCGGGGGTGATATGGACATCTGAAGTCCTTGCTCAACTCCATCATGGGGATCAGTACTGGCATCCAGGCCAGGCCTCCTGCTCTACCCATCTGCTTAGGGGCTTTGCTCTTGGAGTGGTGTCCCATCTCTTCCCTCCAGAAGCCTCCCTCGGCCTTGGAGCTGTGCTTATCTTGGACCAGCTATGCAATCCATTGTCCTGTTTTGAGCAGCCATAGGTGCCAGCTTTTCTACCTGAGTTGGGGCAGTCAATAGAGGAGCCAGAGTTCTAAGCACCAGAACTACTGGTGCAGAGGTGCTCGGAATCACATCTGTCGACACTGAGGTCTTACACATTGGAGATTTCACTGATGAGGAGGTGGTCAGCATCAGATGCACTGACTCTGCTGGTGTCCTTTTCACTCTCTTTCCACAGCCCTATTTCGGAACGTGAAGAGTGTTCAATAGTGTCCAATACTGGTTTATCCAGCCTCACTCTGGTTGTAACCATTTACCTCTAGGTCTGAAGTGACCTGCACACATTGCTCAAATAGATGCCGCTTCAGCCATGTGTCCCTGGACTTGTGCGTCCTGGCAGAAAAGGACTCACACCAAGAGCACTTATCCAGGATGTGGCAATCTCCTAGTTAGAAATGGTATCAGCTGTGTCCATCCTTGATGGAGATCAGTGCATTGCAGGAGGGCAGGGTTTGAACCCTGAGAGCTTGGCACAAAGTGCCTTATCCCACTGTACAGGGGAGTTATCTATCAATATTTTTTTTTAAAGGAACATCTTTCGGATAAAACAGGTGTAAAGACAGAACTTTTCCACTAACTGGGTTGAAAGAACTAAACAGAGTAGCAGTCAGGCACTTTCTGGGTTCCGTTTCATTGCCACAGGTGGTAAGAGAGAACTAAAGGAGGGTTGCAGCCACTCATAGACTCATAGACTTTAAGGTCAGAAGGGACCATTATGATCATCTAGTCTGACCTCCTGCACAATGCAGGCCACAGAATCTCACCCACCCACTCCTGGAATAATCCTCTCACCTATGTCTCAGCTATTGAAGTCCTCAAATCATGGTTTAAAGACTTCAAGATGCAGAGAATCCTCCAGTAAGTGACCCGTGCCCCATGCTGCAGAGGAAGGCAAAAAACCTCCAGGGCCTCTGCCAATCTACCCTGGAGGAAAATTCCTTCCCGACCCCAAATATGGCGGTTAGCTGAACCCCGAGCATGTGGGCAAGACTCACCAGCCAGACACTCCACCCTTTATGCCCTCTCATGGGAACATGAGGAGCATAGGGTGCGTGCATAGCCCTGACTACACTGCTATTCAAAAGAATCTAGTCTCATGCGCATGTACACCCAGGGCCGGCCCACAAGATTTTGGCACCTGAGGCGGGGAGCTCAAATGACACCCCCATTCCCCCTCGCTTGGGCCAAAACTTTGAAAGGTCTCAATTCTGCCTTCTTCCTGTTCTAATCCTCTCATGGTACTGCTCTGCTACCTACCCCAATAAAGGAGAACTAACAACTTAAAATGCCTTGTTCAAAAATTTTAAGTAATACTTAACTTTCAAACGCCTGAAAAGCAAAGGTAACTTTTCTTGTCTGCATAGTAAACACTGGCATTTTTAATTCTTTGAATAATCAAAGTGGTGCTTTCTGTGCCTTCTTGCTTGCAAAGATTTGAACTGCTTCCTGAAGGTCCACAGTCTGGGCCAGCACATGCTCTGTTTCGATGGTTGCAAGGCCGACCAACCTCTCCTGTGTCATTGTGGAGTGTAGATATGTTTTTATTAACTTCAGCTTCAAGAAGCTGTGTTCTCCACTGGCAACTGTTACAGGAAGTGTTAGAAGTATGCGTAGAGCAACAAAAGCATTGGAAAGAGGGTGGTCATCTTATTTGTGCACATATATTCCAGAACAGCCTTTGGAGTTGATCCTGCTGAAATGTATCTTGAAAGGGCTTTCAGTTCATCATATAAATAACTCGCATTAATATCGCGCATGTCATCATGTGTCAACACTGTCTCTAGTGCCCTGCATTGCTGGTGTAGGTCTTTTTCAGGTATAGTGAGGAGTTCTGGAATATCATAGAATATCTCAAATATACTGCTGTGTCCCTTGAGCTGCATGAAACGTTCTTCAATGGACTGTATTGCACAATCTAGCACCTGGTTAAAGAATTCAACTTTGAATTGCTGTTTGGGGTCACTTATGGGATTATCCTGTGCCTCGTAATCAAAATGTCTTCTTCGGTGACTCTTGTATTCTTGAATGGGTGGGAAAATAGCTTCAGTGTGAAGTTCCTCTGCCAATTTCTGTAAACTCTTCAGAACGTTTTGAAATCCCTCATCTGACCAATAAGACTGTAGGTTTGACTTTGCTTTGTCCAGTTGTTCCATTGCTCCAGATATATCAAGGTTAACACCTTGGAGTCTCTTGCTTCCAGTATTTATTTCAAACAGTATGTCATGCCACAACACTAAGCCACACAGAAATTTGAAGTTACGTATGTTTTTGGTGATTCCGTTTCCCTCTGCCACTGTTCACCCACAAACAGTTCCTGTCTTGGCATTATCCTCCATAATGGCAACTATGGCATCATCTATCTTCCCAGTTTGGTGTTTGATTGGCTTTATCGCCTCCACTTGACTTTCCCATCATCTGGCATTCAGTGGTTTCAGCGTCAGAGACAATGTTCCCAGACGTTGCTTCAAAATTTGCCATCGATGAGTTGATGGAGAGAAAAATATATAGATGCTTTGAATTACATTAAAAAATTCAGCAGCCTCACTAGAAGCTGATGCTGCATCACTGACCACCAAGTTCAATGAATGAGAATTGCATGGGACAAAAAAAGCTCGAGGGTTTAACTCTCAGATCCGTGTCTGCACTCCTCTGTTCTTTCCTCTCATGTTGGCACCATTATCGTAGCCCCGACCTCTCATGTCAGCTATCACAATTCCCGTATCTTCCAGCTTTTTAAGAAGCACATTTGTCAGACCAGCTCCTATAGTATCTTCAATGTCAATAAATTCTAAAAAATGCTCTCTGACAGTCACCATTGCAGGGACATTTTCACTAGGTTCTGTTGTTACAAAATGCACCATTAAAGTCATTTGGTCCGTATGGCTGATGTCAGGTGTGCAGTCCAGAATAACAGAGTAATATCTTGCTGACGTCAGATCTGCCACAATCTTCTATTTGACTTTTGTTGCCAGTAACTGTATGATCTCATTTTCAATTGTTTTTCCAAGGTAGTGGTGTGTGTACATTTCTTGGGTGGTGACTCTTATTAGATTCTCCTAGAGTACAGCATCAAACTCAGCCATCAGCTCCACAATTTTAAGGACGTTTCCACTGTTTGGCACATACAGCTGATCTGAAGTGCCACGCAGTGCTAAGTTTTGGGTAGCAAGCATTATTACAATGGCAATGAGCCTTTTCAGAACATTTTGCTAGTAAAGAGACTTTGATGCAATCTTCTCTTGATGCTGATCATCTATGGTGGCCTTTAACCTTAGTCTCATCTCAAGCTCTTTCCACCTATGGAATGCTCTCTGGTGATTTGCTGCCTTCTCATGGCATGCCAGATTCCTAGCCAGATTTTTTCAGTCCTTTGTTCCTGTAGAACCCAATGTGGCTGGAACATTAGACTGGAAGAGTTTGCAACAAAACAGTATGCAGGATTCTGGGTTTTTGAGTACATAAGCCATGGCCTCTCCACTTTGTCACCATTGGGGATTTCACCCCAGTAATGTGTTGGATGGAAACTTCTATTTTCATTGTCTTTGGGGAACGTGACATTTTTCAATTGCTGTGGCCCATGCAGTACAAGGAAGTCCCTCAGGCTACTGCTCAAGTGGGTCCACAGGCATGGATCATCTAGACTTAAGGAACTAAACTCAGCAGCAGCTGTTTCTTGCGCCTCCACCACACTCTTCTCTGATCTACACTTTTCTTCAGGAATGTGCATGGTTACATCCATTTGAGATGGAGCTATGGATGCTGCAGTAGCTGTCAGGTCATCTGCACTCTGACTAACTGGAAGATCAGGCATCTCCTCACCTCACATCCTCTCTGGGGGCGGAAGGCTCACCGTGAACATTTGTGTCTATGTATCTCAGGAGAGCTACTTCCTGCTTAGACAGAAAAACTTACTTTGCTTTCTTTCTTTTTCTGAATGCTGCCCCAGAGGGGTGTTTTCTTCTTTCATTCATGACTGCTGTTCTGTGCCAGCTAGAGTAGCTCTCAATACTCAATTGAAGGGGACAAATAAGCAGGCTGGTAGCAGGGCCTGAGTGAGGGAAGATAGTGTCTTAACGGCTTAACTAGCTCCTACTACCTCAGTTGACTGCCTGTTCTCCTCAAGTGGGTTCAGGGAAGCAGCAGGAAACAGGAAGCTCCCCGAGAAGCTGATGTTAATCAGTCCAGGCTCCTGACGTTGCTAGAGAAGTACATAAGAGGCTCCTCCTCCTCTCTCTCCCTGCAGCTCCTGCTGCTTTCTGTTATTCCCTCTCACCTTTTCTCCTGCCTGCCTATTATGTCTCTTGTGCCCTCCTTCCTCCAGCACAGCACTCCACCATCTCCGTGCATCTAGAGCAGAGAGAATACATATGCACAAGCAGACACAATTTTCTACATTCTGGGTCCAACTGGCACCCCCACACAGTCTGGCACCTGAAGCGACCGCCTCAGTTCACCTCATGGTAAGGCCAGCCCCGTGTACACCCACAATGGGCTCCACACTGACCCATACTCAAAAAAGAGACCTGTCATAGGAGGATTACAAAGACTGTGCTTCCACACAGCTAGAAGCATGGGTGGGAATAAGCTGCACTGAGAATCTACCCTGATTTTCATAGGTTCCTTTAATAAACAATGTTCTGAACAGCGACAAGATTGGGGCAAATTTGTGTCTCTACTACTGATTCTTAAAACTCTGTTTTGATCTAAAATGGGTGAAAATACAACCAGGAGTTTCTTAATTTGATGTTCTGGCATTTATTAAGGTCTTGAGGTTTGTTGGTTTGATACCAGTAAGATCAGTTTGAGGACTTAAAAACCGAAGCACCAGAGGGGATCTTCTAGGTTAACAGGAGACTAAAGCTCTAAACTAGCTTTGAGTGAACTACAAAAAATTCAGAGGTTTAAACACTTATTTCTCCCGCCCCCTCCCCCTTTTTTTTGGTCAAGAAATTAGGCAGAATAATCTCACTAGATATCCAGTACTTTCTGGCTGTAGCTTATCAGAAATACAGGCAGGATAGCTTCTCTTGCTGGATTTTGGCATTTCTACTTCTAGCATCAGATAAAAATCATGCAACACAAATGAGTGTGGATTTATTTTCAAAAAGTTAAACCAAAATTTCAAAGCCTTTCAGCTTCAGTTCTGGGAGAAGGTTCTCTAATCTAACCTCAAAGATTGATTCTCTAATCTAACCTCAAAGACACCAGCATTAGTACTTTCGTCTCTTCTGTCACTACTTTCATCCTCTCACTTCTCCTGGAATCCAGATTCCAAAGATCACTTTTTGTGGTATTACAATTGTTAATAACTGATTTTATAAAGGAACACTTGGAAAGAAACAGGAAGGAATTGGCTACTACAGCACAGTGCTTACAAGGTGTAAATGTGGGGCCTCCACAATTTAACCATGTCCTATAAACATACAAGTTACCACTTCATTACTGAGGAGAGTGTAACCCATGCAAAGCAGCAGCATTTCTTACTGTTTCGTTAAGGGGCTGGGCCCATATTCAGGAGCTCTAATATGTCTAAGTGGATCTATCAACATCTGTGAGTAATATCTGTGAGGAAGCACTGGACAGGAACTTTGCTCCACAAACCTGGGATATTAGGAAATACTCAAAATGGTTACAGATGCAAATGAATCCCTTCACATTTCATAGTATTATCGCCACTTACAGTTCTTGTCTTGACCCTGCTTGGGGTTTCCCTCTGAGTCACTGCTTTCTGTATCCACAGGAGAACTACATCTGGGGCCTGATTCTGAGCTAGAAAAGAAAAGACCTTAGAATGAACCACAGCTGCTCTGGTCCTGATATAGGCTACTTAGAAATATCAGCTAAAAAGAAGTTATTACAAGCAACCCTAATAACTTACAGTATAGTCAGAGCTTTGCAACAGTGACAATATATACAGTATCATAGTAGAGATATGGATACCACTGCTTTCAATCAGTGCAAACACAGAGGTGTGAATATTGATTCAGAATCCACCCAGACAATATTCAGAGAAAAGAAAAGAAAGATTACAGCACAGACCCCACGCCAGTTATTCCATACAACCACACTCCAAACGTTTTTTCACACAGAATTTGTGGAGAAGTTATTGGCATTTATGCTTCATTTACCAACAAAAAGGTTGAAAGTCTGTAAATTTTGCCCATCCTTTCTCCTCAGGAGTGGCTGTCTCTGGTGCTCCTGAATCCCATACACTTGATCCAACATCCATGGCCACACAGGGTGCTGGGGGTTTTGAATTCACTGGCTCAAACACAGCTGTCCACCCAGATCCTGAAGGTACAAAGATAAACAGGAGTGCTAAGATTTTGTACAACCTTATGGCTTCACAAAAAAAAGTCAAAGTGGAGGAGGGGAGGGGGGGAAATTCCCAGAGGTAAAAACAAAGATTGTGCAATGGGAATCCTATGGGAATCTATAGGAGGACCGTAGGTGAATCTCATGTTGTTGAAAAAAATCAGGCCATTTACTGATTATCTGAAAATTGGTTTCTCTGACAAATATTGTAACCCCACAATAGGGGAGCACTTATTAAGAAAGATGGCTTTATAAAATTCTGTAACTATAATGCACTAGCTGCAGGCACACAGTGTGCTGCAGGCAAGATCTGGGCAAGTTTCTATCCATACTTATCATAGAATCATAGAATCTCAGGGTTGGAAGGGACCTCAGGAGGTCATCTAGTCCAACCCCCTGCTCAAAGCAGGACCAACTCCAACTAAATCATCCCAGCCAGGGCTTTGTCAAGCCTGACCTTAAAAACCTCTAAGGAAGGAGATTCCACCACCTCCCTAGGGAACCCATTCCAGTGCTTCACCACCCTACTAGTGAAAACGTTTTTCCTAATATCCAACCTAAACCTCCCCCTCTGCAACTTGAGACCATTACTCCTTGTTCTGTCATCTTCTACCACTGAGAACAGTCTAGATCCATCCTCTTTGGAACCCCCTTTCAGGTAGTTGAAAGCAGCTATCAAATCCCCCCTCATTCTTCTCTTCTGCAGGCTAAACAATCCCAGTTCCCTCAGCCTCGCCTCATAAGTCATGTGCTCCAGCCCCCAAATCATTTTTGTTGCCCTCCTCTGGACTCTTTCCAATTTATCCACATCCTTCTTGTAGTGTGGGGCCCAAAACTGGACACAGTACTCCAAATGAGGCCTCACCAGTGCCGAATAGAGAGGAATAATCACGTCCCTCGATCTGCTGGAAATGCCCCTACTTATACAGCCCAAAATACCATTAGCCTTCTTGGCAACAAGGGCACATTGTCGACTCATATTCAGCTTTTCGTCCACTGTAACCCCTAGGTCCTTTTCTGCAGAACTGCTGCCCAGCCATTCGGTCCCTAGTCTGTAGCAGTGCATGGGATTCTTCCGTCCTAAGTGCAGGACTCTGCACTTGTCCTTGTTGAACCTCATCAGATTTCTTTTGGCCCAATCCTCCAATTTGTCTAGGTCCCTCTGTATCCTACCACTCCTCCCAGTTTAATGTCATCTGCAAACTTGCTAAGGGTGCAGTCCACACCATCCTCCAGATCGTTGATGAAGAGATTGAACAAAACCGGCCCCAGCACCGACCCTTGGGGCACTCCACTTGATACCGGCTGCCAACTAGACATGGAGCCATTGATCACTACCCGTTGAGCGCGACCATCCAGCCAGTTTTCTATCCACCTTACCGTCCATTCATCCAGCCCATACTTCTTTAACTTGCTGGCAAGAACACTGTGGGAGACTGTATCAAAAGCTTTGCTAAAGTCAAGAAATAGCACATCCACTGCTTTCCCCTCATCCACAGAGCCGGTTACCTCATCATAGAAGGCAATTAGGTTAGTCAGGCATGACTTGCCCTTGGTGAATCCATGCTGACTGTTCCTGATCACTTTCCCCTCCTTTAAGTGGTTCAGAATTGAGTCCTTGAGGACCCGTTCCATGATTTTTCCAGGGACTGAGGTGAGACTGACTGGCCTGTAGTTCCCCGGATCTTCCTTCTTCCCTTTTTTAAAGATGGGCACTACATTAGCTTTTTTCCAGTCATCCGGGACCTCCCCCGATTGCCATGATTTGTCAAAGATAATGGCCAATGGCTCTGCAATCACATCGGCCAACTCCTTTAGCACCCTCGGATGCAGTGCATCCGGCCCCATGGACTTGTGCTCGTCCAGCTTTTCTAAATAGTCCCGAACTACTTCTTTCTCCACAGAGGGCTGGTCACCTCCTCCCCATACCGTGCTGCGGAGTGCAGCCGCCTGGGAGCTGACCTTGTCTGTGAAGACAGAGGCAAAAAAAGCATTGAGTACACTAGCTTTCTCCACATCCTCTGTCACTAGGTTCCCTCCCTCATTCAGCAAGGGGCCCACACTTTCCTTGACTTTCTTCTTGTTGCTCACATACCTGAAGAAACCCTTCTTGTTACTCCTAACATCTCCGGCTAGCTGCAACTCCAAGTGTGATTTGGCCTTCCTAATTTCACTCCTGCATGCCTGAACAATATTTTTATACTCCTCCCTGGTCATTTGTCCAATCTTCCACTTCTTGTAAGCTGCTTTTTTGTGTTTAAGACGAGCAAGGATTTCACTCTTAAGCCAAGCTGGTCGCCTGCCATATTTACTTTTCTTTCTACACATCGGGATGGTTTGTTCCTGCAACCTCAATAAGGATTCTTTAAAATACAGCCAGCTTATGTGGCCCGCATCACCATACTACCTGAATGTGTCAATCATTAATGGATTTCATCCTCTCAATGTCCCTACGGAGGTAGGGAAGTGCTACTATCCCCATTTTTACAGGGGGGAACTGATGTACAGGGTAGATTATCCAAGGTCACACAGGTGGTCAAATAACAGAGCCAGGGATTAAATCAAAATCTCCTGAGTCCCAGTCCCCTGCCTTATCTACTAGAACATCCTTCTAGCTCCTCAGTTTCAGACATACAGTTCTAACAGTGATTTGCTTTGTGACCTGCAATGCAGTGCCTCTCTTAATACGTGTATTGTGCCAAATCAATCAGCTGTTGAGGAGCACACATAAATTAGGAGGTGATCCACCAAACCTATATTCACTCATGAATTGTACCAATATCTGAACTTAGTTTCTAGACAAAGACAATTGAACCAATTATGCTGTCCACAGAAAGTGCCTGTTGTATAAATATCTTAATTGGCCTCTGATGATGGCCTGAAAATATCTGTGTTTTTGTAACACACACAATAGGTAATGGCAGTGAACAGTTTTTGTTTTTTACAGGAGCAGACTTGCACAATGCTATCAGTTCTTCTGTAGCAACATAGGGTGACCAGATGTCCCGATTTTATAGAGACAGTCTCGATTTTTAGGTCTTTTTCTTCTATGGGCTCCTATTATCCCCCACCCCTGTCCCGATTTTTCACACTTGCTGTCTGGTCACCCTAAACAACACCGGTTGAAAAAAAAAAAAAAAAAAACATTTCTGTCTGCAAATTTTGTAGTCTACTCACAAGTAACACCAAAGATTAATATAACAAGTTTGCAAAAAACTTCTCTCCCTTTATTTCAGTTGATTTACTTTGAGCAACTGACAGTGCAGTGTGTATAGTCAGTTTCACTCTTGTTTATTGTCAGTTGCACTTCCCTTCTCAAGCACTACATGATGACATCATTCCCTTGTGTTGCTCGTGTGTGTACACTCCTACCCCAGGCCCAGCAAGAATGGGTTTACAGCAGCAAAATTGAAACTAAAATAGCAACAGGCAGTTCTTCACAGAGAGAAAAAGAGGAGGAGGAAGGAAGGCTGGGCCTGGATATATTCAGTTTTGCTCTCCAAAAAACCCTTAAAAATATCCTGGGGGTCAGCGCCTTACTCATCTCCCTTAATATCATCTTTGTTGATTTTCAATAAAAATTGATACTGTTATAGTAATTACACCCTGTTTGGGTCCAGGAGCATAACTGAAACTGCACACGGCAATCTTGCGGAGCTCTAGCTCTCTGCACCTGCGGGATCCAATCCCTCCAACAGGAATACGCAAATGCAAATTCACAATGGGCATTTTACTTCCCAGCTGCTGAGGCTACATTACTGAGTAGCCTCAGGAGTCATGTGGCTTGCAGGTGGCTATACATATACCCAAGTGGTAGACCTCCAGGAAAGACTGCCTGAGACATGATTCTGGTGACTTAATTAAGATGGTATGTTCAACTTTTTACCATCAGTAGAGCCAGAGTCTTTCTGCTCAGAAGGATTATTCTTGTTGGTATTCTCGGTGACAGGTTGTGTTTGTTCTTCTATTTCCTCCTCTTCTTCTGAGTCCACACTGCCATCATGATCCCCATTCTCTAGATCACTTTTTGAGGAACTCTCTGAGGTCTGAGACACTCCAAACCTGAATCATAGAAATCAGAGTTAGAAAGACCTGTTAGGCCACATAGTCCATCTCCTACCTGCCAATCCCACCAGGAGGGGGAAGAAAGGGGCAGTTCAGATGCTTCCTTAAAGTGCATCTTTTAATGCTTTGATCAATATAGTTTTTGATATCCTAAATGACAGGGCTTCCTACGATAGATATTCCTCAGCTTAATAAATGTCCTTCAGGAATTTCAGCCTAACATTCAGCCTAAATGTTCTGTTTTGTAGTTTCTTCCCATAATTTCCCATTTATATTCCCAGTAAACCCCTACAGCAGGGGTAGGCAACCTATGGCATGAGTGCCGAAGGCGGCACTCGAGCTGATTTTCAGCGGCACTCACACTACTTGGGTTCTGGCCACCGGTCTGGGGGGCTCTGCATTTTAATTTAATTTTAAGTGAAGCTTCTTAAACATTTTTAAAACCTTATTTACTTTACATACAACAACAGTTTAATTATATATTAAAGACTTATAGAAAGAGACCTTCTAAAAACGTTAAAATGTATTATTGGCACGCGAAACCTTAAATAGCAGTGAATAAATGAAGACTTGGCACACCACTTCTGAAAGGTTGCCCATCCCTGCCCTACAGAATCCCTCCTGTGTTTACTACACCCTTCAGAAATTCTCCCTGAGCCATCACTAAGTAAAGCTATACAAACAATTCTGAATAATTTCTAATAAGTCCATTATTATTATTCACAATAGTATCACAGGTGTGCACAGCACTTTACACACACATCAAAAGACAGTCTTTCCCTAAGGAGCATGCACTCTAAACTAAACATAACAAAAAAGGCAAGAGACCGACGTGCAGAACTGGGTGGGAAGGAAAGAGGACAATGGAAGAAGAATACAGAACTCAAGGGAGAGCAGATTTTTCATGGAGATCACAGCATATTGTACAGTTTGAGTAATGGATTTATTTTAAATTACAACTGAAGTCATTAAATTACTCTTTCATAGTTTCGCCACTTGTAAAATGGGGGTGGGGTCGGAGGGCTAAATTAGCTAATGTGTGCATTGCACCCTGAGGATATAAAACACTATGAATGCAAACAATCTTCCATATTCTAATTTACACATACAAGCATTTTCAAGATAACCGAGTCTGAATAAAAAAATCAATGTTCATGTGATCACTAGAAGTCTGACTTACATTTCTAATCAAATGTGAATTATGACTTTATTGCACCCACAATTTTCATTCGTACTAGCAGCAGCTACATTTATCTGACCTTTCATTCAACCTTGTTCACAAAAAGGAGACAGAAGGCCTAACTGAATTAATATAGGTCCATCTTCGGTGGCACAAGACTACTTTCTTCACTTAGATTTTTTGGGAAAAAGAGAGTTGGACAGGAGGGAGTGAACTTGTTATTTATAAACAAAAATTACACAGGACAATTTTATAATGGAGATATGCCTATCTCATAGAACTGGAAGGACCTTGAAAGGTCATTGAGTCCGGTCCCCTGCCTTCACTAGCAGGACCAAGTACTGTCGCCCGATAGATTTTTGCTCCAGATCCCTAAATGGCCTCCTCAAGGATTGAACTCACAACCCTGGGTTTAGCAGGCCGATGCTCAAACCACTGAGCTATCCCTCCCCGCCCCAAAAAATAAAGATCTGTCTGTTTAATGAGGCTCTGAGACTGCAGACACTATCTGTGCTCCATAGAATATCAGGGTTGGAAGGGACCTTAGGAGGTCATCTAGTCCAACCCCCTGCTCAAAGCTGGACCAATCCCCAATTTTTGCCCTGATCCCTAAATGGCCCCCTTAAGAACTGAACTCACAACCCTGGGTTTAGCAGGCCAATGCTCAAACCACTGAGCTATCAGTTTCTGGGAGATGAGAAACGGAATGGCTTCTAAAAAGTTCTTCAAATAAAGGCAGTTTCTCTCCTCCACAACTGGTTGTGTATCCTAGTATTTCCCTCATTGTTACATGCCCTCAAGCCTGGCCTCATTTGTACATGGACAGGTGCCTTGCTCTAAGTTTAAGACAAGCAATAATCTCTTTGTAGGAGCAGCTCATATAAAGCCATTCTGTTTTATACAAGCAACAGGCTCCAAAGTATATATTTATAAGGAATAATGAACTGGAATATACAACCTGACAGTATTCAGAGAAAAAAAAGAGACCATTTGCTTTCACCTTACCGTGTTCTTGATTTGACTTGGGTTGCATAGGTTATTTCCTTCTCCTCCCAGATATCTTCCTCCTCCTCTTTATCATCAAACTGTTGTATCCGTTCATTGCAGCAGGCCTCAAAGAGGGATGCATTTGGCTAAAACAAATTTCAACAGAAATCAGGTTCTGTAGATTTCTGGGGGAGGAAGTAACAAGAATGCTGGTGCAGAGCAGAGTTCACAAAGCACAGTGTCTATATACATCTAGTCCCCCTGAAGGTATACGTACACTTTTCACCAATATACAGAAGTGGAAGGGCCAAGAGTCAGAAAGAGGTTTGTTAAGCCTGGAGGCAGGAAGCCCAGAAGAGAACAAATAAGAAATAAGGCTGGCACAGCCTGGCTTGAGTCTGAAATAAAAGGTCTATCCCTGCTTGCTGCTTCATAGTCATCCTGTCATACAAATCTCTCCACTTCACCCACTGTGGTAGGGAGGCTTCTCTGCCATGGGGGGTTGCCTCAGAGATATTTCAGACAAGTAAATCATTCACTCACAGATTTTCCATTTTGGAATTTAATCACAGAATCATAGAATATCAGGGCTGGAAGGGACCTTAGGAGGTCATCTAGTCCAACCCCCTGCTCAAAGCAGGACCAATCCCCAATTTTTGCCCCAGATCCCTAAATGGCCCCCTCAAGGATTGAACTCACAACCCTGGGTTTAGCAGGCCAATGCTCAAACCACTGAGCTATCCCTAGAATATTCTCTAAATATTCTCTTATTTAGAGAATAAGGAGATGATGTCATGGATACAGTCCACTCCACATAGACAAATGAACTTCCCACAGCATAATCTCGGCGTTCAGGCTGAATTTCAACTGAGTAATTACATTCTTCCTGCTTAAAGCACCCTGTAATGCTAACTGGTGTGCTATTCCTGAACTCTTGCTCTGTCCAACACATAGCACTTCCCATCCCAGCAGTGGCTGCATTTCAGTGGCTGGTGAAGTCGCATATTTCTGAACATATACAATTTGCGATCAGTTTGCCAAGTTCGTTGAGTGCTTTGGGATCTTTGGATAAAAGGTTCTAAGTATGTGTCAGTTATGAGATGAAGTACTGTTATAACCAAGAGCTGTAGTGAAATTTCACTACCCAAAAAACCTCCCTCTAGTTAGGAAAACACAGCTAAGCATATTAAATGCTATCTGGGGCTGCAGGTTTTAGTTTGCAGTTTCAAGCAAAACACAATGAATTTTTGCATCTCAGAAATGTTGACTGTGGTGTGAAGAGGCAAAAGGGGAGAAGAAACTAATTTTTCCCTGAGGAGTGTAAGGGAAGTTGTTAAAAGAAGCAATTTTAAGACTAAGGAAATTGAATGCCCTCAGTTCTGAATGGAACAGGTTTTGTCAGGAAAGATGTATAGGGGAATCTTCACCTGCACCATCATCCAGCTCCCACAACGGGTGCTGACTCAGGACAGTATGGTGGAGGGACAAAGGATGAAGTGGCAATACTCAGATCTGTAAGGAATCAATTTTCTAATATTTTTATTCACCAACTTTCTAATCCTATTCAACAGACGGAAAGGGTGGCAGGGAGAGACAACGGGCAACAGCAGGTTCATAGGGCATTTGCTAGCGAAGACAGAAGCTCACCGCCCAGCTCCAGTAGCCGCTCCTGTAATGGAGTCTTAGAGCTAGATGGTGCAACAGCAGATTGAAAGAGCAAGATAATTATATAGTACGGTGATTTCAGTGCCCTGATTCCCTTGCTTGGAGACAGGCAATGGGGCATCTTTTTCTTTACTACATACATAAAATACAGCACCACTTTTCTCCAAGATGCAAATGGCTGCATCTGATTCAAGCATGGACTGACCTGCTGGAGTCAGTCCTGTTCAATAAATATCCAAAAACCCCACTTACACTGTCATCATCAGCATCTATGTTGAAGTTTATCTCTGCAATCCTGTCAAAAGGTGCACTGCAAAGAGAGATCTGCATAAGGGCTTGGAGCAGCAGGTACGAAGACAACTAAACATATAAAGACACTTTGCAACCCAACTTCTCTGCAGACTCACTGCTGTATTATTCCAACCCAATGATTTCTTTACTCTAGTCCTTGAGGGAAAAATAACGTAACCTTGTATTTCTGCTTCTCTGCAGCTATCACTTGTAGGATTAACACCCCTAGATCTTGTTCAGCTCCTTAGCATGAGACCACTGGGACCATCCCAGCTCATAAGGTATTTTGACCGTATAGAGCAATGTAGCGGGACAGAGAATAAATCAAGCCCCTACTGGCTATCACGTGCCAACTCCTGCAGAGTATAAATGCTGCCTGCAAATGTTTCAGTCAGTTCTTTCAACTGAGTCAGAGACAAAGCTCCCAAAGATCAAGCCAATTCCAGCTGATCAGAAACTTCTAAGAGCGTCTCGTATAATCATGTTCTGTCCTTACTGATCATTTATGTAGCAGCTCAAAGTCCCTAGTAGATAATGATGCAAATCACAAAAATCATCAAATAGCTCACACTGGCACTTAGGTTAAGAGAGACCATCATGAGAACTGGAGAGGGTTCCACAGGGCAGGAGTGCGGTTCATTGGAATAACCTGAGGGGACTGAGGTGGATTTTAAGCAGTATCTACACATGCCTAAATCTGGGCAGTGTTATTTATGTCTCAAATGTTATCAATTTCCCCCCTAAAATTAAAGCTATTAATTAAATTAAAATTAATTAAAATTAAAGCTATTACTGCATCTGTTGTAAAATATTTAAAAATATTCAAATGACCATCCCACTAAAAAAAGGTAATTTTAAATTATATCTTAAGTCACTTCTTTCATGGGTTTCACCAACAAATATCCTACACTGGAACGGTTTTTGTTTTATTCTCTCCCCCTTCCTATTCATCCTCATGGGAATGGATAGTATGTGCCAGCTACAATTCTCATTCAGCTCCAGTTTTACATTAATTATCTCTAAATGACTCCTGATAGAACTTATGCTGCTTTTTCCCCTCAATAATTGATTTAATTTCTATTTTATTACAAAGTGGGAAAAACAATCGGATTACCCCATAATCAGTCAATTTCATGCTGGATTGGAACTTCTTGGCCCTATTAACGGCCCTTGTGACCACAATGCTCAACAAAAAGGCTAGAGAATATCTAAGATCCTCCCTTCACACTGAAAAGTAGCTTCCATTTATTTGAATATCATTCTAGTGGAGACTCTAGAACTTTGAGAATCCTGAGTCCTTCAAAGCTAAATGGTATTGACAGCTTTCAAGGCAGATTGGTTGGTACTTTCTTGAGGGTGACTCTAAAGATGGCACAAATGCATCTGAAACTGGCATACAACATGAAATGGCAATTTGAAAACAGTTATTTTACTCAGGACCTGGTAGTGACTTAAGCTCTGCCATGAAGAGAACAAACAATGAACTTCCCAATAACTCAGATTCATCAGGAGCTGCAAAAGACTCAAAGAGTCATTTTTCTACCACAGAGCTTTCCAGGCTAAAAACTGCCCCTTTCCACTGATCACCAGGTCACTAAGTCCACCAGCCTCTAGCATTTTTCTATTTGAAATTAAGTCTCACAAAATGGAGTGAAATACACTTATAAGATGTTATAATCTTATAACTTAAATGTTATAATTTATTTTTAATGACAGAAACCTATAAGGGTGACAACAATCTCAGGAGATGGGGAAGTGTTTTAAACGAGATTAGCATCTCTTACATAACAGCTGCACAGTCATCATCACTTAGAGTAGGTCTACAGTGCAATGTAAGGCATAGCCTATCCCCCGCTTTCTAGCTACAAACAACTCACACTAACCGAGGGCTCAGACCCAAGGTCGCAGGACCCCACGGAGTGGAGGGTCCAAGCCCAATTTAAGTCAGGACCCAGGGTTCAAGCTCTATTGATTTGCAGTGGACTCATGCTGTGGGGGTTTGTTTACACTGCAATAAAACACCTGTGGCTGGCCTGTGTCAGCAGACTTGGCCTCGCAGGGCTATAAAATTGCCATGCAGACATTCAGGCTTGGGCTCTGAGACCCCCACCACTTGAGAGCCCAAGTTGGAACATCTATACCGCTACTTTTAGCTTTGTAGATTGAGGCTACGAGCACAAGCCCGGGTCTGAGATACACCGCCAAGGGTTGGATTTTTTTTTTTTTGGATTTTTTTTTTTTTTTTTTTTTTGCAGTGTAGATGTACCCTAAGATTCTGTAACATGAAACCCATCCACCTCTCCCTGCGTAATGGTTTTTGGAATTGCCTTATCACTTGCATGCTTCCTTCTACATGAGGACAATGAAGATTTCCTCGGGGACTTCATCTTCAACTGTAGACATGACAAAACTCGAAAAATGAACTTACTTGATATTGTCATCCTGGTCTGCAAACTCTTCGTCATTGAAGCCAAACTGATCCACAAAGTTGGCTGTCATCTGTTGTATTTGGTACTCTGAGAATGCCTGAGGGATGCAACCAGAGACTGGTTATACGGCAATTCAAGGAGTTTAAAATAAACATTACAAGAAGATGCTGCTAATCAAGCCCATCCCACCCATGGTCTACTCCTCTGAGTTTGTATGGTTCCTAGCAAATGGGGCCCCATTCTTGGTTGGCCCTTAGGCACTACTATAGTAAACATAACTCTATGATAATAATAGGTCAATTTTTCAGGCTAGGCATCTCCACCACTATTGCTTGTTAGGACTTTGCTGCAGTAGCCAGCAAACATCTGTTTTTCTGACCATCAATATACTGAAGTCCTCCCGTTAGCACTGTTGTTGAAACTGCCATCCCACCAGTGCAAGGGGAACATTCCAATACCCCTTGTAGAGAGAAGTCAGTTAATTTCCTTTTTTTTTTTTTTTTTGGGGGGGGGGGGGGGGGGGTTTAACATAACAACTAGGAAAAGAAACACACGGGGGGGGGGGGGGGGGGCGCGTATTTGCAAAACCACAGAAGTTGGCTGGGAGACTCAGGTCAAGGGGTAAGTTACCTGACACTCATTTTTTGAACCTCACTAGATTTCAGGTTACGGGTGTCCCCTTCAATCCCCACACCTGGTTTTAAATGACTAGCTAAATCTGAACTACCTCAAATGTCTTTGCTGGATCTAATCTGCCCTGCCCTTTCCTAAACTGCACTTCTACCATCTCCATGAGTCATGGAGACACTTCTCCTCCCATTCTACTCTCACCTAACAATCCCTATGCAAATACACCCTTCAGCAGCCCTCACATAGTGCTTCTGATGACGAGGGCCAGATTTATACACAGGAAAACTAGGCACCTCGGGCCAAAAGTCATTGGAGGGGGAGTCCAGGGCCTGCCATGCAGTACACTCACTGTGGTCAGGGTTGCCATACTACAGATCCGCCAGGACCAGCTGCTCATCCCGCCACTACCCAGGGCCCTGCTCACTATGATGGAAGTTCAGGCAGGCCAAACCTGAGTGGTGCTGTGACCCCGTGCACCAGGTCACAACACTGCTCATTCAAATTAGACCCGGCCACACCTCCATCAGCGTAGGTAGGGGCCCGCAGCGTATGTCTGCCTGGGGCCCAATGATGGATTAAATCCAGCCCTGCTGAGGTCCAACCTGTAACCATTAGGAGATTTCAAACATTTGCCTCCAAACACAAGAAAGCAAAATTCACCCCTTCATTTGGCTCTCTCATTTTATAAGAGAATACCTATACAATTGCCTTCCCTTTCCTTTATAAATAATACCATTTTAACCCATAGATCTCAATGAGCTTTACAAAAGAGGTAAGTATCACTATATCCCCATTGTAGACCTGTGGAAAATAAGGCACAGAGAGATCATACCACAGAGCTGCAGGCGAGCTGGGAACAGAATCCAGGTCTCCCAATTGAGCACTCAATCTAATGAGTCACACTGCCTCTTTCTAACAAAATGTCTGGCTTCCCCATGGGCACCTCAGCAGGAGAGCAGTCTTCACCAATGGTCAGCTCTACCCTCTGCTGCAGTGAGTGAGTGATATTTTCCACATGGCACAAAAACTTTAGGGTGAGAAGGTCTAAATACTGGCCAAATTGTCCTTCTCTTCTTGTAAAAACATCTCTACCGTTAACGGATTAGACAGACACACAAGCAGCTTTAGACCCTGGTAAGAAGTCAGCAAGCTGCACCATAGTGAGAAGGATTAAAGATGAAGCCAGATGTAGTGTGCTTCTTGGCAACAGTACGAAGCACAGAGTCTGTCACCTGTTGGAGGGAGAGTTCATTGGGGAAAGCGCTCTCGATGTCCTCGTCCTCACTGGAAGAATGCAGATGGTGGGTGCTCACCTGAAACAAAGATCAAAATGAATGTTAGGGAAAGACAAGAGAGGTCACAGTATAATCTTGCCCTATTACAAATCTATCACAGCCAGAGACCAAAGCGGTCTAGTAGGAATTATTTTCCTTCAGAGGGCAACATCATGAGACACAATAGACATCAAAGAGGTTGCCAAGCTACAGCAGTACTGCTGCTAGGTCAGAGAGAAATCCCTCACACTCAGCACTATAAAGGAGAGGTTAACTATAACTCCCCACTCCCGCCCCTGTGAACCCACTGTGTAGGATCAAGGAAAATACCACAGTTTTTTGTATAAAAACTGATAATTTTTAAATAAAACAGGTGCCAGAAAGCAGCAGGCTCATCTGCAATATGCAGAAGGGTTTAGCACTCTCCTTACCAAATCCACTGTATTCTTCCGGTTTGTCTCTCTCAGCGTCTCTTCTACAAAGCTCTCCCACCTCCCTCTGCAATCCTCAGGTAGCTCTGTAACAAATGGGTCACCACCATAGTTACCTCATAGCTCAAGGCACAAAGGACCAGAGCCAGTCAATGGAACATGTCAGTCCTACTCTCTCCCATATATTGAACAATGTTCAGATCCCCAGACAAGTAAGGAACAGGGGTTCATGTTCTGGGGTACATGCATCTCAATACCTGATGCAGTATTTTATATAACATGTTTTTAATCCCTCAGCACCTGCACAACAAAAACATGGTGATATTTTAAAAAATTAAAACCACTCCTATGACCCAAAGCACTGAAAGTCAATGGAGAATCCAACAAAGCAAACAGAAGACAAAACAAAAATATGGGGCCAAGACTGGAAATACACACATCTGAGGAAGAGGGGTACATTTGAGGTGTCATTTAAGAGCGGAGAGGGCATTGGCTGAGATGGATATCAAAGCGTGGAGAGATTCCAGCCCTAAGGACCTCCAAAGCCAAGTTAACTCATGCCATTTCATATTCCTTGGATACCATGTACTGTAACTACTAGTTCTGCCCACACATTATAATGTACCACCTCAGTTCTGGGCCTCGCTCAGTGTTTAACATGCTATTCTCCCATGCAATGAGCTCTTTAGAGAGCTAAAGAGAACAGAAATAAGGCAAGTTCCTCAGCCAGTGTAACCCTAAATGGCCAAGCGAACTACAAGACAACACTTAGAAATTCTTGCCCAATGCAACCTCTCAAGTTGCTAACATTAGTGTTTGCTAAGCATGTAAGAAGCCAAGAAAGGTGAAAGATTCTTCCCATCTGCACCAACGTGTTTTCCATTAATATACTTAATTGGGTATCCATATCTCTGTAGGCCAAAATGAGTCAAACTCTGCACATAGTTATGCAGATACCATCCCCCAGACCTCAGCATGGCAGTGTGCATGTAAGAGAGAGCAGAATGTGGCCAAAAGCTTCCATAAGAATCAAATATATATATATTTTTAAACTGTAAAATGGGATCTTACCAGCATGTAAAACAAGGCAAAATAAAGCGTTTCAGAAAGAGCTATTCAATCAGAAAAACATGTGATGGAACAGGGACTAGACCATGTACCTTTAATGAATTCACTGGTCTGGGTCTGCATGGGGCCCTTCTCCATATTCTGTACCACAGCATTGGCTATTCGGGTAAGGTGGCCCATATTCCCTCGCCTCATTCCACCTTCTGCCCTGAAAACAGCAACAGTCAGTACCAGTTCAACAAAACACTCATCAACAAATTCTTAAGAGTCACCTGCTGCTGCCACAATTTAACATGTGTCAACAGTAATTACTACCACTGTGGCAGATGTAAAGATGCTGCATCAACACGGAACAGGCTGAAGGGGATGCGCTGTCTCACAACAGAGGAACCAGTTCATATTGTCTCGGAAGAGAGAACTCTCATTGCATCCAAATGCACCGGGTATACCAGACAGCTATAAAAGCAGCTATGAGATACTAGCACAGAACCAGATCATTTTTTAATCATAACTTCCTTGAAACAAAGACACAGCAACAGAAAAAGATTCGAATCATTGCTGTATTGAAAAAGCATTGGAATTGTACTTGAAGGTAAGAGAGAACAAAAGAGATCCTAATCTATAATGACATATTTCCCTCAAAGAGAATTTTTAAAAAATAATCAAAATTAAGTTAAATAATAACAAAGTCACACTGCCCCTGTATTTTTGTTGCTCCGATGCTATCCAAGGAAAATGTCAATCTCAAAATGAATCAGTGAGTGAAATGGCTGAGCCAATCCTCCTATCCACACTATGCAGAAAAGAACCGAAGTGACTCAGGAATCAAAATATATTCGCTTTGATGGCAGGTCGGCAGGTGGCACTTGCACAGCTCAGACCAGAACTACTTATCTAATATAGCAGATCTGCTTTCAAAGTGGCAGGTGCTGACAATCGAAAGAATGGCTAGAACTCACACAAGTAACCTAATCATTCATTTCAACACTTCATTCACATTACAGAGTATCTCATCAAATATTCTGGTTTGAGGCAAAATATTATTTGTGCAGCACTGTGTGCAAGGTTGACACAGGCAGCCCTGCTGAATATTGTGGAGGCTGGTCCAAACCAAAGCACATTAAAAACACCATAGAAACACGATGTAAAAAGTCTCCATGCCACCCACTACTGAACTCTAGACAAAATACTGTAAAAAGAAAACCACCTCTTTTATCTGAGCTCCTGGAGGAGATGTTGATGATAAAAGCATACAGTACTTTAGTGACACGTAAAACTTTTCACTTTATATTTTGGAGTAACTGGAATATATCAAAAGTTAATTTTGTGATGGTGTGCTGTTCTAATGTCAATTCCCCATAAATGCTTTGGAGTTTTCATAGACTGATTGATTTTAGGGTCAGAAGGGACCACCTTGATCGTCCAGATTGATCTGCATGACACCAGCCGCAGGACTTCCCTGTTTTGCTCATGATGTTACTGTAAAATTCAGTATTAGATAATAAGGTGATAGGCTTTACACAACCCCCCTAATCAGGATGTTCCTTTTAACAACATGTAGATGTACCTAAAAATTCAAGCATTAATTATGAGCTAAATCAAGAGCTCCACAAGTGTCTCCTGAATCTCAATGAGTGACAGAAGTCAAAGCCCAAACAGAGATGACAGAGAGGCAAGGTGGGTGAGGTAATATCTTTTATTGGACAAGCTTCTGTTGGTGAGAGAGACAAGTCACAAGGAGGAAAGGAAGAGGTGTTAATGGGCCACTTCACCTTGAAATATGTGTTAACTACTTAGGCTAAACAATCTGTGACACTCTGAGTAAGTTTCATCACCCCCAGTCATTTAAATCTATAAAACAAAATTCAAGTAATATCGACAGACACATTTATGGTTGCCAGTGCATTATCTACCATGCAGGGGGACTGTCAAGAGAAATTAGCAAATTGCCTCTACAGCACGTTGAAGCTGTAAAGTGCTATAAATAGCAACAAAATGTTTAGGCAAGCAAGGAAACGGAAGCCCATATAATTTTCTTTCACATCAGTCTATTTTCTTTATTTTTAGAGTCATATTTCATACCAATCACCACATTACCTGAATGGCTTCCACGGTTAGAAAATTACATGAGGAATCTAATCGCAAATACGGTTTCCCATTCTTCTCCCAAAAATGGGGGAAACATTATATAGGTTATTTAAAAAAAAAAAAAAAAAAGGCAAGCTAATGTGCTATGTGGTGTTCTTTTGAAAAGCAAGAATGAAGTGTGCTTTACATGTCTACTGGAGCTCTGTGAGGCTCTTACCTGTCCACGAGGGTCAAAGTATGTGTTTACCTAGTATGTATTTGATTTTTAACATCTGACCAATCTGCATTCTGATTTTCTAGCACACTAGCAAACTTCTCTATTATCCAAATAATTGAAAGAATATTCAACACAATAAGTCAAAATTTGCAGCCCTCACATTGGGCCGTCCATACAACCAAAAACACCCTTACTGTATTTTGTCATTGACTTCCCAGGCATCCAATATCCTTTGCAACAGGCAGCACTTCTGGAATAGCTAGAGAGGGAGAGATAGCGAGAACATTTCAGACACTGGCTAATGGAAATCCAGTGGCCTAGGTAGCCCATATCAAATCGGGGATCACTTTCATTAAACTCTTTACACCTTCTACCACTTAAAATTACTTTAAGACAAATTTTAAATGGATTCATCTGGATGGAACAAACTGCACAACAACTCTGAAAAGGTCAAGCAATCCTCTCAAGTTTTCCTTAAGTGGTTTAATCTTCCTCTATGTCACAGAATTTCCCTTCTCTTAAAGGAGGGGAGAGACAGTGATTCCTGTAAGATTCTTCACTTTACCCTTAGAGGATTCATCATAATATTAATGAAGAGAGCTATCATGGTTTTAAGACAACAGCACATAATATTCTCAGCATTAGAAGCACAGGCACAGAAAGAGTCGGGAATCTGTAATCATGACAACTGGTTTCGGGGTTTTTTTGGTCCAAAGTGTCAATGCATCTTTACTAAAAGGAAAAGTGATCTCTAAACTCATGAAGAGGGGTGATATTTTTCCTCTATAGTTGAAAGAATAAATCATCTGTACAAAGGCAAGTACATTTCCATCCAGAACTGGAAGACCAAAGCAATAACTAGACAGCTTGATAAGCATTACCCTCTCTTCTTGAGCAGTTTGTCAGGCTACTCTTTTGTTAACCAAGACCCGTGTTGAATCCATCCATCTAAAGCTCTCAAGTGACATAACTAGACTTACATGTGTCACCATAATATTCTCTGGACTGTGGTCTGGAGTCTTCAAGTTCTCTGTGGTCACATTCCCATTCAGCACCTCCTCTTTATTTTCTAGGTCATTTGTTGCTGATTTCCCTTCATGCACAGAGTGCGAGAGAATAGCTGCTATGCACAGTTCCACTTGGGAGTGCAAAAAGTTATTCCATGTGTATTTAAAAAATAAATCCTGGAACAGAATGAAGGATAGAAAAAAATCCACTTAGGACATGTCTGATCAGACCTTTACACACAAACTTACTTTGTAACAAGAGGGACAAAGTGGAAACACACTGTCAGCCCAATTTACAGAGCATATTTCCTGATAGCAAGACAGTGAAACTTCGATCAGTGGAATCACTTGTGGAGTAAGGTACTACACTCAACATAAGGTAGTCTGTGTTGTAATGGCGTAGAGCTTGGTTTCTATGCAGGCTTCACTCCAAAAACTGAGGCCCCCTGAGACTGCAAAAGTGTTATCGAATTCGCCTATACAAAAACTTTGTTAACATAAGGGTTATACTTGCTCAAGTGCTAATTCCACCAAGATAATCACTAAAAATCATGGAAATCAACAGTTAAGGCAACCTTCATTCACATGCCTTAACATCATTACTCCTGGGGGAATTCTGTGCCACTGCACACGTGCAGAATTCATGTCTGGTGCAAAAAAATGTTTTCCCCTGCAGAAAATACATTCAGCCCAAGAAGTGCCACAGTGGTGCCAGAACAGCTGGCTGACTGGCAGTAACAGCTATCAGCAATCTGCGTTCATCACAGCAGCCTGCTTGTGGAGCCAGGTTAGGAGCCAGAGTGGGGCACACAGGGCTGCTCGGGGAGGTCACAGACTGGGTTTCAGAAGGGCTAGTGGGAGGGCAATAGACTGGGGCGTGGGCTCAGGAGCTAGCACTGAGCCAGGGGCTGAATGGGATGGGGCTCCAGGGCCATATGGGGACAGGGAGTGGGGGGTGCAGGACCACATGGGGATGGGGAGTGTGGGGATAAGGGCAGATGTGCCTGACTGAATGGGTTAGGCTCAGGGTCAGCCAAGATCTGCATGGGGAAGGCTCCCCAACTCCCTAACAATCCCTCCCCCTCTCCCCCAAAAGAAACTGCTCCATATTTCTCCCACCTACACCCAACAACCCTCCAGGTTCACTCCCAGGCTCCTTCCCTCTCTCTCAACACTTCCGTTACCCCTGACTCCCCCAAGCCTTTACACTGCTTCTTCAGGGTGTGGGAAATACGATTCTGTATTGTAGTTTAAATGAATTACTCAAAGTTCTGTATTAATATGCCTAGTAACAAGTCTATTTGTCAAAAAAAAATCCTGAATCTTTTTTCTTTTGTCTTTATTGTTACAGACATACATGCTGACAAGTATTTTGAAATAAATTACCAAAATAATTAAAACTGGTGGCCCCTCTACCTCCCTGTTGCTCCTGGATGCACCACCGTAGGCTATGTCTACACTATACTGCTTTTAACAACATGGTTGTGTCGCTACAGCTGCGCCACTAAAAGCCGTGCAGTGTAGCAGCTGTTTGTCAGCTCTCCTGCTGACAAAAAACTTCCACCCCCAACGAGCGGCGTTTGTGTTGTAACACGCTGTTCACACGGGCATTTGTCGCAGCAAAACTTGTGTCTTTCGGGGGAGGGGGGAGAATTAATATCCCTGAAAGACAAAATTTTGGTCATTCAATTGCCAGTGTAGTCATAGCCTTAGAGTACGTCTTCACTAGCAACGTTAAAGCACCGCGGCAGCACTTTAATGTCGCTGTGTAGTCGCAGCACCAGTGCTAGGAGCTCTACCAGCACTATAAAAAAAAAACCCACCTCCACGAGGGGAGTAGTTTCCAGTGCCGGGAGCGTGACTCCCATCGCTGGGGCACTGTCTACACTGCCACGTTACAGCGCTGAAACCTGCAGTGCTCAAGGGGGTGTTTTTTCACACCCCGAGCAAGAAAGTTGCAGCGCTGTAAAGTGGCATTGTAGACAAGGCCTCAGTGTTGATTGCTGGGACCGCCAGCCAGGGTTGGGCTCTGCGCCCCTCTGGAGATACCTGGGCACAACGCTGGAGGAGCAGACAGCTGGCGAGTTCCCCATTTTCCATGGGGTGGTGGGGATCAGGCTTTGGGCCTCAGTTCTGGGGTGGTGGGGCGGCAGGTTCTGGCTGAAGGGCTTCGGGGTCTGGCTGTGCAGCGGCAGGCCCCAGGCCAGTCCGTGGTTTCAGGCTCCAGCCGCAGGGCTTTAGGCTCCAGCCCTCTGCTGACTCCCCCAGCCCTCCACCCCCCATTGTCCCTGGCCCCTCCTGCTTCCCCCAACCTCCCATCCAGGGTTTAATTTGTCCTCAGGCTTGGCAGAGCTGAGTAAGTCTGCTGTGAAAAGTGATACTTGTATGTTTGTTAATATCATTTTTCACAACAGACTTACTAGCTAGCAATAAATAAATTACAATGATTTGGCCGTGTCTATATGCATATTTATTTGTTTTTAGGGGAAAAGTGTGAGAGCTGCACACTCTGAGGCAACCAAAAAATTTTTCCTGAGAACCCCTGGTCTAGGCTATATTTCTCTGGTTTATGAGAAGCAAAAGAAGATCTCCTAGTTAAGCCACAGTGGCCTCTTACCATACTTTCTATCTTGCTTCCTATCTTGAAAGTTTGAGGTGTGTTTCAACACATTAACCAACTATAATTATGTTATAAAGACTAGTTTGAGAATAGATATTCCTACTTTCAGGAGATTAAGCAATTAATTAGACACTCAAACAGGCATACATCAAATACCGTGTATCTGTCTTTGTATTGTACAGATCACAGATAATGTTCTCGGTTTAAACAGCATATTCTTCCACAATATGTCTCACTGTATTACTCACAAGTAATAAATCCATGGTATTGAGTCTGCATAGTTCATAGTTAATACTGGGAGTGTTTGTGTGAAGGAGAGCAGCTATTAGTCGAGCTCCATGAAGACGAGCATTCCCCAATGGCTCCTCCAAGACACCAATTGTAGTCAGGATTGACGTTTTCTACCACAAACAGAAAAAGGAACCAGATTTTGAGTCCATCTCTAAATAAGTCAAAACATCATTACTCTAATCAGACATTAGTCTGATTTTACATTCAGTTCTGCTTCATGTCAACCTCCTCTGCTAAGAAAACTGTTTGATACCTAAGGCATCCTTTCCTTCTACCCATTGAGTCATGTCCAGGGACCATACCGTAGGTGAAATTAAAGAACTTCTGAATCAAAACTAACAATATTAAGATAGTATTTTCTATATCAAATTTCAGAAAGCTACAACCACTAATGAGTAAATTCGAATCTTTATTATAAAGGGCTCATGACAGGACAGAAGTCCTGCCCTATGGGAGACATAGCCATCTGTTGATAATATAACTATCCCATGGGATTAATAGCAGACTTGCATCTCAATCAGAACATTCATGAATTCCAGCAGTCTATATTTGGAAATGCTTCCTTTCCACACACACACCTCTCCAAAATCCTAGTTACAATAAAACAATATCCTTAATGTTACTCAAAAACAGCAACTCAGCCACCAAATCCCACCACTTGGTACCTAGCCATCTAAAGTCTAAAACTGAACTCTGAATTTTTCTTTGGGGGTTTAAGTTAATTTATTGTAGGATTTGTTTTTTTTAGTACATGATGCTTTTAAGGTGAGCAAAACTGAAAATATCCAGGGGGTAAATGATCTTACACAGAGAAGAAAGAAAACCTCTGAAGTGTATGTTGTCAGCTACTGTTAATACAGGAAGGGCTGAGGTGCTTTACCTTAGGGGGATTGAGTAGAAGCTGGTGAAAATCCTTTAGCCGTGGTTCAATACCATGTAAGATGCTGCTATTGACAGTGTAAGACCTTTCAAATCCCTGAGAGAATGAGTCCATCAGTCCCTCCACTCTGTGGGGAGAAAGGGAAAACATAATATTTAAAACTTGGACAAAATCATCAAGAGCAGTCACGCTTGACTTCATCAGAAACCCATCCCAGGCCTATTATCTGGCCTTGTAATTCCCTTTTCAAATTCACAGCTATTTTCCAAGATAAACTATTTACTGCTGGCTAACATTTTAAATACTATGTAAATACAAATCCATGAAGCAGAGTGCGATGACAGAGTAAATTATTGTTTACTCATCATACTGAGGACAGCAAGGAAAAAGAATTAAAATATGTCCTTGTGTTTAACATTTCTGAAATATTTAAGCATTAAAGATGTATCTGGAAGTGTTAATCTTGTACATAATTGTTAAACACTATAACAAAAGTTCAAGACATGGTTAGCAAGAATAATGCAAATACACTAGCTGATATAGCCCCAATCACTTGAGTATTTTTGAGTGCACAACAAACATTAATGTACCCCTGAGAGGCAGGGAAGCATTATCTTCCTTTTACATATGAAGAAGTGAGCCACAGATAAATTAAGTGATTTTGCCTGAACCCCCACAAGCAATGTGTGGCAGAGCTGGAAACTGAATCCAGATGTCGAGTCACTGCCAGTGCCGTAACCACAAAATAATTCTTGCTTCGCAAGCCTCTTGATGGCCTTGCAAAGCTACACTTCCTTCCGTCTGTTCTGAGCAAACAGGAAGGAGTTTCCGGTAGACAAGCAGTTCAGCTGAAAAGGATCTGGGGTTCTAGTCAATCACAAATGGAGTCAAGTCAACAACGTGATGTAGTTGTGAAAAAGGCTATTATCATTCTGAGGTGTATTAACTGGAGTGTTGCATGTAAGACAAAGGAGGTAATTGTCCTGCTCTGCTCAGAACTGGAGAGGCCTCAGCTAAAGTAGTGTCCAATTCTCGGCATCGCACTTTTGGGAAAGAGGTAGATAAACTGGAAACAGTCCAGAGGAGAGCAACAAAAATGATAAAAGGTTTCAGAAACATAATCTACAAGGAAAAGTTAAAAAAAACTGAGCATGTTTAGTCTTAAGAAAAGAAGACTGAGGAGGGACCTGGTCACGGTCTTCAAATATGTTAAGGGCTGTTATAAAGAGGATGGTGATCAATTGTTCTCCACGTCTACTGAAGGTAGGACAAGAAGTCATGGGCTTAATCTGCAGCAACGGAGATTTAGATTAGATATTAGAAAAAACATTCTAATTACAAGGGTAGTGAAGCTCTGGGACAGGCTTCCAAGGGCGGTTGTGGAATCTCCATCACTGGAGGTTTTTAAGAACAGGCTGGACAAACACCTGTCAGGGATGGTCTAGGTTTACTTGGTCCTGCCTCAGCACAGAGGGCTACATAGGATCACCTCTTGAGGTTCTTTCCAGCTCTACATTTCTAGGATTCCAGTCCCCAATTATTGTTTGGAGAGTTATTGGCCGATCTTGTGAGGCCCTTGCACTCAGCTTGGTGGCATTTTCTGTCTGGATGTAACTTGATAAATTTTGAACACCTCATCTGATCAAACTGTCAGGGAATGATCAGAGACCTATTGATTATGGTAAAAAACAGAAAAAACAAAAGGGGCACATGGGGACACGGAACCCAAGGCATCTGGTTATCACTGCCACAGTTTTAATCACTTCTAATTTTTCTACAGATCAAAGAACCTGCTAATGGCAGAAATTAGCATATTCCAGCATAACAATACCCCTCTCTGACAGACTGAAGGAGACAGAGAGGAAGGAAGGGGAACGGAAAGGCATTTGGGGAAGGGGAACACACAGAGTCCCTGTCATGGGGGAGAATGGATGACTCGAGTATGGGGGAACAGGGGTGTGCCAGAGGCCCTGACATGAGGGGAATGGGTGACTCTTGTACAGGGGGAGGAGGGTATGAGGATGCAAAGAGCTCCTGGCATTGGGGATAGAGGTTGGAGGCACACAGGGAGATTGTAGGGGGTGGAGGGATGCTAGGAGTTCCTGGTGTATGCAATGAGCTTGGCCTACAAACACAGTGACGTGTGTCTCCCCTTAGTTATACCTCTTTCTCCCACCTTCTGTTTTTATTTAGATTGTAAGTTCTCTGGTGTAAAGATGTGCTTTCCTATGTGTTTGCCCCTAGAACAATGCGGCTACAACCCTGGTCATGCTACCTGGAAGTACAACTACTGCATTTAAAAACAGCTTTTCTCGTATTTATTTTTAGGCAGCCCCTGAAAGTATGCCAGGTACTTATTTTTTGAACAAAGTCAAACTAGATTTTGAGCTGTAACATTTTCTTGCTGAGGGGAGTAAACCTACCCAGAGCGCCTTGTCTCCAATAACGTTAATAAAATCTGAGTTCCATTCACTATGCAGTTTTCAGTTTGGTCTCCATCAAACATGTTTTTCAAAAGCTGCTCCACGCATTCCTGCCTGTTAAATGACACACAGGAGTTAAAGAAAGGCATTAGAGATACAAATAGTTTGCAGTATTAATTGTTTTAATTTTAAAACTACCACTCCACTTCTGAAATAAAGAAACAGCAATTCTTTGGAAGACAGATGAGGGGAACTCCCCCCATCAGTGACAGATACACCAGGATGTGCCTATGTCAGGTCTAGGAGTCTGTTTATCTATGGTTTGGGCATGTACATGATTACACCACTGACTCTCTGAACCAATACGTGGCTCTCTCTCACATGAGCAGAGGAATGCCTCTACATTATGAACAGGAACGGCTCTAACAATTTTGCCGCCCCAAGCAGTTGCTGCTGAATTGCTGCTGCAGGGGGCAAGAATGGGGCAGCAGTCCGAGGTTCAATGTGTCTAATGTGTACAACAAACAAAAGACAGTATCAAGCTGAGAAGTCTAATGTGTACAACAAAAGACAGCATCAAGACAAGGTTTTGGTTGGCACTGTGCACTCTCTCACTCATCCATAATGATTTGAATGCAAGCTCTAGTTTCACATCTGTGACCAAATCTCTTTTTCCAAAGTGGCTTCTACAAATATGTTTTGAACATTCCTCATGGAAGACCATATAGGGAAGGTCCACCATCAGAACCCCAGCTCACCTGCTTTTCTGCTTGCAATCACTGCAGCCAGAAAGGCAACCTTCACAGATGAGTGAAGGTACATGAAGCTAAAGGCTCGAATGGGGGATTTGTTCATGCTGAAAGCACTGAAGTGAGGTCCCATATCACAGTAGAATTCAGCACTGAAGAAAGATTGTGACAAGCCCCTTCTGAAATCTTACTGTAGTCAGATAGGCAAAGACTGAATGATTGTTCACTGGAGAGTGAAAAACACTAATAGCTACCAAGTGTACTCGCATGGGGCTGAGGGACAGCCCTGAAATATTTAGAGATAGGAGATAATCAGAATAAGAAGGGATTTTGGAACTTTCTGCGGGTATCCAACGATGCTGGCACCAGGTACAGAATGTTTTCCATTTCATTTTCTCACGGAGTCTTTTCTGCTATTGCGAATGATGAATGGTATGGCCACTGAGAAAGCCCTTTCTAAGCGCAGTGTCCATCCAAATACAACGCTGCTAGCTGGAAAGATGTTGGATTGGGACAGAGGATCTTGCCCTTATCCTGGGTCAAGCTGTGAGGACATCTGGAGAAAGCTGGTGAACCTGAATGGCCTGTGCTTCCTTAATAGCTACTAGGATCACTGACACTTCATCTTGTTTGCACTGTCTCAGGACTCCGGGCAAAAGGGAAAGGATGGGAATGAGTACATCAGTGGTTCCCAACGCTGTACCAGAAATGCATCTCCTCTGGAATTGTGGCCTCTGGCAGCTCAGGAAGAGTAGGCTGTTCTCTTGAGATGCAAAGAGATCCCACAACAAGACTCTCCATTACTGAAAGACGCTCTGCACTACCGAGTCACGCAGCTCTCACTCATGGTCTCTAGAGAAATGCCTGCTGAGGCAGTCAGAGAGTGTTCTGCACCCCCGGAAGGTGCACTGCTGAGTGGGTGACCTAGTGACAGATGCATCAATTCCAGAGATTGACAGCTTCTACATAAAGATGGGTGGACCTTGTGTGAAACTATCTCTGTTAGTCAGGAGAGAAAACAGATGAAGCACTAATACGATATTCTGCTGAGGTACCATCTAAATGCTCCTCCAAAGGGGATTTGTATGGTGTCTCTGAGGGAGTCTCATTCCATTCCTCAACAATAGGTAGACCCTTTCTGCAGATCTGAGGGGTCGGGTGCAGGCATTGGTGCTGGCAAGGCATGTTGTGTTGGTGCTGAGTGAGGAATAGGAGCCGATGAGGGGATCGGTGCTGAGGGAGGCAATGGTGCCAGAAAAGGTATCAGTATCAGCAGGGAGGTTAATGCTGCAGTTGTTCTCAAAGCCTCCAGCAGGACTTTCATGGTGTCCTGTATAAGGGCCATATAAGGAGCTGAAGAGGACCTTGCATGATGGCTGGATCTGAGATGAGGGGAAAAGACTGGAATCTCAGACACCATGAAAGCCCTGCTGGAGGCTTTGAGAACAACAGCAGCATTAACCTCCCTGCTGATACTGATACCTTCTCATAATAAAAGAACTAGGGGCCACCCAATGAAATTAGTGGGCAGCAGGTTTAAAACAAATAAAAGGAAGTTCTTCTTCACACAGCGCACAGTCAACCTGTGGAACTCTTTGCCTGAGGAGGCTGTGAAGGCTAGAACTATAACAGGTTTTAAAAGAGAACTGGATAAATTCATGGAGGTTAAGTCCATTAATGGCTATTAACCAGGATGGGTAAGGAATGGTGTCCTTAGCCTCTGTGTGTCAGAGGGGGGTGACGGATGGCAGGAGAGAGATCACTTGATCATTACCTGTTGGGTCCACTCACTCCGGGTCACCTGGCATTGGCCACTGTCGGTGGACAGGATACTGGGCTGGATGGACCTTTGGTCTGACCCAGTACGGCCTCTCTCATGTTCTTATGAAGTCAGGGACCCTCCAGCTTAATTTCTGAGGGGGATGAAGCTATTCTGAGGTGGTTCCGGATTGAGACCAGAGCGTCTATCCAAGAGTCTAAATTAGTCAGTCCAGAGACATCCTGCATAGAGAAGAGGTGACAGCAGTGCCATTTCAGCATCTTCAAAGAACTCGTAGGTCAGAAAGCACAAAGGAGGAGAGAGATGGCACTTCCTTTTTCTTCTACTTGAGCCCCTATTGTGGGAAGATGTGCTTCCTCTTCTCCTTCCTTTTACCTGGAAGAGCATCCAGGTGGATGTTTGGTTCCAAAACAGAGGCATTGGCATCGGAAAACAAGTCCAGAGTCAGTTCCAAGAGCAACAGTGCGAGTAAGGAGCAGACACCAAGGTCGGTGCTTCCTATATCATCACTAAAGGCTACGGAGGCCTTAATAGGTGGTGTCAGTACCTACTGAGATTAAACGGGCACCAGTGGAGTCAGATGGTGCTAAGGAAATGATTTGCTCCCAGTAGTGGGCAAAAAAGATTCAGATCTCAAGTCTGTGATAAAGCACAGAGGTGAAGCCAGAGCAGAAAAATGTACCTTGGCATGAAGGCTGGTCTTGGTACCCTTGATGGGCCTCTCTGGATATCAGGCTGAAGGCATTTAGAGCCTGGAACCTCAGGCATCAATCCCTTCTAGCACAGGCAGTGAAGACACAGCAACTTATGCACTGAGTTACCAAGTGGGTCTCGCCCAGACATAGAGAGCACCAGATGTAGATGTTCATTTCTGGTATGACTGTCAGGCAAGAGGGCACATCTCTTGAAGTCCATACAAGACTCAGAGTCCAACACAGTCCTGGTGAGGAACTGAAGGCCCTCAGGATGAGGAAAGCTATATATATCATGCTCTAAACTAATTATTGACAAGAAAACATTAAGTTAGGCTAAGAGAAGATCTAGTCTGAGGGCATGAGGGAAAGTTCAGTTTGCTCCCTGCAGCAGCAGCAAAGGAACTGAAGCAGTTAAAGTTATGAATTCCCTTATATGGAACAGGGTGCTAACATCAACCTCATGCAAGATCTATCATGTGCCTCCTAACAGACCTGGCTTACCAAGGCAGTTCTGCAGCTAAGCAACTGGAGCGCCATAGCTCTTGTGGGAATGCACGGAGGCTCTCAACTATTTTTTTTTCTGTATAAACTGAAAGCTTAGATTCTGCAGAATTACCTGCATCCCCCCGCACACTGAGAAAGCTACCTACACTTGACCAGACAAGTGAATGAGTAGAATTTTCAAGCCCTAGTTAAACGCTCCTGTTTTTCATTTCACTACTTAAAGATGAGCTCCATTCAGTGAAACCCTATTTTTGATTCCCCCACCCACTTCTTGACAAAATTCCTTTTGGCCTGAAAAATCTCATGCTTTGTCTCAAAACTGCAGTAAATATTTTTAGAATGTTTGATACAATTAATTAGGAAATTACACACAGAACACTTATGTTAAAAGAACAGTATTAAGGTTGCAAAATCAAGCACCCAGAGGAAATGCCAGAATTCAGGTTGCCCATGCAATTTGGCCGGTCTGGGCTTATATTTTTCCATGGGGCCCTTCCTTGTTCAGTGCACGGCATGGACTGTGCTCTGGGAATGGTTGTGTAGTGAAGGAGGCTGTTGTCTGTAGGACCCCTACCTCATCTGTCACAGAAATTGGAAGGTGTGTAGAAAATGATGCAGAGGATTGCAAGAAGAGACAGGATGGTGTCATAGATAAGGCAACTGAATGCCACCCTTGAAAACTGAATTCTACTCCAACCCCTACCACAGTTTCTATGCAACACTGGACAAGCCACAAACTAAAATGTTCACAGGTGGCCACTAACTGTGTTTTTCTCACTTTCATGGTGCCTCGCGACACACCTGGGGCCAGATCTCTAGAAGTGTTGAGTGCTCCCAACTGCAGTTGGTTATAGCTGTGCTACAGAAATGCTAAGTATGCTTGAAAATCGAGCCCTAGAAGTCTCAAGTTTGGTATCCAAAATTAATGGACAGTTTTGGCTTTAAACTGTCTGAGCCTCAGATCCCCAGCTGTAAAATGGGATACCACCCCTTAATCTCACAGGGGAGTTATAATTAATGTCTATGAAGTAATCAGACACTATGGTGAGAGCATTATTACCATTACCTTCTTCTCATTTCTCTTCTGTCACTCTCAATGGTGGTGTCTTTTTCATTTGTGTAGGCTTTTCAGGGCAGAGACCAAGTTTTCCTGTGTCTTTGTACAATGCAAAAGTACAGTAAGGCTTGATTGGGGCCTTTGGGTGTTACTATAATGTAGCAACAATAAATATCATAAGTAGAACAATTGCGAGGAGTGTGGCAAAGGTCTGAGATTATTTACTGCACAGTTCATGCCCCAGAAGATTTATCAGGAAATAACATTACCAGCAACAGTCATTTTAGTTTAGTAATACTCCTCTGACATGTACTTACGATTCCAGTGCTGTGAGAAGCGGGTCAGGCTCAGATATCTCCTGTAGCTGGTTGCCCTGGTCTCTGCTCAGTCTTATGATATCACACAAGGTCTGGGAAGCATTTGATTGCCTCTGTAAACAATGTCAAAGGTCACATTTAAGTACTAACTGCACAGCCAGGTTCATCATGGCCTTCAGAGGAAATGTAATGCAGTTGGGACAGAAGAGAGAACAGTAGCCAGCAATGCATGGAACTAAGCAAAAAAAGGCCTTGGCTACACTTGCAGATGTACAGCGCTGTGAGTTAAACCCGTCTTCGTACAGCTGAGTAGGGAAAGCTCTGCAGCCTGTCCACACTGGCAGCTGCCAGCGCACTAACGTGGCTACATTTGAGGCATTTGCAGCTGTATTGGGAGCGGTGCATTATGGGCGTTCAAGTGGCTGCAACGTGCTTTTCAAATGGGGGGGGTGAGCGGGAGTGTGACAGGAAGTGTGTGGGGAGAGAGAGTGGATTTTTGGGGTATCCACAGAGTGTCAGCTCATTATCTCCTAAGTTTACACACCTCCACATCCCCTGCCTCTCTCTCAATCACTGAAAGCAAGCAGCAGGGGCTTTGTTTGTTTTTAAAGAGCAGATAAAAGAGAACTCGGGGAAACGGAGCCCCCCCCCCCCCCCCCCCCGCCTCTCTCCAAGCCAACTTTGCTGCAGCATTCCTAACGGAGGCCCGCCCCCCCCGCCTGCAAACAGTAGCTGTTTGCTTTTTTTTTTTGTAAAGCAGCTCCAGACGTTGCTCTGAACTCCAACCCGGAAGTGACGTTTCAAAACAAAGGGAGCTTCTGGAGGTAAGTTACTACGAATTCCCTGGCTACATGGAAGCACCAGTATTCCACCCACTGCGCAACAAATGTTATTCCTCTCGGGGAGGTGGAGTACAAGCAGCGGGGGAGGTGGAGTACAAGCAGCGCTGTATCTGAGGAGATACACTGTTGCACGTGCCTTGCAAGTGTAGCCAGTTAGTGAGTTACAGCGCTGCAGGCAGTTTTATTGCGCTGTAACTCGTAAGTGTAGCCAAGGCCTAAGAATCACCCAGCTCAAAGCCAGCAGTACTCCAAGATAACATGGAAGATCAGATATATTCTGCTTTAATTAACTAGCTTTCAATCCAAGTTTATATCTTCAAAGCATCATTATATCAGCAACATAATTAACAGAAAGATTTTAGAATCAAAGAAAGGGTTTTCTTTAACTCGTAAGTTAAAATAAACTGTAAAATTTCAAAATGAGGTGTATTTTCTTTCCTTTTTAGGTCAAGACTGTTACTGCAGATGTTTCATCTTTGCTTATCTCTACTCAGTAATATTTCTTACTTCCTTAAAAATACGAAACACACAAAAGAGTTCTTTGACATAATTCCTTAAATACCACTGGTTTGTGTTACAAAACTTTAGTTGCGGTATTTTTTTGATTGTCTGTCACAATAGCTATCTGGTTGCTAATCCAAGCCATTTGTTTAGACACTCTTCATGGCCATCTTGGTACTGTAACCCTCACCTATTCAATAACATTGCTAAAGATACCTAAGTTCACAAACTAGCTGTTTCCCATGTACTTTCACAAAGGGGTAACTTCTGTGATGACATCAGAATTTGACCCCTTCCAGTAAAAGCACAAACAGCATAACAAGAAAATCATTATACAACCATTGACTTCATTTTGTTGCTGACAATTGTGGTGATGTGTTGGTGAACAACCAGATCAAATACAACTAGCTAAAACAGAGATGGAAAACTACCCTAATGTTTTCTGGTCTTAACCTTTCAGCAGCAGTGACTGCGCAGTCAGAATACCCAGATATGATGGATTCATGTCTAAATTCCAAAGTCAAGGTTATATGTTATGTGAAAATGGTTGAAAAAAAAATAAATCATTTGAGTTGTCCTTTTTTATCTGTATAATCTAATACTTGGCACATTTCTTGCACAGGCTCAGATAAGTGCATCTTGTAGACTTTAGTAGGATATTAAAACAAAAACATTGTTTTTGGCTTAAAAAAATTAGCTAAAGACCACTACTAGCCAGTTGTCAAAGTCTTTCAATAGTATACTCCAAGAAGCATGTTCTCAATAAACCCCATTGAATCATCATCGATTGCAAGGATTCCCTCTAAATTCATACCATACAGAGCTTGGCTTTGAATAATCAGGAAACTGGTACTCAAATGACTAGAGAAAACCCCTCTAATTGACGTCCGGCTCGGGACTCAAAATAAGGACAGCACTGCCACACATACTCTCTGTTACTATTCTCTTCCCATTAGCAAGATGGGCATTCTTCCAAGAGTTAGAGAAAGAGTACTCCCAAGTGCCCGTGCTTATAGACCTCTTATTAAGTTCACAAAATCAGTCAAAAAATAAATGATGTCACACTCACATCCTCATCCTGGCTCGATTGGATCAGCTCCACAAGTCTCTGAATTATTTTTGCTTCGTTAAGCCACTGAGGAGAAAGGAAAGAGTCCCGGGTTTGAGATCACATAACTCAGTCAGTTGCTACTTACGGCAAGCACTGCTTAGCATGGGATACACACAGTAAGGAAAATTAGTCTTCCTCTATTTCACAGTCCACAAGATATAAACACTCCACTCCACTTCCTCAGTGCTAGAAATTGTATGTTAATTTGCACTGACCAAATAACATCAAACCTTTGCTACATATTGTCACTGTAACAACTGCCAGACAAAGTCAATAAGTTTAATGGGAGTTGAAGCCAACTGAGATGGATTTACTATGTTTCTTAACATAAATAAATATTATGGAATCACAGAAAATAGAGATAAGACAGACCTATTAGGTCATCAGATCCATTTTCTGACCAATGCATAATTTTTTCCTACAATGTGTCTTGTTTTAAATCTCTAGTTTTATATATAATAGATTCATATATTCCAAAACCAAAAGGAGCCACTGTGATAATCTAATCTAACCTCCTGTATAACACAGACCATAAACTTCCCCACAACAATTCACAGAGCAGATATTTTACATAAAAATATCCCATCTCGAGTTTAAAATTGTCAGTGTTGGAGAATCCACCACACCCATTGGTGAATCCTTCTAATGGTTAATTACTGTACTTTCACTGCTAAACATTTACACCTTGCTTACACTTCAATCTGAATTTGTCTAACTTCAACTTCCAGCCATTGGATAGTGTTAGACCTTTATCTCCTAGACTGAAGAGCTCATTATTAAATATTTGCTCCCCATGTAGGTAACCAAGTCTCCCCCTAACCTTCTCTTTGTTAAGCTAGATAGATTCAGAGCTTTGAATCTATCACTATAAGGCATGTTTTTGAGTCCTTCAGTCATTCTCGTGGCTCTTCTCTGAATCCTCTCCAATTTATCAACATTCTTCTTGAATTGTGGGCACCAGAAATGGACACAGTACTCCAGCAGTGGTTGCACTAGTGACAAATACAGAGGTAAAATAACCTCACTATTCCTGCTTCGGATTCCCTTATTTATGCATCCAAGAATTGCATTTGCCCTTCTGGTTACAGCAATACCATGTTTAGCTGATTAGCCACCAGAACTCCCAATCTTTTTTCACAGTCACTGGTTCCCAGGAAAGAGTCCCCTGTTCTCTAAATATGGCCTACATTCTTTGTTCCTAGATGTACACATTTATATTTAGCTGTATTAAGATACATATTTTATTTGTGTCCAGTTTACTAATCAATCTAGATCACTCTGATCAGGGAAGTGACCTCTCCTCTTCAGTATTTACCACTCCCAAATTATGCGCCATCTGCAAACTTTATCAGTGATGATTTTATGTTTTCTTCCAGATGATTGATAAAAATGTTAAATAGTGTAAGGGGCTAAGAACCAATCCCTGTGGCACCCCACTAGAAACACACCTATTCCATGATGATTGGCAGTTTACAATTACATTTTGAGACCTATCAATTCTCTAGATTTTAATCCATTTAATGTGTCCTGTGTTAATTTTATACCATCTAGGTTTGTTTGTTTTTTAATCAAAATGGCATATAGTACCAAGTCAAACACCTTAATTAAGTCTAATGTCTCAAGCAATGGGAATAGTAGATTTTGTGACCTGACCTCAACCACAAAGGAGACCTGTGCCAATACCACCTAACGTATTGTGCCCATAGATTTATAGGTTGTAAGGCATGAAGGAACTTCTGTGATCATCTAGCCTGACATCCTGCATAACACAGGCCAAAGAACTTCCCTGAATTAATTCCTGTTTGAACTAGGGCAGATCTTTCAGAAAAACATCCACTCTTGATTTAAAAGTTGCCAGTAATGGAGAATCCACCACGACCCTTAGTAAGCTATTCCAGTGGTCAAGATGCACATTTTTAACAGTGAAGGTAATTATTTCCAGTCTGATTTTGTCCAATTTCAACTTCCAGACTGTTGGAGTGAAGATTAAGATATAAGCAGGCAAGCGAGTAACATCTTCAGAAAACACTGAGCAAGTTAGTCAAGAATGTAGTTCCCTGTCTGAATCTTAACTATGTTTATACTCAAACTGGACTTATTAATTTGGGTTTTAACATGTGCTTTCTTTCTCTTTCCTCTTCAGCTCAGTGTGGGAGCTGTTCTAGGGACACTAGATCCTAGCAACCTGCTCCCCTCTCCAGGAGGCATCATTCCCCATTAATACGGCTGAACCTTTATTAGGACAGACTTTTACCAATTCCCTTCTTTCCCAGAAGGGTCCCAGCCACCATCAACAACCAAAAAGGAAGTAAGAGGTGAGCAGGTGGATTACAAAGGAAACATTTCCTATCTGCAAAGTCTATTCAATCAGGGAATATTCTCCTAAGGAAAGTGGACACAGTACTCTAAAATATACTGCCATAACAATTCTGCATTGGCTATGGGGAAAGGACAAGATCCATAAATCTAGTTATATGGCCCCCATCATCCTACTATCAAGTGTTTAAAGATGATCCTGAAGCTCCGTTTACATTACAGAAAAGAGTTAAAATTTTCAGTTGCCATAACAGTGCTGCTAGGGTAAACTTGGTCTTCCCGCTTTCGTAGAAAGTGGTGCTCCTTTGATGTGGGACCTTGGTCCAATCCTTTACCTCCTCCTTCCTCTCCAACTATTGCCCTATCTACTCTTATTCTCTTCACCTCCCAAACCACCAAACTGACTAACCATGCCATCTATAACCATTATACCCAAGTTCCTTTCCTCCAACTTCATCTCCAACTTGGCTTCTGCCCTCTCCACTCCTCTGAAACTGTTCTTACTAAAGCTTCTAGTGACTTCTTCCTAACCAAATCTCAGGACCTTCACTCCATCCTTTTTGATCCCTTAGCTGCTCTGAACACCACTGACCATTCCCTAACTGTTCAAAATCCTGTCCTCCCTTAATTTGTACAATCCCATCTGCTCCTAATTATCCTCCTACCTCTTTGTTCATTCCTTCTGTCTCATTTGGAGTCTCCCTCCTCCACCCATTTCCCTTTATCAGTAGGGGTCCCTCAGACTCCCTCCTCCTCCATCTACACCCACTTTCCAGGGGGGATCTTATCTGCTCACGTGGCTTCAACTGCCATCTTCATGCTGATGACTCAAATTTATCTCTGTACCCCTGACCTGTCACTCCCTATCTAAATCCCACATCTTAGCCAGTTTCTTGTGCAAGTCCAGCAATCTTAAACTCAACATGGCAAAAAATGAACTCCCTTTCTTGCTATTGATATTACCACTATCCTCCCACTCAAGCTCATAATATGAGCAGCTTTGACTTCACTCTCTCTCTCTTTAGACCCATACACCCTGGCCATATCTAAACTTGCTATTTCTGTTGACATAACATTTCCGAGAAACAGCCTATTCTCTTTGTACACACAACTAAAGCGACCATTTAAGTCCTTATTTCCTGTCTTGACCTCTTCTCTCTGGCCTACCTGACACCCACGTCGCACAAACAAGCACAACCAGAATGCTGCTACTAAGACTAACCTGTCATTTTAATCAAGCCATTCCCCCTTCTTTACGTCCCTCCATTGGCTTACCTTTCTCCACTGTGTCAAAATCCAACTAGTGCTCCTTCCCTTCCCAATTGAGCTGCTCCCAATTTATCTGACCTTGTATTTTAAACATATGGCTCCTCCCTCTCTATTCCACAATGGATGCCCGCATTCCTCTCCTGTTTTGCTTGCCCTACACACACCTCCTCTCTCTCTACCACATACACATCGTATGGCACACGGTGACCCAAAGTTGCAGCTTGGGATAACAGCCTGATACTTTACCAATCTTTTTGGTGTAGCAGGAAATCCCTTTCCTTCTATAACACTCTCCCAGGGTGTGTGAAGAGGGATATAGAGTTATAGCTTGCCTAGGGCAGCGCCTAAGCCTAGTTTCACAATACTCAGTACACTCTTACCTGAGTGAATCTATCCTCTAATTTTTTTGTTTGCTTGTTTGGCTGGTTTTTGACTATTTGATTCCCTATCTCTGATTTGGGCTGTTAGCCTTCCTCCCTAAAAAGGAAGACGAGCTCCCTTTTTTGCGGGATGGGGAATATTCATGCCTAGAGGAATCAGCACATGTCCATGGTACGATATTTTCTGCGCTGATCTGCCATGCTGGACTTCATGAAGGTGAGCAGGTGGACAAAGCATTGATTTTAGTATTCATTTATTTCCCCTTTAGAAACTTGTCCCCATGAGCCTGCTTCTGAGGGAGGAGCAAAACTGGGCTCAGAGATTGCTCCAGAAATATTTCATGTGTTTATCAATCTCCCTGTCCTAGAAGAGGCTGGGCTTATTTGCTTCCCCTCTTCCACATGGGCCCTTTATGGGTCTCTCAAGAAATGTATTAGCCTGGGGTTTACTGAGGGGCTTCCCAGAAGCTCTAGCCCTCTCTGTGCATAGGATCCACATGGGCCAAAGAGGTCTGTTTTTCCCATGGAGGTCTCAACCAGGAATATGAGTAGGGATCCACAAGGAGCCTGTTATTGAGACAAAGAGTTAGCCTGAAATAAAGTTTGGAAATTCCCCTCAGAAAAGCTCAGCAGCAAGAAGTTTTGTTGAGCCTGCCGCTCACTGGGGGCTCAGGAACAAACGAAGGGAACTTCAGGAGGTGGGGCATTCTCATTGCCAGTGACTGACAGGACTAATTCTGACCCCAACCTACAAGCGGGCTGACGTACCCATTGCACCAGATCTGTGGATCTTAGCACAAGGAAGAATAATACATTTTTAGAAGAGGAGTGAATTTACTCTTGTATTACTTGAAACTGAGTGATATCTCCTCAGAAATGCTTCCCCGCTCCTCCCCCCACCCCCGCACCAACCACAGAGAAACGTTAAGCAAGCCTCACGTTTAATACTTCCTGCCGTAGAGGTGCTGGTTCCACGCAGCTGATCAGACGAAGCAGCAGGTCCATCATTGCAGACGTATCAATATGCTTTAGTACCAGGCTAATAAATTGGTCTTTTTTTCTCAAAAATGCAATAACCTTTAAAAAAAAATGCAATGTGAGTTTTCTGTACATTACATGCAGGTGACATCACAGAGCTCTCGGTACTCCTCACACTGAGATATATGGAGATTGAGGACATTGGTGAAGCTGAAGAATTTTTACTCCCACTGAGGCTCCTTTGTATAAAATATCTCCATGTTAAAAGGAAGTAAAATTTGGAATGGAGTTAACTCATCCCCATAATACTGTATGGCAAATATTCCAAGCCTCTTAGTTGTACACACAATACATGTATGACAAGTTTCTATGTTAAAACGTAAAAGGAAGGGCATACGTGCAATACCCCAGACACAAGTGCCCCTCTCAAGCAAAAGTGAAAGCTATATACTAGTTGCTAGGTGCACAAACAATTCACACACATCAAAATGATAGGGTTGAAAAGATGCCTTACAAAATGCATGCTCCATTTCCAATACCAGCAATCCACACCAGATTTACAAAGCTCAGCATTTTCCTCCTCTGGGGAGGAGGGAAGACATTGCCAGTTCAGTGCTCATACAACCCGTACAACTACATCACTTAATCAGTGTGTTTGTATCAAAACAGACTCAATCACTACCTGTTCAGTTTTTCTTGCAATGAGATTCCCAATAGTCTTGCTGAAGAAACTGGCAAGCAAAGGGTTCAAAGGCGGCTCGTGATCCAAGAAGTCATACAGGATATTCAATAAAGTTTCATCTCCTCCTAGCTTGTCATTGATCTGTGGAACATCAGAGGTCAGGAGTTCACAGGCTGTATTCGGATATCTAGAGACACAGAACCAAAGCAGCAACTGAAGGTGAGATTAGACCCTTCTACAAATTCTTAGAAGACAGTTGAAATAATAATTCCTATGAAATAAAGCCACAACACAAATCCCTCAATCCATTTATGATACAATAACTCACTTCAGAACTCCAGCTTTGGATGGGTATCCTCAAGCAATGTCCAACCCAATCTGCCCACCTACAAGTGACCCACAGAGGCTCACTTAGGAGATCTCAAGAGTGGACCAGCATACTGAGAGCTGAGGAAAGGGGGAAGCAACACTCATCCCTGACCAATATCTGTAGCTGCATTTAGGGTAGCATGAGAATGACTCTCCTTCCCCAAAAAGGGGAGAGAGATGGCCTGACCATAGAGAGGTGGGAGTGCTCTTGAGGAGATGAATAGGCCAGTTACAGTGATGACAGCGCTGATTGCTGAGATCCCTGCTGAGCTACCAGCCCATCCCATGCCACTTCCCAATGGAACTCTGTGGTCACAAGAGAGGAAGAAGAAATAGAATCTGTGGGTTTTCTATCTGAACCCTCTTTCCACTACTAGCAGAGTTGGTGGTTTTTTCCCTTCCCAACCCCCTCTCCGCACCCCAGCCCCAAAATTGAGTTTATTTTTTTCCTGAGAATACACTGTGAAACAAACCAAGAAGTTTTGGAAAAGAAACATAATACACGCTCACTTTGTAAGTATGTTAATTCCACAAATAAAAAATGGTACACACATCATCCAAAGGAAGCCCCTGCAATTCTATAAGTAAAATACGAGAACAGGATAATAAAATCCTCACAGTCTGTTAGTTAAACAAGGCCTATCACTCTTTTGTATCATTAGATACTGACCAACTTTTGCCAACTTACTTGCTTTTTCAGCACCTAGCCTATTACAAAGTTTTGACCAAATCAATCCAAATATGCTATCTAATGAAAAATCTAAAAAAAAAATACAAAAGTACAAAAAATGAATTAATGCTCAGTACGCTGGGCAGAAGTATGGTTCTCTTAAAAACTAACAAAACTATGCTTTCCAGTGGAAGAAAAGAGGGCGGGGGGGGGGGGGGGGAAATCCAATGAAACCAGAAGCTGGGAATGAGCGACAGGTGATGGATCACTTGGTGATTACCTGTTCTGTTTATTCCCTCTGGGGCACCTGGCATTGGCCACAATTGGAAGACAGGATACTGAGCTAGATGGACCTTTGGTCTGACCCGGTATGGCCGTTCTTATGTTCTTAAAACTTCTGCCACAAGTGAGGAAACTCTTCGAAGGAAGGGACTATGGATGCTGAGCGATCCGCTGTCGTGACCTGCACAGGATGTGCCACGTTTGTCTTTCTTCCACAGGATAGAAGCGACTTTGTCTGTACAAAGTGCAAACTGATCTCCATATTGGAGGAGAAGATTCAAAGTCTGGAGAAACAAGTATCAACCCTGCGTTCCATAAAAGAAAATGAGGAGTTCCTGGACAGACGTCAGGATAGGCTTCAGTGGGCACAGTGTTCTGAGGATTCAGAGCAGGCTACGCAGCGGGGACAGAAGGCCAGTGAGGATAATTGGCAGCATGTGACCTCCAGAAGAGGAAAGAGTATGAGACAAGTCCACGTACCAGAAACGCATATTCAGATGAGCAACCGTTTTCATGTTCTCTCCACAGGTACTAGTGCAGAGAGTGGAGTGAATGATACATCTGAGGGAACAGAGCGGAAGGAGACTCCACTGATAGGAAGGCATGAGATGCACAGTCCTAGGGATGGGGGTTCCATGACCATCACTCCCAAGAGGAGGAGGAGGGTGGTGGTGGTCGGGGACTCTCTCCTCAGGGGGACTGAGTCATCTATCTGCCGCCCTGACCGGGAAAACTGAGAGGTGTGCTGCTTGCCAGGGGCTAGGATTCGTGATGTGATGGAGAGACTGCCGAGACTCATCAAGCCCTCAGATCGCTACCCCTTCCTGCTTCTCCACGTGGGCACCAATGATACTGCCAAGAATGACCTTGAGCGTATTACTGCAGACTACGTGGCTCTGGGAAGAAGGATAAAGGAGTTTGAGGCGCAAGTGGTGTTCTCGTCCATTCTCCCTGTGGCAGGAAAAGGCCAGGGTAGAGACCATCAAATCCTGGAAGTCAACGAATGGCTTCGCAGATGGTGTTGGAGAGAAGGGTTTGGATTCTTTGACCATGGGATGGTGTTCCAAGAAGAAGGAGTGCTAGGCAGAGATGGGCTCCACCTGACGAAGAGAGGGAAGAGCATCTTTGGAAGCAGGCTGGCTAACCTAGTGAGGAGGGCTTTAAACTAGGTTCACCGGGGGAAGGAGACCAAAGCCCCGAGGTAAGTGGGGAAGTGGGATACCGGGAGGAAGCACAAGTAGGTGAGTGCAAGAGGGCAGGGCTCCTGCCCCATACTGGGACAGCAGGACAATCGGTGAGTTATCTTAAATGCCTATACACAAATGCAAGAAGCCTGGGGAACAAGCAGGGAGAACTGGAAGTCCTGGCACAGTCAAGGAATTATGATGTAATTGGAATAACAGAGACTTGGTGGGATAACTCACATGATTGGAGTACTGTCATGGATGGATATAAACTGTTCAGGAAGGATAGGCAGGGCAGAAAAGGTGGGGGAGTTGTGTTGTATGTAAGAGAGCAGTATGACTGCTCAGAGCTCCAGTATGAAACTGCAGAAAAACCTGAGAGTCTCTGGATTAAATTTAGAAGTGTGAGCAACAAGGGTAATGTCGGGGTGGGAGTCTGCTACAGACCACCAGACCAGGGGGATGAGGTGGATGAGGCTTTCTTCCAGCAACTAACAGAAGTTACTAGATCACAGGCCCTGGTTCTCATGGGTGACTTTAATCACCCTGATATCTGCTGGGAGAGCAATACAGCGGTGCACAGACAATCCAGGAAGTTTTTGGAAAGTGTAGGGGACAATTTCCTGGTGCAATTGCTGGAGGAACCAACTAGGGGAAAAGCTCTTCTTGACCTGCTGCTCACAAACAGGGAAGAAATAGTAGAGGAAGCAATAGTGGATGGGAACCTGGGAGGCAGTGACCATGAGATGGTCGAGTTCAGGATCCTGACACAAGGAAAAAAGGAGAGCAGTAGAACAGAGACCCTGGACTTCAGAAAAGCAGACTTTGACTCCCTCAGGGAACTGATGGGCAAGGTCCCCTGGGAGAATAACATGAGGGGGAAAGGAGTCGAGGAAAGCTGGCTGTATTTTAAAGAATCCTTATTGAGGTTGCAGGAACAAACCATCCCGATGTGTAGAAAGAAAAGTAAATATGGCAGGCGACCAGCTTGGCTTAACAGTGAAATCCTTGCTCGTCTTAAACACAAAAAAGCAGCTTACAAGAAGTGGAAGACTGGACAAATAACCAGGGAGGAGTATAAAAATATTGTTCAGGCATGCAGGAGTGAAATTAGGAAGGCCAAATCACACTTGGAGTTGCAGCTAGCCGGAGATGTTAGGAGTAACAAGAAGGGTTTCTTCAGGTATGTGAGCAACAAGAAGAAAGTCAAGGAAAGTGTGGGCCCCTTGCTGAATGAGGGAGGGAACCTAGTGACAGAGGATGTGGAGAAAGCTAGTGTACTCAATGCTTTTTTTGCCTCTGTCTTCACAGACAAGGTCAGCTCCCAGGCGGCTGCACTCCGCAGCACGGTATGGGGAGGAGGTGACCAGCCCTCTGTGGAGAAAGAAGTAGTTCGGGACTATTTAGAAAAGCTGGACGAGCACAAGTCCATGGGGCCGGATGCACTGCATCCGAGGGTGCTAAAGGAGTTGGCCGATGTGATTGCAGAGCCATTGGCCATTATCTTTGACAAATCATGGCAATCGGGGGAGGTCCCGGATGACTGGAAAAAAGCTAATGTAGTGCCCATCTTTAAAAAAGGGAAGAAGGAAGATCCGGGGAACTACAGGCCAGTCAGTCTCACCTCAGTCCCTGGAAAAATCATGGAACGGGTCCTCAAGGACTCAATTCTGAACCACTTAAAGGAGGGGAAAGTGATCAGGAACAGTCAGCATGGATTCACCAAGGGCAAGTCATGCCTGACTAACCTAATTGCCTTCTATGATGAGATAACCAGCTCTGTGGATGAGGGGAAAGCAGTGGATGTGCTATTTCTTGACTTTAGCAAAGCTTTTGATACAGTCTCCCACAGTGTTCTTGCCAGCAAGTTAAAGAAGTATGGGCTGGATGAATGGACGGTAAGGTGGATAGAAAACTGGCTGGATGGTCGCGCTCAACGGGTAGTGATCAATGGCTCCATGTCTAGTTGGCAGCCGGTATCAAGTGGAGCGCCCCAAGGGTCGGTGCTGGGGCCGGTTTTGTTCAATATCTTCATCAACGATCTGGAGGATGGTGTGGACTGCACCCTTAGCAAGTTTGCAGATAACACTAAACTGGGAGGAGTGGTTGATACGCTGGAGGGTAGGGACAGGATACAGAGGGACCTAGACAAATTAGAGGATTGGGCCAAAAGAAATCTGATGAGGTTCAACAAGGACAAGTGCAGAGTCCTGCACTTAGGACGGAAGAATCCCATGCACTGCTACAGACTAGGGACCGAATGGCTGGGCAGCAGTTCTGCAGAAAAGGACCTAGGGGTTACGGTGGACGAAAAGCTGAATATGAGTCAACAGTGTGCCCTTGTTGCCAAGAATGCTAACGGCATTTTGGGCTGTATAAGTAGGGGCATTTCCAGCAGATTGAGGGACGTGATTATTCCCCTCTGTTCGGCACTGGTGAGGCCTCATTTGGAGTACTGTGTCCAGTTTTGGGCCCCACACTACAAGAAGGATGTGGATAAATTGGAAAGAGTCCAACGGAGGGCAACAAAAATGATTAGGGGGCTGGAGCACATGACTTATGAGGAGAGGCTGAGGGAACTGGGATTGTTTAGCCTGCAGAAGAGAAGAGTGAGGGGGGATTTGATAGCTGCTTTCAACTACCTAAAAGGGGGTTCCAAAGAGGATGGATCTAGACTGTTCTCAGTGGTAGAAGATGACAGAACAAGGAGTAATGGTCTCAAGTTGCAGAGGGGGCGGTTTAGGTTGGATATTAGGAAAAACTTTTTCACTAGTAGGGTGGTGAAGCACTGGAATGGATTACCTAGGGAGGTGGTGGAATCTCCTTCCTTAGAGGTTTTTAAGGTCAGGCTTGACAAAGCCCTGGCTGGGATGATCTAGTTGGGGTTGGTCCTGCTTTGAGCAGGGGGTTGGACTAGATGACCTCCTGAGGTCCCTTCCAACCCTGAGATTCTATGATTCTATGATAGAACATTTTCTATTCAAACTGTTTTGTTAAAAAAAAAAAAAGCTATGAAAAAAATTAACCAAAACAATTCGTTAGCTCCATAGCAACACCTATTGACTATCTTCTAAGTATTTACTCCTCAATAATTGTGTTAGTTTGTGTGTAAAGTATACTGTCTGCATAGAAGGGAGTGACAGTCACTGCTGGTGCTGACTGTGTGAGCACTCTATTACAAATTTATCTGTAGATTTCTATTCCAAGACAACTATAATAGATATTAAATTTACATTACAGCTCCCACTGAAAATATTTAACCAAAAATGCCACTCAGCATCCTTTACAAGCCAGGATAAGGGCTCCAAGATTGTTCTTCTATGTGTGATTTAATGCCTTACAAAAATCCCATTGGGCCCTTTGTGGAATGTTGGCAGCTTCAGAGGAGGGTTAATTATTCAATTTAAGCCCCAACAGGCATAACTGATAACGGTCACAATTGTTACTGCCCCCAATTATCTTTACAGGCTATGATTCTCCAGACACTAAGACAGAGCCCAATAAATCAGTGGTGACACTGGGAGAATAAAAGCCCTTCCAAGTCAGTGGCCTGTGTGTCTCCAATTTAGAAGACAAAAGACAGTTACCTACTTGTACAGTCACTATTGTTCTTTGAGATGTGGGTGCAGACATGTATTCGACTCACGTGTGCATGCGCCTAGAGCACCAAAGCCGGAGAACTTTGCCCAGCAGTATCCATAGGGCAGCCCTTGTGCCCTCTTGCCCAATAACCCCTCCCCTGGATATTTAAGGGCAGCACAGGCTCTGACCCCCACAGTTCCTTCACAGCGAATGTCAAGAGTTGGGGCTCCAATGCAGTGGGGCTGGAGGACGGGTCGTGGAATACACGTCTGCACCCACATCTCGAAGAACAATAGTAACTGTACAGGTAAGCAACAGTCTTTCCTTCTTCTTCTGCAGACGTGTACTTCGCTCAGGTGACTCACAAGCTGTAACAGTAGGAGGTGGGGCTCGGAGGGTACTTAAAAAACAACTGCAGAACTGCCTTTCCAAAGTTTACTACTGCTTCTAGGTCAGATGCAGTAGTCACAGCATGTGCTTGGTAAATGTACAGAAGACCTGGTAGCAGCCTTGCAAATGCTCAATATCAGATCATCACTGAAGAATGTTATTGATGTCACTGAGTCCCTTACTGAATGTGCCTGTAACCTCTACGGAGACGTGGTCTGAGCTATTTCATGTGTCATCATTGTGATTGTCTCAAGCAACAGACTAACTTCAACAACACCTGAAGAGGATGATGGAGCAATCTCACATGCTGGACTACGTAAGCGCTTGCGGCCATATGGCCTAGTAACTTCAGGAATACATGGACCATAGTTGAAGGTTGAGATTGGAGTGCCAGACATAGGAGACAAATTGCTTGAACTCAATCGTTCAGCAGAAATGCTCTTGAAGTCAGAGTCTAGTAGGGCACCAATGAACTCAATGTTTTGAGTCGGTATTAACATCAACTTTCCTTCGTTCAAAATCAGACCCAAATAATCAAAGAGACATAGTGAGAACTGGACTTGACAGAGGACTTGTTCTCTAGACTTGCCTCTCACTAACTAATCATCCAGGGATGGAAGGACACGAATCCCTCTTTTTCTGAGATATTCTGCTACTACAATCATGCATTTGGTAAATACCCACAGAGCAGAGGACAGGCCAAAAGGAAGCACAGTGTACGGATAATGCTCACCTGCCTCTAGAAATCTCAAATTTCCTGTGGCTTAGGAAAATCACCTCATGAAAGTAAGCATCCTGAAGATTGAAGGCAGCAAATCAGCTGTTGTGATTCAAAGAGGGAAAAATAGTTGCTAGGCTAACCATGCGAAATCTCATATATTTGATGTACTTGTTAAGACTGTGGAGATCAAGGATAGGTCTCATCCCTCCCTGAGATTTGGGGAATGAGGAAGTACTGAGAGTAGAATCCCTTTCCCCCATCCTGAAGAGGAACATCCTATATGGCCCCTGAAGCCTGGAGAGCCTGCACCTGGTGAAGAAGCAGGGACTTGAGAGGGGGGTCCCTGAAAAGGGATGGGCCAGGATGGTGGAAAGGAGAATGGACAGGAATTGAATGACATAACCCAGTCTCACAGTGCTTTGGACCCACTTGTCCATAGTTATCGACTCCCAAGCCTTGTGGAAGTGGGACAGTCTAACCCCAGACAGAGGGGAAATGGCTTGAAACTCAACAACTGAAATACCGACATTGGAGAGTCAGATTGGCTGCTTGCCTGAAGCTGATGAAGGATAGGCTGACTGAATAAAATTGGCACCAGAAGACCTTCTCCTATGAGACTTGTGCTCCTTTCTGGAGAAAACCTGATGTCTAGCAGGATAATATGACCTAAGGAACCGCTGAAGGCGATATTGCTGTTGTTGCCCCAAGAAGTGATGCCTCTACTACCAGTGTAAAAGCCCCCAATGAACACAGCATAGCTTGAAAGGACTTAAAGGAATGTAATGTTTGGTCAGTTATCTCTGAAAACTGAAACTGGACGTCAAAGGGTAGGGTTCTCAATCATCTGTTGGACCTCGGGAACTATACCAGAGTTCTGCAACCATGAAGACCTTCTCCTTGTTACAGCAGAGGCTGTAATTCTAGAGGAAGTGTCAACCATGTCCAAAACTGACTGCAGTGATGTCCTCACCGCTAGACAGCCTTCTGCAATAAAAGCCTTAAAACTCTTTCCTGGAGGATTCTGGCAACTTACCTGTAAATTTTGCCATTGATTTCCAGTTTACAAAGTCATGCTTTGATAAGAGTGCTTGCTTATTGGTAACGTGCATTTGTAAGAATAAGATAGAATAAATTTTCCTCCCCAGCCAGTCCAATCTTTTAGAATCCTTGTCCTTGGTATCAACTTATATCTCCCCTGTATCACCTCTCATTAGCCACCATTATGACAAGAGAGTTAGATGCCAGATATGAGTGGAAGCACTTGAAACCATGCAGAGGCACATAGTATCTCTTATCAGTATGCTTTGCTGTGGGTGGTAAGGGCGCTGGGGCGTTCCAAATTTTTTTTGCCAGTTTCAAGTTCACTTCATTTATCCTCCCTGGATTTGAGGATTGCAGAATATCCAGCAACTTGTGTGTGTTCTCCTGAACAAACTTAGCCTGAATACCCGAGGCTGAAGACATGCATCTCAGAAGGTCCTGGTATGATTTAAAATCCTAAGGTACGGCCGGCGGCGGGGGGGGGGGGGGGGGGGGGGGGGGGAGAGTCTGGCATTGCAGAGTCATCTCCTGATGAAAGAGAGGAAAGAAGTGGAGCCAATGGAACCTCCTGTGGTGCCCATAACAGTCCAGGCTGAACCAGTTCCGCAGGAGCAACTGCTAAACTAGGGTTGTAGCGATGGAGGTTCAGGAGGAAAGGCTACTGGAGGAATAGGTGATCTTGCTCTGGACTGCACCGAGGATCAAGACCAAGCCAACCGCAGAAAATCCCAGTGGTTCCAAGGAGCCACTGTGGGCAGGAGTATGGCATTGGTGGACAGCAGGAACTGGGCCAAGGACCTTCTCTCTGCTACAGGAGCGGAGCCGATCTCTGTACCAACAGTAATCCCCAGGAAGTCTCAACAACTTTCGAAAGTGATAAGGCGGCAAGGAAGAGGTGGAGGACGTCTCTGAGTCCAACCCTGAAGATCCTTCCAAGCAGTCCACAGGCAACAGAGGCGTCGCCCCAGGAGGAGCCAGCAAACGTCTAACCTCATCCAAAGTCCAGCACAAAGGACACACCAATTCTGACAAAGATAAAGTAGTTGGTGCCTGAAACACTGATAAAGGCTTCACACTCGACACTGGAGCAGACGTCAGCACCAAAGTCGAAACCAGCACATTCCCAAACATGAAGTGTGCACTGGAGTCATCATCAGCACCGAAGATCATACCTGCACTGACAATCCCCTCAGTACTGAAAAGGCAGCCACAGTGCTGAATTGAGGTTAACAGGGAGCGGCCAGAAGATGGCACCAACAAAAACGGCATGTGTGCAATCAGTTCAGACAGCACTGAGGACACCAAAGTAGCAGCAACCACAGCCAAACGTTCCTGAATTAGAGGAGAATCAGGAACAAACAGGCAAAGTAAATCCAATGATGGTGTGGAAACCGCTGGTGCCAACACTGACATCATCGGTACCAGACTCAACAGATGCGCCACAGACAGTACCAGTGTCAACGGTACAGAGTCCACTTGCTCTCACCTTGGCACCGGAGAGCAAGTACATGGCCCTGCTCTATCTCACGTGCTGGATGAATCATGGTACTGGTCTACACTCCTCTTAGACAGGCAGGAGGAATACCTCCTAGCTCTGGAACAGCCCCCGTCCATTTTATGAGATCTTTGTTTAGGAGGACCAGAGAAAGGAGAACAGTCTCTCTTCCTCCTATGACAGGAATCTGAATCTGGCCAAACAAAGGCCAGTGCCCACTCGGACATCCTCAAGGGGCAGCTGACAATCTGTGAAGATCGCCAGTACCACAAGGGCCTCATGGCTCCAGAAGGTGCTGCTTCAAACACAAGTCCCTCGCCAGCTAGGTTCTTTTCTTGAATGATCTGCAGATGGAGCACCTTTCTTTAATGTGCCCTTCTCCCAGGCACAACAAACATGGCATGTAGGGGTCACGAATGGGGATAACCACCCCACACAATGAACAATGTGGGCATCTGTGACAGGGTGCTATCACCAGCACCCTGGTCACTTACAGTACTGCACCCTGGAGAAGGCTGCAGGCCCAGCTGAGGGCAATTACACGCTTTCTGGTGGGGAATTGTGAGCACCTGGGTGACACTCACAGGGCTAACAAGGTAACTGGGGAGAATACAAGGAGAAAACAGGAAGTAAGAGGGAGCTCAAGAAGCATTCAGAAGAAAAATGAGAGGGTGAGCCTGGGCTGGGGAGTGAGAGCTGTAGGGAAGCCTGTCTTGGCTATAAGCCTGTGTTGCACGGTATTGTTATGTAAAAGGGAAATAAATGCACACCTTGGTGAAAACTAAACGGTCTGGTGTGTGTTTGTGACTGCGAAACCATCTGAACTGGCTAAGCAGAGAGGTTCACTAGGTAGTGACGGAGGCACCTTGTGACAGCATGACACCAGATAACTATCAATCTTAACTAACTACTACTCACTAAACTATAGGGTACTACTAAACTATACTATTAACTATATACAACAAAGTCCCAGAAAGACTGAGATAGAGAACTGGGAGGTGCATTACCACACACAACACTCCAACTCTAGCTACAGACAGTGAGAATGAACTAAGAAGGGTCGGGGTGGCACTGCCCTTAAATAGCCAGAGAAGGGGCTACTGGGAGACAGGAGGTGAGCGCCACCCCTATGGGTATTGATAGGCAAAGTTGTCCAGCTCCGGTGCGGTGGGTGTGTTAAATGGAATACACATCTGAAAGCACTCAAAAAACCCCACAAACTGCTGAGCAGTTCCACTTCCACCTAGGTGAGGCTCCGTGAAAACTCCAAGTAGCATTTGCTTCTCAGGTGACTTTAGCCAGGTATGCTGCTGCTCCCTTAGGCCGGGTCTTCTGGCAGTTCTTGTATCAGTAAAGCTATTTCGGTTGGGGGGACAATGATTTTTTACCAAAATAAATATACTGGACCAACCCCTAATCTGAATACAATGATATGGGAATCACTATGCAGGTATAAAGCATCTTAATACTGGTATCACTGTATTCGCAATCAGGTGGGTTGCAGCACTTTAATTATACTGGTATAGTTAAAGTAATACAACTTTTGTGTGTAGACAAACCATTATACTAAATTTAGCTTCAGGGATAAATCATCCAGAGAGAAGGGAGAGAGGAAGTTTACTAAATAGCTCTCAGATTAGCTGATAACATTACACTAACACAAAGACTGTATGATATACACACTTCACCCATGTTTGCACTAACACAAAGACTGTATTATATATACACGTCACCCATGTTGAAATATGCGCCTTCAGAAAGTATGGGAATGGTTTGGAGGTTGGAAGGCAAACCACACTACACAAAGGTAAATGCACAAAATCTAAAACTCATAAGACTTCATGCAAACAGTTTAAGATGAATAGACAACAATGAGCATATCATGATCTTTCTTATTTGTAACTCTCACTCTCTTCACCCTTAGTTTAGAGTCATCCCAGGCTGTTACATCTAGTTTAGACTATAAACTCCTTGGGATAGTAACCTGCCATTGTTTTGTCTGTGAAATGTCATGCACATTTAATGGCATGGTTTAAATAAACCTTAAAATTCCACAGATCCTTTTGCAAACAAGGTGCAGGTCTAAGAAGAGGCTTTCTCTTCTACCTCTCAGCAAAAAAATTAAACGTACTAACTGTCTGGTTACGATGCTGAGCAGTGATGCTGATGACAACCACACAAAAAATGAAAAGAAAAAATTTAAAGAACTAGGCCTGGTTAAATGGAGCAACTACAGTGCTCTGCACTGACACATGAAACTCACGGATTTATTTTCTTGGCACTGATCACTCATACCACCAAAACATGCTTAGACCCTAGTTTGCCTCACATTGCTCAACATCACTCCATCTCATTAAGCAGTAGCACTAATGGACTCCTAAAGCAAATCCTGTCCAGTCCTCCTTAGCCAAAAAGGGGGGAAATGGGTGGAGGGCTCCATTAAGGACTCTGAAGATTAACCTCACCAATGCATATTATTCTGGAATGTAAAAGAACAATGGAGAAAGCTATAATAATATTGCCTGTATAAAGTCTGGTACTACAAGTTATTTGATACAAATCTTCATTTGCAAAATAATGACAATCTAATAATGCATTCCTGGTTCCTTCTGACTTCACAGAAATTTTTATAGCAGAAATATTACAACAGTAGCCACAACAATACAGTAACTTTTCACATTGTTTCATGACATTCACATGCCTGTGAAATATATTTTTGTGTGAATATAATCAATCTTACATATGCATTAAGTTAACAACACTGTCACTATAGACAGTGTTGTTAATTTAATGCGTATGTAAGATAGTGAGAAATAGATTTCTAGTGACAATGGTAATAACCAACCCCTGATCAAACCCCATGAGCATAGTCACATACACTTGCACATGTACATCAAGATTTCTGACATAAATGTAACAAAGAAAAAAACAGCAAATTCTCCAACTCCAAAACAAAGGAGTTTGGTCACATAATAAGAGTAGTAAGTCAAGCATGCATGTGTAAATACAATCCAATACTATAACCAAACACAAATTTTAAGCAAACACTATAAAAAGGAACAAGTTCTTTCCACACACCGTAATCCAAAAGTACATTCACTATTTTAAAAAGAACAGGAGTACTTGTGGCACCTTAGAGACTAACAAATTTATTTAAGCATAAGCTTTCGTGGGCTACAGCCCACTTCATCGGATGCACAGAATGGAACATATAGTAGGAAGATATAGATATATATATATATATATATATTATATACACACACACACACACACACACACACATACAGAGAAAATGTGAAAAGGTGACTAAGAGGCTAATTAATTAAGATGAGCTTTTATCAGCAGGAGAAAAAAAACTTTTGTAGTGATAATCAAGATGGTCCATATCAGACAGTTGACAAGAAGGTGTGAGGATACTTAACATGGGGAAATAGATTCAATTTGTGTAATGACTCAGTCACTCCCAGTCTCTGTTCAAACCTAAATTGAGGGTATCTAATTTGCGAATTAATTCCAGTTCAGCAGCTTCTCTATATGTTCCATTCTATGCATCCGATGAAGTGGGCTGTAGTCCACGAAAGCTTATGCTTAAATAAATCTGTTAGTCTCTATGGTGCCACAAGTACTCCTGTTCTTTTTGCAGATACAGACTAACACGGCTGCTACTCTGAAACCTTTCACTATTTTAGGGCACTCTCTAATAATTCTGCAATTTCTATGCATGCAGAACTCCAGAAATTCCAAGGCTTTATTCCTGGGAGAGGTCCCTATATTTTATGGACTGTATCAATTTTAAGTCAATGGCCCTCAATTAACCTATACCTCAATGAGCATCATTACTGTCATTTTTGGGATTCTGACCGCAGAATGATGGCCTGGGAGAGATTCTGAAATGCAACTGATCTCTCGGCTGCCAGAGTTTCCAATTAAAAGAAACAGAAGAGATGAATTTTTAGATAAAACATTGCATACCAACTCAATGGAGTAATATGAAAAACAGAGCAAGAAACAGAATATTGTGATGTAATATTGTAATATTCACTGTGAATCACAAAATAGTCAAGTATTTATTTCACAACCTGAACCTCAAGGCCTTTTTCCAAGGCAGGAGGTTTCATCAGCCTTGCACCAGAGAAGAATTTCTGCAGCCAATTCTCCAACTCATTTTTCTTCCCATAAAAGAGAGAATCTATGTACGTACTTGAAGCGGACCTTCTCGTCCATGTCCACGGGGGGCTCATGTGTGATGAGGCTAACCAGCTCCTCCATGCAGTGCTGCTGGCAGATGAAGTCCAGCAGTTTGCGGTTCTGTGCCTTGCACTCCTGTAGGATGTCATCTTCATCCATCAGCTCGTGCAGTGTCACATCCTCCTTATCCAGCAGCTTGTCCACATGTGATGTTGTGTTCAAATCAAACTTCCAGAACATGATGATGGAACACACCCAGCTGCAATACAAGAGAGTAAATGTTAATACTCAGGCTCCACAAGTCAATCCTCAGCTACTTCTTCCCATATTGTGACGATACAATATGGGTCTTTTCAGGGTTCCTTATCCTGTCTCTGTAAAGGAAATAAAAATTAGTTAAATTATTTAAGCAAAATGAAATACACATTTCTCTGACAAAAAAAATTCATCAGCACCCTCCACACTACACCTGTCTGCCTTAAGGTTCAATCCGGCAAGGTACTAAGCACTTTGACCCCAATAAAGTAAAGTATTTAAGCATGTGCTTAATTTTAAGCAAAACAGTCCCACTGAAGTCAATGTGAGTGCTCAAGTTAAGAAAGTGCTTAAATATTTTGCTGTGCTTAAAGTGCTCTCTATCTTGCAGGATTAAGAGCTTCCATTGTAAATATAGGGTTAATTTTTCAGGATATTCGTTATAAGCAGTGGTCCGCAACCTTTCTGTGGCCAAGAGCACATTCATCCCTTCATCAGAGTGTGGTGGGCAGCAACGCTTCTCGGTGGCACTTTGGTGGCGACGATTCGCCGCCGGAAGCGCTGCATGGTGGCATTTCGGTGGGAGCTTATCCGCCGGAAGCGCTGCGCGGTAGCATTTCCGTGGCGACGCTTCTCCAGCGGATGCTCCTCTCCTCTTCCTTCGTTGGCACTGGCCCTCACGGCGGGCGCCCATAAATGTCTTGGCGGGTGCCATGGCGCCCACGGGCACCATGTTGGGGACCACTGGTTATAAGGATCACAACCAAAGAAGTTAAATAGGTGAAATTTACTTATCACTATTTTTTCCTACTCTGAAACAAGCACCTTCTGCTCCATAACTGGTTTATTGTTTTCTCATCTTCCAAGCACAGAGAGAGGCTCCTTAAAAACCCTCTTTCTAGCTACAAAATGGAAAGGGAAAGACTAAGAACCTTTTGTCCAAGCGTCATATCAGACAAAGACAACATATCTATTTTAAAATGATAAAGAAATGCACTGAAGACAACCACACTGCAAACATTTTTGAATGAAGCACTATGCTGTTCTGTGCAGGAAATGGCCACGTGTTTGAGTGAGTAAACCCTCACAGAAGATGAGATGAGATCTTTTATGATATTTTGTAGGCCTGAGAAACCCCTGAATTTATCCATCTGGAAATAGCAGATATGGATGCTTTGCACCCTTTCTTAGGTCACTTGTCTACTCCTGAACTTGCATCTAATTTCTTGCAAGGATTAGTTATGCATAAACAGAATTAGAATATCCCAACCATAATTAAAGTCCACAACTGATTAAAAGAAGGCAAATAGACTGAATCAAGTTAAAATTATAATTCTGGAGGACAAAATTCTGAGGCAGGCCTGAAAATTATCTCATCTGGGAAAAATTCTAAGTATTCCAGATAGGTAAGGCACCTGATTTTACTAACTCTTCTGGTCACCATAATTGCTAACAGGAAAAACAATATTTTAATGGAAACGACAGGGAAGCTCCTCTCTGTAAATGAAGGTTCATAGATTACATCAAACCACAGTAGTCTCAAGATGGCTTCTCTACAGAGAGACAGCTTTCAGGAATTAGAAAACGTGACGTTGCTGCCAAAACAGGTTAGAAATGGAACCAATATGCTCCAAGACTCCTAACAGTGAGTCCTGGACCTTCAGGAAGCTGGGAATCAGACCCAATCAAGATCTCAGTTTAAGAGAAGGAATTTCAATATATCCCTGGTTGTGAGGCCACATGGGATTTTTGTCCTTTAAAGATCACCATGAGGATCAAATTTTCAGAATCTCTTGAAATGTCCAGATTTGGGGATAGTTTCTAAGTTTACAAGCTCTCCTGAATATTCATTGCTCTAACAGGCAAAACCCCTCAGGTTCCAAGCCAAGAGTCTCAAAGTTCTTTAAATCTGGGAGTTTAAGAGGATCCTGGGATTGAATTTTTCCCAGTCCAGGACGTTCAAGAATGCTGAACTGACATATGCAGGAGTCTGAGAGACTGGGTCTCTGCACAACTACATTTCTGTTAACCACTTGAAGACTAAATTATTTAGTTCCCATTCTCATTTGCCCAAGTGGCATGTGCTTAGTCAGCTGACCTACAGGTTTTTCTTTTGCTAAAATGTAGGTGATTTTAACTATGAGATGCCTTAAACTGTGAGCTCCCCAGAATAGGCCCAAATGAGGCTTTTGAAAGCACCCAGTGGGTACTACTGTAAACAAGCCATCTAAGTAATAAATCAACAAAACCTTCTGCCTCAGAAGCAAGAGAATTTCCCCTTGCTTCATTCAGAACTTTTAACTTCTATTTTCTTGCTCCAGCCTGGAAGTGCTAGTACACAATAGGTGTCTTACTGTTGTTTCTCATATGACTCGCAATCAAGTCCAGTGGAAATCTCATGAGTAGAGAGAAAACCAACTTCTTAACTGCTTAAAACCCTAGGACATTGTTGTGATCAGCTTCCTGGGACAACCAATTTGCCTAGAATTGTATAGGGCCAACCTGATCTTACTCAGGTGCGCAGAAGATAATCTGGTTCCTGATTCTGAACATAATCAGGATATTCTGTAGAGTACAAAAATGCATCACCACCATGGAAGCTTCCAAATCCAGCAACTGTCATAACAAAGTAACTAGAGTCTCTGAATAGCAAATACTTGAGAAGTTCCCAGAAGAAATACAAATTGTAACATCCTTCAGGTCAACTGGTTTAGAACCACAAATGTCTCACAGAATGCCTAGAAGTGGGCCAGATCCTGGGAGGACATTAAGAAATTCCTCTGAAAAATATATAAAGACGTGAAGGACACAAGCAGCTGAAAGACCGCATCAATATGTGCAGGGTGGGCTATAAAGGAGTTGTCTGTGATCATCCTGTTATAGACTGCCCATCAGAGACACCATCAGACCGATGAGCAAACAAGGAATGGGAGAGAAGTGAAGGCCTGGAATTGAAAAAGGGGCCACAATGTTACAAAGTGCAGGTAGTTTTGGTACTACAGGCAAACTAGCACATGCATACAGTCTTCCTTGTAGGAAAATGACAATCATGAGGAGAATTCTCTATCAGAAACACCAGCACTTCATGAAGAATCAGGCCTTGAACACCACCAATCAGCCTGGACAGAACCAGCACTGGTGAAGTCTGTCTGTTCTCTTTCCTTCCAAAAAGAGCCCAGAATGAACACACACACACCCTCTCATAAAATCTTCAGTAAAAGGAGTACCTGTTACGGGAGAAATGGTTACATACTTGTAACAAAGAGTTATTTGAGATGGACTGAATATTCACACTCTTGGGACTTGTGTCAACCGATAAAGCAGGACGGTAGAACCTTTCCGTAGCAGTGCCCATTAAGCACCCACACTCCCCTACCCTCCCTGTCTAGCACTCCAGTGTGTTCTAAGGGCTTGAGCGTAAAGAGGCCGTGGCACTATTGCTACCTCAGTTCCTTCCACTGCTAATGCAGAAAAACACAGACATCTTAATTTGTACGCCAGAGGAGCAGGGAGGGTGGGCAAGGAGTGTGACCACGCAGAATCCATCACAAAGAACTCCAGTTACAAGTAACCTTCATTTCTTTATTGAGTGTCCTCTGCTGTCCTTCACTGAATGTTTAGTGGTCCAAAGGCAGGAGAAGTGGCAGAATGGATGAAGGAGAGGTACTTGTAAATCCATGGGAACACTTCTCTCCTTTCAGTTTTGAGTCCACCTAATTGAAGGTCTAATCTTTGGAAGAAAGCTCTGTTCTAAGAGGGGGAAAAATTATATAAATCCAAGATGGGTTTCTTTATTAGTTTATATATTTGTTGCCTTTTTTCTCTTTCCCCTTTTTATCTCTCTCCCCAGCCCTTGCTCTTACCCTTCTGGGTCACTTATTTGGTCAAAGGACACAAAGGCATATTACTGAAGGTATGAACTAACCAAACTCAGGAATGGTAGAGCAGCCCCCAATCTACTGGGCTACCCAGGCTCAGAACTGTAAAGACTTTTTTGCTTCGGCAGTTACAGCCTTTGCAGCTGAGCCAGTCTATGAACTGCCGCTTGAAGACAGAGGGGGGATGCCTTTTCAACCAAAACAAAACCCAACCCATTTGTAGAAGATGGGGATGATAAGGAAGGGGGAAGAACAGAGCTGGACCTGGCTGCCCCTGCCTGAAGACCTTTGTTGATTCTGTAATGCTCTGTGAGCTTTAAAGCTTTGCACATGTGGCTGTGCAACAAAATAGAGCCCTCTCATCCCTTAATGCTGACATGTTAGTGTAGACTCTCAGACATATGGGTCGTCCGCTGGAGCTGACAGGCTAAAGTGAGGTGTGAGCAACCAGACACTTTCAATGTTGCTTGGCTGAAAGCTGCTGCCAGGTTGTAAGTGAACCTGACTTCCCCAGATAATCTCATTCACAGTTACCCTCTCAATAATCCAATCACTTGCATTTAGGGGACAATTAAGGCATGTACTCCAGCCCCATTCCAAGAGACCTGAACAGGGCAGAGAGGAAAACAAGGGGAGAGGGACTAGGGGGATGAATTGAGGCAGAGAAGTGAAACAAGGGGGGAAAATACTGAAGGGGAGGAAAATACAGATCTGGGGAGACAGTCAAAGTGAGAAGAGAGTCCTACGGAAAGAGTGTTTTGGAAAAACAAACATTTCAAATAAATGAAACTATACAGAAAAAAGAAAACTAAGGATGACATTAAAAATAGAAAAAAAGGTGGAAAATAGGGCCAAAGATGCTCTTGTATCAACAGATCAGCACATCAGGCACAAATGCCATATATTTGGGATGTTATTCTGCCTTAACATTGCTGAGCCATTAAGGCTCTATGCTAGAGGGTAAGTTTCATGAAGTTGGGGTACGTATTGCTTTTCAGTATCTGTTGGGCATAAAAACTTAACAGTCATACTGGGTCAGACCAATGGCCCATTTAGTCCAGTTTCCTGTCTTTCAACAGTGGCCAGTGCCAGATGCTTCTGAGGGAGGGAACAGAACAGGGCAATTTTCAAGTGATCCCTTCTGGCAGTCAGAGGTTTAGGGACACCCAGACCACGGAGATGGAAGTGAAAGCCTTACGGAGCACTGGAGCATGCTATAAAAAGTGTTGTCAGCAATGTGAAGTGGCAAGGCAGCAGATGACCCTTCATCTGTCATTACCTCTACTTTTAAGGTTTTGAGTTGATAGGGAGTGTTAATGCAGCCTTAATTGTCACTGAACTAAATGTGGATGTGTTTATTTCCTAGGTGGGGTTTTTCCAAAAAAAAAATTTCACACATACACACAGTCTTCCAGGGTCACAGTGAGGCAAATAAATGACTAAAATTTACCATAATTTAAAGATTATAATAGTTCAAGTTACAAAAGTCCTTACAGGATGTTTTATCATTGTATGAATTAACTAAGCAGTTTTTAAAAGCCTTAAAAATCTGTCTCATGCAACTGAGTCAACAGCAGGGCTTAAACCCGCAACCTTCAGACTGACAACTCAGCTCTATACCACTTGAGCTACGGCAGTAATTGATAACCTCTGTTTAGTTCAGCCCCTAGAGGAGGACTTGACACATTTTCCCACTGACTTACAAAATTGTTTGCTAGACAGTGTCTGTTACAGCTGTCCCCCTGCTGGATTCTTTTCCCCCCTTCCCTTCTGTTTGTGCTGAGTGGCCGCTCCCCGGCCATGGAACTGACCAAAGTCACAGCCTGGCCCTGCTCATGGAAATGGCTTGTGCAGACTGTCTGGAGCCATTACTCTGCTCAGGAAGGAGGGGGCTTTTTTGCTCCTTTGTCTAGCTTCTTTGTTCAGACCCGGCTCGGTGTAGGGGTGCTCTGTCCAGGTATGCAAGACCTAAAGTGGCCACATAGCTAAGCATATGAGTCATACCTGTGGCTCAGAACATGCCCAGGCATGCCTATGCTTACCTGTAGTTTTCCCTGCCTTCTCTCCTCCCCCGTATTAAGGGGAACCAATCAGAGTTACTGGCGGGAGACTGCCTAAGTTTGCCTTTAAAACTAGACATTTTCTGATCAGACCCCCGGAGAAGGTCCTTGCTTTGCCACCTGGTCTGATCAGCTAGGGGTCTTTGGGGGTCCCTCTCCCCGCTCTCGTTTGTTTTTGAGCGTACCCCCATTTTAAACTCCCCTCCCACGAACAACGAATTTGTGCCTGGAGATCTCCTGATTATTGTAAGCGAATCGAGTCTTCGCTGCGTCCTCTGATGCTGAAACTGCTGCTGCTGCTTTGGGGATTGGTAAAGAAAAACCTCTCGCACACTTCCCTTGTTTTAACTGCTGGCTTTCTTTCCCCAGCAGGCAGACCCAAGCTAACTCCTTGGTCTGTATCTATAATCTGCTTTTAGCTCCACAGCAGCGCCTTTGCTGCTAGAAATAAAACTGCTGCAGCCACCACTAGTTAAACCCCGCCCCTCCCCCCTTGGAGCTGTATCCTGGGCACACACCACTCTGCCCTCTGGAACTACCCCTAGTATAAGGTGCACCCATTAGGTTTAGTCTTTAGTCTAGATAAACTGTAATTTCATTTTGCATAGCTGTGGTTAAGTTAGCTTTAAAGAATTGTTTGTATTGTGCTCTGTAAGTTAGGTGTAACAAGTTGTTGCATTGTGTTCTGTTACTTGATAACTTGTGTAATCTTGGTTAAGATAGATCATAGATAAGATTTTGCTGTGTTCTGTATAAACCCCCCCAACCTCATTCATCTACCACTGCCTCTCTCTCTCTTTTAATCCCTTCCACCACGTGCTCACCCCCCCTCCTATAGCTGCCAAACCTCAATTGCATTACTAAAGTCTAGCATAAAAACCCCATTGGTTACCTTTTATTCTCTCTAACACACCTCACATTTTACATTTACACCACTGTGACACATTTTTACCTAGAGTTGTTGGTTATTTAACACATTTTACCCATAACTGTTAGTTGGTTATATGCTGCTGTGACACACCCTTTACATAGAAATTGTTAGCTACCTGTTACATTTATACTTCAGTGTTAATTGGTTACCAACTGTATTGTACCCCACTGTATTGTACCCCACTATTGAAACCCCCTATCCTGTTTACTAAAAGAAACCCCTCCCCAATTGTCTACCTTAACAAACCCCATACCCTTCACTATTGAATTTTTCCCTGTTTTTATATTTTCTTAATAAAGTTTATTTTGCACCCCACCAGTGCAGTAATTGTCCCCCAAGATCCCCTACCTGCTGGCAGGGACAGACAGCAGTAGCATCATAGAAATTAGGAATACTGGATTCTATTCCTGACTCTAAACCACACACTTTTCCCAGTGATTAGAGATTGAATGTTCTTTGGTTATCTTATCTGAAAGGCAGGGCAATTGAGTAGCTGAGAATTGGGTCTACCATGTTATGATCCTGTGTAACCTCCATTAATTTATTTGCAAAATGGGGTGGAACCGCAGACTTGACTACCTTTTACAGTTGGGGTTTATCGCCTTTGTCAACAACAAGGTTGGTGAGGTGCATGAGAAGGTAAACCACAATCAGGCCTTGGCTACACTTGCAGATGTACAGCGCTGTGAGTTAAACCCGTCTTCGTACAGCTGAGTAGGGAAAGCGCGCAGCCTGTCCACACTGGCAGCCGCCAGCGCAGTAACGAGCACTAACGTGGCTACATTTGCGGCACTTGCAGCGGTTTTGGGAGAGGTGCATTATGGGCAGGTATCCCACAGAACACCTCTTCCAATTCTGGCGCCGTGGGTTGTGGGAAGGGGGCGTGGGGTATGGTGCATTCTGGGTCCTGTCCCAACGCCCCGTGATGCATCGCTTCGCATCCCAGCAATCCCTGTGTTTCCGGCCACAATTTGCGCCATCTTTCAATGGTTTCTTTGTAGCGCGATCTGTGCTCCGTTTCGGCCAGCGGGAAAATGGATCCCGACCTGGTGAGCAAAATACTGACGAGTCTCGCCAGCACGTCACGTTTGGCAGTCGAGCTCTTCCTTAAGATCCACAGTGACAGCGAGGAGTCCGACGATGATGATAAAATTGTCACACAAAACGCGTACGACACGAACTTGCTTGTGGCATTCACGGACATGCTATGCACCGTGGAACGCCGCTTTTGGGCTCGAGAAACCAGCACAGAGTGGTGGGATCACATTGTCATGCAAGTCTGGGATGACGAGCAGTGGGTGCAGAACTTTTTGGATGAGAAAAGCTACTTTCATGGGACTGTGTGAGGAGCTCGCCCCCGCCCTGCGGCGCAAGGACACGAGATTGAGAGCTGCCCTGACGGTGGAGAAGCGGGTGGCTATTGCAATCTGGAAGCTCGCAACTCCGGACTGCTATCGATCAGTAGCGAACCAGTTTGGAGTGGGAAAGTCAACCGTTGGAGTCGTGCTGATGCAAGTTTGCAAGGCCATTAATTGCATCCTGCTCAGAAGAACCGTGACTCCGGGTAACGTGCAGAACATTGTGGCTGGCTTTGAACAAATGGGTTTCCCTAACTGCGGAGGGACGATAAATGGGACGCATATTCCTATTCTGGCACCACCCCACCTAGCATCCGAGTACATTAATCGGAAGGGGTATTTCTCCATGGTTCTCCAGGCGCTTGTGGATCACCGTGGGCATTTCATTGACATCAACGCAGGCTGGCCCGGAAAGGTGCATGACGCACACATCTTTCGGAACACTGCCCTGTTCCGGAAGATGCAGTCCGGGACTTTTTTCCCAGACCGGAAGATCACGGTAGGGGAAATTGAAATGCCCACTGTGATCCTTGGAGACCCCGCGTACCCTTTAATGCCGTGGCTCATGAAACCCTACACAGGGAGCCTTGACACCAGCAAGGAACGGTTCAACTACAGGCTGAGCCGGTGCAGAATGACTGTGTTGTGTGCTTTTGGCCGTTTGAAGGGCCGCTGGCGATCTCTATATGGGAAGCTGGACTTGGCCGAACACAGCATCCCCGCGGTTATATCCGCGTGCTGTACCCTCCATAATATTTGTGAAGGGAAGGGTGAAATGTTCACTCAGGCATGGACCTCAGAGGTTCAACACCTGGAGGCTGAATTTGCACAGCCAGAGAGCAGGGCTATTAGAGGGGCCCAGCATGGGGCTGCAAGGATCAGGGATGCCTTGAGGGAGAAATTTGAGGCTGAAAACCACCAGTAATGTGTGCTGCCCTGCACAACCCTGAAGTGAAGTGGTTCCAATGTTATCAGTTATCTGTCTTTGCTAAGCTGATTTGTGTTTGCTCAGCTCACTTGCGTTGCCTGTTTCTTTCCTGGGCTAAGGTATCTTTTTTCCTTATGCAATAATAAAGACTGTTTCCACATCCAAAGAATCCGTTTATTACAGAGAAAATACATGTATTAAAAAGAAACACAACTGCTTGTGAGACAGAAAGGGCAAGGGGGTGGTGGGTGGTGTGGGGAAGGGTTCAATCACAGGGTATGGTATGTCCTGCTTTCATACTCGGGCTTCCTGTCTGGAGTGCTGTGCAGTGAGTGCTGTACTTCAGAATGTCTATAATTCGGGATGGGAGTTGAGTGCAGTGGGTAAGGGTCATAGTTTCCAGGGCTGTCTGGTGAAGCTACAGGTGTTGGGGGCATCTGGTGTGGGCAATAAGAACCTGGATGTTGGGTGAAGTGGGCAGGTGGTGACATGGGGGCACAAGTGTTTTGGGACACTGGCTGCGGGGGGGGGCGGGGGCGGTACTGCTCCGCCTGCATGGCGACGAGCGCCTGGATAGAGTCCGCTTGGCGCTCCATGATGCTAATCAGTTCCTTTGTGCTTTCGTGCCGGAGCTGCATGCTTTGCCGCCGGTGCGTTGCGTTTTCCTGGCGGAGCCTGCTTTCACTCTCCCTCCACTCCCGAGCCTTTTGATTCTCTTTAAGAGACTGTTTCATAACTTCCTGCAGCATGTCTTCTTTCGTTCTTCTGAGCCTCCTCCTGAGCGTTTGGAGTCTCTCAGTCGGTGATAAGACGGATGGCGGAGATCTCAAGGTTGCATCTTGAAGGCAAAATGCAACATTTAACAGAGGCAGCATTGTTTTATGCCAGACAGAGCAATGATTCCCCCACACTTAAGGAGGGCGCGCACAGTCTCCAAAACAGCACAATTTTCCCGTCCCAAACAGAGCGCACAGAACCCACGGGAGCCCCAAAATGGTGAGTAAGCACAGGGTAAAGGGGGACTGATTGTTTCACGGATGTACTGTCCGACGGGTTTCTGTGCCTTGGGGAGAGCCAACAGCTGCAGGGGGAACCTACACTGAACACTATCCCCACATTTCCCACAGGAGTTCGTCCTGGAAGATATCTCGCTGCTGAGGGTGTCCGGGGAAGCAAGGGAGGGTCTTCTACTGCAATGCGGCTTCCGCCCTGGCCCATATGCAGCTTGCTTGTGTGCAGCAATGGTCTCCCCGCCCCTCGCGGCACAGTGGCGTGGACACCTTACCCTGAATGGGACAAGGACCACAGCGGCTCTCCCAATAAACCTGTGCAAGCGCATTGCCCACGTTCTGGCTGAGACTTTCGAAGACATTACAGTGGCCAATTTCTCCGATGTGATAGACCACATCAATGCGCTCTTCCGCATCTAGGCATGCATGCAGCCCAAACCCTCCTCGCCCAAGGACCCCACACCGAAAAAACTCCTTCCCGAAAATAAAAGCTGCTTACCGCGAACCTGTTCTTCTCTTTCTCTCCCAGCGCGTACCGGCCGCTGCGACTGGCTCCCTTCCTACTGGCTCGAGAAGAGCTCCTGGCTGCATGCACCCAGGGAGTCAGGGGTGTCTCCCCCAGCCACAGCACCCTCGCTTCTGTTTTCTTCAACCCCCTCCTCCTCCTCCTCTCCCTCCTCCTCCTCATCCCGCTCTCCCGTGTCCACGGTGGTGCTCGGAACAGTAGTGGGGTCACCCCCAAGTATTGCATCCAGCTCTTTGTAGAATCGGCAGGTTTTGGGGGGAGCACCCGAGCGGCTGTTTGCCTCGCGGGCTTTGCGGTACGCACTCCGCAGCTCCTTTACTTTTATCCTGCACTGCATTGCGTCCCGGTCATGGCCCCTTTCAATCATGGCCCTTGATATCTGGCCGAAAGTATCGAAATTCCTCCGGCTGGATCGCAGCTGGGACTGGACAGCTTCCTCCCCCCAAACAGCGATGAGGTCCAGCAACTCGCCATTGCTCCATACTGGGGCTCGTGGGGCACGTGGAGGCATGGTTACCTGGAAAGATGCGCTGAGAGCACTCCACGCCTGGCTGAGCAAACAGGAAGGGGATATTTAAAATTCCAAGGGAATTTAAAGAGTCGGAGTGGCGGTTGGTCACCTGAGGCCAGGGCAGTAGAGTACTAATTGATGACCAGAGTGGCTAGAACAGGCATTGTGGGATACTTCCGAATACTTCTGGAGGCCAATAACAGCGCATTGGGTGGCCACACTGTAGCCACAGCGCACCAGCAGCAGCGCAACAAACATTATTCCTCTCGGGGAGGTGGAGTACATGCAGCGCTGTACCTGAGGAGATGCAGCGCTGCACGTGCCTTGCGAGTGTAGACAGTTACTGAGTTATAGCGCTGCAGGCAGTTTTATTGCGCTTTAACTCGTGAGTGTAGCCAAGGCCTTAGAGATGAAATCTTAACTCATGGTCTTTGTTTGCAGCTCAGGGAACTTTCCCCTAGTCTACAAGAAGTTTTGGTGAGGGAGTGTCTCTGTCCATCACCACCAAGCCCCTGATGGAGGTTTTTATGTAAGTAGATAGGTTACATCATCACTGCTAACTACAACCGATTTGTTTTGGCACAGTTCTTTACAATTATGAAGAAAAACTGACACAAAAAAACCCACCTACCTATTTAAATGATTAATCAGCATATGAAAAGCTACATGGGGAACACTGCACAGATCCAGAGTATTTTAGATTTTTTGCAATAGACACCCAAAGAAAGGGGACACAATCTAGTGAAAACTTCATAAAGGGCTGATTTGAGAACTCATCACTCTCTCAATCCAATTTTCATCAAACCACCATGACAAATTCAAATAGTACTTAAAGTTTACGTGGTGTTTATTTTTTGCCATTTTAATTAGATTTTAAAAAATGCTTATACATGCTTGTTATACTGAAAATTTTAACTCAACCTTAACTATTGAGTTGCGACCAAAACCTCCAGAATATTAACACACAATACAGCAAGTTGGAGTTACAAATATAGCATGGGTATGGCATGACTGCAACAGTGAGCCAAGATGCCCTGGCCCACCACAGAATTGGTGAAATAAAGGACAGGGGGAAAGGGCTGGGATTTTTGAAGAAAACAATATGTTTGCCATAAAACACAGAACTGGCTAACATACATATCAGTCTTCAAAAGTGCAGAGTAACATGCATCCCAAGAGTATCCTCTACACTGAAGTTATAGGCTAAAAAGCTGTTTGGAAACCTGCTCCCCCAGACTGGTCCTGCCTCCCACAAACAATTTCAGCTACATGATTACCACCTACTTCTTCTGTGCTCTCAACTGCTCTCAAAGGGTGAAGAGTCAGTATTTTAATGGCCTCAGACTCTTTGCCTTTCCTGTTGCTCTGCTGTCTGCTATAAAACAAGTGACAGCAAGGCCTGATATTCATATCTCATACCATTCTGAATTATTGGCTCAGACCAACCTCAACTGGCTTACTCTTTCCTCTGTTCCAGAACCAGCCTATTCTGCATCACTTCAGCAATGGGCTTGAGAAATAAGAAAAACAAACAAATTTCAGGATTTGCTTCCTGGTTACCCCCTCAATCCATAGAAATGGATAAACCAGTTTTCTAACATTGAAGGAAAGAATTCTGAGCCACCTTTCACGCAGGGCTCCAACCTCCAAGACCTAGCAAAGCACAGAGAAATCAAGTCTAGCTTATTATTAAGCAGTACATTCTCCTACCCAGAGACTCTTTACTTATTCCACAGTAACAACTTGCCCTGTGACACTGAGAAAAGATGAGGGTTACAATGATGTCATCAGAGAGTTACTCAGCTAGGTATGAAAAAATCTTGGTGTTTCACTTAAGTATTTTATTTTAAAATAATACTTGCCACGTTATCAATTTTATAGGCATGACAGAAGACATGAGTCTTAAGCAAGGATTTAACTGTCCCTTTCCCAAATTAACTGCTGTAACTGCGGCAAGTTATATAAATAAAGGAAGAGCTTATGTTAAATAGTGAAAAAAATCACATAATTGCATTTTTTTCACTGGCACAAATAATAGGAGGAGAAGAATTCTAAACTAAATTTTGCACCTGAAGTGACACATTTTAGAGTTGAGCTATTCATTTCAAAAGCAACAACTGATGGGTGGACTATCAAGGCTGTAACAAAAGTAATATAATCAAAGGTTTCCCCCTCCTGCCCCCCAGCCCATCTTCCCCCAAGGGCTTTTACTTCCCTTTGTCTAACATAGCACTTCAGGGAGAAGAGATTACTTTGCTAAGCCTGAGATAACAGATCCACCCTTGAGAGACAATCCCCAAATGGTTCATCTTTTGGTAATGTGTGCAGTCTCAAGAGAGGCAGAAAGAGAGAGTGGAAACAGCTAGAATTTGAAATCTGGGTTTTCTAGAGGGAATTAATTAATCAGTGGTTCAATCAGAGAGTGCAACGGAAATACATCTTAACCAAATTCTTCCTCAAAACTATTTTGGCTCACTCTGGGAGTTTCTTTGGTACCCCAGGGGCTATATTTAATAAACATTTCAGCCATTAACACTACCCAAGGTCACATCATCTTCAATTCCATTTTTCTGTTTCCCTCCAGTGATGCAAGGAGAACTCCCTCCTCTGGTCTTCATAAGGATACACATCTCTAGGAAGCCAAAACAGGGACTTCACCTTTCCCCCACCCCAAATGAAATTCTCCAAGCTTTTTAATAAAATGCAGATATTACTTTATTCCCTCAGTAATAGATGTTCTGATTGTAAAATATAGTTAAGCTGTTTTCTTAACTAATGAGAACTTGTGTACAGATTTTTCCATTTCTGGCTCTGACCAGCTCTCTTGGGCTGGATTCCTCCTCAGACATTACCTCATCCTCAATCAAAATTCTGAAGTCTACTATGTTTGGAAGAAGACTAATATGGGGAAATGAAGCTTTTCAAAGGGGAGGGGCCCTCCCACACAGAGGTCAGTGAGATGTGACACTAGAAGGTACACAGAAGGGGCAGCTGAAATTTGAGTCCCTACAGAGACGCATGCCTTTAGATGTTATGGGGATCTGGGTTGTTTTTCAAAAATACAGGAAGATTAATACTGTCGGTTTAGAACAAAATGATTATTGCCCCTGTGGTGTTCTCCTGGAGTTATCTGGACCGGTGAACTGCAAGGTCACTTCAATCCTCGACTCTGGGAGCCAGCCTTACCCTGCTGAGCTGTTCACACATAGCCACTGGCATGTAAGCTGCTCCTTGGATTGTGCAACCAAATGACACTAGCCAATATCTCCGCTCCCAGACACAACCCTAGGAACCTCGGTCTTGCAGTGTTCAGTTATGCCTGCTAGACACTGCAAGTTTATATGAGTTGGTCAATTTAACAAAGAAATTGATATGTACCAGTCTTGTTATCCCAAGGGAAGTCTCTGACACGCTTCAAACCAAACACGCTGCTTCAGGTAGAATAAACAATCAAATTTATTAACTACAAAGATAAATTTTAAGTGATAAGTCAAAGCACAAGTCGGATTTGGTCAAATGAAATAAAATCAAAACACATTCTAAGCTGATCTTAACACTTTCAATGCCCTTACAATCTTAGATGCTTCTCACCACAGGCTGCCTGGCTGCCCTTCAGCCAGGCTCTCCCCTTTGATCAGCGCTTCAGTCGCTTGGTGGTGGTGGTGGTGGTGGTGTCTCTAGATGTATGTGGAAGAGAGAGGAAGAGCATGGCAAAGGTCTCTCCCTTTTATCATGTTCTTTCTTCCCTCTTGGCTTTGCCCACCCACCTTCAGAGTCAGGTGAGCATTACCTCATCGCAGTCCCTGATTGACCAAGGGAAAGGGAAGTGACTCACTCGAGAGTCTGACAGATACTTTGTTGTTGCCTAGGACAGTGTTCTTTGCTCCTGTGAGGCTGGGCTGGGTTTGTCCCATACATGCCCTGATGAGGTGTGAACTGCCCCTCTGCTTTTGGAGAGTTTTTGTCTGGGCTTATTTTAAGCCATGAGGACACATTTTCAGTCTCATAACTATATACATGAAATTACAACCTATAATATTACTATAACATAACTGTAACAGTAATTACTATAACATCACTATAACAACAATGCTCAGTGCATCATGAGCCTTCCGAAGACACTCGACATGACAAACTTTGCATTAGATACCACATAATCATAATATAAGGACGAACATGGGGGTATAGGGTGTTCCCACGAGGGACAGAACGTCACACAATGATCTAGTAAATGCGGCTTCTCTTTCTGCCAGAGGCTGTTTACAGATTCAGGCAGATGTCACTGCACCATTTACATTCAGGTCATATTTTCAAGTTCTTTTTCCGAACTCTAAGAACCACACAATTTTTTAAAATAAATGAACATTAAGAATCTGATGTTAATCACTTGATTCTAGGAATCAAGAGCTCCAGACATATGCTTCTTGTGCTTAAGCCTTAATTTGACCCTGCTCCCAGGTGTATCAGAACTCCAGTGAAGGAAAGCCCAATCTGAGAAGCCCAGCACAGCATACAAGTTTATATTTTGAATAGCTGCACAATCTACCATGAGCTGTCTCAAGTGGGCAGAGTTTGAGAGAGTACCACTATTCCCCACCACCCCAAATCAAGCCCTGCCCAAGGTTGACAGCAACAGATTGGTAAATAAAGTAACTGACCTCTCGAGATCCTTTCCAGTCCCGCATTCTATGATTCCATGATTAATTTCTAAAGGAGAGGTTGCAAGTGCATATAGCAGGAAACATATTAAAGCATTATTGTTTGTTCTCTTAATTAAAGAAATGTCTGGTTTGGAAAAATTGTTTCTGTGACCTTTCTAACAATGCTGCCAGACTCAATAGTGTGTTGGTTTGCTTCTTCCACAACCATGTTCCTGCCTTCTTCCATGCCCCCTTACACTTGGAACGGACTCAATGATCCACAATGCTGTACGCTCTTTGGGGCAGGGACTGTCTTTTTTTGTTCTGTGTATGTGCAGTGACTAGCACAATGGGGTCCGGGGCCACGACAAGAGCTCCTACGCTCTACAGTAACACAAATAATAATAATTAGTCTTGTTCAAATTCCTTCTTCGCACCCTCTTCTACTGTGAGGTGTACACAAAATGAGACATCTAATTATTGATGGGTACAGGTGTAGTTAGGGATCAATTGTGCCTACAGAAAACCCCTATCAAAAGTGAAACTAAGAATATACATTCCAGCCATCACGCTGACCATCCTTGTATTTTGCATCCCATTTCCCCCACCATTTTTTTTGCCAGGGTGGGGAACTCTTTCCAATGGTAAGCTTTTTTCTATAGGTCTATACACAAAGCAGCACATTTTGGGTGCTACCGCAATAAATATGAATAATAAATGTAAAAGGCAATGGATTTGGAACCTAATATTCTTGCTTTCTTGAGAAAAGAGGAAGCTGAAACACATTTAGAGCTTGCATGCACAAGACATCCTATTTGCAACATTTTAGCTTACAAGTTACACAGATATGTAGATTAAAGTGGTGATGCTATTTTCTTTCTTTTCTAGACTCATAGACTTTAAGGTCAGAAGGGACCATTATGATCATCTAGTCTGACCTCCTGCACAATGCAGGCCACAGAATCTCACCCACCCACTCCTGGAATAATCCTCTCACCTATGTCTCAGCTATTGAAGTCCTCAAATCATGGTTTAAAGACTTCAAGATGCAGAAAATCCTCCAGTAAGTGACCCGTGCCCCATGCTGCAGAGGAAGGCGAAAAACCTCCATGGCCTCTGCCAATCTACCCTGGAAGAAAATTCCTTCCCGACCCCAAATATGGCAATCAGCTGAACCCTGAACATGTGGGCAAGACTCATCAGCCAGACACCCAGGAAAAAGTTCTTCATAGTAACTTCTAACATCCCATCATTGACCATTGGTCCTATTTACCACTGATGGCAATTAATTGACCTTTGACTAAGATCATGTTATCCTATCAAACCATCCCCTCCATGAACTTATCTAGTTTAATCTTGAAGCCAGATAGGTCTTTTGCCCCCACTGCTTCCCTTGGAAGGCTGTTCCAGAACTTCACTCCTCTGATGGTTAGAAACCTTCGTCTAATTTCAAGTCTAAACTTCCTGATGGCTAGTTTATATCCATTTGTTCTTGTGTCTACATTGGTACTGAGCTGAAATAATTCCTCTCCCTCCCTGGTATTTATCCCTCTGATATATTTAAAGAGAGCAATCATATCTCCCCTCAGCCTTCTTTTGGTTAAGGTAAACAAACCAAGCTCCTTGAGTCTCCTTTCATACGACAGGTTTTCCATTCCTCGGATCATCCTAGTGGCCCTTCTTTGTACCTGTTCCAGTTTGAATTCATCCTTCTTAAACATGGGAGACCAGAACTGCACACAGTATTCCAAATGAGGTCTCACCAATGCCTTGTATAACGGTACTAACACCTCCTTATCTCTACTGGAAATACCTCGCCTAATGCATCCCAAGACCGCATTAGCTTTTTTCACGGCCACATCACATTGGCGACTCATAGTCATCCTGTGGTCAACCAGGACTCCGAGGTCCTTCTCCTCTTCCGTTACTTCCAACTGATGTGTCCCCAGTTTATAACTAAAATTCTTGTTATTAATCCCTAAATGCATAACCTTACACTTCTCACTATTAAATTTCATCCTATTACTATTACTCCAGTTTACAAGGTCATCCAGATCTTCCTGTAGGATATCCCGATCCTTTTCTGAATTGGCAATACCTCCCAACTTTGTGTCATCTGCAAACTTTATTAGCACACTCCCACTTTTGGTGCCGAGGTCAGTAATAAAAAGATTAAATAAAATTGGTCCCAAAACTGATTCTTGAGGAACTGCACTAGTAACTTCCCTCCAACCTGACAATTCACTTTTCAGTATGACCCGCTGTAGTCTCCCCTTTAACCAGTTCCTTATCCACCTCTCAATTTTCATATTGATCCCCATCTTTTCCAATTTAACCAATAATTCCCCATGTGGTACTGTATCAAATGCCTTACTGAAATCGAGGTAGATTAGATCCACTGCGTTTCCTTTATCTAAAAAATCTGTTACTTTCTCAAAGAAGGAGATCAGGTTGGTTTGGCACGATCTACCTTTTGTAAAACCATGTTGTAATCTGTCCCAACTGCCATTGACCTCAATGTCCTTAACTACTTTCTCCTTCAAAAAATTTTCCAAGACCTTGCATACTACAGATGTCAAACTAACAGGCCTGTAGTCACCTGGGTCACTTTTTTCCCTTTCTTAAAAATAGGAACTATATTAGCTATTCTCCAGTCAAATGGTACAACCCCTGAGTTTAGAGATTCATTAAACATTTTTGCTAATGGGCTTGCAATTTCATGTGCCAGTTCCTTTAATATTCTTGGATGAAGATTATCTGGGCCGCCCGATTTACTCCCATTAAGCTGTTCGAGTTTGGCTTCTACCTCGGATATGGTAATATCTACCCCCACATCCTTATTCCCATGTGTCATGCTGCCACTATCCCTAAGCTCCTCATTAGCCTCATTAAAAACTGAGGCAAAGTATTTGTTTAGATATTGGGCCATGCCTAGATTATCCTTAACCTCCACTCCATCCTCAGTGTTTAGCGGTCCCACTTCTTCTTTCTTTGTTTTCTTCCTATTTATATGGCTATAAAACCTTTTACTATTGGTTTTAATTCCCTTTGCAAGGTCCAATTCTACATGACTTTTAGCCTGTCTCACTTTATCCCTACATGCTCTGACCTCAATCAGGTAGGTTTCTTTGCTGATCCCTCCCATCTTCCACTCCTTGTATGCTTTCTGTTTTTCCTTAATCACCTCTCTGAGATGCTTGATCATCCAGCTTGGTCTAAGACTCCTGCCTATGAATTGTTTCCCCTTTCTTGGGATACAGGCTTCTGATAGCTTCTGCAACTTTAACTTAAAATAATCCCAGGCCTCCTCCGCCTTTAGATCCATAAATTCTTTAGTCCAATCCACTTCCCTAACTAATTTCCTTAATTTATTAAAGTTAGCCCTTTTGAAATCAAAAACCCTAGTCTCAGATGTATTTTTGTTTATCCTTCCATTTAGTTTGAACTGAATTAGCTCATGATCACTCGAGCCAAGGTTGTCCCCTACAACTATTTCTTCAATGAGGTCCTCACTACTCACCAAAACCAAATCTAAAATGGCATCCCCCCTTGTTGGTTCAGCAACTACCTGATGAAGGAATTCATCAGCTATCACATCTAGGAAAATCTGAGTCCTATTATTATTACTAGCCTTGTTCTCCAATCTATATCTGGGAAGTTGAAGTCTCCCATGATCACACAGTTCCCATTAGGATTTACTTCCTTAAAAACATGAAAGAGGTCCCTATCCAAATCCAAATTAGATTCTGGTGGTCTATAGCACACCCCAAGCGCTATCCCAGGGGAGGTTCTAGTAGTTTTCTTCCCCAATGTGATTTTTGCCCAGACAGATTCTGTCTTATCCATTCCATCACTTTTTATTTCTTTACAGTCTACCTCATCATTGATATACAATGCTACTCCCCCATCTTTACCTTTATTTCTGTCTTTCCTAAACAGCACATACCCTTCAATACCTGTACTCCAGTCATGACTACTATTCCACCATGTTTCGGTTATTCCTATAATATCTGGTTTCATTTCCTGGACCAGTAATTCTAATTCCTCCATTTTGTTACCTAGGCTGCTTGCATTGGTGTACAAACATCTTAATTTTTGCTGTTTGGCCTCACTCACATTCTTTACCCAATTTGGTAAGGACATCGTACTGCCAGTAGGACCTATTAGACTAGTATCCACTCTGCTCTTCCGCCTAATGTCCATTCTCCTACCCCCAGCTATGTCCTTTCTTACTTCGTTTTCTTCTCTCTCAACGTTAAAATCCAGCATGGAGATTACCTGGACATCTCCCAACCGTCTCCCCCAAATTCCTAGTTTAAAGCTCTCTTGATCAGTTGTGCAAGCCTCCATCCTCGAAGTCTATTTCCTTCCCTACTCAGGTGAAGTCCATCCCGAGAGAACAGTCCTCTGTCCATGAATGCCTCCTAGTGGCCATACATCCCAAAGCCCTCCTTACAGCACCACTCCCTAAGCCATCTGTTGATCATCATAATCCTGTCACAACGTTGTTGCCCTTCTCTAGGAACAGGCAGAATCCCACTGAAGATCACCTGAGCCTCGATTTCCTTAAGCGTCTTCCCCAGCCTGGCATGGTCTCTCTTGATTCGTTCCAGTGAGAATCTAGCCGTGTCATTTGTTCCTACGTGAAGGATGATCAATGGATTCTTTCCCGCTCCCTTTAGGATCCTCTTCAACCTCAGGTCCACATCCCATATCTTAGCACCCGGTAGACAGCACACCCTTCTGTTCTCTGGATCAGCTCTGGTTACAGGCCTGTCTATTCTTCTCAGTAAGGAGTCCCCAGTCACGTAGACCTGCCTTTTCCTGGACCCATCCTGTATCCTCCTGGGGCTCATGTTTGGTGTTGTCTCCATCGATTCTTCCCCTTTTTCTATGGGACTAGCTGCTCTTCTCTTCTTCCTTGCCCTTCCACCTTCAGTGACCACCTGCTGTACCCCTTCTTTATTCTCCAACTCCGCAAACATGTTCTTGAGCTCTATTTCTCCTTCACTGGCCCATCTTTTCCTCTGCCTGGTTCTCTTAGTCACATGCTTCCACTGTCCATTTTCTTTACCCAGCAGTCCCCCCTCAGAGGCCTTTGATCCTGCTTCCATCTGCATCTCTGAGCTTTCCCCTTCAGCCACCTCGTGCCTTTGCTCCATCAACTGCTCAAACCCCCTTCTAAACTCGACCAGAGTTTCCACCTGCATCTCCAATCCTCGGATCTTTTCTTCCACCAGCTCTATCAGGCGGCACTTCATGCAGACAAAACTCCTATCAGGTACCCCCTCCCGAATCATGTACATACCGCAGCTGCCACATCCAGTCATCCTCATTGTGTCCTCCACTGCCTGGCTCATGACCCCGCTGCCTCTGTATCTGTCAGCCTTCTCACCTAAACCCTTCTCCTCCAACAGAACTCCAACATAACTCCCCTGTTCCCAGCTCTGTTTCCTGGCTCCTGTGCCGCTGCAGCTGTCTGTCTTTTTCTAATTGCTCTTTAATGGATCATTCATTGGGCTAAGTATGAGAAAATCTCAAGGGTTTCTCCAGAAGGTGCAGGATTAAGTAAAGCAACATTATTTTGGCTACGTGTAATATCCTAATGTTTTCTATACTTCTATATCACTTAAAGTGATTCTAGGGGAAGTATTCCAGAAATTGTAATTCCGTACATACTGCATGTGAAGCTGTCTTTCATCAGTGAACTATTAATCATTCATTTGCAAGGAATATTACTTCATTTTCTTTTCTTTTTTTTTTTTGTATCATAGCGGTGCCCAAGAATGCCAATCAAGGCTCAGAACCCAATCCGTTAGTCACTATATAGAAAAAGAACAATAGTCCTTGCCTCAGTGAGTTTACTATCTATTCTACACTATTTGGTGAAAATTATATTGTAAGAATTCTTTGAAGATGACCCATAATTTGTAACACAATTTTTGCTTCAAAATTGGTTTACATGTTATTTTGATGAAAAGGAAAAATAATTAGAGCACTGTAGATTGTCAGCAAATACCTTAGTCAATAAAACCCACAAAGAAAAGAGGAAGCTTTTTGCATTGCACACTCTCAATGCAACTCCTCAGACTGGTAAAAATAAAAATCTAAATGAAGATGACCTATGGCAGATGTGAAGCAAACGGACTACTTTTACTACAGTAAGGGTGTCACAGCTCAGTTAGCTCTAGTTACAACTCAAGTGTTATCCCTAACCTGACTCCCATCCCTACACAAAAATCTCTAGTTAAACGATGCTGTAAGCTACAGTTCACTGGCCCATGAGGGGTAGAAGGTGAGGCTGTTCATAGATTCAAGACCAGAAGGGACCGCAGTGACCATCTAATCTAACTTCCTGTATAACACGTCACGGACCTTCCCCAAAAGAATTCATAGAACAGATCTTTTAGAATCATAGAATCTCAGGGTTGGAAGGGACCTCAGGAGGTCATCAAGTCCAAACCCCTGCTCAAAGTCCAATCCCCAACTAAATCATCCCAGCCAGGGCTTTGTCAAGCCTGACCTTAAAAACCTCTAAGGAAGGAGATTCCACCACCTCCCTAGGTAACCCATTCCAGTGCTTCACTACCCTACTAGTGAAAAAAAATTTCCTAATATCCAACCTAAACCTCCCCCACTGCAACTTGAGACCATTACTCCTTGTTCTGTCATCTGCTACTACTGAGAACAGTCTAGACCCATCCTCTTTGGAACCCCCTTTCAGGTAGTTGAAAGCAGCTATCAAATCCCCCCTCATTCTTCTCTTCTGCAGACTAAATAATCCAAGTTCCCACAGCCTCTCCTCATAAGTCATGTGCTCCAGCCCCCTAATTATTTTTAGGTTACAGTGTAGTAGCCATGTTAGTCAGTGTCAGCAAAAAGAAAATAAGAAAGAAAGAAATACTTGTGGCACCTTAGAGACTAACAAATTTATTTCAGCTGCCCTCCGCTGAACGCTTTCCATCCAATCTTGATTTAAGAATTGTCAGGGATAGAGAATCCACCACAACCCTTGGTAAATTTTTCCAATGGTTAATTACTCTCACTGTTAAAAATGCAATCTTATTTCCAGTCTGACTTTGTCTAGATTCAACTTTCAACCACTGGATCACATCATACCTTTCTCTGCTAGACTGAAGAGTCCACTATTATAAACTTGTTCCCCACGTAGATATTTATAGATTCTAATCAAGTCACCCCTTTGCCTTCTCTTTGTTAAGCTAACTAGACTGAGCTCTTTGAGTCTATCACCATAAGATGTTTCCTAAAATCCTTTAATCATTCTCATAGCTTTTCTCTGAACCCTCTCCAGTTTATCAACATCCTTTGTGAATTGTGAGCACCAGAACTGGACAGAGTATTCCTGCAGCGGTAGCACCATTGCCAAATATAGAGGTAAAATAACCTCTCCGCTCCTACTCGAGGTTCCCGTTTATGCATCTCAGGAAAACATCAGCTCTTCCGGCCACAGCATCACACTGGATGCTCATGTTCAGCTGATTATCCACCATGGCCCCCAAATCTTTTTCAGAGTCCCCCTTCCCAGGATAGAGTCCCCCATCCTTTAAGTATGGCCTGAATTCTTTGTTCCTACATGTATTCATTGACATTTATCTGTATTAAAATGCATAGTGTTTGCTAGTGATGCTGATGCTTGAGCTAGTAATGCAGCTGCAGTGCAATAGGTCAGTTTAAACAACTGAGCAGCTAATCCACTCTCTCTTCTAATCCAATTACTCTGCGCTGCTTGCTAATCACTGAATCATAGAAACGCAGGACTGCAAGGGTCCTCGAGAGGTCATCAAGTCCAACCCCCTGCACTAAGGCAGAACCAAGCAAACGTAGACCATCCCTGACAGGTGTTTGTCTAACCTGCTCTTAAAAACCTCCAAGGACGGGGATTCCATAACCTCCATGGAAGCCTCCTCCAGAATTTAACTACCCTTATAGTTCGGGCAGCTGTACACTTAGAAAGCTGCAGCTGTGCCGTTGCAATGCTTTAGTGAAGATGCTGCTAAGCCGATGGGACAGCTTCTTCAGTGGGCATAGTTAATACACCTCCATGAGAGGCAGCAGCTATGTCAAATGGAGAAGCTCTCCCATCCACATAGTGCTTTCTACGCTGGGGATTAGGTCAATATAACTGCGCCACTCAGGAAATGGATTTTTCACACCCCAGGCAACGTAGATATAGCAATGCAAGTTTGTAGAGTAGGCCTGGCCTTAGAAAGTTTCTCCTAATATCTAACCTAAACCTCCCTTGCTGCAGACTAAGGGCATGTCTACACTACAAAATTAAACTGAACTAACCTACGTCAGCATACAGCCACCACAGTAATTACATCGCTTGAACATGTCTACCCTTTGCTCCTTGTGGTGCACATCACTAGGAGTCCTTACATCGATTGTACTGTCAGTGTGGAGGCTTGTGGAACTGCTTCTGAAAGCCAGAACAGTCGACATACAACACAGTGTCTACACTGACACTGCATCAACCTAACTACATCAACATTGGCTCTGTACCTCTCGTGGAGGTAGAGTTAGTAAGTCCGCACAGCGGGGCAGTCGGTGGAAGCAAAATGTTAGAAACTTCCATAGCTCGGTCAATGTAAGGTGTCCTGGGGCGACCTAACTCTATAGTGTAGACCAGGCATAAGCTCTTTATTTTTTGTCCTACTTTCAGTGGACACAGAATCGTAGGACTGGAAGGGACCTCGAGAGCTCATGTAGTGCAGTGGCTCTCAACCTTTCCAGACTACTGTACCCCTTTTAGGAGACTGATTTGTCTTGCATACCCCCAAATTACACCTCACTTAAAAACTATTTGCTTACAAAATCAGACAGTGTCACAGCACACTATTACTGAAAAATTGTTTACTTTCTCATTTTTACCATATGATTATAAATCAATTGGAATATAAATATTGTATTTACATTTCAGTGTTTAGTATATAGAGCAGTATAAACAAGTCATTGTCGGTATAAAATTTTAGTTTGTACTGACTTTGCTAGTGCTTTTTATGTAGCCTGTTGTAAAACTAGGCAAATATCTAGATGAGTTGATGTTCCCCCTGGAAGATCTCTGAGTACCCACAGGGGTACACATACCCCTGGTTGAGAACCACTGATCTAGTCCAGCCCCTGCACTCATGGCAGGATTAAGTATTATCTAGACCACCCCTGACAGGTGTTTGTCTAACCTGCTCTTAAATATCTCCAATGATGGAGATTTCACAACCTCCCTAGGCAATTTATCCCAGTGCTTAATCACCTTGACAGTTACGAAGTTTTTCCTAACATCCTACCTAAACCTCCCTTGCTGCAATTTAAGCTCAGAGCTTCTTGTCCTATCCTCAGAGGTTAAGGAGAACAATTTTTCTCCCTCCTCCTTGTAAGAACCTTTTATGTACTTGAAAACTGTTATCACGTCCCCACTCAGTCTTCTCTTCTCCAGACTAAACAAATCCAATTTTTTCAATCTTCCCTCATGAATAGATCATGTTTCCTAGACCTTTAATCAGTTTTGTTGCTCTTCTCTACATCTTTCCTGAAATGTGGAACCCAGAACACAGAGAGCTGTTGATCACCATCCCCTTTATAACAGCCTTTAACGTATTTGAAGGCTGTTATCAGAGCCTCCCTCAGTCTTCTTTTTTCAAGAGTAAACATGCCCAAGGTTTTTAACCTTTCCTCATAAGTCAGGTTTTCTAAACCTTTAATCATTTTTGTTGTTCTCTTCTAAACTCTCTCCAATTTGTTCACGTTTCCTAAAGTGTGACACCCAGAAATGGACATGGTACTCTAGCTGAGGCCTCAGCAGTGCCAAATACAGCGGGACACTTGCTTCCCATGTCTTACATATGACACTCCTGGTTAACTCACCCCAGAATGTTATTAGCCTTTTTTCACAACTCCATCACATTGTTGGCTCAGATTCAATCTGTGATGCACTATAGACTCCAGATCCCTTTCAGCAGTACTACCACCTAACCAATTATTCCCCGTTCTGTAGTTATACATTTCATGTTTCCTTCTTAAGCATAGTATTTTGCCCTTGTCTTTATTTAATTTCATCTTATTGATTTCAGACCAATTCTCCAATTAGTCAAGGTCGTTTTAAATTCTAATCCTGTCCTCCAAAATGCTTGCAATCCCTCCTAGCTTGCTGTCATCCATCAACTTTATAAGCATATTCGCCACTTCATCATCCAAGTCATTAATGAAAATACTAAACAGTATCGGACCAAGAACAAACCTCTTGCAGGACGTTTATGTTTGACAGCGAACCACAGATAACTACTCTTTGAATGAGATCTTTCAACCAACTCTGCACACAATTTACAGTAATTTCATTCATACCACATTTCCCTAGTTTGCTTATGAGAATGTCTATGAGACTGTGTCAAAAGCCATACTAAAATCAAGATATATCACATCTACTACCTCCTTTCTATCCACTAAGCCAGCTGTAGCCATAGTCAAAGAAGAAAATGGGGTTGTTTGCAGCAATTTGCTCTTGAAAAATCCATGTTGGCTATTACTTTTAACCGGTTATCATCTTACTTACCAACTGATTGTTTAATAATTTGTTCCACTATTTTTCCAGGTATCAAAGTTAGGCTCACTGATCTGTAATACCTCTGGTCTTCTTTGTTCCCCTTTTTTAAAAACAGGTACTGTACATACTATGTTTGCCTTCTCCAGTCCTCTGGGACCTTACCTATCCTTCATGAATTCTCAAAGACAATTGCTAAAGGTTCCAAGAATGCTTCAGTTAGTTCCTTAAATACCCTAGATGAATTTCAGCAAGCGCTGCCAAACTGAATACATCTAAATTACCTAAATTATCTAAATATTCTTTAATCTGTTCTTTCCCTATTTTGGCTTTAATACCTTTCCCCCTTGTTACTATTAATTGTGTGGAGTATCTGGTCACCATTAACCTTTTTCGTGAAGACAACCAAAATTGGCATTAAACACCTCAGCCTTCTTGATGTCATCAGTTATTAGCTCTCCTTCTCCGCTAAGTAAAGGACGTTTACTTTCCGTGCTCTCTTGCTCCTAATGCATTTAAACCAAATCACTCTGTATAACTCCAGTGTAGTTTTGAAACTCCAGTGTTTTTCTGAAGTATGGTCACTCACTCTAGCTCAGTGGTTCTCAAACTTTTGTACTGGTGACAGCTTCCACATAGCACGCCTCTGAGTACGATCACCCCCCACACACACACTTATAATTTAAAAACACTTTTCAGATATTTAACACCATTATAAATGCTGGAGGCAAAGTGGGGTTTGGGGTGGAGGCTGACAGCTCGTGACCCCCCCCATGTAATAACCTTGTGACCCCCTAAAGGGTCCTAACCCCCAGTTTGAGAACCCCTGCTCTAGCTAGAGTAGCTCAACTGCAGTAACTCAAGCATGCTAACTTGAGCTAACTGTTCCAGTGAAGACAAGCCTTAAATGTGTCAAAATATCTATCTGGGCTTTTTTTTGGCTGGGGGAGGGGGGGGGGGGAGCAGAGCCAGAGAAAGGACACAGTGTTTACCACTATGAGCCATTAAAATGCCAACCACTAGATGAATCATTTAGTCAGTGTGATCTAATAGAAGATGCAAGACTGACTAACTGCATTTCTTTGAAAGCTTGTATATTAGCATTGTTACAACTATTAGTCTTCATTTAACTATAAAAGAATGCTGCAAACATTTTGTATAGAACTCAGTGTTCAAATGGTATGAAGAATTTTTCATATGAATTGCACTTGACAATACAGGTTTCAGTGTAGTAGCCGTGTTAGTCTGTGTCAGCAAAACGAAAATAAGAAAGAAAAACTTAAAAAGTCATTCCTCAGGATATTGCTTGCAACATCTTATCTATCTATAGGTGTATACTTCTGTGAATTATAAACAACCACTCCTAAATTATCTGGCAACACTGATCTATTTTATTGCCATAAAATACGTTTCATCCTCTCCCTTTTTTCCTTCCAATGCAAAAAATACACATTTGCAGCTCAGGTGAAAACACTCATTGATACAAAACTTACTGAAACTATAGTAAAGAACAAAACTGTCAGACACACAGATGAACATAATTCGTCGGGGAAAAGTCAACATGGTTTTTGTAAAGGGAAATCATGCCTCACCAATCTACTAGAATTCTTTGGGGGGGGGGGGGGGGGGTCAACAACCATGTGAACAAGGGGGATCCAGTAGATATTGTGTACTTAGATTTTCAGAAAACCTTTGACAAAGTCCCTCACCAAAGGCTCTTAAGCAAAGTAAACTGCCATGGGATAAAAGGGAAAGTCCTCTCATGGATTAGTAACTGGTTAAAAGATAGGAAACAAAGGGTAGGAATAAATGGTCAGTTTTCAGAATGGAGAGAGGTAAATAGTGATGTCCCCCAGGGGTCTGTACTGGGACCAGTCCTATTCAACATATTCATAAATGATCTGGAAAAAGGGGTAAACAGTGAGATGGCAAAATTTGCAGATGATACAAAACTACTCAAGATAAGTCCCAGGTAGACTGCGAAGAGTTACAAAAGGATCTTACAAAATTGGGTGATTGGGCAACAAAATGGCAGATGACATTTAATGTTGATAAATGCAAAGTAATGCACACTGGAAAACATAATCCCAACTATACATAAATCCATGGTACAACAACATCTTGAATACTGCGTGCAGATGTGGTCACCCCTTCTCAAAAAAGATGTATTGGAATTGGAAAAGGTTCAGAAAAGGGCAACAAAAATGATAAGGGGTATGGAACTGCTTCCATATGAGGAGAGATTAATAAGACTGGGACTATTCAGTTTGGAAAAAAGACAACTGGGGAGGAGGGATATGATGCACTCTTCACATTTTCAAAATCATCTCAGCAATTATATGGGCTAAAAAACATTTTTAAATGAAAGCTGAGATTTTGGAGCACAATTATCCATCAAGGGCTGACTTCCAAGACAAATTCCATGCTTATGAAATCATGAAATACGCGGGACTCTTCTTATATGATCCTCATTACTGTTATATCTGAGCACCTTCTAATTAAAACATGTAACAAAAAACAAACTTTCCACTTTCTTTGTGTGTAAGGATCACTTGAAAGAGAGAGAGAGTCTATGTAGAGAGACTATCTAATGTGAGATGGGTTTTGCACTTAGTTCTGAATGCTGCAATACTCTGTCAAAGCATTTGTTGTCTATGGCAATCCAATCAGTCCTCTTCAAGCAAATCTACAGAGTGGGGATAGGCTTCTCCTTACCAAGGGCACATTCCCACGTGTCCCAGAGGTATCCATTTTAGTTTGCTTCCTCTTCAAAATCTGCATGAGACAGCTTGAAGAGGTGGTAAGTCAACACAGGCTCCAATGCCAAACCTACGCTAATTAAACCTAGCTGATAATATACTTTTCCACAGATGTAGCCAGTGCCATCACCAGAATATCACAATGCCTACAACAGATAGGCAGCATTTGATGTTGGTCATGAGATTCTGCTGTCTCGCCTGAGAGGTGGCATGGGTCCAGAATAATGTACTAAAATGGTCTGAGTCCTTCCTGGAGGGATGCACCCAATGAGTAGTAATGGGGAACTGCAGCATCACCACTAGTCCCCTCTCTTGTAACGTTCCACAAGGATCCATTTTCAATCTGCTCCTTTTCAGTATCTACATGGAACCACCAGATGAACTGGTCAGACAACATGGATTCAAACGCCAGTGATACACAGCTGACACAGAGCTCTATCTACCCTTCACCAAAATACTACCACCAAGATTGCCCAGTGCTTAGAGAAGACCAGCTCTTGGATGAAGAACAGCTGGCGGAAGCTGAACCCAAGCAAACCAGAGGTGATGCTGGTGGGCAGAAGAAAGTATTTTAAAGAGCTTGCAGTTTCAGTGCACTCTCTGTTGGTTGAAGAGACACACCCACAATTAGTTCAGTCAGTCCGTAGTCTAGAAGTATTCTTGGATTCCTCATTGATGCTGAACTCTCACCTAGCAGAATCCAAAAGTACTGCTTGCTACCCCTCTGCTTGGCTAGGAAACTCCATCCCATCCTGGTGGAAGAAGACCTGGTTTCAGATATTCATGCCTTGATCACCTCTTGGCTGGATTACAGCAAGACAAAATACCTGGGCATGAAGCCTTCAGAACTCAGGAAACCTGAACTAGTTCAGAACACTGCAGCCCATCTCCTCAGCAATACAAACAACCACAAACATATCCAACTGCCCTCTGCTCTCTATACTGGCTTCCAATAGATTTTCACATTATGTTCAAGGTCTCAGTCCAGGTCATCAAAACACTCCATGGCCTGAGCCCAGGACTTCTAAAAGACCATCTAAAGCACTGGGATGAAGACTGGGGGAAACAACTATGGTCCTCTCAACAATAAAGAGTAAAGCTTATCTATGCGAAAGAGAGAACCTTCTCTGGGAGACGTCTGAGACTGTGGAATGAACTCCCGCAGGAACGAAGGACCATCAGAACCTCGTAACCTTCTTTGATGTTGCTTTCTCTAATGTGAACACACAGCAACAGGTACATTTAAAAAACAAAACACACACACTACCAAAACAAGACATTCCACTGCACACAACTCTCCTTCTGGGTAGAGGATGAAAGAACAACAAAGGACAGATGTGTAGTCACATTGCTTAATGCACTACTGGAACGCGCTCAGACACTATGGTCTAGTCTATATACAACCTATATAGACTAGACAAGACAGATCAGCTGGCTCAGACTGAATACTAGCAAGACCAAGTAAATGCTGGTCAAAAGGGAGTTAAATCCCCTGGAGTGGGGGGGGGAAAAAAAATCACAGCAGCAAGGTGACGCACTCTATTGATCAAGGGCAATAAGAAGGAACTTTGGGGCACGGGCAGTGTCAGCACTGCCCTTCATACCATTGTGCAGCAGTGCAAGGATGCTAAGGGGACATGCATCACATCTCAAAAGGAATGGACATGCAATCACTCAAAAAAAAAAAACATGCCTTATGGTGACTGAGCTCCTCAAGTCTATCTAGACTAACTTCTCTTTAAGGGGTGACCTGATGACAGTCTAAAAGTACCTACATGGGGAATAAAAATGTGATAATATGCTTTTCAAGCTAGCAGACAAAGGTCTAACAAGATTCGAATTCGGAAGCTGAATTTAGACAAACTCAGACTGGAAATAAGGTGCACATTTTTAAGAGGGAAGGCAAAGAACCATTGGAACAACTTAGCGAGGGTTGTGGTGGAGTCTCTGTCTCTGGAAATTTTTAACTCAAGACTAGAAGCTTTTCTAAAAGAGATGTTCTAGTTCAAAGAATTCAGGGAAATCTTATGGGATGTGTTATATGGAAGTCAGATTATCACAGTGGTACCTCTTGGCCTTATCATCTATGGGTCACAGATTCACAGAGTTTAAGGCCAGAAGCAATCATTAGATTAGCTAGAGACTGGGTTCCTGTATATCACATGCCTCAAAATGGTGGCAGAGGACCTGGGCTTCCCACCAGAATGTTCTGGCAACTGAACCACATTCGTTAGAGCCCTCCTAGCATCACCACTCTCATCTTATCTACCTCTCAGTATAAGATGCAAAGTAAAATTTTCAAGTTCTGAATACTGAGATGCATTGTACAGTTGTACGTATTTATTATGAAACAAATGAACCTTAAAGAGGAAGAGTAAATATTCATACCTTCCGTAGAAATCTTGTTTCAAAAATGAAATCTTCTCCACGGACAGAGAAACATTTGGGTTACAGTTCCTGGGGTGTATTCATCTTTAAAAAAAAAACAAAAAACCCACTTTCTTTCAATGTGAAGTTTCGCTCCAGTCTCTTTTTCCTGAGAATTAAAGAAAAAGAAAATACTGTTACTATTCACCAAGGAAAGCCCTTGAAAAACTACTGTGGCATGAAGTATCTTTTACATGTAACCTCACCTAATGGGAAATTTAAGTTAGACTAAAGAAAGATGGAACTTATTGTAGATGCCAAGTTTTTTGTAAAATCATTAACACAAATGAATATACTCCCTTCTATCAGGCTACCCGCAGCTTTACCATTTAATACTGAAGGCAAACATGAATATTTATTCTGTTTTCTGGAAGCACAATGGTTAACAGTCCCCTCTGCAGTCCTTAGACTCAGCTTGTGAAATACCTACTTCATTCAGGAACACACTTTGTTTTCCTGACATCACTCTAAAAGAAAGTTCTAAGTTGCCAAGGAAACCAAAAGGTCATTTTCCTTGTTCCAAGAATAATTACAACAGAATACATGTATTACATATTCAGTCTGAGGCCCCTATTACTTTGAAGGGAAAGCAAGACACTGAAGCCCTGAACTGAATATACAATACGTTGAAAAGGAGACTCACATTGAGGAAAACGGTGAAAGAATTGTGCTTTCCTTAGCTTCCCTTTGCTTTTATGAAGTTCTGTTTTAACTAGGGCTCTCGATTAATCACAGTTAACTCAGGCAATTAACTCAAAAATATTAATCATGATTAAAAAAATTAATTGTGATTAATCACAGTTTTAATCACACTGTTAAACAGTAGAATACCAATTGAAATTTATTAAATAGTTTTGGAAGTTTTTCCATATTTCCAAATATACTGATTTCAATTACAACACAAAATACAAAGTATACACTTATTTTTATTACAAATATTTGCACTGTAAAAATAAAACACAAAATAGTATATTTCAATTCACCTCATACTGTAGTGCAATCTCTTTATTGTGAAAGTGCAACTTACAAATGTGGATTTTTTTTTTGGTTACATAACTGCACTCAAAAACAAAACAACGTAAAACTTCAGAGCCTACAAGTCCACTCAGTCCTACTTCTTGTTCAGCCAATCACTAAGACAAACAAGTTTGTTTACATTTACGGGAGATAATGCTGCCGGCTCCTTATTTATAATGTCACCTGAAAGTGAGAACAGGCATTCGCATGGCACTTTTGTTGCTGTCATTGCAAGATATTTACGTGCCAGATATGCTAAACATTCATATGCTTCTTTATGCTTCTGCCACAATCCCAGAGGAAATGCTTCCATGCTGATGACTCATTAAAAAAATAATGTGTTAATTAAATTGGTGACTGAACTCCTCAGGGGAGAAAAGTATGTCTCCTGCTCTGTTTTACCTGCATTCTACCATATATTTCATGTTAAAGCAGTCTCTGATGATGACCCAGCACATGTTGTTCATTTTAAGAACACTTTCACTGCAGATTTGACAAAATGCAAAGAAGGTACCAATGTGGGATTTCTACAGATAGCTACAGCACTCCACCCAAGGTTTAAGAATCTGAAGTGCCTTCCAAAATCTGAAAGAGATGATGTGGAGCAGATAATGAAAGTGAACATGCATCGGTCTGCACTGCTTTGGATTGTTATCGAGCAGAACCCCGCATCAGCATGGACGTATGTCCTCTAGAATGGTGGTTGAAGCATGAAGGGACATATGAATCTTTAGCGCATCTGACATGTAAATATCTTGCGACGCTGGCTACAACAGTGCCATGTGAACATCTGTTCTCACTTTCAGGTGACATTGTAAAAAAGAAGCGGGCAGCATTATCTCCTACAAATGTAAACAAACTTGTTTGTCTGAGTGACTGAACAAAAAGTGGGATTGAGTGGACTTGTAGGCTCTAAAGTTTTACATTGTTTTATTTTTTAATGCAGTTATTTTTTTTACATAATTCTACATTTGTAAGTTCAACTTCCATGATAAAGAAATTGCACTACAGTACTTGTATGAGGTGAATTGAAAAATACTATTTCTTTTGTTTTTATTGCACAAATATTTGTAATCAAAAATAAATATAAAGTGAGCACTGTACAGTTTGTGTTGTGTTATAATTGAAATCAATATCTTTGAAAATGTAGAAAACATCCAAGATATTTCAATAAATGGTATTCTATTAATGTTTAACAGTGCGATTAATCGCAATTAATTTATTCAATCACAATTAATTTTTTTAATCGCTTGACAGCCCTAGTTTTAACAAGATATTTTTACACAATACAGGGTCTTCTCGTCAGATCTTGAAGTAAGGTTCCAATCTTATTTTTAAGACTAAACTAAAGCGCAACATTAACAATGAACATACCTTGAGAAACTTTACGTATATATCTCCCCTTCAGTACCACACCCATGAAAAATAGGCATTGGTTAGAAGCATTAGACAAGTACTCTAACATCGAGAGACTATTTCAAACTAGAATTTCAAATTCCCCATTCTGAGTTACTTATGAATTCACAAATTTTAATAATTCTGATGAAGTGGGTTATAGCCCAAGAAAGCTTATGCACAAATAAATGTTAGTCTCTAAGGTGCCACAAGGACTCCTTGTTTTTTCACCGCAAAAAGGATTTTGAATTCTGTTTCTAGCCATTGTGATAAACATGCTGCTTTAATTTACACATGGAATTAACAGCACAAATTTAAAAAGATTAAAATTAATCCTCTTTAGAGGCACAAATACAAATAGATCATGTGATAAAACATCCCACAGACTGAAGATATGCTAAATGATATGAATAAGCAAACAGATGAACATACAGGTCTGTCGCATCTTACGCGGGGGTTACGTTCTGCGGTGAGCACGTAAAGCGAAAACCGCGTATAACCGTGAAAATCCCTTAAATTGCCCATAAAGTAGTTTTGTGTATACAACCCTGTACAGTACTATATATACTATACAGAAATGTACATTACAGTATATAATAAAGAGTATACATACAAAATATAATTTTACAGTACTTTATTTTTAATAACATAACAGAGACAGATGGAAGAATGAAAGAATAAAAAATCAAAACAGTACAGTACTGTAAACTTGAACAGTTACCAGTCACCCTGGATATTCTTGCTATTCTTGTACTGTACTGTACACACTCCAATGATTAGTCTTCCTCTTCCTCTGACAACACTATTAGGAGGTCATCATGGCTTGATGTCGATCTAGGAGATGATGGGCCAGGCTCGGGTGACAGAGAGCAAGTCACAGATGAAGTGGTTGGCTCTGGTTCAGCTCGAGAAGTTGCTGCTGGTTGTTTTTTCTTGAACAACATGGTGATTGGCAAATGTCGCTATTGTCTCTTGAGCTCCTCAAACATTTCTTGGTACGGTCTCAAATCACCCGTAATACTACGTGTGATTTTGAGGCTTCGTTCCATAGAGGGATCATAGTCAGAAATTAAATCATTGAAGTGTTTCGCTGCTTGGAACACTTCAGAAAATTTATGAAGAGTCCAAGTTACTGACTCTTCCTGTTCGTTGTCATCTTCGTCTTCCGTAGACGATTTTATCAGTTCCTCTAATTCTTCATTAGTCAATGTTTCTCTATGGCCCTCAATTAATTCCTCAATTTCTTCCTCGAGGATGTCAACGAAGCCATCACCACCCACTTGCCTGGCCACCTGAACAATGCATTCCACTTCTTTGTCAATGGTTGGGAAACCCTTAAAATCATTCACACGGTCTTTCCATAGGTTTCGCCAACATGCATTGACTGTTTCAGGCTTGATTGCATCCATTGCCTGTTTAGTATAAGTGATGCAATCAGCAATGTTGAAGGACTTCCAACACTCCATCACATTAACATTGGGATCAGCATCCATAGCGGTAAGGATCCGTGAGAATGTAAGCCTCGTGTACGTGGCCTTGAAACAGCTAATGACACCTTGGTCGAGAGGATGAAGGTGGTATTGGGGGGGGGGGGGGGGGGGAGAAAGGCGACTTCAACGTCATTATGCACAAACCGGAGTGCATCAGGGTGGCCGGGAGCATTGTCTATGAGCAGCAACACTTTAAAGTCAAGTCCTTTCTCTTCAAGGTACTGCTTGACCTCCAGAATGAAACACTTGTGGAACCAATCCAGAAATGTTGCTGCCGTCACCCAAGCCTTTTTATTTGATTGCCAGAACACAGGCAGGAGATTTTTGTTCTTGCCTTTTAGGGCGCGGGGATTTGCAGACCTGTAGAGCAAGCCCGGCTTTATTAAATGCCCAGCCGCATTGCCACAAAGCAACACAGTCACACGGTCTTTAGCTGCTTTGAAGCCAGGGGCTTGTCGTTCTGATTTCGAAATGTAAGGGCGGGTGGGTGTTTTTTTCCAGAAGAGCCCAGTCTCGTCGGCATTAAAAACTTGTTCTGGAAGACAGCCCCTTTCCTCTATGATTTCCTTTAATTGTTCAGGGTAGGCTTTTGCTGCCGCCTCATTGGCAGATGCAGCTTCACCAGTAGTCTGCACGTTTTTGAGGTTGAAGTGGTTCCTAAAATTGTTAAGCGAACCTTGGCTGGCTTTGAATTCCTTCTTGTCAGAAGGCTGTCCCTCTTCGGTGGGAGGTTTGAACATCGCATAGATGCTAAGAGCCTTTTCTTGCAACATGGTGCCATTGATAGGCACACGTTTACGGTACATGTCTTCCAGCCATAAGTTTAATGCCTTTTCAGTCTTCACTAAAGCCTTGTCATGCACTTGGCTCATCACCTCAGCCGTTCTTGGAGCGCTTGACGCCACGGCTTGACGAATTTCTGTCTCTCTAATCTTGATGGCACGGATGCTAGATTCATTGCGGCCGTATTTACGTGCCACACTGGCAACTGACATACCGCCTTTCAATAAGTCCAACACATCCAGTTTTTCCTCCAGCGTTGGAACAGATCACTGTTTCTTTGGTTGAGCACCAGATGAAGTAGCTGGCTTGCGTTTAGGGGCCATGTTGCACTCAGTGCGGCGAGATGCACACAGAATGAGAGGCACAGGGGGACTGAGTACAGTACTGTATGTATTAGGAACAGCAGATTCGCGTCTCACGCTCACTCCGGGGCATACGCTGCTGGAATCGGCCGCACTACAGGCGGGCGATTAAACTTTTTTTTTTTTTTTTTTCAAATCACGAACCGCGTAAAGCTGAAATCGTGCAAGTTAAATGCGCGTAAGACACGACAGACCTGTATCTAAAGGAGTGAAGGTAGAGGTGAAAGTAAGCCGGTACAGTCTGGTACGGCATACCGGCAAGAGCCAGTACGCCGTGCCGGACTGGACAGCCTTCCCCGGCGGTGATTTAAAGGGCCCGGGGCTCCAGCCGCTGCGGGGAGCCCCGGGCCCTTTAAAGCACTACCGGAGCCCTGTCACCGCTATGAGTAGCAGCAGAAGGGCTCTGGCGGGGATTTAAAGGGCCCGGCGCTCTGGCCGCTGCGGGGAGCCCCAGGCCCTTTAAATCCCCACCAAAGCCCCGGGGCCCTGGCAGGGATTTAAAATGCCCGGAGCTCTGCGGCAGCCAAAGCCCCAGGCCCTTTAATTCGCCCCGAGGCTCCCAGCCGCCTCTGTAGCTGGTAGCTCTGCGGTGATTTAAAGGCCCCGGGGCTCCCAGCCAGAGCCCTGGGGCCTTTAAATCGCCTCTTCCGGTTGAGGCCACGCCCCCACCCAGGACTCCGGCGTACCGGTAAGTCCTGTAAGTTACTTTCACCCCTGACTGAAGGTAAAAAATCCATTACAATCAACATACCACACAGACTGCAGTGAGAGATTATGCCACACACTGTCAAAGAAACTGCAAAACCACCTGATCAACATCCTATACAGAAAACAGAAGATCAAGAATGAGCTCTCAAAACTGGAGACTCTCATAAAAAACAACCCTCCACACAAACTTCCTCGTAGCTGGACTTGACAAAAACTAGACAAGCCATTTACAACACACGCTTTGCTTCTCTCAGAGGAAAAAGGACACTAAACTATCTAAACTCCTACTTGCCACAAGGGGCCACAACAGTGGTATCCTTAACTTACCCAACAATATTGTTAATCTATCCTGCTGGGCTAAGAGTATAGCTGAAGAGTCTGTTCTATCTCGGGGTCTCTTCTTCCACCCCACCACGCCCAGGAACATGATACAGTTCTGCAGTGACCTGGAATCTACTTTCGCCTTCTCCGACTCAAGGAATATTTCCAACACATCACTGAACAGCACACTAACCTATAGAAACCTTCCTACCAACGCCACAAGATGAAGGATTCTGCATGGACTCCTCCTGATGGTTGAAACAACAGACTGGACTTCTACATAGAGTGCTTCCGCTGATGAGCACGAGCTGAAATTGTGGAAAGGCAACATCACTTGCCCCATAACCTCAGCCGTGCAGACACAACGCCATCCACAGCCTCAGAAACAACTCTGACATAATCAAAAAGGCTGACAAAGGAGGTGCTGTAGTCATTATGAATAGGTCGGAATATGAACGAGAGGCTGCCAGGCAACTCTCTGACACAACATTCTACAGGCCATTACCCTTAGATTCCACTGAGGGGTACCAAAAGAAACGGCACCATCTGCTCAAGAAACTCCCTGAAGAAGCACAGGAACAAATCTACAAAGACACACCCCTAGAGCCCTGACCAGGCTACCCAAGATCCATAAACCTGGGAATCCTGGATGCCCCATTATCTCAGGCACTGGCACCTTGACAGCAGGATTGTCTGGCTATGTGGACTCTCTCCTCAGGCCCTATGCTACCAGCACTCCCAGCGATCTTCGAGACACCACTGACTTCCTGAGGAAACCACAATCCATTGTTGATATTCCAGAAAACACCATCCTGGCCACTACAGATGTAGAAGCCCTCTACACCAACATTCCACACAAAGATGGACTACAAGCCTTCAGGAACAGCACCCCCAATAACGTCACGGCAAACCTACTGGCTGAGCTTTATGACTTTATCCTCACCCACAACTATTTCAGATTTGGGGACGATTTATACCTTCAAGTCAGCGACACTGCTGTGGGTAGCCGCATGGCCCCACAGTATGCCAGCATTTTAATGGCTGACTTAGAACAACGCTTCCTCAGCTCTCGTCCCCTTACGCCCCTACTCTACTTGTGCTACATTGATGACATCTTCATCATCTGGAGCCATAGGAAGGAGGCCCTTGAGGAATTCCATCAGGATTTCAACAATTTCTACCCCACCATCAACCTCAGCCTGGACCAGTCCACACAAGAGATCCACTTCCTGGACACTACAGTACAAATAAGTGATGGTCACATAAACACCACCCTATACCGGAAACCTACCGACCGCTATACTTACCTACATGCCTCCAGCTTTCATCCAGACTACATCACACAATCCATTGTCTAGAGCCAAGCCCTAAGATACAACCGCATTTGCTCCAATCCCTCAGACAGAGACAAACACCTACAGGATCTCTAGCAAGCGTTCTTAAAACTACAACACCCACCTGGAGAAGTGAAGAAACAGATTGACAGAGCCAGAAAGGTACCCAGAAGTCACTTACTACAGGACAGGCCCAACCATCTGCAATGGCTGCAATCCCATATACCCGATCAAACTGATGATGTAACTCAGCTATACTCAGTCTTGGACAGCTAGCAAGTATCTTCCTGGTTAGCAAACAGAAGCACCAAAATTAGCGTATATTTAGTTGCTAATCAACACGTTTTAACGGTAAACTAATGAGAATAAACTTTTCTTTAGGAAAATATGTAAAAAGCACAAATGCAAAACAAATAAAATCAATTATTTAAATCACGGCTTCCTTGTTTGCTCACTTAAATCATGATTAAAATGGTGATTTTGCCATTTGGTCATCACACGTAGAACAGGAAAAATCAGAGTAACTGTAGACTCTCAACATGACACCATGTTGTGATCTCTACCTGGAACAGAATCACACTAGATAAGGCCCTTCAGGCCTTAAAACCTAGGTCCAAAATTTTCAAAGGTCACTAATGACTCAGGGTACCTTGAATTTTTGGTTCGCCCAACTTAAGATGCCTAAGAGGGTCTGATTTTCAGAAAGTATTCAGCACCCACACTCTGAAAATCAGAATCTCAGGTGTCTCAAGTTGGCTACTCCAAAATTAAATCACCCAAAATCACTAGCCCCTTCTAGACTTCTTAAAATCTTGGGGCAATCTATTAAAAATCTTGGAAAAAAAACTATGACACTATTAGATTTTTCACTGATCTGGTGGGAGGTCAGTGAATTAGCACTGCCCTGGATCCAGTCATTCCCAGACAAATCCCAGAGACTCTTGATGGACGCATGCTTCTTACCACCGAAGCTCCTTTAGTAAAGAATCCTGTACATCTCAATACTCTCTTTCTTCCCCTTAAACTAACTGCTCTTCTTGTATGAGTTAAAACACAACCAATGATAGAATTACGCTGGCAGATCAGGGAAAATATTTTGACAAACTGGCCATATCCTGACTTCACCAACATTCAAAATCACCAGACTATTGATTGTCAAGGTGTTGCCAAGCATCAGGTCATGCCGGACTCATACTACTTCTGGATATGCCAACAACACTTTTATCCATCTCTTTCACTGACCAGACTACGTCCCTTCCTCCCAAACAAAGACAAACATCATGATCCACAATTTTGCCTCCTCCAGGTTAGAATACCTCAAATTTCTCTATATAGGATTGAATGCAACCATTTTAAGTTAGTACAACACACACCATCAGCAATCAAAATAGTTATATTTGTACTCACAAACCCCACACTCCGTTTCACAACAGGATTCAAAGTTCTGGTCCTAATAAACAAAACATTTACTGGATGGAACCTTGTTCTTTCAGACTGCCTCATCCTCCATGATCCTCCAAAGAAAGTAATGCTCCACAAAAGCAATGAACGTAGAGAGGCCCAACTTTAGACGGTTGCGAAGGATCCTACAGAGAGTTCTCAGTGTCAGGAAACTGACTATGAAATTTTTTGCAAGAAGAAATCAGACAAAGCCCAACCCTGAGAGCATTTAGAGCAGGGGTCTCAAAGTCCCAGCCCGCGGGCCATCTGCAGCTCGAGAACCTCCCCACTGCGGCCCGCGGAAACTTTAAAAAAAGGTATTTCATCCGGTCCTCATGACTGCCGGCCAAGGGGAGGTGCCGGCAGGAGAGATGCAGCTATGCTGCCAGCTGTCTGTTGCAGGTGCTGCCCCCCGCAGCTCCCATTGGGTCTGGAAGAAGGACAGAGATACCATCACTAGTCGCCAGGCAGAATCAGCCATAGAGGCAGCATCATTAGTTGCAGGGCAGAGTCAGCCGTGGAGGCGTCACTAGCTGCCGGGCAGAGACAGCCGGGGCGGCATGAGGCCAAGGGAGCGAGGGAAAAGGGTGGGAAATGGGATGGGAGGTGGCGTGACTCGTGAGGCTTCAATGACAGCGTGAGGGGGCACGCTGCCTCCGTCCCTGAGCGCAGACTCCGTGGCCAATGGGAGCTCCAGGGGACAGCGCCTGCGTGGGCGCAATGTGCCTGGTGCCTGCAGATAAGATAAGGTGAAGATAAGGAGAAAGGAAAGAGGTTTTTTCTAGCTGTTGGCACTGCAGGTCTGTGTCATGAAATGGGGCCCTTTCTTTACTTTTTTACCCACTGTCCCGTGTAATGTGGGTATGTTGTGTAGGAGACGGCCATCTCAGCAGGAGCACCAGGAGGCACTGAACCTGATGGGAGCATAATCCCAGACACACAGGGAGGATTAGAGCCACCCACTGCCCCATCTCTTTAGGGTAGTAGCCATGTGCCTCACCCCCTGCATCTGACCAGTGGGCAGACCATGACTGTGCCGCCTCCTCGGCTGCTTTTGTGCCCAAGGAGGCCCAGCCCAGCAACAGCCTACTGTCAGCAGAGCATGGAGTGTGGGAAAGTGGACCGAACACAACTATCTGATGCACACCTTGCTGAAATCCTGAAGGTTTCAACTACTCAGTCACTGAGGCCAAACATCAACCAACTGACAGAACTGAAGCGTTGCCAGGTGTCTGGCAAACACTAAAAACTCTCTGGCAGGCGAAGAATTGTATGACAGTTTTATTATTGCCAACACATTCAAAGTAAAAAATACAATATAAACATTTTATTTTCTGAACACCATCTTCAGCGACGTTATTGGCCCACTAGGAGGATTTGAGGACTGGTACTAAGGTAAATTGAGTTTGAGACCCCTGATTTAGAGCTAAATAAAAGACATCTTTCCAATTTTGTCTCCTTCACAGGGAAGCACCTCTAAAAAACAAGTATCACACTTACCTTTGTACATTCCTGTACTTGAAAGACTCAAGGGAAAGCCCATCATTTTTTGTACTTGGTCATACATTTGTTCATTATATATAGATATATATACTTGAAGATGATAAATGCCTTACAAATCCTGTGATAGGCAGTCCATAAAAAGTTACACATTACAAACATTTTTAAAAAATTGATGGGTCACTACAAAAACTTATTTCCCCCTGCTGATACTCACACCTTCTTGTCAACTGTTTGAAATGGGCCACCTTGATTACACTGGCCTCATTAGCACTACAAAAGTGATTTTTTTCCCTCCCTTGGTATTCACCCCTTCTTGTCAACTGTTGAGAATAACCCACTTCCACCTTAATTGAATTGACTCGTTAGCACTGACCCCCCCACTTGGTAAGGCAACTCCCATCTTCTCATGTGCTGTGTATTTATACCTGCCTCTGTATTTTTCACTCCATGCATCTGATGAAGTGGGTTTTAGGCCACGAAAGCTTATGCCCAAACAAATTTGTTAGTCTCTAAGGTGCCACAAGGACTCCTCGGTGTTTTTGCTGATACAGACTAACACGGTTACCACTCTGAAACCTATTACAAACATTGTAAAGTAACATGAGCACTGGACACCACAATTATTGGCAGATCTCATACTCCATTTGGCACATTATCACCCATTTCTCCTCTCTCCTTGCCTAGCTGCTAGTAAAAATTGAGGTGTTTCTTTTTTCTCTGCATCTCTTGCATTCCCAGCCACTGCCAGAAAAATGGAGGAATCCCACTGGGTCCAGTACATCATCTCAGAATTGTACGTGGTGCCTGCCTCACATTTGTCAGCATAGCTTCCACTCAATAACCGTATCACTTAATATGCCTAAAAACAGACAAAGCAGTTCCATCCAATCACTACTTGCCCTAAGGGTACGTCTATACTACCGGCCTGATTCGGTGGGTAGTAATCGATCTTCTGGGATCTAATTATCATGTCTCGTCTAGACGTGATAAATCGATCCCAGAAGTGCTCGCCGTCGACACCGGTACTCCTGCTCCGCGCGAGGAGTAAGCGGAGTCGACGGGGGAGCCTGCCTGCCTGCCGCGTGTGGACCCGCGGTAAGTGCTGTTTAGTTCGAACTAGGATACTTCGACTTCAGCTACATTATTCACGTAGCTGAAGTTGCGTATCTTAGTTCGAACCTGGGGGTTAGTGTGGACCAGCCCTTAGTTGAAGTGCCTCTAGATTTAATCAAATGAATAGACACCAACAAGAGTCATATAAGAACTGCTATACTGTGTCAGACCATGGTCCATCTTGCCCAGTGTCCTGTCTCCAATGGTGGCCTGTACCACACCTTAAGGGGCAGCGTAAAGAAAAGGGAAATTATGGAGTGATCCACCCATCTTCTGGTAGTCAGAGGTTCAGGGTCACCCTGAGCATGCAACCTTAGAACCTCAGGAGGTTTATTAATGGACTTTCTATACTTCTGGCTGATTTTCACATACTCACCTATGTTGATATCAGTTTGTCACACCTGCCCATAAGTAATATTATTTGAATACTGAAAGCAACCTGCACATAAGTCAATTCAACTTTGCAAATATTAAGATTATCCAACTAAACTTTTCAAGCTCTAGATACAACTCTGACAAGGTATATAAAAATGGTATGGTTTCTGTCTATATGTGTGTTTACTTTATAGTCCAGTGTATTAGCATTCCAGTATTTACATTGAGAAACTCAGAGATACTTTTCAGCTAAGTGCTTCACTGCTTTCAGGCCAGTTTACACAGTGTGGAGTAAGTATGAACTTAATGAGCAAATCTGAAACAGAATCAAGAAAGCACTATAGTCAAACTTAAGTCACATATGATGTGATGAAAGCGCCTTAGGAAACTGCTTTGAGTATCCACTTATTATGAACTGCTGTGAACAGTATTTCTTCTAAACTTGCAGAAATCTGAAAGGGGAAAAATAGCCCCCCACACACATTTTCTGACTCTAGGAATATCTCTGTTCTACCGTCCCTATATTTGTTAATTTTAAATTCACCTATTTACCTGTGTCACTATATTATTGCCCTCTAAAGCATGTTTAGGACAGTTTGTAAAGAAGATTCTATGCAAAATAAAAGGTGTGATATATACAGATTAGAGAGATCCCAAATGGAAAACACACTGAACCCATGTGCATGTAGAAGGACTTTTAACTCTTCATCTAGATAAGTTTTGCTGATGTGGCAAGAGCATTTGTTTTTTTGACACAGTGGTGAAATGATGAAACACACTTGGCCTCCTGATGTACAACTCATACTAACAGTGACCTGAAAATGATTTTATACTTTTATTCTAGACGATCGTGTTTTTAAAAAAGCAGCTTCACAGTTTATCTTGATGTTAATTTTCATAGCGTCTTCTCTTTAATCCACTTTACATCTGAAAGGCTCTGGAACATTTCTCTTTGTACCAGAAACAATTTTGCAGAGTAAATGGAAAAGGGGGTTGGTTCCAAATCCTTCAAGAAAGCCTTGGCAGCCTATTGCTATAAAGTAACATACTCTGGGTCTTATGGTCCGTGAATAGCTAAAAAAAAAAGCAGCATTGCTAAGTTGCTTGGTGCCCATGAACAGAGTTATAGGCTTACCAGCAGCAGAAATATGTCTGGCTAGTTCCTACAGCAACATCTTCCTCTGCACCAACAGCAACAAGAAAGGAAAAAAAGCTACAGATTCTCTGGGCAGCCTGCCAGGTAACCTTAACTTAACAGGAAGAAACAGCAAAAAAAATAAAGACTGCTAACTGAAAGATGCTTGTTCTCTCATTTCTGTTTCCTTCTCTCACCCTCTCATTATGTGTCCTTGTTTATAAATTACTATTCCCCACTTTAAAAAGATCACCATGCACAGATGTGAACCACACAGCACCACTAAGACCTTTGAAGAGAAAATGTATCTGCTTACCTGAAAATTTCCTCTCTCTGAATTAATGAAACCCATTGTAACAGATCTATGGACATTTCAGCCTGGTTGCAGGTTAGAAACAGAGCCATACTTGTCAGTCACTGGCAGCAGGGAACTGCGCCCCCCCCTTAAAGTTCCTCCAATTAAAACAACTTCAACAGCCAGGGTAATTTCATTCTAATTTCCAAAATTAGAGACTGCATTAAATATACATTGAAGAAAAAGAACAATTTATCCTACTGCAGAGCATAGGGACAATTTCCCCTAATGAAATAAACCTTAATGTTTGGTTGCCAATTTCCATCTCTATTCCGGATGATCCCATTTGTCTCTAGAAGCGAGATCTGTGGAAATTGTTTCAAGGAAAGGAAATATGCAGGTAAGTGCAGAAAAATGTTCCTATTCTTCATCATGCTAAGATATAGATATCTATTACAATAGTATTTTCATAGCAGTAGCCTCCATGGTGGGAAGTAGGATCATCCTTTAAATATGTACATTCAAAATAGTGTAAATTATATTTCTTCTCTTTCCCTGGGCACTGAGGAGGGAGAAGACTTCCGTCAAAAACGGCACTGGCTAAAGATTGGATGACCAATATGCAGAATCTGGTGCATTTATATACTGATGGCTACTTCACTGCCTAGCAGATCTCACTACTGGAGATATGACTTCTCTGCTCTGAAATTGTCAGCACTTCTACAGATTGGACTTTGATGCTTGTCAGAAGGAAAAATATCTCTTGAATTTCCTTTGGGCATGAATATGACATGACAGTTGTAAAGACTATTTGTCAGAATTCAAAATACACACTGGGTCTCATTCAGGAGAGTTCCCAAGTTCAAAAGCTGACTGATTGGCGATAGCAGTTATCAGGAAGTCTACTTTTATGGATAAATATAATGATGACCCTTGCAACAGGGGTTTAATTGAGGTAGTGTTGTAAGGACCAGAATGAACTGTCAAGGTTGCATTCTATAACCTGTGAGGCTGGGAACAAGGTAGCTACCCTAAGGAGATATATAATGTCAGGGTTTACACATCTTGTCTTTAACATGCTGAGACCCTTTTATTAGAGAAACTTTACATGTTTTCTTGAACATTCTCATTAAAGCCCTCCCGGAGGAATTCAAATTCATTTGTTTACTGTGGCAGTTCAAACACAGACTTTGCTTCTACCAATAAAATAAGTTCTATTTATCAACTTTTCTGCAGTCCATGGGAGTGATCATCACTTCATCCAAATATCCATTTTGAACCTGTCTGGTGCTGGATGAAGGATTGCTTCAGATCTTCTCTGAGATGTAGAAACATTGGAAGGTTCAACACTAGGTTAAATCAGGCCTAGGAGCTATAGCCTCTTCAGTAAGGAAGACAAAGAATGTCTCTGGCACTCTCTTTCCTTTCTTGTGTATGGCTCTGAGGAGGAATGGAAAGGTGGAAAGGAATGGAGCAGAGCCCTTGCCGAGCTTTGTAAGAGATCATCCACAACCTCACATACTGAGTCTTGATACATGGAGAGGCCACAGGGCATTTTATTGCTATTTCCAAATACAAATCAATCTATCGCCAACCCATCAAATTGACTTACAATAAGTGAGGATATGTCTGGGTCCAGGTTCTACTCTGTTTAAACCAACTTCTGCCATGTAAACCTTGGTCTTCAACTTCTCCTTGATGGTCAGTACACAGAGATAGGAAACTCTGCTCTGCCCATGAAAGGAGAAGTTGATTTTCTCTTTGGGGTAGCCCTGACCATATTCTTCCTAAAATTTTTACAAAAACCTCATCATACACGTTGACTGTCATGACTAGACTAAATCTGTTATTCAGTGCCCAAAAACTTCATTATCACAAACTTAAGGCTTACTGGCAGTGCCTCTTACCCTTCCAGAACATTAAGTGCAGCTGCGTGTAAGCCTCTGAAAGCCAGGAAATATAGAGTTATGGTACACTTCAGCCCCCACCATGCAATATTAACTCTATCCTCTGGAGCTGGCAAGATCTACTGGAGATCTACTATAAGGATGTTTCAGCCAGGGCTGCCCTATAAGCAAACATGAGGAATGACTAAGTATATATGCCATGTTAATATGGAGTGATGTATTCCACATAACTATATATTTTTGTTAATCTGCATGGGACGACTGACATCCATATGCAAACTGGGAGTAATGACTATGGAACGGTAAAATGGACATGAGAATATAAGCCTCCTTTAGGAACTCATTCAGATGTTTCAGAAAGAGCCCTGTTAGTTCCCTATTCTCTGAGTTTAGGGGTATGTCTGCACTTACTGGGGTTGAGGCTGCAGCGATCGATGCACCGGGGGTCAATTTAGCGGATCTAGTGAAGACCCGCTAAATCACCCGCAGATCGCTCTGCCATCAACGCTGGTATTCCACCAGATGAGAAGCGTGAGGTAAGTCGACAGGAGAGTTTCTCCCGTCGACCCAGCATGGTGTAGACACCGCAGTAAATCGACCTAAGCTACATCGACTCCAGCTACATTATTCATGTAGCGGGAATTGCGTAATTTAGGATGACTTAACCCCATAACGTAGACCTGCCCTAGAAACAGGATGGGCTATATCGCTCTTATCTAAAGTAGGTAATGTAGGGTTACATTCACATTCTGTCATTTCAACGGGCTGACTGAGTTTGGGAATGAGACAAAATTGTGCCTGTGATTCTTGCAAAGCTCCAGAGAGTATCCCTTTCTGGACAATGTCCAGTGACCTCACTGTGGCCAAAGTTATAGGTTCCCCTATTGAAAGAGCTCGGCACCTTTCAAGGGCCTACCTCTAAATAGGGCTGGATGCAAGTCATGCAAATTACTCTCAGGCAATTGAGGACAACTACAGTAGAACCTCAGAGTTACAAACTCCTTGGGAATGGAGGTTGTTCGTAACTCTGAACAAAATATTATGGTTGTTCTTGCAAAAGTTTACAACTGAACATTGTCTTAATACAGCTTTGAAACTTTATTACGCAGAAGAAAAATGTTTTCCCTTTATTTTTTAAGTAATTTACATTTAACACAGTACTGTACTGTACTTGCTTTGCTTTTCTTTCGGTCTCTGCTGCTGCCTGATTCCATACTTCCAGTTCCAAATGAGGTGTGTGGTTGACTGGACAGTTCATAACTTTGGTGTTTGTAGCTCTGGATTTCTATGGTACTGACCTTGCCTCAGCTCCCACAATTTGTTCCTCCCACCACTTGCAAAATGGTATTCTCTCCTGTGCTTTAGGGACTGTTTTAACTTGCCATGTGATCTTTCAGTAGTGTCTGGCAGGAACCAGGATTATAAATCTACTTCTCTGACAGCTCTGGATAGCTTTGGCTTTCCAAAAAGTTTCCCACTACAGAATTAGAAGCTGGAAACCAATTTGCCTGAGAAGGCTGCCTATACCTGCATGCAAAACTTTAGGTCCCACTAACTTTTAAACAGAGAAGCCCTTAGGCTTTTAAGTTATGACAACCATATGAGCAATACTGTCCACCCATGCTAGCATTCCCTGTGAAAGCATGTGAAGAGTGTCAAACAACACTTCATAATTTTTATTTCTGATGTTGTTGGGCTCATGTGACCTGAGAACTTTCACACCCAGGGAAGAGACTGAGGTGACATCTGCCCAGACTTGTCTACCTGCAGAGGACCAGCAGAGCAAGAAGGCTATCCATTCAGATTAAAAAAAAGTCTCGCTCAGTTAGAAATGCTGAGTCCCTGACCACCAGGAAAGATAGCCCTTTTCCCCCTTGGTAGTAACACCAGGTTGAATTTGGACTGGTGCACATGGAGGAACTTTATGGCCTTATAAAATTGAGGTTGGGGAGCTAGAAAAAAGTAAGTGATGAGCCAGGAGGCTCCTTACTGCCTGCTGCTCTCCCACGTATGGGCTGTCCTCATCACTCCATGGACAGCTACCATGGAGCAGCTGTGGCATGGCAAGGCAACCTACAGTGACAAAGAGGGTCAACAGCCTAATAGTTAGAGCAGGGGTAGGCAACCTATGGCATGGGTGCCAAAGGCAGCACACGAGCTGATTTTCAGTGGCACTCACACTACCTGGGTCCTGGCTACTGGTCTGGGGGGCTTTCCATTTTAATTTAATGTTAAGTGAAGCTTCTTAAACATTTTAAAAACCTTATTTACTTTACATACAACAATAGTTTAGTTATATATTAAAGACTTATAGAAAGAGACCTTCTAAAAATGTTAAAATATATTACTGGCATGCGAAACCTTAAATTAGAGTGAAAATAAATGAAGACTCGGCACACACCACTTCTGAAAGGTTGCCGACCCGAGTTAGAGTGTAGCAACCTACACCGGCATCTGGGACAACACTCCAATACTTTCCTAGTCTTTTAGGTTGGGCAGAAAATCCCCAACCTTCATCATAGTTTGTCTGGGGCACCTGCAGATCATCTAACCATAGATTCACAGTACTTCGTACTCTTCCTGGGAGTATCTTTTATTATTTGATCCCCATCGCTGATTCAGGCAGCTGGAATCCCCTGAGGAAGAATTTCCTTTCCTGTCCCACTTTATGCATGCATGAACCCAGAAGAATAATTCAGCAAAGACCAAGCCACAGATCTGTACTAAATCTGTCAGGCTGCATGTACTCTGTGAAGGTGAGAAGGGGAACTGGGCACTGATATTACATATTTATATCCCCTTTGGGAATTTCTCCTTATGATCCTGCTTCAAAAGGAGGAGCAGACTTGGGTTCAGATATTGCTCCAAAAATATTTCAAGTGGTAGCAAGCTCCTGCCCTCACAGAGGCTGTGCTTATTGTCCTCCCTCCTCAACAGGGGCCCCATCTAGGTCTGTCAGGGAAGTTACTGGGGTTGAAGAATGGGTTCCCCAGAGGCTCACCCCTTTTCTGTTATAGGGGGTCCACATGGGCCAGATGGTCTGGGATGTCAGTAAGGATCCCCTGGGAGGCCTGTTATAGAGGACGGAGGAGGAGGAGCTAGAGTTGCCGGTATCTGTGCTGTGTGTAGTGCCCTCCATCCATGGCCCAAGGGGAATCGGAGGGGGAAAGGTGGCTGTGCTCTGCAGTTAAAGAACAGCTTTGGTGCAGACTTGAAGAACTAGGGCACAATATTTCATCTGGTACACTGACCTTCTGGCACTGCTCCTCTCGTGGAAATGGGATGGGGGGGGTTGCCTGCCATTCCAGTCCTGTCTGGCTCCTTTCCTGCAGGGAAGGGAGGAGACACATACGACATAACAGGACTGAGGCAACCCTGCCAGACCAGGCTGAGGCAGGAACAGAGATGGCTGAGCTTCCCAATGAGACAACCGAGAACGGGTGAAGGAGGCACTCAACCTTCCTTTTGCCATTGGTTTTCTCAGTCTAGCTCTCTCTCTGATGCCTGCAGAGGCACTAGCCACTGCAGACTCCTCAAAAAGGTAAAATCTCCCCAGTAAGCAAATGCAGCCCTGGGACATGGCCAGGAATTCGTCATTCCTGAGCCCAAATGTTAATCAGAAATTTGAAATAAAGGATTGAAATTTCCTTCAGAAGAGCTCTGCAGCAGGGAGAGTTCAGAGGGCCATCTGCTGTTGGGGAGAGAGATAAAACTGGAGGGAACTTCAAGGATCAGGACACTGGCCTGCTGCCAGGGACCAGCAGATCTGGTTCTGTCCAAAGATGCAAATTAACTCAAATACTCATCAAAATGGATCAATGGATCTTATCACGATGAAGAATGCAGCTGACCACTGGCATATTTTAAATCATAGTATTGTTCATTAAGAACCTCTTACGAATGACTACTAAAAAGTTGAAACCTAAAAGGTCCCCAGGAAATGCAATTAATTTGCACTGCAGACTGCGGTCTTTAGCTCATGAGTCATCGCTCAGTCAGGCAACTGAGTCTGTGTCTACAAAAAGAAAATAAGAAAGAAAGAAATACTTGTGGCACCTTAGAGACTAACAAATTTATCAAGAGCAGCAGCAGCTAAGTAGGAAGTAGGTAAAGCAGCAACAGGATAGTTTTGATGAGTAGAAAGTGTGGCGGGATAAGGAGGAACAGTAATGGGAGTAGACACTTAAGTGCCCCACTAGGCAATATTTAAGTACTGTATGTTTGCTATTAAAACCTATTTGTAAAGGCATCTACTAGGAATGTTGAACCCTATTCCTTGCATTGGTTTGTGCTATGTGATACAGCATGGCCAGAAGGCAGCAGGAGAGTGATCTAGGATGAGGAGAAGCCTTATTCCCTGTAGATTAATTAAAAGCACCTGAAACCAATTAGAGCACCTGAAGCCAGTCACCTGATAAAATCCCCCTGCTTCAATCAGCCAGAGGAGGAGCTGGAGCAGAGTGAGGAGGAGCTGGAGCAGAGTGGTTTGGTGGTGGAGCAGAGAACAGTTTGGAGGAGTGAAGCAGAGTGGATTGGTGGTGGAACAAAGAGCAGTTCGAAGGAAAGTGGAGGAGAGTTTTGAGAAGTGCTGCAGCGGGCTAAGAAGACCAAGATCCTAGGTAAAGGGACACCTGGCTTGTGCAGAGGGAAGGCAGGAAGCCCCACAAGCTGAAGGTCAGGAGAGGGAAGTAGCCCAGGGGAAAGAATCACGGGTACAAGTGGTTCACCTGCTATCATAGGGCCCCTGGGCTGGGACCCGGAGTAGAGGGCGGGCCTGGGTCCCTCCCTCTCCACTCCCCTTCCCTGGGATACTAGTAGGATAGCTGTTACCCCAGTTCAGGGGCAAGAAATGGCACCCTGAAACCCCCCCACAAGAAGAGAAGGTGCGAGACCCATCATAGTAGTGCCGGCAATTTGCCACAGCTAGGAGATCTAATCTGTTTTTAAAATCTTAGTTAATATGAAGTAAAGTCAGAAATACTTCATGAAGCACAGCAGAATCATTGCTAAATGTGAATGAATAAAAGCACACTTTTCTTTAAAACCTGTTTCACATTGGAGAGCAATGCTGCAATATTCATCCGTTCCAGTTATGTTTACACAAGACGGAACATTTTCCAAAAAAATACAGCTCAGTGTTAATTATGAATCTCAACATTCAGTCTTGATAAAATCTGAATATAAGGTTCCTCTTCACACAACGCACAGTCAACTTGTAGAACTCTTTGCCAGAGGATGTTGCAAAGGCAAAGACTATAACAGGGTTCAAAAATGAAGTAAATAAGTTCCTGGAGGATAGGTCCATCAATGTTTATTAGCCAAGATGGGCTGGGATGCAAAACCATACTGCGAAGCGTTCCTAGCCTCTGTTTGCCAGAAGCTGAGAACGGGCAACAGGGGATGGATCACTTGATGATTACTTCTGTTCATAACCTCTGAAGCACCTGGCATTGGCCACTGTTAGAAGACAGGATACTGGGCTAGATGGACCAGTATGACCGTTCTTATACACTGTTGGAAACACACTGCCTCCTTCAAGTGTATTGATATATAACACTTCTAAAGTGACCACCTTTGACAATGAATGTTTATGATGTGCATCTTCTTCCATACCATAGAAGAAAACAGGTACTCCATTAAAAATGGTGACCCTGAATACATACATGAAGGTTTTGCGTCCACATTTTCAAAAGGACGTTGGAAAATTGGAGGGGGTGCAGAAAAAAGGCACAAAAATTATCGGTGGACTGGAGAAAATGCCTTACACAGAGAGATTTTTTTAAAAGCTCAATCTCTTTCGTTTATCAACAGAAGATTGAGAAGTGACGTGATTATGATGTATAAGTACCTTGGGGAGGGGAGTGGAGGGGAACAGGTATGAAAGAGCTCTTTAATACAGTGGAGACAGGCCTCGCAAGAACCAATGGCTGCAAAATGAAGCCAGACAAATTCAAATTAGAACTTAGGCACAAATTTTTAACAGTGAGGATAATTAACCATTGGAACAAACTACCAAGGGAAGTGGTAGATTCTCCATCTCTTGGAGTCTTCAAATCAAGATGATGCCTTTCTAGAAAATATGCTTTAGCCAAACACAAGATATGCTTTAGTCAAACAAATTACTGAGTTCAGTAACTTGATAAAATTTAATTGTCTATGATATATAGGTCAGACTAGATGATCTAATGGTCCCTTCTGGCTTTAAACTCTATGAAAAGGTTTCAGAGCTGATCATTTTAGATAGCAGCTCTGGCATATTCTTCTCCAACCTCATGCTTTCAATGCTAATACAGAGGATACAGAACCATTGTGATGTTCATCTGAATATTTTTCTAACTGTGGCAAGAAAAAAACAAAACAAAAAAATATTTTCAGAGTAGCGTGGAAGAAATATTTGAAATAAGAAAAACAAAAACATAGAAGATGGTAGCTTCATCTATAGTCCAAGAGCACACTGCAAATTTGATTTCATACTACAGGTCTAAGAACTCGAGTCCTAAATCCTACTTAACACAATCATTACTAGTGTCCGTTTTATCAACACAAGGAAATTAAATGGAAGACTTCAACTATTTGTCTTACCTATAGAAATTCTGTGGATGGAAAAATGTATCTGTTACTGACTTCTAAAGTTATCACAGCAAAACAGCAAATACCTATATGATTTTTTATTTTTTAAAGTAAAGAATAACCCTTTAGGCCTCCTTTACTTTACAACTGCAAAGCTTCCTCCCATTTCAAGATTTCATACAAACTAAGCAGCACTGCAGTAGCTCCTCTAACAACTGTGCAAATATGATAAGCAGGGACACTACTCATGAGGTTCATGGAGCTCACTCCACCAATATCTATTTGCAGTTTGGAACGCTCTCTTCAAACTTCAAGGTTAAGAGAACATAATAGCACTTAAATTTCTCTTTACATTTTCATACGGATGTACTAATTTTCACACAACTCCTGTGATAGACAATTATTCCATTTTACAGATTAGGAAAGGGACAGATAGAAAGTTCTACAGGATCACGCAAGATCATAGATTCCTGAACACCAGAGTTAACATAATTCTTAAACATTAACAGAATCATCTTGAATAGCTACAGACATGGAGTGCAGTTTGTTGCATAGGAGGGCACACCTGCACCCCATCTGCAAACTGTAATGAGGTACTGATATGAGAATAGTCACCAGCTGAAGGGGAATGTGAACTAAATTGCATAACTGTCCATCAAAAGATTCTTTGGCCAAACAGCAAAAAGAGGAGTCTGCCTTTGTTTCCCTCTTCTGGATGAGTGCTGTGCTTTCCTTTAAGTAATTTTTCTTGACAACAAGATGTCTCCTAGTCAACTGACATTACCTGAAAATGAAAAGGTCTGTTTTTCTGGATGGATACTTTAAACCGGCACACATTAACCTAACTATGTGTGCTGCAAAAGATTCAGTCTGAAACAGCAGAGACTAAGGGATTTTCTAAAAGAAAATTACTGCAGGAAAACACAAAGATTCAATGTGCCATAGTAATTCAATATGCACCCCACAGAATTAATTCTAGCTATTCTGTGGCTATGAAATGCCCAAATTAAAAAATATCAAAGATTTCCCTGATTCAATGACTAACATTATCCATACCCACTAGCCATCCAATCAAACTTCCAGCTAATGCCCAAGGCTATTTTAAGAACTGAATTTGAAGCGGTTTAGACCTGTATTTTAATTATTTTTATTAAATTTGAGACATGGTTGCTGATTTGGCAAGATTTATGAGTAAATAGTCAAAATCAAAACAAAGCACATAATGAGCAGTAAATTTATTTTGTGCTAATGGTGAATTGCAACATAGTTATAAAATAAACAAAAGGATATGCTCTCTGTTCTAGTGCAGCCACAAATTATTCGGCTAGACACAGGGAATCAATGGAAGAAATTCTATGGCCTGTGATTTTCCGAAGGTAAGATTACGTTTTCATAATGGCCTTAAAAATCTATTAATCTATATTTTTCATCTCAATTACCAAATGAATATGTGCACAGATTTAACAGCTAAATATTTTCAATATAAAACAAAATTTCAAACGATCTTGTTAAAGAATAAGGGACTAATGTATTAAAAAAATTAAACAAATGAAACAGAATACTAGATTATTTCAATTTTAATATTGATTTATCCTCCTACAGCATTCTTCAAATGTTCCGTTAAACAATTTTCTCTGTCCACATGTATTTCTCATATTGCTGAACAAGACTTCGATGTCAACTATATTTTAGGTTAAAACTTGTTTAGGCCAGAAAAATTTAAACATATTGGAACTTCACAGCCAACTATAAATTCTTCCAGACATAGGCTAAGCTAATAAATTGGCAATTATGATCCAAATAAATGTTTTAAACCATCCTGGTGAGGCACTTAAATATTACTTCACAGAAAATCCACTCTGGTAATAAATAATTTGACATGCAGATGTTTGATTCTGGACTTCATCTCTTTACTGGAGATGAGAGCTAGGGAATGCTGCAATTGCATCAGACCCTGCTGGATCATTAGGAAGCAGTATCTGCAGACTGAAAATTTCTGTTGTACTCTATTGGAAGGTAAAGTATTATAAATCAACTTCACCTATATAGTCAGTACCATATCATCATAATGGAGCAAACAACAATCAAAACGTTTGACAATATTCCTTTAACAATATCTCATGTAAGAAATAAATTGTAAAATAGTTCCAAACATTAACAAAATAAAATCACAACTACAACCGTTCTACAACAATACCACATGTATGTTAAAACGTTTACATTCTTTTGAATATTGTGATCAGAACCAGTTTGGCCTCAGAACACACTGGTGCTATCAATTTACCTATATGTTCTGTTATTATTACAATGCTGATAAAACAAAACAAAATATTTTAAAAAATCATTTTTAGTTCTTTAATCCTTAGAGCTATGAAAGTAGCACATTCTACATGAGTAAATAAGCCCATGATTTTAAGTTTTTTTTCCATAGCATGTCTTGGTGCTAAATATTGATCACCAGGAAGCTTCACAACTATATGGGCAATACCCTTCAAATACATAGAATTAGCAATCCTTGCACATCTTCTATAGCTCAGTTTGTTCTGGATTTTATTAATCTAAAGTTTATACTCATTACAATTCAATACATTTTAGGCACAAACTCCAGGAACAAGTTCACACTGATAGCCTTAATAGCTATTTTAATTGCCAAAAAACCAAATCAATGTACTCTGGAACAGAAAATATTAGGACTTCAAATTCTTGGGAAGCAAAAGGGCCTCTTAGAGGCAGGTGTCTTTTATACAAGATTTAATAAAGGACTCCAATAGATTACATACACACTCATGTGAACTTCCCATAAAAGATAGGCAGTACATACTCTGGTGACTGGGTCACCATAAATACCTTAGAGAGAAAGAGTACACAATGTAATGTTCAAAGAGTAATAGTAACTCGAAGGCTTTCAAAAATTTTGTCGTCATAAAACCTCAGTTATAATCTAAATCTTGTCTGAATTTAAGTTTTAATTGCCATGTTTTAAAAAATAGAAAAAAGCTCAGGTTATTGATTTGTATGTACTGTTAAGAGTATATCACTGTTGTGTACCAATGCCCGATACTAAAAATAATTTTCAAACAAAGCATTTTTTCCAGTGACAGACAGACCCATTTTTACCCAAATGCTATGTCAGTGGAACATTCTCTTTGATCCTTGGAGGTGCCGAGTACCATTAACTCAAACTCACTGAAGGGTTTGAGCAAACTGAAGACTGATGGCTGGGCTACACTACCGCTGAAGACGACGTAAGTTACATTGCTCATGGGGTGTGAAAATGACACCTCCCTGAGCAACATAAGTTATATCGACTTAAAGCGCTGTCCACACCGCACTTTGTCCATGGGAGATGCTCTCTCACCAGCATAGCTTCCGCCTCTTGTGGAAGTGGAGTAATTATGCCAATGGGAGAGCGCTCTCCCGTCGGCATAGCATGTCTTCACCAGATGATTCCAGTAGTGTAGACATGCCCTGAGTCCCCTGTCACAACTGACCACAGAATCCCCAAGTGAGTTTAAAGAATCTGGTTAATATCATTACTGCTCCTCAGAATCTTAAGACTGTAAATTTCAATCTACTGCTATAAACAGCAGCAGAAGTAAGGGCATGAAATGGATTGGGGAGGCAGTCTGGGTTTAAGAATATAGGAAATACCATAACAGGTCAGACCAATGGTCCATTGTGTCCAGTATCCTATCTCTATGAGTGGCCAGTACCAGTTGCTTCAGAATTAGGTGCATGAATCAACACAGTGAACCATGATGGAGTAACTTGGTCCTCATTAACATAGTGTCTGAGCATCTCCAAGTGGCCAATTTATGCCACATTTTATCTTATCTAATATGTGGATGGTCTCATTACTCTAAGAGAGTAAAACCTCAGAGTTACGAACACCTCGGGAATGGAGGTTGTTCGTAACTCTGAAATGTTTGTTGTTCTGACCAAACCTTTTTTGTTGTTCTATAAAAAGTTTGCAAATGAATATTAACTTAATACAGCTTTGAAACGTTACTATCCAGAAGGAAAATGCTGCTCCCCACCCCCCCGCTTTTATTTTTTTTAGTAGTTTACATGTAAAACAGTGCTATACTGTACTTGCTTTTGTATGTGTGCGTGCTCTGCTTCCTGATAGCGTACTTCCGGTTCCAAATAAGGTATGTAGTTGACTGGGTAGTTCATAACTCTGGTGTTTGTAACTCTGAGGTTCTACTGTAAATATCTCATCCTTTTTTTAATCCTACTAACTCTTGGCCTAAATGATATATTGTGGCAATGAGTTCCACAGACTAACTACACACCATGTAAAGGCAGTTTTAAATTTGTCACCTTTCAATTTCATCAGATGTCCCTTTTGTTCTTGTATTAAAAAGGATGGTATACAGGAACCATTCATGTAACCTACAACTCTATAACATTCATTTTATACACCTCTATCATGCCTCTTTAATTTGTCTCCTCTTTAAACTAAATAGTCTGAGAGCATACCACCAATTTATATAATGGCACTTTGCTATTTGCAGACTTATTTTTCACCCCACTCTCTCTTTATACATCTCAACATTTTGTTTTGCTTCCACACATTAAGAACATATATTCAGAAAGCTGCCCACCTTTTTCCCATCTCTACTGGTGACAGTTAATTTCAAACCCAATAACATACATGATTAGTCACTTTTTTTCCTTCCAACATACATTACCTTGTATTTGTTAACGCTGAATTACTGTGCGATCAGGCTGCCCATTCACCTAGTTTCATTAGGTCCTTATCAGTTCCTCTCAGTCATCTTACTGATGTAAATAATTTTTGCCATTTGTAAAAATTACCAAATCATTAATTCCCTATCCTGATCATAAATTAATATATGAAATGCCACTAATGCTTTTACAGATCAGTGTTTCCCACTGATAACCTTTTGCCATGCTGAAAGCTGTTTTCTGTATAGTAGCCAATTTCTAATCCACGACGGTACTTAATTCTCACCCTATTACTAAGTTACCTTAACAAATTCTTGCAATGCCCTCTGTCAAACATTTATTGAAAGTCCAAACATGTCAATTGCTTCTCTTTTAGTCACCATTTTACTGACACATTCGAAGGATTCAAATAAATTGGAGATAATCTTCCTGCACAGATGCTGTGCTCGTTCACCCCTATATTATGTTCCTTCACGTGTTTTATTTGAAGTGCTTGAAAAATCCACTTACTCAAAAGTGAATAGGAGCTTTGTCCAGGCAAGTGGAATCAAAGAGATGTGGTCCCCTCCTGTGGAGGCAGGAGAAGAGCAGCCCAGGTATTGCTGTTTTAAGAGGAGAGGAGGGAGTAGAATGGCCTCTGAGATGCTTTTACTTTAAGGGAGGGGAGGGAGTAGAGTGGCCTCTGAGATGCTACTACTTTAAGAAACAGAGTGAGAAGCAGAAGCTGGGAGGCCGTGAGCTGCCAACACACCCAGGATGGGAGGGTGGCGGCAGCAGCCCCACCCAATGGTACTGTCGCAGATGGTGTCGGAGAGAAGGGTTCGGATTCTTTGACCATGGGATGGTGTTCCAAGAAGGAGTGCTAGGCAGAGATGGGCTCCACCTGACGAAGAGAGGGAAGAGCATCTTTGGAAGCAGGCTGGCTAACCTAGTGAGGAGGGCTTTAAACTAGGTTCACCGGGGGAAGGAGACCAAAGCCCCGAGGTAAGTGGGGAAGTGGGATACTGGGAGGAAGCACAAGTAGGTGAGTGCAAGAGGGCAGGGCTCCTGCCCCACACTGGGACAGCAGGACGATCGGTGAGTTATCTTAAATGCCTATACACAAATGCAAGAAGCCTGGGGAACAAGCAGGGAGAACTGGAAGTCCTGGCACAGTCAAGGAATTATGATGTAATTGGAATAACAGAGACTTGGTGGGATAACTCACATGATTGGAGTACTGTCATGGATGGATATAAACTGTTCAGGAAGGATAGGCAGGGCAGAAAAGGTGGGGGAGTTGCGTTGTATGTAAGAGAGCAGTATGACTGCTCAGAGCTCCAGTATGAAACAGCAGAAAAACCTGAGAGTCTCTGGATTCAATTTAGAAGTGGGAGCAACATGGGTAATGTCGTGGTGGGAGTCTGCTACAGACCACCAGACCAGGGGGATGAGGTGGACGAGGCTTTCTTCCAGCAACTAACAGAAGTTACTAGATCACAGGCCCTGGTTCTCATGGGTGACTTTAATCACCCCGATATCTGCTGGGAGAGCAATACAGCGGTCCACAGACAATCCAGGAAGTTTTTGGAAAGTGTAGGGGACAATTTCCTGGTGCAAGTGCTGGAGGAACCAACTAGGGGAAAAGCTCTTCTTGACCTGCTGCTCACAAACAGGGAGGAAATAGTAGAGGAAGCAATAGTGGATGGGAACCTGGGAGGCAGTGACCATGAGATGGTTGAGTTCAGGATCCTGACACAAGGAAGAAAGGAGAGCAGTAGAACAGAGACCCTGGACTTCAGAAAAGCAGACTTTGACTCCCTCAGGGAACTGATGGGCAAGGTCCCCTGGGAGAATAACATGAGGGGGAAAGGAGTCGAGGAAAGCTGGCTGTATTTTAAAGACTCCTTATTGAGGTTGCAGGAACAAACCATCCCGAGGTGTAGAAAGAAAAGTAAATATGGCAGGCGACCAGCTTGGCTTAACAGTGAAATCCTTGCTCGTCAAACACAAAAAAGCAGCTTACAAGAAGTGGAAGATTGGACAAGTGACCAGGGAGGAGTATATAAATATTGTTCAGGCATGCAGGAGTGAAATTAGGAAGGCCAAATCACACTTGGAGTTGCAGCTAGCCGGAGATGTTAGGAGTAACAAGAAGGGTTTCTTCAGGTATGTGAGCAACAAGAAGAAAGTCAAGGAAAGTGTGGGCCCCTTGCTGAATGAGGGAGGGAACCTAGTGACAGAGGATGTGGAGAAAGCTAGTGTACTCAATGCTTTTTTTGCCTCTGTCTTCACAGACAAGGTCAGCTCCCAGGCGGCTGCACTCCGCAGCACGGTATGGGGAGGAGGTGACCAGCCCTCTGTGGAGAAAGTAGTTCGGGACTATTTAGAAAAGCTGGACGAACACAAGTCCATGGGGCCGGATGCACTGCATCCGAGGGTGCTAAAGGAGTTGGCCGATGTGATTGCAGAGCCATTGGCCATTATCTTTGACAAATCATGGCAATCGGGGGAGGTCCCGGATGACTGGAAAAAAGCTAATGTAGTGCCCATCTTTAAAAAAGGGAAGAAGGAAGATCCGGGGAACTACAGGCCAGTCAGTCTCACCTCAGTCCCTGGAAAAATCATGGAACGGGTCCTCAAGGACTCAATTCTGAACCACTTAAAGGAGGGGAAAGTGATCAGGAACAGTCAGCATGGATTCACCAAGGGCAAGTCATGCCTGACTAACCTAATTGCCTTCTATGATGAGATAACTGGCTCTGTGGATGAGGGGAAAGCAGTGGATGTGCTATTTCTTGACTTTAGCAAAGCTTTTGATACAGTCTCCCACAGTGTTCTTGCCAGCAAGTTAAGGAAGTATGGGCTGGATGAATGCACGGTAAGGTGGATAGAAAACTGGCTGGATGGTCGTGCTCAACGGGTAGTGATCAATGGCTCCATGTCTAGTTGGCAGCCGGTATCAAGTGGAGTGCCCCAAGGGTCGGTGCTGGGGCCGGTTTTGTTCAATATCTTCATCAACGATCTGGAGGATGGTGTGGACTGCACCCTTAGCAAGTTTGCAGATGACACTAAACTGGGAGGAGTGGTTGATACGCTGGAGGGTAGGGACAGGATACAGAGGGACCTAGACAAATTAGAGGATTGGGCCAAAAGAAATCTGATGAGGTTCAACAAGGACAAGTGCAGAGTCCTGCACTTAGGACGCAAGAATCCCATGCACTGCTACAGACTAGGGACCGAATGGCTGGGCAGCAGTTCTGCAGAAAAGGACCTAGGGGTTACGGTGGACGAAAAGCTGAATATGAGTCAACAGTGTGCCCTTGTTGCCAAGAAGGCTAACGGCATTTTGGGCTGTATAAGTAGGGGCATTTCCAGCAGATCGAGGGACGTGATTATTCCTCTCTATTCGGCACTGGTGAGGCCTCATTTGGAGTACTGTGTCCAGTTTTGGGCCCCACGCTACAAGAAGGATGTGGATAAATTGGAAAGAGTCCAGTGGAGGGCAACAAAAATGATTAGGGGGCTGGAGCACATGACTTATGAGGAGAGGCTGAGGGAACTGGGATTGTTTAGCCTGCAGAAGAGAAGAATGAGGGGGGATTTGATAGCTGCTTTCAACTACCTGAAAGGGGGTTCCAAAGAGGATGGATCTAGACTGTTCTCAGTGGTAGAAGATGACAGAACAAGGAGTAATGGTCTCAAGTTGCAGGGGGGAGGTTTAGGTTGGATATTAGGAAAAACTTTTTCACTAGTAGGGTGGTGAAGCACTGGAATGGGTTACCTAGGGAGGTGGTGGAATCTCCTTCCTTAGATGTTTTTAAGGTCAGGCTTGACAAAGCCCTGGCTGGGATGATCTAATTGGGTTTGGTCCTGCTTTGAGCAGGGGGTTGGACTAGATGACCTCCTGAGGTCCCTTCCAACCCTGAGATTCTATGATTCTATGATTGATTGGAAGATGACATTTATTTTTTATAGGGACCATAACTGATTGAAATGAAATGTGACCAAATTGATTGGGGAATAAAAATGATACACCGGGAAGGAACAATTGATCTCTTAAGGAGACATGGGGGAGGCAGAGTGCAGATGTGCCAATGAAAATCAAATTGGCACATTTTGGGACACGATACCACAAGTTTCCTCAACAGGCTTCGCAGATTTAATCTCTGGACAAGAAGATGTCAGGAAAATTTTTCAGGCCATGTTTCTAACTATTTTTAGTTATTATTTCCATAAATTTATCTCACCCTCCCCTATAGCAAGGCTCACTGGATTGTAACCACCAGGATCACTCCTAATGCCTTTATGTAGGAGTTGCTATCCTCCAATCCTCTGGTATAGGAGCCAACATTAACAAGTACAGTAACTCCTCACTTAAAGTTGCCCGGTGAACGTTGTTTCAGTGCTGATCCATTAGAGAACATGCTCGTTTAAGGTTGTGCAATGCTTCCTTATAACGTTGTTTGGCAGCCGCCTGCTTTGTCCACTGCTTGCATAAAGAGCAGCCCGTTGGAGCTAGCTAGTGGGGGCTTGGAACCAGGGTGAACCGGCAGCCCCCGTATCAGCTCCCGGTTCCCCTAAGTCCCCTGTGTGGCAGCTGCCCAGCAGGCTATCAATTGCTGGGCAGTTCAGCTGTCCCTCCCCACACTGTCGTGCGCTGCTACTGCCTTGAGCTGCTCCCAGGAGCCTCCTGCTTGCTGTGCGGGCAAGGGGGAGAATACCACAGGGCTCAGGATGGAGGGAGCTTGCTGGCAGCAGCTGCTGTCTCAACTTGCTGATCTACTTAAAAAGGCAGTGTACTTAGAGTGGGGTCAGCGTACTTAAAGGGGCAATGCGTGTATATCACTCACTCACACACACACAGGGTGTGTCTCTCTGTCTCTCTCTGCCATGCTGTCTCCCCTCCCTCCATTTGTGCTGCCTTGTGGAGTGTGAGGCTACATTAACAACCTGTTAACCTTAGAGGGCTCAGCCGAGTGCTTGTTCATCATTTAGCAGTAAGGCATTCCCTGGGAAATATCCCACCCTCTTACTTCACCACCTCAGCCAAGCTTCACAATCATCATTGCTGTGTACAGTATTAAATTGTTTGTTTAAAACTTGTAGAGTGTGTGTGTGTGTGTGTGTGTGTGTGTGGTCTTGCGAAAAACACTCCCCTGGAACCTAACCCCCTGCCCCTCCCACCCCCGTTTACATGAATTCTTACGGGGAAATTGGATTCGCTTAACATCGTTTCGCTTAAAGTAGCATTTTTCAGGAACATTACAATAACTCCTCGCTTAACGTTGTAGTTATCACATTTTTATTAACAACTCAGCTACTTCAGTTCCTACAGAATTCATGGATGTGCATCATCTGGTCCTGGTGACTTGTCACCATGTAGTGCTCTTTCTGCCAGAAGCCAGAGCAGGGTAAAGTTCGGGCGTCTATTATTATTAGGCATTTGTATTATGGTAATGACCATAGGCTCATGACAGGATAAGGGTCAGGGCCTCACTGTGTTAGGCTCTGCACAAACTTATAGAAAGACATAGATCCTGACCTAACACACTTACAATCTAAATTTGAAATAAGTTGCAATAAGTGATTGCCACAAACAGCATGAGAGCAAGAGGAAGGGAGGATAAAGGGGGGAAATAAGGCAATAAGGTTTCATAGATTACTTATTTATTTGTATTTTAAGTAGGGCTGTTGATTAATCACAGTTAACTCATGCGATTAACTCAAAAAAATTAACCGCAATTTAAAAAATTAATCTCGATTAATTGCAGTTTTAATCACACTGTTAAACAACAGAATATCAATTGAAATTTATTAAATATTTGGGATGTTTTTCTACATTTTCATACATATTGTATTCTGTGTTGTAACTGAAATCAAAGTGTATATTATTTTTTATTATAAACATTTACATTGTAAAAATGACAAGCAAAAGTTTTTTTCAATTCACCTCATACAAGTACTGTAGTGCAATCTCTTTATTGTGAACGTGCAACTTACAAATGTAGATTTTTTTGTTTCACAACTGCACTCAAAAACAAAACAATGTCAAACTTTAGAGCCTACAAGTCCACTCAGTCCTACTTCTTGTTCAGACAATTGCTAAGACAAACAAGTTTGTTTACATTTGTAGGAGATAATGCTGCCAGCTTCTTGTTTACAATGTCACCTAAAAGTGAGAACAGGCATTTGCATGGCACTTTTGTGGCCAGCATTGCAAGGTATTTACGTGCCAGGTACGCTAAACATTCGTATGCCCCTTCATGCTCCAGCCACCATTTCACCATTTTCATTATCTGAGTCAGATGCCACCAGCAGAAGGTTGATTTTCTTTTTTGGTGGTTTGGGTTCTACAGTTTCCACATCAGAGTGTTGCTCTTCTAAGACTTCTGAAAGCATACTCCACACCTCGTCCCCCTCAGATTTTGGAAGGCACTTCAGATTCTTAAACCTTGGGTCGAGTGCTGTAGCTATCTTTAGAAATCTCACATTGGTACCTGCTTTGCGTTTTGTCAAATCTGAAAGTGTTCTCAAAAAGAACAACATGTGCTGAGTCATCATCCGAGACAGCTATAATATGAAATATATGGCAGAAAGTGGGTAAAACATAGCAGGAGACATACAATTCTCCCCCAAGGAATTCAGTCACAAATTCAATTAATGCATTTTTTTTTTAATGAGCGTCATCAGCATGGACGCATGTCCCCTGAAATGGTGGTTGAAGCATGAAGGGGCATATGAATGTTTAGCATACCTGGCATGTAAATATCTTGCAATGCGGGCCACAAAAGTGCCATGCAAATTGCCTGTTCTCACTTTCAGGTGACGTTAGCAAGAAGCAGGTAGCATTATCTCCTGCAAATGTAAACAAACTTGTTTGTCTGAGCTACTGTCTGAACAAGAAGTAGGACTGAGTGGACTTACAGACTCTAAAATTTTACATTGTTTTGTTTTTGAGTGCAAGTTGTTGGGGGTTTTTTACATAATTCTACATTTGTAAGTTCAACTTTCATGATAAAGAAATTGCACTACAGTACTTGTATGAGGTGAATTAAAAAACACTTTTTTTTTACAGCACAAATACTTGTAACCAAAAATAAATATAAAGTGAGCACTGCACACTTTGTATTCTGTGTTGTAATTGAAATCAATATATTTGAAAATGTAGAAAACATCCAAAAATATTTAACTAAATGGTATTCTATTACAGTGTAACAGTGCGATGAATAGTGATTTTTTTTTTTAATCGCTTGACAGTCCTAATTTTAACAACACCTAGAGGTCTAAGTCAAGATCAGGAATTCAAACATGCTGTACACATATATATGAAAGAGAGTTTACAGTGTAAGCAGTGCACAACTTAATGTACTGAACCATTTAAAAAGGTTATACATAAATACGAGACATTCTTGACTGAAGCTCAACATGGCTTTCATCAGTTGGCCAATTTCTTGTAAGCATTTGAATTTATCCAACACCTTGCAAGAAACTGAAGTGAAAAGATGGGAGCCACTGAGCAGAGTTCACGGACATCATTCTAGCAGGACTCCCCATATCCTTATCTTTTCTAGTAGCTAGGATTCCAATTATCTTATGACACTTGGACAATGGGGTCCCCATCTTCCATATGAATCTTTGGATAGTAAATTTAGTTCTCTGGCTAGTGGTATTTAGTGAAATTTCTATGCCCTCTGGATGGAGGTGAAGGTGTGAGACAGATTGGATATGTTATTTAAAAAAAGAGTAAGGCATTGGGAAGGAGACTGATTTGAAGGCGAGAAGTGCAAGAAAAGGGAGACAGAAAATATAATGATAACATGGGGAAATGGTGGAGGACATAATTTAAAGAAAGATATGTAAAAGGGTGGAGGGAGAGCAAAGGAAGAGAGGAACACACAGAAGCAACTCTGGAAAAGATTCAGCTTGATCTGCTATAGGAAAACAGAAAAAACGGAGACGACAAGAAGGGAAAATAGATGTAACAAAACCAAGTCAAGAAGTAAAAGTTACTTTTTAAAAAATTATTAAACAGAAAGGTGATTGAGAATATTAATAAACTTCCCAGTAAATGGCAAATAACTATTTTAAATTGCATGGAGTATGACTTTGGAAAGTGGTTTTTCAGACTATGGATAGTTAGTAGGCTTAACTCCTGGGCTAGTAGGTGCTGGCTAAAGTTTAAGCTTGCTAACAGGTATCCTTCCAAAAAATGGAAGATTGGCCAAAATGAGACCAACAGAAAGGAACAAATAATAGTAGCTAAAATATCTGAGGATATTTTGCAGGGTTACTAGGGAACTGGAAGAGCAATAGCTAAAGACAATAAACAACAAGAAATTATTCATATGAGAACCAAGAAACCTGTGAAATAATTGGTGGGGGTCTGCTGGCCTCCCAGGAAGTAAAGGGAGAAAGTAAAAAGTGAAAAGCCATTGAAGAGAAGCTAAAATATTTATCTGAATTTGTTTTCATTAGAACATATTGGGGATATAGTTACCGCAGATGTATTTTTTCAGCCAATACAAATAAGACTGCCAAAGACAGAGGAGTCAAAGGAGGCAGGGCCGGAACACATTGAAAATTTCACTGCTGTTCCCTCCCTCAGTCTCCTGGGGCGTTGTGAGGGTGAGTAGGAGGATCTCCACTACTGAACCCCACCTACCAACATCCATTTTTTAATCCTTCTTTCAGAAAATAGCTCCAGTATCTGCCTCTATTGCTGCTGCTACTCCTAGATTTGCTAAAAACCGGAATCAATTTGACCTAATACTTGACAATTTCATTGTTATCCACAGGGTTCTGAACAGAAGCAATGAAAACTGACAAGACTGATCAGTATTTTTACTCTGCTTTAACCAAGCAAAGATAGGAGCAGCAGCAGAGATATGAAGCAATCTGTCTTCAAACTAAAGACAGCACTGCACAGGTTACTTTTGGTTCATGTTTGAAAGGGTTGTTTTTGTTTGTTTGTGTGTTTGTTTGTTGCAACCATAAAGGTTAGAAACTCAGTTTTGTTTTGTTTCATAATGAAAGCTTAACTTCTACAGAATCTAATAGCACTTGCTAGAAAAAGCTTCCTATTTGCACAGCCCAGTAGATTTTTCAAGCCCTATCTGTATGGCTTAAATAACCTACTGAACTTTGCCACTTAACCATAATGTTCTTTTCTCTTGCCTTCCTGTTTCTTTTTTGTGTAGGGGTATGGATGAGTTAATGGCTGCCTAAGATTATCACTTATTTGTATTGCGGTTGCACCTGGGGACCACAGTCATGGATCAGGGCCCATTGTACTAGGAGGTGTACAAACACAACATGGAGATGGTCCCTGCCACAAAGAGCTTATCATCTAAGTACAAGATGAGAGACAACAGGTACAACAACGACAGGGGACCACAAGGAAGCAGTGAGACAATATTAGTTAGTTGTCACCAGCTGCCTACCATCTCCATGCTCAGACTAAAGAGTTTGATTTCCTTATTTTTCACTTCAGGTTCTTTTGAACTAGCGTCTTCATTTTTCTCAACTCCCCGCAGAGTTCATTTTTGGTACGATCCCTCCCATAAAGATGTTGCGGAAGCGGCTTTGGCAGCAGGGTGGAAGCGCTGCTAATAATACCCTCCGGCTTCGGCAGAGGGTATTAGCAGCACTTCTGCCCTGCCGCCGAAGCCGCTTCCGCTTACCTGCAGGAGGTCCGCAGGTGCCACGGCTTCGGCAGCAATTCAGCGGAGGGGGCCTTCTGCACACACACTAGCGGACCTCCCGCAGGTAAGCGGAAGCGGCTTCGGCAGCTGCTAAAAATACCCTCTGCCGAACTGCCGCCAAAGCCGCTTCCGCTTGCCTGCGGGAGGTCCGCCGGTGCCGCGGCTTCGGCGGCAATTTGGCGGAGGGTAAGCCCCTAGGAATTTCTGTGCCCCTGCCTCGGGCGCAGAAATTCCTAGTTACAGCTCTGATGTTGACCTTAGTTATACTCTATTCACAGCTAGGTAATGTTTCTACTAGTTACTTCTTGCACCAACTTGTGCATTACTTAGGACTAATATTAGAGTAGCTTCTCTTGTTTGTAAAACTAACTATTCAAAAGAGCAATCGTTTAAGGCAGTGGTGTCAAATTCCCAGCCTGCAGGCCACATCTGGCCATTTAATGCATTTATGTGGTTAGCATGACAAACTCAAATTCTGAAAAATCTGGTTTTGGGGGTTTTTTTTCGTTTTGGTTCTATCCCTGGTTTTGAAAGATCGTCTTCCAACTGTGGAGTGAATGTAACCAATACAGTGATGTCTTCCAGGGCTGGTCTACACTAACCCCCCCGTCGAACTAAGATACGCAACTTCAGCTACGTTAATAACGTAGCTGAAGTCGAAGTCTCTTAGTTCGAACTTACCTGTGGTCCACACGCGGCGCGCAGGCTCCCCCGTCGACAGCGCTTACTCCTCGCGGCGAGCTGGATTACCAGCGTCGACGGGGGAGCACTTCCTGGTTCGATTTATCGCGTCTAGACAAGACGCGATAAATCGAACCCAGAAGATCGATCTGACGCCTCCAATCCAGCCGGTAAGTGTAGACTAGCCCCCAGAGTCTGCAAACAGACAATGCCTAAAACAATTGCTCTGTGTCAACCTCCATCTCTCACTAAGGTGTTAATTCTAAAGCCTTATGACAACATATTAATGTTAATGTCAACATTAACTATTTCATTGCTGATTATTTTAGCAGGTCAAATGGAACAGAGAAGAGAGGGAACTGCAGGGGGAACTGCAGAGGGAAGAAAGGAGGACACACAAAGACAGGGAAAGGCCAATAAGGAAGAAAGAGAAACAAGAGGCTTAGAAATAGTGGCGGTCATAAAAGATTGCATATTTTGCTGTTAAGTGATATTGGAAAAAAAAAACCAAGGCATTTAAATAGTAATAATAGTAACTAGAAGTTTAGTTATCACCTAGGAGCCATATACTGTCCTTGATCTTTGTATAAACCTATGGATAGCAAAGAAAGATTCACCATGGAGAGAAGGGTAGCATGTCGTCTTACATTTGTAACCTAGCCCACAGACCACAATCAAATACAGAACTCTGCCCTCTCCACAGAATAAGTAGGAGACCCCTGTTAGGGGTAAGATATGGACAAACTGCTTTTTTAAATGTCTCTCAACATTTGACCAGTTTATACAGACAGTTGAAGTCACTCATTAATTCAGTTGTATTAGCTCTGAGCTCTCTCAGCATTGTACAATCTTTCAACTTCCTGATTTAGAGACTGGTAGAGAAACTCTGCTAGTATATTTGTCTTCCTATGACTTGGGATTTGTATCCCTCCAAGTCCTCTTCACTCAGAAATTTCATCTTAGAAAATTCTATGGAATCTTTTAGTTATAGTGCTACTCTCCCAGCTCTTTGACCCAATCTGTCTGACTTATATAGTTTATACACAAGTACCCCCAGGATGTTGGCATTCTACTATGTTTCAGAAGTGCCTATAATATCAAGATCCTCTTCCATTTTCAAGCATTCTAGTTCACCTATTTTTGTTAAGCTTCTCACATCAATAAATAGCGTAGTGTCCCATCCATGGCTCTTGACGCTTCAACCATGTTAAGAAAATGTACAGCTGACTATGAATTTTAAGTATTTTTCCTGAGCCGTGACCTGCCATTTTTAAATGTGTTTGAATCAGAATCAAAAGAGCTTAGCTTCCCCAGCAGCCACAACAGTGAGAGCCAGGAGAACTCTAAGCAGATGCTCTCCATTCCCTGGTGAAGCTGCTCAGGAGATCTCCCACTCATCACCTGCTGCATCACCGGGGAAGGTGAGAAGTTCTGGTTGGGTTTATTGCCTGCTTACCTGCCAGACTGTGAGCACCCCAGGAACAGCAAAGTAGTACTCGACTGGCTATGCCTGAATACAGAGCAATGCATACAAAGGATGGCTTCCCTCCCACATACAGCCATCAGAAGGGAAGAGAATAGGTACATAATCATGTGATTCCCTCTCTTAGCCCAGGTAAGAACAGTTTACAAGAGCTGGGGAAAGACGCTGTGCAACTCATGCCAGCTAGTTCCTCACCCAATGCAACCCATGCACCACAGGGTGCAGGGAAAGAGGTGTCTTTGCCAGCTCTATATTCATTTGGGACTTCTCTCTACCAGAGGAATCCTCAGCTGGGTGGACCTGAGGGTGTTTTCTGCTCCCTGTTCACAGGGACCACAAAAGGGCAGAGTCTATGCCCCTAAACAAGTAATGATGGCAGCTCTTAACCTTTCCTAAAGTAATACATTCAGCCTCCAAGCTGAAAAGTCTGGACACTCCTGGAATAAAGATAGTAAATATTTTATTTTTGGATCATGTGCCAGCTTTTATTTAATTCTTCTATGACACTTACTTTACTGAAACATACATCTGTGATGGCAGCCTCTCTCCCCTTCCAGCGCAGCTGTAATTTCTGTTCTGTTTCTCACTATTGGGTTACCTTTGTATAATTTGACATCCCCAGCAGATGGGCTTTTTCCTACGTAAGTGCCTTTCAGCACCTCTCAATTTTTTTGCACCTCCAAGTTAAAGTGACTCCCACAAAACATTACAAATTTTCTATGCCAGCAGTCTGTTTATCCTTTGGTTAAAGCGGAGCCTATCTGTTACAGGCTCTCCCTTCACTAAAAAGTTCCTCCACTGCCTAATAAATTTTCCTGTAATTCAGGCCAGGATACTGTCTTGGGTCCCCAAACAGAAGCCCCACCAACTATCTAACTTTTGAATATGTATCATCATATTCTACAACAATAAAGTACAGTAGTCACGCGGAAAAATCTAGCACACCAGAAACATGGAAACACAGTCAACTTCAAAACAATTCTGCTCACATCCAATCTTCCGCCATTCTGGTGCACCAATGTTTATAATTAGGGATGTTTCAATGAAGACATGATCTTTATCTGCTTCTTTTGCACATTCCAAAACTTAAATCAATTTGCCATGGTATCACAATCAGTTGCTATGGAAATTACTATGACACCACCACCAATTGCCACCACTAAGATAGCCAAAGTTGCCGTGATAGCTTGGGGGGGGGGGGGGGGGGTTAAAATCACAAAAGTCAGCAAAAATTTTGGCAAAAATCAGAGATTTTTATCCATTTTTTTCTATAACTCAGACAAACTGCTCTAATAAGACCCCAGGTCTGCAAATGGTTACTCACATACTTAACTTCAAGCACATGCATAATTTATTACAGGACTGGGGCCTAAATATGCAACACAAATTTTCTCCCTTCTTGAGAGAGAAAAGGTTTCACTAAGGAAATAAGCTTCAGTTTCAACTTTTACTAGGTTAACAAAATGAATACAATATATTCAAGATTATGAAAAATACCTCAAAGCCTTTTAAACTTGTCTTAATTTCTCCTTTTTCACTTCCTAATTTTCTCTAGCTAGTACAAACCAAGACCTTCAAATTAGGAAAGAAGCTTTCACTAGATCTGTCAAGAAATACAATCTTCCTGTAAGAAAGTTCCAAGGCTAAAGCCACAAATGGACTTGCTACAATTGCCACAATTTCTATATAATCATCAAAGCAGTGTATTACTGTTATTTCACATGTACAGTATGTACCAAAGCCCAATGGATTCCCTAATTCAAAACTAGGACATACAGATTCAAAGTCACTCATTCCTCCTAATCAAACTGACCATGGACTCCACATGACCTTGCCAACATGATCTCCTCCGCCAGTTTCAGTGTTTAGCCAACTGTTATGAATGACTCAGAAAAGGCTAGGCTGTAATATTCTCTCTCTCACTCTTCCTCACCACCTTTTACACAAGCCCAAAAAAGCAAGCTTCAATGTCTCCAATACAAGAAGAAAGTGAAATTTAAACAAACTCTTTATACAACGAGACCCTAAAACTTAGAATTATTCACCCAAATCCCATATTAAAAGGACAAAATAAGACCCAAAACTTCTGATAAAATAAGACCCCAAAAAGGGAATTTCATAATTAAAGGTACTTTGAATTTCTGAACCAGCTGGCTATTTTTAAAATAAAACAGTAACGAAAACTATTTAGTAACATGTAGCTAATTGTGGTTTGAGGATTAAGAGTGAGTTTCAGTAATTAAAGAACTGATTTCTGTTCAAAGGGGCAAATCTACAGGATATAGTAAAGCAATATAGATCTTTTATTATGCACCCTCAAATATCAGGGGTGGGAAATACTTTGCCTTGAGAAGTTCTTCTGAAAGAAACTCTAGGCTGTGAACTTGAGGTAAGCAAAACTTGTGAAGGGTCAAAGGAGTAGCTAATACAGCGAAAAAGCCCAAGGGAAAAGTAGGATGGTGTGGCAGAAAGAACGCACAGGAGGAGGCATATTGTTGGGGCAGAGGCTGGGGATCAGGATCCTCAGGACTGGAGAAAGGGGAGGCAGAGAGAGATGTCTTTCAAGTCCCCAGCATCCATAGGCTGGAACCCCTTCAGGGAAGGTAGCTGCCTTTCAGCTAGGGATGGGGAAAAAATACTGTCAGATTCTGGGGACCTGGCAAGCAGACACATCTGGGGCTCAGGGTGTCACAGGCTGGCAGGTCCGGGGACTGACACATCCAGGGAGAGTCGGTGGTGTTGCGAGTGGGAGCAGACACTGGGCTGAGAAGATTGGGGCGGGGGGGGGGGAGGAAGCGGTGGGCTGACAGATCCAGGGGGTAGGAGGGATCAGGTGGGCCAAGTGTGTCACAGGAGGGCAGATCAGGCGGCTGACACATCTAGGGAGAATTAGAAGTGTGCTGTGGAGGCAGACACATTCGGGAGAGGAGGGGGTCACAGGAAGGCATGCCAGGGGAGCAGACACTGTGGGGGACGGCTCATGATGGCTCAGACCCCTCTGGGGGGACAGACACCTTGGATGGGGGAGGCCTCAGGAGAGCAGGCACATCCAAGGGGCATAGACACCTCGACTAAGGGGGCTCAGACAGCTCAGGGGAGGCTCACAATGGTAGGCACATCCAAGGGGGAAAGACACCAGGGGAGGGGGCTCAGGCACATGGGGAGCTGAGACACTTCCATGAGGGCTCAGGAGTATAGGGGGGGCTTAGCGGGGCAGGCTCATCAGTGGGGCTCAGACACCTCCGGGGGCTCGGGGGGGGGGGGGCAGACAGCCCCGGGGGGGCTCAGTGGGGCAAGCACATCGGTGGGGCTCAGACACCTCCGGGGACTCGGGGGCTCAGACAACTCCGGGGCCGGGGGGGCTCAGTGGGGCAGGCTCATCAGGGGGCTCAGACACCTCCGGGGTGTCATGGGTGGGCAAGTTGGGGGGCTCAGACAGCTCCGGGGGGCTCGGTGGGGCAGGCACATTGGGGGCTCAGACAGCTCCGGGGGGCTCGGTGGGGCAGGCACATTGGGGGCTCAGACAGCTCCGGGGCCGGGGGGCTCAGTGGGGCGGGGACGTTGAGGGGCTCAGACAGCGCCGAGGGATTCGGGGGGGGGGGGGGGGGGGAGCTCAGGCAGCTCCTGGGCCGGGGGGCTCAGTGGGGCGGGGACGTTGGGGGCTCAGACAGCTCCTGGGCCGGGGGGCTCAGTGGGGCGGGGACGTTGGGGGGCTCAGGCAGCTCCTGGGCCGGGGGGCTCAGTGGGGCGGGGACGTTGGGGGGCTCAGGCAGCTCCTGGGCCGGGGGGCTCAGTGGGGCGGGGACGTTGGGGGGCTCAGGCAGCTCCTGGGCCGGGGGGCTCAGTGGGGCGGGGACGTTGGGGGCTCAGACAGCTCCTGGGCCGGGGGGCTCAGTGGGGCGGGGACGTTGGGGGCTCAGACAGCTCCTGGGCCGGGGGGCTCAGTGGGGCGGGGACGTTGGGGGCTCAGACAGCTCCTGGGCCGGGGGGCTCAGTGGGGCGGGGACGTTGGGGGCTCAGACAGCTCCTGGGCCGGGGGGCTCAGTGGGGCGGGGACGTTGGGGGCTCAGACAGCTCCTGGGCCGGGGGGCTCAGTGGGGCGGGGACGTTGGGGGGCTCAGGCAGCTCCTGGGCCGGGGGGCTCAGTGGGGCGGGGACGTTGGGGGCTCAGACAGCTCCTGGGCCGGGGGGCTCAGTGGGGCGGGGACGTTGGGGGGCTCAGGCAGCTCCTGGGCCGGGGGGCTCAGTGGGGCGGGGACGTTGAGGGGCTCAGACAGCGCCGAGGGGTTCGGGGGGGCTCAGGCAGCTCCGGGGCCGGGGGGCTCGGTGGGGCTCAGACAGCGCCGAGGGGTTCGGGGGGGCTCAGGCAGCTCCGGGGCCGGGGGGCTCGGTGGGGCTCAGGCAGCGCCGAGGGGTTCGGGGGGGGCTCAGGCAGCTCCGGGGCCGGGGGGGCTCGGTGGGGCTCAGACAGCGCCGAGGGGTTCGGGGGGGGAGCTCAGGGAGCTCCGGGGCCGGGGGGCTCGGTGGGGCTCAGGCAGCTCCGGGGCCGGGGGGCTCGGTGGGGCGGGGACGTTGGGGGGCTCAGGCAGCTCCTGGGCCGGGGGGCTCAGTGGGGCGGGGACGTTGGGGGCTCAGACAGCTCCTGGGCCGGGGGGCTCAGTGGGGCGGGGACGTTGGGGGCTCAGACAGCTCCTGGGCCGGGGGGCTCAGTGGGGCGGGGACGTTGGGGGCTCAGACAGCTCCTGGGCCGGGGGGCTCAGTGGGGCGGGGACGTTGGGGGGCTCAGGCAGCTCCTGGGCCGGGGGGCTCAGTGGGGCGGGGACGTTGAGGGGCTCAGACAGCGCCGAGGGGTTCGGGGGGGCTCAGGCAGCTCCGGGGCCGGGGGGCTCGGTGGGGCTCAGACAGCGCCGAGGGGTTCGGGGGGGCTCAGGCAGCTCCGGGGCCGGGGGGGCTCGGTGGGGCTCAGACAGCGCCGAGGGGTTCGGGGGGGGAGCTCAGGGAGCTCCGGGGCCGGGGGGCTCGGTGGGGCTCAGACAGCTCCTGGGCCGGGGGGCTCAGTGGGGCGGGGACGTTGGGGGCTCAGGCAGCTCCTGGGCCGGGGGGCTCAGTGGGGCGGGGACGTTGGGGGCTCAGACAGCTCCTGGGCCGGGGGGCTCAGTGGGGCGGGGACGTTGGGGGGCTCAGGCAGCTCCTGGGCCGGGGGGCTCAGTGGGGCGGGGACGTTGAGGGGCTCAGACAGCGCCGAGGGGTTCGGGGGGGCTCAGGCAGCTCCGGGGCCGGGGGGCTCGGTGGGGCTCAGACAGCGCCGAGGGGTTCGGGGGGGCTCAGGCAGCTCCGGGGCCGGGGGGCTCGGTGGGGCTCAGGCAGCGCCGAGGGGTTCGGGGGGGGCTCAGGCAGCTCCGGGGCCGGGGGGGCTCGGTGGGGCTCAGACAGCGCCGAGGGGTTCGGGGGGGGAGCTCAGGGAGCTCCGGGGCCGGGGGGCTCGGTGGGGCTCAGGCAGCTCCGGGGCCGGGGGGCTCGGTGGGGCGGGGACGTTGGGGGGCTCAGGCAGCTCCTGGGCCGGGGGGCTCAGTGGGGCGGGGACGTTGGGGGCTCAGACAGCTCCTGGGCCGGGGGGCTCAGTGGGGCGGGGACGTTGGGGGCTCAGACAGCTCCTGGGCCGGGGGGCTCAGTGGGGCGGGGACGTTGGGGGCTCAGACAGCTCCTGGGCCGGGGGGCTCAGTGGGGCGGGGACGTTGGGGGGCTCAGGCAGCTCCTGGGCCGGGGGGCTCAGTGGGGCGGGGACGTTGAGGGGCTCAGACAGCGCCGAGGGGTTCGGGGGGGCTCAGGCAGCTCCGGGGCCGGGGGGCTCGGTGGGGCTCAGACAGCGCCGAGGGGTTCGGGGGGGCTCAGGCAGCTCCGGGGCCGGGGGGGCTCGGTGGGGCTCAGACAGCGCCGAGGGGTTCGGGGGGGGAGCTCAGGGAGCTCCGGGGCCGGGGGGCTCGGTGGGGCTCAGGCAGCGCCGAGGGGTTCGGGGGGGCTCAGGCAGCGCCGAGGGGTTCGGGGGGGCTCAGGCAGCTCCGGGGCCGGGGGGCTCAGTGGGGCTCAGGCAGCGCCGAGGGGTTCGGGGGGGGCTCAGGCAGCTCCGGGGCCGGGGGGCTCGGTGGGGCTCAGGCAGCGCCGAGGGGTTCGGGGGGGCTCAGGCAGCGCCGAGGGGTCCGGGGGGGCTCAGGCAGCTCCGGGGCCGGGGGGCTCAGTGGGGCTCAGGCAGCGCCGAGGGGTTCGGGGGGGCTCAGGCAGCTCCGGGGCAGGCTGGGGGCGCCGCCAACAGGGGCTCGGCCGCAGAGAGCCGGAGGCAGCACCGGCCGCGGGTCTCACCTGCCCCGGGCCCGGCCTTCCCCGGCGGCGGGCCCGTAGCTTCGCTCCCGCTGCTCCCTGGGCTGCAGAGGCCGGCAAGGCCGCGGACATGGGACACGTCCCCGGGCTTGGCAGCGACTCGCTCCCCGGCCGGGCTGCGCTGTCACTGAGCGCCGGGGCTGAGGGCTCGGCCACCACAGGCTCGCTCGCTCGCTCCAAAATGGCGGCGGGAGCGGCCTGCCCAGACCCGGGAAGGGGGCGGGGCCGAGGGAGGCACCTGAGCGAGAGGGCGGCACGTGAAGCCGGAGGGCTCCGCGCAGATGCGAGGGGAGCTCCAGGAAGGGAGCATGGGAAGGTTCCATTAGGCCTGGGGAGGGGGGGATGGGAAGGTTTTATGCGAAGAGGAGGGCCTAGGGAGAGGAAGGTTCCATTGGGCCTGGGAATGGGGGAAGGTTTCATGGGAGGGGGATGGGAAGGTTCCATTGGGCCTGGGAATGGGGGAAGGTTTCATGGGAGGGGGATGGGAAGGTTCCATTAGGCCTGGGGAGGGGGGGATGGGAAGGTTTTATGCGAAGAGGAGGGCCTAGGGAGAGGAAGGTTCCATTGGGCCTGGGAATGGGGGAAGGTTTCATGGGAGGGGGATGGGAAGGTTCCATTGGGCCTGGGAATGGGGGAAGGTTTCATGGGAGGGGGATGGGAAGGTTCCATTGGGACTGGGGAGGGGGGATGGGAAGGTTCCATGGGTGGGAGAAGATTCCATGGACAGACGAGAATGACGTTTGGCGAGGGATGGAATGGGGGGGGTAGGAAGGTTCCGTGGAGGTGGGAATGGCGTTTGGCGAGGGATGGAATGGGGGGGAGGAAGGTTCCGTGGAGGTGGGAATGGCGTTTGGCGAGGGATGGAATGGGGGGGTAGGAAGGTTCCGTGGAGGTGGGAATGGCGTTTGGCGAGGGATGGAATGGGGGGGTAGGAAGGTTCCGTGGAGGTGAGAATGGCGTTTGGCGAGGGATGGAAGGGGGGGAGGAAGGTTCCGTGGAGGTGAGAATGGCGTTTGGCGAGGGATGGAAGGGGGGGGTAGGAAGGTTCCATGGAGGTGAGAATGATGTTTGGCGAGGGATGGAAGGGGGGGAGGAAGGTTCCGTGGCAGACGAGAATGACGTTTGGCGAGGGATGGAAGGGGGGTAGGAAGGTTCCGTGGAGGTGAGAATGGCGTTTGGCGAGGGATGGAAGGGGGGGGTAGGAAGGCGTTTGGCGAGGGATGGAATGTGGGGGGTAGGAAGGTTCCATGGAGGTGGGAATGATGTTTGGCGAGGGATGGAAGGGGTGGGAGGAAAGTTCCGTGGCAGACGAGAAGGGGGCTCAGACAGCTCAGGGGAGGCTCACAACGGTAGGCACATCCAAGGGGGAAAGACACCTGGGGAGGGTGCTCAGGCACATGGGGTGGGGGGAGCTGAAACACTTCCGTGAGGGCTCGGAAGTATAGGGGGGGCTTAGTGAGGCAGGCTTATCGGTGGGGCTCTGACACCTCTGGGGTGTTTGATGAGGGACGGAATGGTGGGGGAGGAAGGTTCCGTGGCAGACGAGAATGGTGTTTGGCGAGGGATGGAATGGGGGGTAGGAAGGTTCCGTTGAGGCAGGAATGGTGTTTGGTGAGGGACATAATGTGGGGGTAGCGGCAGGGGGCGCTGCGGCAGGCGGGCCTCGGCTGTCGCGGCGGGGAGCGGTCGCAGAGCGGCCGCTGCTGGCTGCCATGGACGCACTGAGCAGCGCCGACCCGCGGCCACCTGGGGAGCCGCCCGTGTGCTGCTGCCCGGAGCCGGGCCCGGGGGCCTCGCTGCTGCCCTGGGCCCGCTTCACCGCCTGGCTCCAGTGTGTCTGCGTGGTCACCTTCGACCTGGAGCTGGGGCAGGCCATGGAGGTGGGGGGGGGGGCTCGGTGGTTGGGGTACAGGGGGGGCTCTGGGGCCGGGGGGGTTAGGGTCAGGGGGCCATGGGGGTATGGGATGAGGCGGGGCCCTGTGGCAGACAAGAATGGTGTTTGGCGAGGGATAGAAGGGGGATATGGCATGTGTCAAGGGATGGAATGAGGGGGTAGGAAGGTTCCATGGAGGTGCGCATGGCGTTTGGCGAGGGATGGAATGGCTACTTAGTTTCGTAAGTTTGGTGAAGGTCCTTGTGACCGCTTTGGAGAGCACTTTCAACTTCACTGCACTTCAGCCACTCAATGAGCCAATTGTATAGTCGATGGTCCTTAATGGGCCATCCAGCCGGCCTGGCGGAGCTGATAGCTTGTCCTGGGCCCCAGGAGCCCAGCCCCAGTTTGAAATACAGACAGTATAAAGCCAATATTCATAACTTCAACTACAAAACTGATACATACATATAAATGGCATAATCATAACCAGCCAAGCATAACCTGGTCTTAGACACCTCATTTGACCCCCTTTAGATAAGATTTGGTGCCACTACAGGATCTTTGTTGCAACAATGATCTATACAGTCCCAGTTATTGTCAATAACGTCACACAAGCGGAGGATCCATTCTCCCTGACAGCCAAGAACTTTTATTAACGCTGGAGCCCATCCCCTCACAGGGCCAATTGTCGGCAGAGCATGATGCCAGGGAAGGCACCTTTGGTGAGCACACATTTTCAATCTAACTGTAGGGGTTACATGCTATTATTTTGAATGTTGAATCTGAATTAAACATTTGGGATAGTAGTTATTGGCGGCCACTCCAGCTATGCAGAGGGTGCTCTCCGAAAAAGACTGTTTATGTGCCCGGGGATGGCCTGGGAATCCTCCCTTGAGATCTCTAGGAAGCTTTCACGGAGGTACTCTGCATTCCTTTGCAGCAGGTTTCTGAGAAGGGCTGCCTTATTTCATCCACCACGGTAGGACACTTTCCCGCACCACTCCAGTATTAACTCTTCTGGTATCATTGTGGCACACAGCATTGCAGCATAAGGACCAGGTTTGTACCCAGACGCTTGCAGCATCTGCTCCCTTGCCGCCTCCGTTACCCTCAGGAGAGTGATATCGCATAGGGTCACCTAGGGGAAACGAGGGAGGTTTTAAATGCTAGCCCTTAAACCGCAAGTAATCCGATAAGTAATCCGCCTGTTTGGTGAATTCTGGGTCACAGAACCACACTTTCCCGAGTGTGCTCTGGTTGTGGTTGGAAGGGATCAGCCTGTATTGCAGCCAGCATTTAAAAAATGGGGGGCAGGAGGGCGATGCTTCAGGTTCGTCTCCCTTCCACCCCAACCTGCTTTTGTAACAATCAAACTATTTGTGGGGCTTTACGCTGGTGCCTGTTCTCAAGCATCATCCAGGTTGCTAGAGGAAAGGGGGCTGTGCTGAGGTTGGAACCATTGGTCTCAAGGATGTCTTCACAAAATCTGCAGTACAAGACCTCTCGCCCATGCCTTGTGGCCTTACTCACCATGGCTGGAGCAGCAAACCAACTCTTGCAATAGCCAGTGGTTGTGATTACGTTGTGGCTAGCTGGGAAGTACATTGAGGGATGTTTTCTTTATAAAAATAATTAACCTTGCACCAGAAGCAATGCTACCCTTGTGCTTTGCATTCTTTGCAGACGAAACCTCCCATTAATTTTGACTTCGCTTGCCTGGACTAGGGAGTGAGGTGGTAAATTCTGGAGCAGTGGTGGGGTCCTTTAGAAAGGTTAATGGCGCAAAGCAAGGCTTGGTACTTATCCTGTACCTGAGGCCTTCGATGAAAGGGGCAGTTCCCTGTGTTAAGGAGCAGCAGTGTTAGCCCATGGTAAACTGAGGCACAGAAGGGAGGCGTGGTCACACACAGCAAGTAGGTGGTGGAGTGGGGATGGAACCCAGGAGTCCTAGCTCCCCTAGGCCAGGGGCAGGGCGCGTCCCCTTTCCTGCTATCACTCCTCCCCCCCTCCCCGAGGTACCCTGAAACGGTAAACCCCCAGCCCGCCCCACATGGCTGCCCCGCCTGCCTTACAGCCAGACTCGCTGGCTCCCTGCGTTCCGGAGAGGCCGCGGGCGGCCGCTCTAGCTGCCTGGCGGCTGTCTCTATGCTCATTGCCCGCGCAGAGGGTCCTCCCGCGCGGCAGGGGGCGCTGCGGCGGGCGGGCCTCGGCTGTCGCGGCCGGGGCGGGGAGCGGTCGCGGAGCGGCCGCCGCTGGCTGCCATGGACGCGCTGAGCAGCGCCGACCCCCGGCCCCGCGGCCGCCGCGGGGAGCCGCCCGTGTGCTGCTGCCCGGAGCCGGGCCCGGGGGCCTCGCCGCTGCCCTGGGCCCGCTTCTCCGCCTGGCTCGAGTGTGTCTGCGTGGTCACCTTCGACCTGGAGCTGGGGCAGGCCATGGAGGTGAGGGGGGGGCTGGGGTACGGGGGGGCTCTGGGGCGGGGGGTGAGGGTCAGGGGGCCATGGGGGGCTGGGTACGGGGGGGCTCTGGGGCCGGGGGTGAGGGTCAGGGGGCCATGGGGGTATGGGATATGGGGGGGCTCTGGGGCGGGGGCGTGAGGGTCAGGGGGCCATGGGGGTATGGGATGAGGGGGGGGCTCTGGGGCGGGGGCGTGAGGGTCAGGGGCCATGAGGGTATGGGATGAGGGGGGGCTCTGGGGCCGGGGGGTGAGGGTCAGGGGGCCATGAGGGTATGGGATGAGGGGGGGCTCTGGGGCCGGGGGTGAGGGTCAGGGGGCCATGAGGGTATGGGATGAGGGGGGCTCTGGGGCCGGGGGGGTGAGGGTCAGGGGGCCATGGGGGTATGGGATGAGGGGGGGCTCTGGGGCGGGGGCGTGAGGGTCAGGGGCCATGAGGGTATGGGATGAGGGGGGGCTCTGGGGCCGGGGGGTGAGGGTCAGGGGCCATGAGGGTATGGGATGAGGGGGGCTCTGGGGCCGGGGGGGTGAGGGTCAGGGGGCCATAGGGGTATGGGATGAGGGGGGGGCTCTGGGGCCGGGGGGTGAGGGTCAGGGGGCCATGAGGGTATGGGATGAGGGGGGCTCTGGGGCCGGGGGGGTGAGGGTCAGGGGGCCATGGGGGTATGGGATGAGGGGGGGCTCTGGGGCCGGGGGGTGGAGCGTCAGGGGCCATGGGGGTATGGATATGGGGGGGCTCTGGGGCCGGGGGGTGAGGGTCAGGGGGCCATAGGGGTATGGGATGAGGGGGGGCTCTGGGGCCGGGGGGGTGAGCGTCAGGGGGCCATGGGGGTATGGGATATGGGGGGGCTCTGGGGCCGGGGGGGTGAGGGTCAGGGGGCCATGGGGGGCTGGGGTACGGGGGGGCTCTGTGGCCGGGGGGTGAGGGTCAGGGGGCCATGGGGTATGGGATGAGGGGGGGCTCTGGGGCGGGGGCTGAGGGTCAGGGGGCCATGAGGGTATGGGATGAGGGGGGGCTCTGGGGCCGGGGGTGAGGGGTCAGGGGGCCATGAGGGTATGGGATGAGGGGGGCTCTGGGGCCGGGGGGTGAGGGTCAGGGGGCCATGAGGGTATGGGATGAGGGGGGCTCTGGGGCCGGGGGGGTGAGGGTCAGGGGGCCATGGGGGTATGGGATGAGGGGGGGCTCTGGGGCGGGGGCGTGAGGGTCAGGGGGCCATGAGGGTATGGGATGAGGGGGGGCTCTGGGGCCGGGGGGTGAGGGTCAGGGGGCCATGAGGGTATGGGATGAGGGGGGGCTCTGGGGCCGGGGGGTGAGGGTCAGGGGGCCATAGGGGTATGGGATGAGGGGGGGCTCTGGGGCCGGGGGGTGAGGGTCAGGGGGCCATGAGGGTATGGGATGAGGGGGGCTCTGGGGCCGGGGGGTGAGGGTCAGGGGGCCATGGGGGTATGGGATGAGGGGGGCTCTGGGGCCGGGGGGGTGAGCGTCAGGGGGCCATGGGGGTATGGGATATGGGGGGGCTCTGGGCCGGGGGGTGAGGGTCAGGGGGCCATAGGGGTATGGGATGAGGGGGGGCTCTGGGGCCGGGGGGGTGAGCGTCAGGGGGCCATGGGGGTATGGGATATGGGGGGGCTCTGGGGCCGGGGGGGTGAGGGTCAGGGGGCCATGGGGGGCTGGGGTACGGGGGGGCTCTGTGGCCGGGGGGTGAGGGTCAGGGGGCCATGGGGGTATGGGATGAGGGGGGGCTCTGGGGCGGGGGCGTGAGGGTCAGGGGCCATGAGGGTATGGGATGAGGGGGGGCTCTGGGGCCGGGGGGTGAGGGTCAGGGGGCCATGAGGGTATGGGATGAGGGGGGCTCTGGGGCCGGGGGGTGAGGGTCAGGGGGCCATAGGGGTATGGGATGAGGGGGGGCTCTGGGGCCGGGGGGTGAGGGTCAGGGGGCCATGAGGGTATGGGATGAGGGGGGGCTCTGGGGCCGGGGGGGTGAGGGTCAGGGGGCCATGGGGGTATGGGATGAGGGGGGGCTCTGGGGCCGGGGGGTGAGCGTCAGGGGCCATGGGGGTATGGGATATGGGGGGGCTCTGGGGCCGGGGGGTGAGGGTCAGGGGCCATAGGGGTATGGGATATGGGGGGGCTCTGGGGCCGGGGGGTGAGGGTCAGGGGGCCATGGGGGGCTGGGGTACGGGGGGGCTCTGGAGCCGGGGGGGGTGAGGGTCAGGGGGCCATGGGGGTATGGGATGAGGGGGGGCTCTGGGGCGGGGGGTGAGGGTCAGGGGGCCATGAGGGTATGGGATGAGGGGGGGCTCTGGGGCCGGGGGGTGAGGGTCAGGGGCCATGGGGGTATGGGATGAGGGGGGCTCTGGGGCCGGGGGGTGAGGGTCAGGGGGCCATGGGGGTATGGGATGAGGGGGGCTCTGGGGCCGGGGGGGTGAGGTCAGGGGGCCATGGGGGTATGGGAGGAGGGGGGGCTCTGGGGCCGGGGGGGTGAGGGTCAGGGGCCATGGGGGTATGGGATGAGGGGGGGGCTCTGGGCAGGGGGTGAGGGTCAGGGGGCCATAGGGGTATGGGATATGGGGGGGCTCTGGGGCCGGGGGGGTGAGGGTCAGGGGGCCATGAGGGTATGGGATGAGGGGAGGCTCTGGGGCCGGGGGGGTGAGGGTCAGGGGGCCATGGGGGTATGGGATATGGGGGGGCTCTGGGGCCGGGGGGGTGAGGGTCAGGGGGCCATGGGGGTATGGATGAGGGGGGCTCTGGGGCCGGGGGGGGTGAGGGTCAGGGGGCCATGGGGGTATGGGATGAGGGGGGGCTCTGGGCCGGGGGGTGAGGGTCAGGGGGCCATGGGGGTATGGATGAGGGGGGCTCTGGGGCCGGGGGGTGAGGGTCAGGGGGCCATGGGGGTATGGGATGAGGGGGGCTCTGGGGCCGGGGGGGTGAGCGTCAGGGGGCCATGGGGGTATGGGATATGGGGGGGCTCTGGGGCCGGGGGGTGAGGGTCAGGGGGCCATAGGGGTATGGGATATGGGGGGGCTCTGGGGCCGGGGGGGTGAGGGTCAGGGGGCCATGGGGGGCTGGGGTACGGGGGGGCTCTGGAGCCGGGGGGGGTGAGGGTCAGGGGGCCATGGGGGTATGGGATGAGGGGGGGCTCTGGGGCGGGGGGTGAGGGTCAGGGGA